>CM031879.1:46151281-46559486 GCA_018697195.1 Certhia americana
TATATATATATATATGTATATGTATACGTATAGCTTGTGCCATCTTACTCCCATATCACCACCTAGCTCAACCAAGAAAGATCTGAATAACAGACCAGAAGAGGAAAGGCAGAAGTAAAATTCTTCAGCTCTTCTTCAACTGTTTTGTTTATATCCAATCTTACTGTACGACAACAGTTTTTGAATAACTCAGTTAAGTGTCACTGAAGGCCTCTCTTTTAATGCTCTCTGTTTCTCTCTGTTTCCTCCAGAAGTTAATAGTTCTATGTCCATAGGATCATGTTACTATTCAGGAGAGATTGCTAGGCTGGCCTTTCTTACTGGTTCTTAGTGTCTATCAGGACAGAGATTAAAAGCAGGAACATTTAAGCAGGGAGACATTACAGTTGTTCAGTTGAACCATGGCCAGGAGCTGCAGATTCCAGAGTCAGATGTTCTGAAAATATCTCTCATCATAACAGGGAGCAGAGGAATTTGGCAGTTGCCTCCTTCCTACGTGATGTCCCTGGAGCATTACCAGGCCACTGCTTACTCATCCCATGGAAAAGTGCAAGTCTGTGAACTACACCCACAGCTAATGCAATTTGCTGCAGTCAATGGACCATGCTTGTCTAGTACTTGTGATAGCACCCTGTAATCAGGCAGCCAGTGAGCACACTTTGCATACCACAGACCTCTCAAACTTCACTGTAGCCATGGGAACTATGCTTTGCAAGTTCTCACTCAGTTTTGTTGCTAGAAATACACCTTCCCACATTACTGTGTCAGAGTCCACATGGCAATAGGAGGCTTTAAAATAAGCCATCTTTGCGGACCTCAGCACTCTCAGGGAAGTACACCAGGATTTTGTACACCAGTGACCAGACCCCAACCATTTCAGCAAAGCAGTAGCTGATTTTCAGGCACCCTGCTACATACTATGCTTTATTAGTCTCACAAAACCAGAATATTTATATTTTGTTATACAAAGAATCCACAAAAGGGACAACCAAAAGACATCATCACAGACAGTCACTAAAAATAAAATAATAAATGCTCTGGGCGGCTGATCTTGATCCCCAGTTTTGAATCTGCAGCACAATGCAGTATACAACAGTTGCTAAACAGAGCCATATTCTTGTCAACGGTAGTGCTATCATCAGTATTCCAGCTGAGAGATACAAGAGCCAGAATAACCTTATGGACATTCACATGATGAACCAAGCTCAGAAACCTTCGCTTTTGACCAAATTACACAGGCTTGGCAAAATTCCTTGCAACAAGCGAGTGAAATTCGTCCAAGGCAATCACAGATAACCCAAGCTCTCGAAAGAGCTTTAGAGGCTTTCAGACTACCTCTGCCCCTTCTTCAAATTAAAAATCTCAGCTGTCAGAAAACACTGCATTCCTGAGGAGGGTCACCGAGGAGGGCCACTGAGGAGGGTCAGACACCCACAGAAAAGGGCTTGTTTTCAATGTGAAATGAATGCAACTGCTTTTCAAAACATTCTCCCAGTCACAGTCTCAGGAGCCCCTGCCATGAAGGACCCTTGCCCTTACAGTAAGGCACCATTAACTCTATCAAGCACATTTTGAAATTATCAACCAACAAAATTTCATGAGAATGAGATAGTCTCCTATGGTACTTACTTCATTTTAAATGTTTTATGAAGGTTCTTGACTGTTTGGATGCTTGTGAATTTGAAATGTCACCTCTAAAATCTTATGCAATATCAGCTCTAAGAGGGAGTTACAGATTTGCTTTAGTTTTTCAAATTCCCATTCTTGGTGCTATTCTGTAGCAAGAGTAGATATTTTGCTACTCAAATGTTACTTGCTAGCATTTCTAACATTTGGCCTAATCTTCTCAAAAGAGAGTCTAAATACTTTAGCTGGCTCTATTATTAACACACCAAATAAGCATTAAAAAATACTCCCCTCTGCAACAACTTATAGAGAAGCTGGACAAAGATGTGGGGTGGGAAAAAAAGAACACCTCAACAAAACAACTGAAGGCTTCTGAACCCAACATCAAAGCAGTCAACACACTTTCAAAGATCAAGTGTTTGAAACTCAGTAATAATCCCATTACAGCATGAGTCTTGTTATAGTGGTAAACAGAAGTCCTCAAAATTGTTGTTACCAAACATGCAAATGCTATAGGCATGGTGAGGAGTTCAGCACTTGAGATGACTGCAGACTACACCGGCAAAATTCAATGCAGCGTGTTTGTGCCAGAGGTAAAACATTTAACTAGTACTATTCAGAGCACTGAAGGTGATTAATCAACAACAAAAGATAATGACAACAATATCACGTAAAAGACAGAAAATTCAAGCTGGCATTTTGTCCTCTTGGTGGCTAAAGTTCTAAGGCAGATTGAAGCCAGTGCTTGTTGAGTTACCATCCTTTTCACAGCAAGGACAGCTACAAGCCAGTAAGGTGGTCCATGCCAAATTGAGTATCTACATTGTTTTCGTTTTCTTGACTTTACCTGGGTAACTGCTGAATGAGACACGGCCAGTGCTGGTGTATGGATCAACTATATTGAAGTTCCAATGCTTATATATTCTCAGTGTGGCTGCATAAGTAAACCAGCTGGAATGGGCAAAATATATATTCTCATATCCAGGTAGAACCTGGAAAACAGAAGCAGAAAGATGAATCATTTCAGACCCCACGATATTCTGCATGTTTTCTACTTGATAGAAACTGGGAGAACAACTTGCTTTAAGTAGGTTGATTAATTGTATTTTTAAAGAAAGAGCAGATTCTTGTGCTTTTTGCTGTGTACTAAAATGAATTTCTGAAACCTCAAGAAATAATTCTTGACCATGTGTCATTTTTAAAATAAAACACCTTGGGGTTATTTGGGATACCTGTATCACATGTATTACCTGTATGGTTTTTTTCCCCAGCTTCATTTTGAATATTCACACATTCAGATCAGATCTTTGCAAACATATCCAATATTAATTTAAAACATACTGTTTCTGTGAGAATTCCTCTGGTTCACTTCGAGGTA
The DNA here is from genome assembly GCA_018697195.1 of Certhia americana. Classification (NCBI taxonomy): domain Eukaryota; kingdom Metazoa; phylum Chordata; class Aves; order Passeriformes; family Certhiidae; genus Certhia; species Certhia americana. The sequence continues at coordinate 46,154,286 of CM031879.1, forward strand.
AAGTACAGAAGTAAATGCAAGTAAATTCAATTTGAAAAGGTAAATATATATATTGATAGTACATCTCTTCAAAATATCTCCCTGTTTCTACAATTTGTTGTTAGCTCAGAAACCTCTTGCTGTAGCAAATGCTTCAGTTAATGATTCTCAGTTTAAGGTGAAAATTGTTGCTCTGTGATACGTTGAGTCTCCAGATGATTAAATCTCCTTAATAATTTTAACTGAAAAATGTAATTGTCACCACGATGCATCAGTCACTTATCTTAAAAACATGGGGTTTTTTCCTGTCATCACTCCTACTGGAAAGCCATTCAAAGGTATCACTATCAACAGAAAACATCAGCCACTTGCATGCAATTTTACGCTAGCACTGTCCTTTAGTTTAAATAATCCTTTTCCTTTTTTCCCCTGCCTATTTGCCCAATATATTTGTAGTCATTCACAATTGCCCTTTTCAGACTTCACTTCTCTAGGTGAAATGAGTTATTTTCATCCAGTCTCCTCTCCCTGGTAGTTCCTCATTCCTAGTAATTCTAGCAGCTTCTCACCATCCATCTCTGTGGTTTTGGTTTGGTCTTTTCCCCCCCCTTGAACACAAGTGAGAAAAACTGGACTCAAAATCCTGTGGAGGCACAAATAACAACTGTATAAATGCACCTTGATCATTGACAGAAGTCTCATTATCCACATGCCATATGAACAGGGAAGACTCCAGAAATGCACTCATGACACTGCAAATCAACGAAGTCACTGGAGATTAAGTTCTGGTGCTCACCTTGATCAGTGCAGAGCAGTGTCCCATGTCCCACTGGTATCTCACATGGCCTCCTGCATCTGTATTGCATTGTCCACCCCGTGCAGAATAATCAAATAATGCAGGAATAAGGTCCAACAGGTCTCCAACTGCATTCAGAAACTGGACATCAAAGTTGCTCAGTGGCTGAATAAAGGAGAAGACAGCAAAAAAATAACTTTGAGACAGAAAAACATCAAGACAGCCTCAGTGGTTAGAATTTTTCTTTTGCTCCTGAAGGAAGCTCTTGAATAGTCTATAAAGTGCCTACTGACAAGGCCCAGATGCTCACAGTCAGTATGGTACCAGGCACTGAGGAAACTTTCAGGATCTGGACCTTACCAGTAGCATTACCAATGCTACAATTTCTGAGGCAAAAAAGGAAGATGTAACTGTAACTCAAGAAACCTTAGTGTGTGTTTGCAAGCAGCATACCAATCAGCCTGTTGTTACAGATATACTGGGGTAAAATTACTTTTTTTGTTTATCTAGATGTCTTTGAAGCATCTTACAATAATGCTCTTGGGAGAGCTCGGTAAACAATGCTGCAATTTAAGATATCCTTAAGACTGAGGAGGAAGAAACAAATGAGGGAAACAATGTTAACAATACCAATCTACCAATCAAACTAGCTGAAAAAGGAAAGTCTGTCAAAGTGTGCTCTGCTATGTGCTTCAGAAAACTCCTTATGGCTGGAGCTAGCCAGGGATAACTACACACAGCTGGTTTTGCAACATGCTCTTTAGAACTTCCTCTTTGTATCTTCAAAAATAAGAGCTTAATAGTGGTTTAACATCAACCTTCAAATACTATTTTCTAAATCTTTCCTGTTCATGCTTTCACCATGCCTTTCGTTAATGCAAGGCTTCAGGAAAAGAAGTCAGAACACACCTCACTGTAGGGCTGTGAATAATAATTTTACAATGCCACAAAATCATATAGCAAACAAATACATTACTTGCAATATAAATCAATGTTACTAAACCATATGGCTGATCTTGCTACAAACCTCAGTAAAGGGAGACAAAGAAAAATTAAACAGCATCAAATCTGTTTACTTTTCATTCAGAAGGATGAATTCTGTGTTATCCATCTGCTGCTTTGGTGGAAAGAATAACCAACAGGAAAACCAGAAATAATAAACTCCAGTCCATGTATCCCATGGGAAGGAATTAAACCTTCCCACAATGCTTACACACAAAAGAAAGAAGTCATTCTGACAACTAAAACCATTCATGGCAGAAGGCTCCAACAGGAGCTATAGTTTGAGGAAGAAATCCAAAACAAACTTTCATGTATGTTACATTGCTTTAGTTCATCTGGTTTTGCTGTAAGGATCCAAACAGTGAGCAACATCAAGTCTTTGGATAGCTTTAAGCAACTTAGAGGTATGAATCAGTTACAAACCAGTCACAACTTCTGTTTCATTGGAAGGTATATAGAGAGACAAGGCACTGTATAAGCACCATTTTTTCCCCATCCAGCTGCACTGAAAACCTATCACATAGTAAGAAAAATCCATTTTCCAGTGTCTGAGTCACACAGGCATCGCTTTACAGTACCAACAGGAAGGGAACAAACTGGCTTGCATGAGATTGCTCAGCCAGGCCCAAGGCATTTTAGTTGTACTTGACATCCATTTACTACCAGTCCATATTCTCCTTCATAAAACCTGCTTTCACTGTAGTATCTACAGGGAGCTACATTGATACTGCTACAGCATCAGTCAGAATTGCCTGTGTATTTTTAACAAGTTTCACATTTCTGTGTTTTCTTACCATCACTCTAAATCAAAATTTCTCTAACTATTAGGAAGTCCATTCAAATTAGAACAAAAGTGCCAAGCAATGAAGCTTTCAGAAAAATAGGCATAGAAAGGTGCCCAGAGAGTAGGAGGAAAGACACACTCAAAGCACAGTTTATGCAAATTCCTAAGGCACTGGGTGAGATTAGGCTGCCAGTTGCCAAACCCTGCCAAAATATCAGAGATGCAAAAGAGGGACTAAGTTGTTAAGCACCCCCTAGAGTTATGTTTTCATTCCCCTTTTGAGGGCCAAGCAACTTTTGTTCCAATTTTTTTCCAAAAATTCATTACTCTTTTTGAATAAACCTGGTTTTGTGTTTTAAGACTGTCTGATCACACAAGCACATGCTTCTCTGGACTCCCAGTAAAACAATGCATTCCAACAGAAGACACAGAAATCTGCACTGCAAGCCCAATCTGGCAATTTCAGGAGTAGTCAGAAGCATCTGCCACAAGAAGGCTGAGAACCCGTTTTGGAAAAGCTACAGCTGATTTCCAGGATATATGGAGAAATCTCTATGAGGAGCTAACCAGCATCCACTAGCAAGAATTAGACCCAAAAAAACCTGCATTTTAACAAGTGCATGATATAGGGAATGTTACTTTTTTTTTTTAACTCGCCTTCTCCCATCTCACACAGCAATGTCAGAAAAACTCCTTATGTACATCATTTAGATCCTAAAGAAGAAAGAATGAACGAAACTGACAAGTAGAGAGGTGGTAAAGCCCACATCAAAAGTCCTTTTGCTAAAACGTTTGGCTCCTCTAGGGTGCTGTCCTGAACAGCAAATCAAAAAATCAATCTCAGTTTGAGTTACAACCAAGGAAGGGAGAAATAAACTTACAAAGGGCAGCAGAAAGGAGAGAACTAGCCTTAGAGGGTTGTTTACATGGGACATTAAAATAGGCAAGTAATTCTTTAACAATTGTTTTCCAGTAACTTCTCCAAGCCTGAGCACTGTGAGTACAAAATAAGGAAGTACAAATAGAGAGCTATACTGGAGTCATTCTTGTATTCAAAACTCCGACACCTCCTTGTTTCAAGAGTAATATTCCTGCACAGACAAGCCCAAGATTAATCACAGCGTTGGTAGAGCATTAGGCAGATGAAAAGCTTTGTTCTTTGAGTGCCCCTCCCTCGGAAATTGTCTTGACAAAAGGGTTGGGTTTGTTTACTGGATATAAAATGTTGCTAAACCAGATGCAATAATGTCACACTTTAACATAAAGATGTATTCAAATTTTGACATCACTCTTAATGGTACCTGTAAATATCAAAATCAAAATACAGAAGTTTACAATGTAGATTGTCTTCATGCAGGTCTTAATAGAAGCACCTATCTAAAATAGTCCTCAGGTGGACAGATTCCATGCAATAAAAAACCCAAAGTTTAAAACAATTATACAAAGCATTTCATTCATAAAGAATAAAAAAATATATACTAGTGCTACCATCAAACCATTCAAAGCCTGAATCTTCTTGCTGCAGGAAGGCTCAGTTACTTGTGGCAGACACAATGGTTCTACAATATTCAAGTACAGCAGATCTGAATTTTAGGGGAGAGCAGAAAAACAGCATTCCAGAGCTACCTGTGTGCACATAAACCAACTCTCATTTAAGAAGTACCTGGCTCTGTTTTCAAACTACCATGCATAGTACCAGAAAGCAGAATTAAAAAATTTAAAGCAGATTAGCTATGAAACAGCTTGTTTCCAGTCTCCTGAAAAGGAAATAGCTCTATATATAACTTTGCCCAGTGCTCAGTGTTACAATTCTCAGACTTTGTAAACACAGTTCCTTTTCTTCATCCCCTTTATCTCTTTTAGCCTATTCAAGGCAACCAAACAACTGCTCAGTGTTCAGGAGAGCATGTTGTCTATGTATGATCATTCATGGTGCACGAAAACGTAAGAACCTTGAATCCCATCTCCTCTTCCCCTTCTGTTTCTCATGTCGCTGGTATTTTGGGAGTTAAGGGGAAAAGCTTCCTAGCCTTTTTTCTACAGCATTTATTCTTATTTTAAGCTTAAGACAATGGGAACAATTGTCTTCTACATAAACAGAATAATGTGCTGAATTTAGAAGTACACATAGCTTTCCCAACAGCAAGTAAAAAATCAGAACATCAGGTAACAAAATACAGACTGTCACATGTGGACTTTTGGCTTGGTTTTGTTTGGGGTTTAGGAGGTTTCTTTTGTTTTGTTTGAGTGTGGGTAAAAAAAGGAAAAGAAAAATGCCACAATTCACACAGGAGGTATTTTTAGTATTTCTGATGTTCATTACCACCATGAATCCAAACTATTAAACTCCTGGAAATCAAAAGATAAACTTGTTCCTGATGATGACAATCCAAAGAAAATAAACACATGAAAAAGATTCTTTTATTAATGAAACAAAATAATATCTACTAATGGAGAGGTAAGAAGATACTTTCAAAGCACTAAGGAAAATGTGCAATAGGAATGAGATTTGCTTTTAAAAACATACAGAACTTGTTACAGAGACTTTCAGTATGAAATTTCTTTGTTTTATTTTGAGAATTGAGAAACAGAAAAGTATTTGTTACTGGAGTTGTTGTCCAAAAAAAAAAAAATCAAAAAATAGTGGGTTAGTTGAACCAAAGTACAATACCTAAAAATAAGGAAAAAAAAAATCCTCTACTAGGTCAATTTATTTGCACTTTGGATGGCAGATTTCTTTAATCAAAAGGAATAAGGAAGATACTGGTGGTGTTTGGCTCATTTGGTTGGTTTGTGAGTTTAGTTGGGGCTTTTAAGTGCCAACAGTTTACAGAAGCTGAGTTGATTCTCAGATAAATGGATGTGTCAATGCTAGAATACTAGCCAGGAACTTTGCATCTGCACCTGTTTTTATTACCCATGTAAGCTTGGAGCAAGAGCCTTCAAGCTCTGTTTCCTGAAGGAGATCCTAACAGCAGTATGTACACAGTGTTGCAGACTAATCTCCCCAAAGTATTTGAAAAGTATCATGGTATTCAACAAAATGAACTTCCTGTACTTTTACAGAATATTTTACAAAACATTAGGTATCATTTTGATGCCAAGGAAAACCGAGGACCTAGCTGCAAGAGCAGCTGTCCAAAACATACTCAAAGATAAGGACTGATGTTAACTTCCTGGCTGTGGCAAAGAGAGGAAACAGCAGCACCATTTCAAGTGAGAAATATATACACAGTGAAAATGTTTGCTTTGAATAAAGTATATGCATCTCAACATAGGTGATAATGTCCAAAGCTAAAATTGTGACTGGCATGGAAAAGAGCCAAAATAAATCCCACCAACTGCTGCAAGCACATTTGGGAAAAGAAAAAAATATTTCCTGCATATAATTCAGAAATGGAGGACACAAATATTTCAGCCTGAACCACACATCTGAACTTTCACTAAATGCACCATTTTTACACAGACATGCTAGTGAGATCTCTAAAAAAAGGAAAAAAATTATTCAAACACTTCAGAGGTCAGTGCTTTTTAGGATCAAATGCATAGTTTAAAAAGCAAGCATCAAGGAACACACTTTACAGGTAAGACATGCCTATAACAAACAAGTAACTCAGACAAAAACCAGCACTTTTCTCTTCCCACTACATGAATCTAAAAGATTCTGAAGCAGCAAAAAAAAAGAAAAAGCCCTGATAAGCCTGACAGGGCTCTTTAGATACAGGAGTTACGAAAGGATATTAACGTGTTCTTTTCCTAGAAAGTCAAGTTTTCTAGTGTTTTCCCCTACAAACTCAGGTCCCTCATGATGGAGTACTATAATAAACACTTTTACTTCTCCAATTTGAGCTGACTCCCCATTCATGAAAGGTCCATAGTGACTTCTACGCAAGAAAGATGTACATTTTATAAAATGCAACTGTTTCCAATTCATGCCTCCTAATTTCTCAAAATTCTTGGTATGATTAACCTAGATAAGAAGGTCTACTACAATTATTCAAGTCCTTCCTGTCACACTGAAAAATCTATTAGATATTAGACTTTAGGACAGCATTATAATTGCCATATCTCTACTGGAGTTACAGGAGTTCTGCTATTACATACAACCTGGAATACAATTCTAATTCAAATTAAAGAAAAATAAATGATGAAAAAACACAAAAAACCCCAACTAAACCACCACCCAACAAAACCCCCAAATCTATCCCATCTGACCTGCCACAACACAGACCACATCTTCTGTAACCATATATTTTTGTGAATTAAAAGACAGAAAAGGAGAAGTCATTTAGTACAGTAAAACATACTCTAAGATAAAAAGGCTTTTAGGATCTGAAATCTAATGCTTGGAAATAAGAATAAAAGCTCTAATTCACACCGTTGCAGATACTCTTTATACCTAAAGGGTCATTTGCTTAATAACAATTGTAAAGTGACAGCAAGAAGCACTTTAGAAGCATGTGTCCTTCCAACATTCACATGGATACAAAAGCCACCTCCAGCCTAATCAGCACACCAGTGCCCAGGGTTCCAAGCCCCTTGTGAAGAATCTGTGGTTACAGGGCCCCAGTGTGTTCAGTCACATTATCTACACTGAACAGCCAGGAAAGATTTTGCAGAATGAATACCTGCCACTAAGTATCCTACTTATGTGTTTTGTTTTTCGTTTTTAAAAAGGGGATCCCCTCTCCCATGTTCGTTCACTGACATCCCACCCCCAGCTACTGAAAAAGAGGTGCAGCAGTCTTACTGTTTGTTTATGCAGTTTAGCCCACTCGAGGGCTCCCATGTACAGACCATCCAACTGTGCAATAATATAGCCAGCATGCCTCCAAAATGGGTCATCCTTATTATTTCTGATTTGTTGTCTTGTCCATTGATCTTGCTTCCTGCAGAGGAACAAACAGGTTGGGGTTTTCTTGGGGTTTTTTAGAGTATAATTGATAATTCAGGGAAGGGACAAATACATTCTGACCCAGATGGTCCAGTCTTACTAAAGATTTGAGGCAAATCACACTTTGGAAATCCCACAGATATAAACATTATATCCTTCAAGCAAAATACCCTACAATCATGTGCCTCTACCATATTTTAGTGTCAAAGAAGGGGTTGAACTTCATGTTTGTGGAGGACTTTGTAATAGCAGATCTAGTCAGTAAAGGGAAAAACATGTTTGATAGGTCAGATGAACCATTCCCTTTTAAATGTCTATTTAAGAATAAAAATAGACTGATATTTGAAGAGCCTCCTTCTCTCCCCAAGGTTCAAGTGCAATGAAGGCTTTCTGCTGGTGGTGCTCAAACATTGCCTGAGAATCACGTCTATGCTCCTCTGAGCAACAGGTGGGAGGCCAAACAACTTCACCCTGCGCCAGATCCAGTCCAGAGCCAAATCACCCAGGTTTAGGGCATGAGGCAACACAAGTTGAACAGACCCAAGGGCAAGAGCCACCAGCATTGTAAGGATCTCTCAGAATTCTCTTTTGCTGGGCACAAAGGGCCACAAAAGAACCACAGGAAATGAGGATCAGATGCTGACTTCTTCCATCCTCCTGTACCTATCCATCCAGCACTATTGTAAAGTAGCAAAATTAGAGAGGACAAACTTGTAAAGGAAGCATAACTCTTGCAGCAATATATGGGTGAGAAAACCAACCAGAGTTAGCTTTATAGAAACAAAAAGATGCAAGAAGTATGTCTAAGGAAATAGTGATATGGTCAGAGCATTTAGGGCTAGGACTTCCAAGACAACCCATATTGCAAAACTGCTATAAAGTAAAGCAGTGATGCAGGAGTTGAGGTTAGAGGCAACAGAAAAGGAATACAATGCCACCTAGTATTGACCCCCTTCATCTAACAATGCATCTTGGAGAATACAGCTGCTAAGCTGTGTCATTCTAGGAAAAATCACACACGCAGTCATAGAGTAGCTATTCTATTTTTCTCACGAGGAGCACAGCAATGCTGAAAAATTACAGCAAGGGAGCACTAAGATTCTTCATAAAAGCAATCAGCTTTATATATGCACACTAATTACAGTCAGACATTCCACCCCTTATGGAAAGGGCAAGACAAGGCAAATATGGAAAAAAGCAGTCTCCAGAAGTGACCATTTCACACAAGTATTTGTAATGGAAAAAACCACAAGTCTAAGGAGATGAAAATAATTGGTAATCACAGCTGAGTTTCCTAGTACTTAGCCTGGTTCTTCTCCTACTTGTAGTTTCCCCACCTGTCTAGCTGCATTATTCGAGCAGAATTACTTTTGATTTTTACAGCTAAAGAGAAAAGTGAATCAGGACTTTTGTGATTAGAATAGAATTTACATTGGTGGTATATAAAAATACCAACCTAACAGATGGAAATGATACACAATGCTAAAAAGATTAAGGTGCCAGGATACCACTGTTCAGTGTAATATTGAAAATATCAGCTTTTCAAAAAAAGGAATTTTACTAGAATGCCCTTCAGAGATCATTGACATTTTCCCCACCCTTTGGCAGCAGTGGTTTTAAACGTTTCTTTGAAAGAATCAGAGTTAGGGAAGGGAATATGCACGTTTTCATGTATATTTAGAATTTCTTTTAATAATAATGGCATTCAATCAGAGGGAAAGGAAGCATGTATTTTCCTCAGCCCATAAGGAAGAAAATAAAAAAAGGCTGAAAATTCTGTCATACTGCAACCACAAATCTTGACTGATTTATTTTTAGCAAATAAATACATACGCCATAAAATTCTGAACTCCACTTCGAATCGTGGGAGTCTTGATTAGCTGTGGATACATATTTGCAGCATGGTCATACATTTGCCTGAAAGAACAAGAGTAATAGAGTTATTCCCTTCTATCTTCTGTTTACCAACCAGTTAATCAACATGCCTTGACGCACAAGCAACACAGGCCACAAAGTAAGTTTTTCCTACTCAAAGCAAACACTCCAGTGCATGACAAATAGCAAAACACAAAACAACTGTTAAAATGTGACTTAAAATAAATTACTTTGCCAATGCCTGCCCAAACTGCTGCACAATGGAAAGAAGATAAGCAAGAATGAGATTGAACTACTTCAAAACAGAACTTCACATTCAGGGAATATTTGTAGGCCAGAAGCATCTTGAAAGCATTAGCACATTAATTTAAGCACAACAAAAATATTTTTCTGGAGAGCTATGCTATTTAATATTAAAAAAAAACACAGAGGCAAAGGTAATAAAATTTGTTGATTCAGTTCATTTCACTCTTCAGAGAGAGAATTTCATAATGATATCAAGCAGGTTTTTCTTGCCAGTAAGTATGTTCCTTTCTGTTAAACCAAAGTATCACCATTTTTAAGAGTGTATAAGATGATCCTACATGTTACCACAGAAACTCCCACTCATGGCAGCCCTAAATAGTTTCAGCTTTATGGAGACTAAAATTCTTGTGATTTTTTTTCTGTTGTTAAATTCAGTTAGCTGTTTTGTTCACATTAACTATTAAAAACAAAAGTTGAAAGGGCTTTTTGTTGCTTGGTTGGTTAGGGATTTTTTGTTTGTTTTCTTGAAGTTAAGTCCTTCAAGATGAAATCAACTGTCAAAAAATGTTCAAGGAGCCCAGAATTAAACCCACTCTTCCATTTTAGCTGAAATGTAATTGTCTGATCCAAGCCAAAATAAAACTTCAGCATATCTCTTAATATGAGTTAAACTTAACCAACATTTTTTTCAGTCACTATTTAAGAAAAAAAAAAAAAAAAAAAAAAGAAAAGAAGGACATCAGCAGAGAATTATTTTGCTAAGGTCTGGAGTTGATAGAGATAGAATTACATCCATCATCAGTACATTTATCTCCTACTAAGTGCTGAGAGAAAGAAAACAGCACTGAGAAACAGATATCAGCCTCAAGGAAAGCCCATGCCAGCAGGGCAGAATTCCTGTAGTAAAACTTATAAGGGCAGCTTTCTCTGAGAGGAATGGAGATGGGAGCTCTGCACAGTTTCTGTCAGGGCATAATTAGGGAAGACGGACAGAGATGATAGAATGGTTTGCTGATGACTGGAGAATCATCCACTGACCTTCTCCCCTCTGCTGTCCCTTGCCCCATTCCCAGACAATTGCATGAACTTGATAGCATGATCCTGCTGCTTCTCATCTCAGCTCTGGTACCATTCTGACAATCAACTCAAATTGTCTCACACATTCAGCAAAAAAACTTACACTAATCCAGCAAAAATGTAATTTGTTTTTATTTGTAGTTTGAATTAGGTTGTGATAGGGAGATCCTGAGACAAGAGGGGACGACAGCTTTGCACCATTATATTTGTCACAGAACTGCAGCTCCAGCAACAAATTTAATTCTAGTTTCCTGTCTCACATGCAGCACAAGAATACATAAAATATCATAACCTACTCCCAGAAGACAGCAAGAAAATTGGAGAAACAGATCAATATTCTCCACTCCTGCATATTCAAAGAGAATTTGGCAAATAAAAATCCCAAGTAATTTTAGGAAGGGAACGAGAGCATAACATACTCCATATTAGAAATCAGAGCTCTCATGTCACTAAAGAAAAGCAAATAGCACAAGCTGGTCTATCTGACAGATGATCATTTAGTGATTAGAGCCAGATGAGGAAGATAAAATCCAGCTCGAATACTGGCCTAACCACTGCCTACGCCAGGACAAATGTCCAGGCTTCCAGACTCAACCATCAACTCAGCTCCCTATTTTGCACTCAAAGGTTATGCAACTCAAAGCAGATTTTACAGCAGCAGTATCTTTAAGCTGTCATGACTGATGTAGAGACTGGATTAGGTCAGAATCATGTGACTGAAAACACCTTCTTTAATGGCTTTCACTCTTACTTGCTAACAGAGGACAGACAATTCCTGGAATTTTATTTTTTTTTAATGACCAACGTTATCAAAAATGTTTCCCCCAGTTGCTCTCTTTACCTTTTTTTTGCTTTAACAAAGCTTCTACACACATGGCTTGTGTGTTTTGTAAAGGCATTATTCTCTGAATTAAATTGGATCACTACAGTAAGGCTTTGCAACTACATCTATGGCCCAATACAAGGCAATTGCAAATCTGGGACAAGAATTCCAAGCCTAAAACCAGAAAAGCAGAGTCCTCCTTTAAATTAGTGAGGAAGATGACAGGACTCAGGTCAGCTGAGGCTATATGAGGAAAGAGTAAAATTTATGTTGCTTCAAATTTAAATAGTGCTGTTAGGTACCTGGCATGTCCCAGTTGGAACTGACTTAAAATAATGTCACAGATTTAGATGTCTTCTGCTACTAAGTCAGGCCTCATTAACACTTCTGTGTTAGAAATGGGGAAAGTCATATCTAAGAAACCTAGAGCAAGTACCTTGGGTAGATGATAAGACTGGACTTTGTAGAAAGGTAAGAGATTTGGAATAAAAACAAGTGTTTGTTTTAAAAACAAGACACTACAGGCACTAGCATTCAATTTATCCAACGTCTAACTAGGCATTTTATAAACTTATGGGTACTCTCATAATCAAATCAGGTGTCAACACTAGAAAGATAAAGCATGCTCTAGAGAAGAAATCGCTGGAAAACTGGTCAGACTATTGCTTTTCCTACCACTGACCTATACAATTAGAGATGAGATTAATTCTTCCCCAGTAATCCAATATAAACAGTTATAGCATATTTAATATTTTGATTTTTTTAAAAATCTGGTTATTTTGCACACTGTTTAGGTTCCTACCATAGGCAAAGCATATACTTTTAAGAGATACTTTGCCACTCTTTTTTCACTAGTTAAAGGCCTAGCTGTATCTGGAAACTCCCCTTCATGCCCTAAGAGTAATGTGAGATCTGAGCTAGATGAGAATTCCTGCAGGTCTCCAAACTGCAGGCACTGCCAAGCTTAACCTCCTGCTCATCCAACAGCTTCTGTAGGAAGCTGTACTTCAACATGGGTTCAGGCACCAACATTTCCTTCCTATCAGAGCTCTTCCTAGTAGGACTACGATGATTTCTGCAAAGAGCCACCCTGGGTCTGCTTCATGGAGACTTTACCACCTATGGATACAAGACAGCTGGAGACCTTGGAGTTGTTCAGACTACAGCCATGTACTAAAAAGCACTTCAATTACCAAGCACACCCAATGTTTTCACATTGGAAGGCTGTGCCTGAATCACCTGAGGTGCTTGTAAAGGTAAGTCACATAAGGGTCTTCACTCCAGTGGCTAAGTGGCTGACAATGCAAATAAAACCTTCCCCATAGCTAAACACTACCTATACTCTCCCTTGTTCTAACCAAGAACTTAAAAGAAAAGCTTGAGCTGTGGGCACCAATGTGTGCAAAAGAAGAACAAGAGCGTTTAGAGACACCTTCTCTAAGGAAAGTTGTGATGGTGCTAGAGTTTCTCCCTAAAACAGGCTAAATGGACCAGGCAGTCTGATAGGAATAAAGTTACTGACTGAGAAAAGCTGTTTCCCAGTTTTACTTCAGAAGATTTGTTTAACTGTCCCATAGATAGAACATCTGCCTGAATGTTAAAATTAAGATTCTCTAAATTTCTAGGCAAGATGAAGGACAAATGGAGTTCTGAGTGCAGTCTTAACATCTGCAGACTTACCGAGTTCTCACTACTCCTGCAATTTAGGAAATTGCAAACACAGTCTATAAAAGGATTCATTAGTTGCAGTTTGCCAAATCAAAAACCCACTGAGGTCATGCAGCTAAAACCAGAGTAATAGGTTCTCTGTCTTATCAAGGGTCAAGAGAGTACATCCCTATTTCATCTCTGCTCCTTACCTGAAACATTTTCAAAAGGTATTCTTAGCTTCTGGAGAAGCCTTCTTTACCCAAAATTGCTTTACACAGCCTGACAAAAAAACCTTGTTTGTAACCCACAGTGAAAAATACACTTGCACTGCAGTCACAGATGGACGATGGGACAAAGAAATAGAAAAAAAAAATAAACTCAGACAGTATGGATAATATTTGATACTCATTTTATTGACAGCAAGCATTTTCAGGTTTTGCACTTGTCAGGGGATTTCTTGGTGGATTTTCTCAAAAAGTCTCCCCAGAAAAGAAGGCTTTGGCTACTTCTGGTTTGCATCTTCACCCACCCTTGCACTTAAAACCTCCTTTCAAACAGCTGAATTTCCCATTTTGCTTAAAAGCCTAAGTCTCAAGCCATACTTTTCCACATTACTACAAACCCTCAGCGTCACTTCTGTTGATTACTGGTTCTGTTATATCCACTTCCTTACAAAGGGCCACTCAGTGCTGGAGCTGTTAGTCCAGGAGTAACAGCAGTCAAGGCTAGGAACCATCCTCAGTAAGCACATGACCTGCAGAAGGCAAAAGCCTTGAGCAGAAGAACTTGGAGAATTTCACTTCTGTGAATCTTCACTTAACAAACACCAAAAAAAAAAAAAAAAAGAAAAAAAAAAGGGAAACCTCATTCCTCTAAAACTTAGCCTAGAATAATACAGCAGATAAATCCCTGCAGATGCTGTTTCACATTCAAACCACATTAAAAGGAACAGACACATACTTAAGTTTGTTACAAACCCAGGAAGACGCACAAATCTACTATGGAGGCAGAAGAGGAACAGGGTGTAAGTTGTTCCTCCTACAGCACTACTTCACATCTAATTGAGCTTAGCATGGACTGGGCTACCTGTAGTATGACAAAACTTAAGCTTAATCACCTATTGATTAACACACCTAGCTAAAGCCTTAGGAAAAAAACCTGTTGAGCGATACCCAACTTTAACAATATTCTAAATGTAATGCTAGCATTCCCCACATTCAGGGACAGTTTACATAAACTGACTGAATAGCGCAAGGCAGTAACCTCTCACGCCAAATAATCCAACAACAGATCTCCCACAAACTTCATTTCCTCTCCTGTCTGGAGTACAGGTTGGGTACTATAAACTTTAGGACACCTTCACTCTCTCAGAAGTGTTTTGTTATTGACAAATATTACTTTATTGAATTTCCTTTACACAATTCCAGAGACCTAGGTGCCTCACCAGCAGAACCTACTAGAGAGTCACATTATCATAGACTCAGAGAACTACCCATAAATATTAAGTGATCTTAAAATACCTTACTAATTAAATGAATATAATCTTGTCCAGCAGCCATATCTGAAAAATGTTCAGCAACCTTCCCTTGCTGGGTATTTATTTCAGTGTTCTGAAAGCAAAGTTGGTGAAGCCAAAAAGTCAAGTCACAACAGCCATTGCCAATTTCTCCCAGCTATGTCCTAGCATCAGAATTTTGGAATTTTTCTTTTCCTATGACTATGTTGATAGAGCAAAAGATGGAGCTTGTTCAACAACAAGCCACATATCATGTTCTTAGCTGTATCAGCTATAGAGAATCATGGAATCTCTTATAAGACTGGAAAAGACCCTTAAGATCATGAAATCCAACCTAGCACTGACATCTGCTATCAGTGAGTATTACATAGTGTCCGTCTTCCAACTTAGCCACAGAAGGTACAAATTTTGGTTAATTTTTTTGGTTGGCTATTGTTTAGGGTTATGGATTTTTCTGTTTGAATTATTTTAGAAAAAAAAACCCCTGCACTGGATTTGTAACAGTACAAAATTCTACCACTTTTCATAGATGTGCACTGTGGGAAAGGCTCAGCTCCTCAGGGCTTTCAGGAGAACACTAACCCTTCTAGGCACACCCCAGGCTGCCTTCAGGTCTATAGTGTATATTTTACTTCTTTTTTAAGTTGGCCAAGTCAACTCCCCATGCTGTGAAGCTTCAATATCTGCTCTCTGGCAGTTTCTTCACAGTTATTTGCTGAAAAACATCCTTAAGGAAGCCCTGCAGACCTTGCTAGCAACATTTCTCTCTGCCTGATCTGCTCTCAACTGCCTGATCTGTGACCTAACTACAGGCTGGGGCAATAACAACACTTTCTGCTACTCCTTATGCACTTCCTTACACTTATGTAATTTTGTGATTACACTACTTAATTAGTAATAGTAGTTAGTTACCAGACACAGTACCCATCTATTTCACCAAGGTGTTGGGAGATCCTACAGAATGAGAAGGTGAGGGCACATCTTCGTCCCATAATGAAGAAGCTATACTTCGTACCTGCTATTAATTAAAAGAACAGCATACAGCTGCAAAATGTATTAGTTTAAATGGAAAGGAATTTAGGGCAATGAAAGCAAACAAAAAACCTCACAAGCACAGGAATCCACTGGAAGTGTCATGAATTGAGTTGCTTCCTGAGGTACTTACGGAGCTGTAAGATAGCCTTCCAAGAAGCCAGCAACATACATAATATCTTCATTGCTTAAGGTCTGAGTGCCATAGCCTGCTCTAATCTCCAGGACTCCCCAGCCTGTTGTCAGTAGACTGTTGTTGTAGAAGCCATAGGCATCTCCACTCCTGTCCAGGGTGTTCCTGACCTGAAGTGTTTTTTCAGCTCTATTCCAGTACACAGTTGCATAGCGGAGTTCTGTGGTGGAGAAGAAAGGAGGTAAGGGAAACAAACATTTAAGTAGGTGTTTCCTGTGCAATACTGAAATGTCAAGACAGTATTTTGGCAATCTAAAAAAGTTAATTTTATAGCTTTTCATCACGCTTAGTTCTACTACAGAGATCAATGTTAATGTTAACATACTGAAAAAGGGAATGAGGACTAACTGGAGTATTACAAAAGCTCACAGCTAAACATTCTCATGTTATTTTTCTGGAAGTTATCTACAACTCTTTCAGTGCACAGCTCCAGCATAGCAGTGTTGACATAAAATGTTGAAAAGTATTTTCTTACGTGGCCCAGAAGACAATGCATAAAAATCTTATTGAAAGCAACTTTAGAAGACAGCGTGCCTTAGCAACTGCAAAGGATTATAAACTACTGCTGACTTAATTTTCCACCTAAAGATTCAGAAACTTGCAAAAGCTTTCTACACTGACCTTCTGAGGAACCAATCCCTGAGGTGGTGTAGCAGAAGCACTAGGACTCAGTGGATCACAAGCTTAAAATCAAAAGCACAGCAGGTATGCAATCCTTTACAAGGTATACAATGTCTACCATCTATCTGAAATAGAATTGATCCCAAGCATGATACAAACAAGAAGGAAGAGAGTTAGACTTCTCAGAGTTCCATTTGAACTGCTGTTTTAAGAAACATTCTTGATTACTTGTATTTTAATCCTGCAAAGCTGAAGAACAAAGAGCAAGGTAAACTGCTTTCTGAAAAAAAAAGAACAAACCAAACCACCAAACAATAACAGTATCAGAAAAAGTCCCACACTCTACAATTCATCCTCTCTAAGATGAGCTGTGATAATATCAGCTCTCCTTGTATGACTGATCAAATCACTGCTACATCACTGTGAGAAGAGCTAAAAAATTGTATGTCAGAGGTCCCAGAAATATTTGAGAAGTTTTAAGGGATAGGTCAGTTTTCATGATGTACTAGAGACACTTCCCATGGGAACAGAAAATGCATTAGCAGAACCAGAATTTTAGTAGCAAAAGAATTTTGCTTTATCCATATTGTATGAAAAGAAGTAGTCACATAAGTCTATTTAGAGATGAAGCAATTTCAGGGATTTGGAGCACAGTGTTTAAAAATTTGCAACAAACATTGAGAGGCCTTTAAAGAAATAGCATCAAGGTAGCTGTTATAGTTTAATAACAATGCTGGAAAAAACTATTTCCCATTACTGCTTTTTCTTTTGATTGACTCATCGTCTCATTTGACCTTGCAGTTGGAGTTAAAACTACAAGCTTATAAACATGTCTACACTACATTGTATTCAATGAATTTTGTACCACCTAATATGTTTAAATTTTGTTCTGTGTTCATCTAAACAAGCAGGACTACCTTTGCCAAGAAAATCATCCAGAAACATAACACAGAATACAGATATACAACAAGCACATGCACATTTTCAAACAGCCCTGTTTGAGTTACAAAAAAATCCAGGAGCCTTCCTATAGAATAATATTGGCATTTTTTTATTTATTTTTGAGGGTGAGGCAGGGGCCCTAGCACCTCTTATCCCAGCAGTCATATTGGCCAATTTTTGCACATAAAACAATTGCAATGTCTCCATGAACCTACAAATTATTCTTTCATCATGAAAGTTGACTTCCAAGTGTTCAACCTAGTAGGACTCCAATGAATCAAAGACTGTGACAATCTGTAACTATTCCATGAGAGTGCTGCTTAGAATAACCTCGATAACACACGAAAGCACACGCTATCTGTGATGAACGAGTCAAAATCCCCAAAATCCTGGGGGGATAGAGTAGGCCAGTGGAATCACCCTTCCCCTCTATGAGCCAGCCTGGAGAATTGCATAGCATCAGCAATGCAGAGTTTCACCACAACCACCAGTGGGGTGGGAGAGAGATGTGCAGAAGTGAATGACAGAACAAGCCTAGAAAAAAGTTTCTTCTTTCTGCAGACAGTAGGGACTGAGAGGAGCCCTCCTTCAAGCTGCCTGCTTTTAAAGATACATCAACCCTTCTGCCAAAGACAGATCCAGAAACAGCAACTATAGCTGGGAGAGCGCTGGAATTTCCACAGCAAGTGAGAAATATCTGCTTTTTGTTAAAATTATTCTCTAAATAATGGAAAAAGGAACATATTTCAGCCAGGAACAGGAGGTGGTAGTGGTCCCTTTGGGTTTTATGCTGAAACACCAAATCTGTTCTTTATCTTTTGGGCTCAGGACAGGCATTTCCAAAGTTATGTTAAAACTGGACACTGTCTTTTACTTGGTGGCAGCGGGGGAGTAGAAATACATACATGTGCACTAGAATATAAAACAAGCAATTAAAGCAAATACTGAGATAGAGGACTGACACGAGGAAAGCTGGAGAGGACATGAAGGAACGGCAGTAATTTGCAATAAAAGAACAGAATTGCAAGAGAAGATGAAAAATTAAAGAAAAGCAGTATGGAGATTGCCCAAGACAATCTAACAAGCACACTATTACTAATATTTATTAAATAAATTAGAGCTACAAAAATAACACCTCACATGCCTTAAGAATGCCAAAATTTATTTGGCAATATGCAACAGCTGCTTTTCCTTATGCTTTCCCAGCTCTAAGTTGTTTTTAAAACATACATGTATCAAGTTAGGTTACTGGACTTCATAATTACAGAAACGAGTAGAACTCTTTTCCTTGCAGATGAAAGAACTACAAGGACTGGGGGTAAGAAATAATATTCGTATTTTTCCTTAGTCTGACAAACAAGCCAACTCACAAGCAATGGAACACTGGTTAGTTCACACAAAACAAGCTAAATTAACAACTGTGAGCATCTCCTACTAATATGAAAACTACTGGTTTCCTGAACTACTAATTTTACTAATTTAACTACTAATTTTTATCTGTGGCTTTCCAAATGTGAACCTATCTTTTTGTAGAGGTGTTCATCATAGATTCCGCCTATAAACTTTCCACTAAATAATAGTTTTACTGAAAACTAATTTTGCATCATTTCAAAATGCAAAAAAAACTAGCACAAAATCGCTTATTTGATTTCATTATATCCTCCCCTACAACCAATGTTCAATAGTAAAGATGGTATTATCATAGTATAGCATTTCAATATTTCAGGTCAACCACAATAAGGGTGTTTCTGTCCAATTTTTTAATCTGACAGAGTTTGACCTACTTTCCCATTAAAAATTTTATAGAATCACAAAATGTTAAGGGTTGGAGTGACCTTAAAAGGCATCTAGTTCCAACCTCCCTGCCATAGGCAGGGTCACCTTTCACTAGAGCAGGTTGCTCAGGGCCCCATCCAACCTGGCCTTGAACATTTCCAGGGATGGGGCATCCGTGCACAGCTGACTTGGGCAACCTGTGCCAGTTCCTCACCATCCTCACAGTAAAGAATTTCTTCCTGTATCTAATCTCAATCTGCCCTCTTTCAGTATAAAACCACTGCCTTTTGTCCTGTTACTACATGCCCATATAGAAAGTCCATCTCCCTTTTTATAATCCCCCTCCAGGTACTGGAAGGCTGCAGTGAGGTCTCTCCAGAGCCTTCTCTTCTCCAGGCTGAACAATCCCAGCTCCCTCAGTACATCTTTGTAGGAGAGGTGCTCCATCCCTCTGATCCCACATCTTTGTGACACTCCTCTGATCCTGCCTATCCACGTGTTTATTTTTTCTACAAGTATCTTTTAACTCTTTAAAAGGCTATATAACTCTAAAGGACAAGGGAGATTTCTATACACGATTATGACTGGAATCTATTACAAAATAAAATTATTTCAGGGCTTCTCTAGAGATTAGCTTAAACCACACAAGAAATTAACCCAGAGCCCAGTACTTTTCAAATAAACGAGTAAATGCTTTCTTGATCTGCCTGAATATAAGCTATTTGCGTTTTCTATTCTACTGGCCTTAACTGATCCTATTTCCTCATGCATTTCAGGTCTAAGTAATTTTTCAATTTGCTTCCAAAGACCTGTCATTATTTGAAGCCTAATCCTCAATCTGTTCTTACATCAATGAAATATTCAAATGTGACCTATGAATTAAGAGTTTCAGTCTTGTATGATTTTCATGTTCACAAGGATACTTACTAGTAAAGCTTAGCAAATGCAGCAAATTTGCCAAAACAGTTATAGGTACCTGGTATAGGTCACCCAGAGGAAACAAAAATAACCATTCAACAAGTAGCTTCACTAATCCCAGAACACCTCAATTTAAGTCACATCAAAGAACATTCTCCAGAAACATTTTCCAAAGTGTATGATGAATAATCTTCAAGGTAGTCAAAATGCTAAAAAACAATGAACCAATTAAAACAAAACAAAACAAAAAAACCAAAACCCCCCACAAATGTAATCCATTTACTCTATTAAATAGCCTAAAGGCATTTCTATTTGCTCCTTCGTAGTTTTCTACCAGTAATTCAATTATGATGTTAGACATCAGTTGGGCATTAGGTGAAACTACCTCATACTCTGAACTTCCCTTCATTTCCTCTAGATAATTCACAGCTGACCCTTCCTTTGGTCCTCCTAACTGAAGTTTTTTTGCCAATCCAGGTAAAGGTTTAAAAGTATGTCTGCAAGATGAGACAGGACTGCCCACAAAATGATACCATCTTAACATTTTGCACCCAATGAAACAGCTGGTAAGTGAAATTTCTCCTTGGTTTGTGGCAATTAATACATTAACTGGGAAATTCCTGGAAGATAAGCACCAAATACACCCATTAATTCTCCGGAATTTATTGAAAGCAGCAAACGAGCAGGATTCTGTGTCCCTGCCCGAGGCAGCGTGGTTGGAACAAGATGATCCTTAAGGCCCCTTCCAACTCAAACCATTCCGGAGCACTCCGTGTGAGTTCTGAAGCATAGACCGTGACCTATACCCACAAGGTAGCACTAAACCTCTGTTAATCTTAAATTGCAGCATGCTGTAGTCCACAGCACCACAACGAAGTCATCACCCTGAACGATCCCCGTGCCTAAATATGACACTGAAAACCAGCTCGGCTGGCAGCTCAAGGCAATTTCCCACTTGTTGGATCCTCAGTTTGATTCCCCACGCCCTTCTGGCAACCGGGAGGATGTTTAGAAAGCGCCGGCACCGCACACCCACGAGGCAGCACGGCCGTGGGGCACGAGGTGCTCCCGGGGCAGCCCCTGAGGGGGTCAGAGCCGGCCCGGCCCGCGGGGTCCCGCCGAGGGGAGCCGGCCCGGCGCCCTCGCACCCGCGTCCCAGGCAGCACGGGGCGGAGGCGCGGCTGCCAGAGGCGGCGGTACCCCGGTAGAGCCGCGCTGCCTCTGCCGCAGCCGAACCCGGGCCGGGCTACCCCTCCCGCAACCCCGGGGCCGGGGACACCCGCGGGGCAGCCCCGGTGCCTCCTTTCGTCCCGCCCACCACAGCGAGGGGGCTTTGGCCGGCCACCCCCCCCGCGCCCCTGCTCGCCTCACCTGCGCGGCCGCCCGCCACCGCCCACAGGAGGACGAGCGCCCAGCAGCAGCGGCACACACCACCGCCGCCCGCCCGGGCCATGCCGCCGCTGCCCCGCGACTCCTCCGAGCGCCGAGAGGCGGCGGGACTTTAAGAAGTTGCCTCGCTCAGGGCAGGTCTCGCCGCTGCCCCCGCCTCCTCCGGCGCCCGCCCCGGCCGCGGCGCCCCGTGCTGGAGGTGGCCCCTGCCGGGGACGGTTGCTGCCCGCGGCGGCCGCCGGGATGTGCTCCGGGTGCGGCGGCACGTTTCCTGCTCCGATACGGCTTTGGTGACCCCAAGGTCTGGATGAGCTTTGGTGACCCCAAGGTCTGGCTGAGCTTTGGTGACCCCAAGGTCTGGCTGAGCTGAGGGAATCACTCTTGACCGAGGTCCGGCCTCGCAGGGTAGCGAAGGCGGGTCCCCAGGCAGGTGCCTGTGGGACCCCTGGACTTCGTGAGGGTGATTAACCTAAATGGAGCGAAGGTTTACCAAGAAAGGCCTCTGAAAACACACAAGAGTTGGGCGATGCCTTGTCAAACTATGCGTTTTGCATCGCAGGAAGGGCAGCTTTCTTGCGCTGTTGAGAACAGCAACTGCTGTGTGTGTCCCAGCAGAAGAAATGAGGGACGGAACTTTTCCTGGGGTTTACAGATAGAGACAGCTATCCATGAGGTTTTCCTTTGCACCCGTGATTCAGACCGTTTTGAGGCACTGCGTTTTTGTCTCGTCCAGTGTTGGATATTCTGCCATTATCCGAAAAGGGACATTATTTGCACTTTGTGTTTCAGTTATTGTTTTAAGACAGTTTGAATTTGATACCGGTGCCTGTAATAGCCTCATATAACTAGGTCACATGCCAGCCAGTTCAGGCCAAGTAGCAAGCCCTGGCCCCAAGCCCAGGGTAAGAGCACTGTATCTCCAGGCTGCAGGGATCCTTCCATACCTATCACCGCTTTTTTCTGGACTGCTTTTCAGTCAGAGAGAAGAAAAACACAGACATGCAAACCAGAAACCAGGATTTTTTAAAAGACTAGCCAAACCTGATTTTATTGTGGTGTGTAGGTAGCAAATACACACAGGGGCAGAACCATGTGAAAAAGAAATCTACCAGAAGATGGGTCCATTAGCTCAGTGCTAAGGTAACTATATCTCTTCACAAAATGATAATAAATTTACTATCTGAAGAACTCCAGAAGGAGAAGGACTGCTGAAAACTAAGCCCTGTTTAAAGTAATTTTCTCAATCAATGTCAGCAGACGTGCTCTAAAATAATTTATATCTCGGGTGTCAAGGATGGAACTCATGAACCTCTTATTTAAAAAGAGGAGTTAGGTCACTTGTATTGCTTTGAAGATCAGAACAGCTCTGTTTTGGGTAATCACAGTGGTTGTCTTCAGGCTTGATGAGTCCAGCACTTGTCACTGCATTACAGCTACACTTGCTGCGTGTTTCAGCTGCAGCAACCAGAATAGCCCAGCAGTGCCCAGTAGCACAGCAGTCACACCCAAGAACGCAGACATAGAGACAAAGCTTCTTGACTGGCACCATGAGGTAGGAAATAGCAGACTTTATATTTTTATTGTACTCATACTCTTTTTTAATGCATACCAGTTTTAGCACATCAGGGTTTTTTTTTCCCTATCCTCATCCCAATGAATGTTTCCATTAAGGCAAAGACAGAGGATGGTATGGTATGGTATTAATGCCAGTTTGAGTTTCAGATCAGTTATATATAATGTGAAAGCTGTGGCTGTTGGGTACACACCTTCTGCTATTTGTCTGTATCATGTTCCTGAGCGTAGGAATGTACATTTATTAGGTAAGAGTGTAAGCTCTACATAACCTCATTATTTAATTTTTCTAGTAATCTTTGCACTTAAGATCTATTTACATCTACATTGGGTTTTTTTATTTGATGTGTGGATGTGTTCTTAAAAAGCCGGCTTCTCTTAAAAAGAAAAAACAGAGGCAATTGGATTGTTCTCTTTTTATGTTGTTTAGTTGTGAAAAAATGCTGTTCAAAACTATAAAATAATGATTTTTCACCAATTTTATTGTTTGAATACTGACCAATATTTGTCAATGGTGGAAGTAGTTCTGCTTTGAGAACCAACAGTGCACAAAAGTCCCTTGCAAAAGCAGATATTATTCACTCACTAGATGTTATTTCTTCATGTGAATGCTGATTTTCTTTTACATGCAGTCCTGTGCTTTTGTTGCTTTTTAAAGCTGTTTATTAATATCAGTAACATGGTGTCAGATGAAGAACGAGTCATCTGAGTAAAACCTACTTGACTGTAAAACTGCATCCAAAAGTTGGATTGAAAAGGTCTAAGGTTAAGAAGTCTAGATAATTTTATTTCCTTAATTTCTGTTTCACTTCTGGTTTGGGGGCAGAAGCAGAAGTGGTGGAAAGGTATGAAAGTGTCTTGTTCTGCAAGAATGACAGTTTCATTTTTCAGGCCCAGGAGATTCAAATAAACTTTAGAAACCATACTTCTGGAATAATCTCCCAGTGTAAATAACAGAAGTGTTGTCTCTTGAACAGTCAGCTTGATTAAAGAAAACATGTGAAACACAGTGGAAAACAGCAGAAGAAACAAAATAGCAACATATCCAGGTTTTACATATATTTAATTATACATTCAAATATATTACACCAAATCTTTCTTCAAATAAAAATTACAAATAAAATACAACATCTAAAGATCATGACATATTAAGGTTTTGCTGTGAATATTTTCAGAAGTGGATTATTGAACAAGCTATCACAGTTTAAAAAAAAACTAACTAAAACAAAACCCCCCACTATTTTCCAGACTCAGGTGCAAACGTTTTCATTTAACTCAAATTATGCTGCATGCATCCTGACAAAGTCATCCAACAATTTCAATGTTACAGCGAAGAGAGGTTTGATTTACTGATAGCAGGTCGGACGGTAAAAAGGATGCTTGGAAAAGTGTTTTCTTTTTCCTCTAACTGAGTCTACAAGCCTCCAGCCTTCACATGATGTTGTCCAGAGAGTTGCTGCAGCTTTTTGAGACATACTAGACATCCAGTTTTAAATAAATGTGGTAAAATTCTCTGTGCTGACCAGTTGCAGGTATTCCAGGGTACCTGATCGGTAGCTACCTACCCGCGAAAGCTCCTGTGCCTTGGATCCTTCATCTTCCCTTTTCTGAAGACTATTGGTTATCATCTCTGCTAAGTCATCTTGTAACCGCTGCTGATTCTCCCTAAAATCAACAGGATGGGGGAAAAAAAAAAAAAAATCAGTGATTCACATCTTTTTAATGATCCTCAGGTCCCCAGAGATTTTTAAACATTTCTATTGCCATGTTTATCTTAATGACATTCACACACTACTGATAAAAAGTGTGAGCAGGACCAAATTCCAGTTCTGAATTTGGGAATAGAAGTCAGGAGTTTCATGTGAGTTTTCCAGAAAGCACAGCTCAGTGTCTTTGCACAAGAGGTCTGTAGCTGTGTCATTATTGACCTTAAAAAGTCATGATCACTTGCACAAAAAGGAAGACACAAATTAGATTCAATCCTAATCAAAATAGTTTTTAGCTCTCAACACCATTACTGGCACCAGGATTTAGCTATTCTGCTTCAGGTGGCCTTCAGTAATAGTTGACATTGTTTCAGAAATTTCTTCAGTGTATTTGACTTTTGTTGGGGTGCCCCACGTATGACAATTTTTATGGGGCAATCATATATGAGGAAGTGAAAACAAAACATCACTGTGTTCTAGCTTAAGAGGTACTTTAAATAATTGAATTCCAGAAGATTGCCAATTCAATAATTCTGGCAGTCTCAACAGATTATATTAATTTTAAAAAAGGAATTCTGAGTTTACAAAAGAGATGTATCATGAGGTAGTCTTGGCAGTATTTCCTGCTCAGCCCAAACACTTGTATCTACCATTCAAAAAATAACAAAGCTCATGAGATTCTGTAGCAGATTAAAAATTTTATTATTTCTATTTTGCAAATGCCCTGAGAAAACCCTCATATTCTGCTTAATCTCCTGTTTTCTCCTAGGGGATAAATGGACAGAGAATTTTATTTGTACAAAGGACACACTGTGTAAAACTCAAAACTTACAGCAGAAGCAAGCTGTAACATTTACGTATGCATTTCAGGACAAGGATCCCCATGTATCTGGCAAACACCAATTTGCAATATCATTAATTCAATTTGTAATGAAACACTCTAATTTCAAAGCAGATGGCAACAAATTCCCGCTTAGTGAAGAGCAACTGTACACAGGTGTTTAGAGCAGAAAGTGAGGAACTTCCACATTTAGTGAGTTTGCAGGAAGAGGTACTCAAATGCAAAATATACACTAAAAAATGCAATCAGTTATCCTGACTTCAATTTTGCATAGTTGCTCAAAAACATCACTTCCACTATTGCTATACTTTATTCAATTCTAATGCAAAATGAGGGCTCAGTTCTAGAACATCAGCCTCATATTTTTTTTATTGATAACTTCTCTAGATGTTAGAAAGTAAGCTCTTGTTTAATTTTTAAAGGTTTTATTCCTGTGCAGGACTACAGTAACTTTGTCTGCCTCTTGTTGCATAATGGTGCTTGAAATCCTGCAAGTTTCATTCCTCTTACAAATTCCTCCACAAGAGCTCACAGGCATAACATGGTATTACAGAGCTGCACACTCACTTGTGGTTATCCTCTTCCTGTAGTGTGACACACAGGGGCCACTGGGACTAAACTTGTGGGAATATTAATGTTTTTCACTTTCCTGTCCATCTCTTACACTTAACCACATCAGCAACTTCTCCTGTAAGTCTTAACACCTTTTCCAAGACAAAGAATCTGCTAAACATTTATATAGACAAACAACCTTCAGCACACACATAGTCCCATGTAATGAATATTTACATGTTTATATGCACATACACTATTAAGCCTCTAACAACTGAAGGCAAATTCAATGGTATAAAAAATCCCCAAGTGCCAAGGAGGAACAAAAAATACTAAAGTGCAAAGAATGGGAATTTCTCTACCCTTTTCATATAAAAAGACCATCTTACACAGAAGGAGGTGTTGGGAGATTGTATTTCTTGTCCTCAGTACCCGTCAACCAGTAGGTAATTTCTGTTCCTCTGCCCTAAATATATATGACAAAGAAGAGAAAGCACAGTTTTGGGATTAGAATGCAATTTTCTGTAGTTAATTTACTTAAATACTGTATTGCACTTTGCCATGTTTGCCTTTGCTTATTTTCAATAACTGATGCTGACAGCAAAGGATTACAAATTAGATGTGAGAAGAAGAATGGGGGAGATGCAACTGCACACTCACTTCCTTGTTCCATGACCTGAAACACAAGTCATGGGAGAGGTGAGCCATGCTGCCTGCCATCAAGTCCCAAGGACAGACAAGTGTAATAGATTGAAATAAATGGATTGATGGATATTGGAGCATTAACAAATTAACACTACATTCAGCTTCCCTTTCAGCAGATGACTTCACTCTACAATCTTCTGTTCCAAATTAATTTACATACATTTCATTTATTCTCCACATCTTTATGTTGCTTTAATGTATCAGTTAGGGAGCTCTTCATTACCTGTACTGTCTTTATAGAAGTGTCTTCAACCACAAGAGACTGTGATACCAATTGATCAGTAATCCTTGTTCCCAAGCTGTTATTTAAGTTCTGGGGAATTCTCAGCTATACAATGCTTTTTACTGATCTTCTCTGTGTTCATGCTTGTACATAGTAAAGGTTACCTTCAAGTATGTTTCTCCTCTCTCTTCATACTGGAATTGGCAGTCTGTTCTTTTCAGGATGCTAATTGTGGAACCGCTTACATGAATCCTTAAAGCTAAAAAAAAAGAGACAATGAAAGCTCTGCCTAGAAACATCTCATACATTAAGGAAGCTCCTTCAATTGTTATCACAAATTCTGAGAGCCAAATTAAATGAGAAGCAATTACACTGCTGTATGAAAAATCTGACTTCACTGCAGAGCATATCCAGGCAGGAATAGCTGGTACAGCCCTTGATCTGAAATATAGGTGACAATGATACCTGTAGTAGTTAGATGTCAAAAGGGAAAAGAGTAATTGTGAGTGACCTATATAGAGAATGCTCATGTGAAGACACTGGGCAGAAGGAGGAAAAACTGGCTCTTGCCACAGTTCCTTAATGGTGAAGTTGATGACATAATTGCTTCAAATTAAAATACACAGTCGGTATATTTACAGAACAAAGTTGTAATACAATTCTAGGTCAAACTAAAAATCTGTGGTTCATCTGGAGTAAAATTAAATTCCAGACACATAAGAATCATATCTTCCAGAGGAACTCAGCCAGTGAGCCAGCCTACAAACTCCCTGTTACCAGCACTGAAGCATGAACAAGGAACAACTCTTCATTGCACAGTGAAGTGCCCACTGTCACTTTGGACAAATAAATAATTGGTAATCAAAACAAATACGGCTTATCTTTACAATTTCTGCATATAATAACAAATATAATAAATAAATAACAAATAGATCTCAGTTGAAAACAGACACTTTGGTCACAAATTAACCAATAGCCTTTGTTCCTGTTACACTGACAGCTAAAATTAAATCCTTACGCAAGCCTGTGGACTCCATCCGGGAAGCTGTGTTTACCGTATCTCCAAACAAACAGTAACGAGGCATTTTTATTCCAACCACACCAGCTGCACATGGACCTAGAAACGGGATGCAGAGAGATAAAAAGGGTGAATCAAGAGACTTGATTTATTTAGCAGGTGTCTCACTGTTGCAAAGCAGTGCGATGCCTGGGGGAACTCTGCATTCCTTACCAGTGGCATTACTTTCTGCCTCACTTCTCACAGTATCTTGTGGTCTCCCACTACAAACCAAGCCTAGCTCTGCTATTCTTGCATAATCCAATAAGATCATAAAAAGGACACAGCTGCACAGCATTAATTGTATTTAAGCACAATTTCTGTGCAGAAAAATACGCACATTTATTAACTGTCAGGTTTGGAAGCAAGAGAAAAATAGAATAAGATTCATTATGCAAGGGTGAATAGTGGGGCCTCAAGAAACTTCCCAATGCCTCAGTCACTTTCTCTGATGTGTTCCTTCCCTGGGAGCTGCTGGTGTTGAGGTGGTTGAGGAATTTCCCAAAGTTGTTGCACTATCTGGAGTTCTCCTTTGACAAAAAGTATTTTTATAGATAAAACATTAAGTCCATCATAGACTCAACAAAAGTTTTGCCTCCAAAACCACAAAATACAGGCTTGCATTTTTTGCCTAGATAAGCATAGCTGGCCATGACTGACCTCTGCTTCAATCAGAGAGAAATAATCTGTGATTGCTTCTTTGATACAACTGGTTTAATCACACCAGGAAGAGTGGCTGTTGCTCATCCTACCTACTGACTTAGTCTGTGAATTAATGGCTATGGGCTATTTCACTACAGCAGGAGCAAAACAGGGACTTATTTACTTCTGTTAATCTTCCTCTATGAACATTTTTTTCAGCCTCATTCTTCATAAGGAGGGCAACTGTGTATGGTGTATTAGCAAATCTTCTATGGGTGTTAATTCTGTGCAAAACCAGGCAACAGCATTGTCACTGTTGGTCTAACACCACTGTGTACCAGAGTGAATTCCAATGCGAATCCAAACAGGCAGCCCTGGCAGATGCCTCAGTTCAAAAGATCCCATGAAGCTGAGGATGTCCAGAGCCATCATGGAGATGTCCACTGCATGCCGGTTGCCGTTCCTCTTCGGTAAACCACTCACCACCATGTAAGCATCACCAATGGTCTCCACCTGAGGAAATCAAATCAGAACTCACTATTTCCAGACACAGAAAAGTACATCATTAGTTAAAAGCAGAAAGAGTTTATCAGATCCTCTTATTTATGACTAAACATTTCTTCCCCTGAGAGCAGGATTGATTAGTTTAAGGTAGCTGACGCCGTTTGGGTATATGAGTGTGTTTATAACTATACTCAACATCCCAATTAATGAATGTGCAACCACCTACTGTAGGAAATTTAGTGTAAGTAGGCACAGTGAAAGCATATTTAAATGAAGTAATCTTGACCTGGTTTTCTCTCTTTTGCTTTGCTTAGAAGGCAGATTCCCAAATCCACCACATCATGCAATTTGATTTGTGTGTCCATTGGTTGTAAATAAGCAGAAGTACAGAGCTAATCACCTTGTAAACATCATGATGGTCAAGAATGTGGTCAAAGTTCTTGTAGATATCGTTGAGCATATCTACCACCTCCATAGGGGTGCTGTATTTGCAGAGCGTGGTGAAGCCAACAATGTCACTGAAGTAGATTGTGACTTCTTCAAACAGCTCTGGCTCTACCAGGCCAGTCTCCTTCAAAGACTTTACTACTGGCCTGTGGAAATAGAAAAGGCAGGAACACAGATGACTAGTGTTTACTATTAATGGTATTTTTTCATGCAACCCAACCATGGTATTGCTTTCTGTGTAGGAAACATTTCACAGTTTGCTGAAAACTGCCATTGTGATCATATTTTAGATGCCCATAATGCCTTTCAGCCAGGGACCTCAAAGCACCTACTAATGGTAATTAATGCACTACAGACTTTCAAAATCCAAGTGTGTGAATAGCCATGAGGAAACTTAGACACAGGCAACTGAGCTTCTTGGTTAAGGTCAGAAGCAGGGATATTGAGTAAAATTTAAAACTGAAATTCTGAATTTTCTGACATGTAGACCTACATTCTACCCATACAATAAGTAAAAACAGACATATTTTTCTGCTTTCCCAGCACAGAAGTAATTTCATTGTAATAATTACATCAACTCATCCTGATTTCAGATGAGATATCTTAGTCTGGTAATTTATGGAAGAAAAATTCAATACCATGACAGTCAATGTCTATTCAAGAGGGACCTTCTTTTTCTTGCCATTCTACATATAGGGAAATACTTGTTCCTAGTGGTGGTATTAGAAGACAAGAACTGAAAGAGACCCAGAAAATTATAGGTTTTCACAATGCTGTGTTCTATCTACAATGAAACAGTAACAGAGTGATAGGAACAACAAAGAGTGGAAGGAGACATGAATTCCTTGTTGTACTGTCTATACAGCCAGATTATTTTTGATTTTCCCCAAAACTGGATTGAATAAACACTTTTTTTTTTCTTTTTTTTTTTTTTTTAGGGGGGTGTTGAGTCATAAAATCAATAACCTGACTACTAAAATGCCGTTGATACTAGTAATGACATACCAGTATAGTTTTACTATTCCAAATGTGTGCAATACCAAAAATACTGGTATTATCAATATCAAAATGTCAATAATACTTGTCCTATAGCATACTCTGAATAATTCATCTAAGCCAGTATGGCCCAGTCAACCTCAGCCCCTCTCTTTCATTGCTAAACTGAATTTGGGCTCCACTCCTGCTCTTCAGCTGAAGACACTCCTAACCAGCAAGGTGCTGGAGCAGAGCAGAGCTCTGTGATGTGGGATCACTGTAGATCTGTGTTCCTTGGAAGGCAGTGAAAGAGAGGCTTGTGCTGGAAAGGGGGATCCTCTGCATGAAGAAATGTTGAGCAAGGTAATGGGTCCCAGTACCATCTTGGCATAAAACTTTACCATAGAGGGGAGAGCTCAGGGACAGCTGCTAATTCTTTCTTTCCTCCCAGGAAGGATTAGATTAGATGTGAAGAAAATAGAACATAAACATCAATCCTGTCCCCTATTCTGCAAGAATTGGGTGTATGTAAATAAAATGCCAGCAAAAATCCTCCTGGCAAGTTACCTTGGAAGTAACATGAAATTAAGCCTGTCTGCTCTGTCTCTCTCTGCTTTGTACAGCTCTGTCCTTTCCTCCACCAGGTGTTCCAAGTTCCGGGAGTACAGCTGTAGACGCCGGATCAGGGTATCCATGTAGCTTTCATTGGTCTGGCCATGGAAATTACTGCAAATAACAGAATTACACAGGAGTCAAGAAGAAAGACTGATAGCTGTACATTGTTGAGTGCAGCTAAAAGGAGGCAAAACAGCAGCAACAGAAAACTTCTCCAGTATTTGACTTCCCTGTAGTTAGAATGCAAAGTGCCTTGAGTGCATCATTCTTTTGCTTGCTTTGGATGCCTTACGTAGATGAATTGAAAGTCTGTAATCCACACTTGTCAGTTGGAGCTGGTAATTCTTAAAGCACCCTTCAATCACCTAACCCTGCTAATATTGTCAATTCCAGATTACCTCAGGTAACCCAGGAACATTCATTTGTAAGAAGTAACTGAGAAGCTCAGATTCTGAGAGGAAGCTAAAAATAGTAGGTAGAAAATTGCACATAATGTTTAGATGGGGACTTCAGCCAGAAGAATTAAGACTCTTTGGGGCTGTCTGATTAGAAGACCAAAGAATACAGTGGAACAGTGAACAGCCCCAGGGCTAGTTTTACCACAAAATCCTGCAGACTCTAGCCTACTAATCTCTGGAAGCAGAAGTGTGATAAACATGAGCCACTCAAACCCCTGCTTGTCTGGGCAGCCTGCACTCACCAAAGCGGTCTGAAAGTAATTGGGACCAGGCTGACTGGAAGAATATTAACATTGTATCCAACAACAAAGTTTGTATAAGGGATGCATGATCTCAGAGCCACATGGAAAAACACCATATTGGCATGTGACAAGAGGCAGCCTCTGCTTTTGGAGAATGGAAGCTTAGGAGGTGAATGAGGAGGCCTCTATATTCAGCTGCAGAAAGGTTATTCAGCTGATACATTCAGTTATGCATAGTACAGCTGTCCTGCCCATGTAAAGTACAAAATGATGCTGTTGGGGTTTGTTGATGTGGAGAGCCTTAAAAACTGGGGAGCAGTGTCCCAGGAGAAGTGATTAAAAGCTCACGGTTTGGTCATTGGAATAATTAATTCAGACCAAAATCTGCAGGAACAATGCAGCATTGTCCAGGTGAAAGGCCTGCGTAACCCCACAGGGTTTATCCAGCTGTGACCCTTATTATTTTCCCACAAGTTTGTACCACCAAAGTCCTGTAATTAATACTTCCAGTGAGTTACAACTCTGCATTTCTAGTCAGCTTAATTTGGAACCATCCAAAATTTCAAGTCATCATTCAAACATCTATGTGCATTCATTTATCAAAATGTCACTATCCAACTGTTGACTAGAGACAGGGAGAGAATTATTTGATTGGTTTAAATCCCTAATTATCCAGCTTGCTACTTTCATAATGTACCAGTTTGAGGTATGGTGATCATTTCACCCTCACTCAGCTAGTAAATTGTACACAGTGTATATATATAGATAACATGTGCACATGTTCACCTACTTTTCTTGTCAAAGAATAAAAGAGGAGTTAAGTGAAGACACTAGAATTTTCCACTGACTGAATCATAATCACATCAATTTACACACTTAAAAATATGAGCTTTCTAATTGAGGAGGAGTTTGGAGCATCTTTAAAAAAGCCTCTGCTGCTCACCTGAATATTTTAGCCAGAGTACTCTCAATTTTCTTAAAGTCAGGCCTTTTCTCTGGATCTTCCTCCCAGCAGCTCTTCACTAGTGTATATAGCTTCAAACAAAAATTTAAGGAAAATCCACCTGAGTAATTGATATAGACAGAGAGTAGTGCTAAACAGCACTAGTTCATTAGGGAATTTCTGATTACTCTTGACTAGCAACATATTAAATTGTGTGACTAACTGTCTTGAACCTATGATTAGAACACTCATTGCAGACATCTTAACTCTGTGATGACTCGTGACATGATCTCAACTTGAATTTGCAATACACAAATGATAAGTAAGTAAATGGATCCAGTTTTGCAGACTGGTGTCAGACACAGTTACTGACATGGTGGGAAATGCTGTGGTAATTATATTTCCAATATCCCATGTTTGGAGTTTTTCTGAAACTGGTGATTCAGCCAAAAAGAATGGGGTTGATTGCTGAATATGTGAATATCTACAATACATACATTTTCACCCGAGCAAGAAGCCATAGGGGCTGTATCAGTGGAGAGGTATATGTGAGGTGTAATTCATCCATCTCAAGGATATCTAAAATAGGTCAGAAGAGTGCACCATATAAGTGTCTGTTTCTTTACAGTGAAATAGTTCCCATGACTCGTATTTCACATTGCTGGTACCAACTATAGAATGCAATTTCTTCCCACAAATTAGGGCATTTGGCATAAAATACATAGCTTTCACCTTCTCATGGTCATAGGCTTTAGTTTGGCCAGGATTTCCACCTTTCACCCAGAAAATGTCTTTGTTAATTATTAGCTTACTTCTATCTGTCTTTCTCCCACTGCTTCCAAGGTGAGGTCTGGTCGGAAAGGCTTTGCTCCTTTGCCACTCTCCACTCTGTAAAGTTTCTCTAATACAAGAAAAAGATCAAAGTTTTAAACAAAAAAGCGTAAGAAGGACATTCATTGCATATAGCAGTCTATGATGTTACAAGGTACTGTACAAACAGGAGTCTTGAAGACAGTTCCCTCATTTTGATGTGAATTTCAGCTTTGGAGCTTTTCTAAATATATGGCACAAGACCAAAACACGTTGGCTTGAAGGCCCCTGAAAGCAACATGAATAGAAACATATATGAGTATTTATTCGTCACGGTAGACATGATTATGGCATCTTCCCAAATGAATGTTGGGCATTATTAGTGTGCCTCTCAGCATTAATTATAATTATAGTAAAAACCAATGTTTTTTGCAACTTGATCAAAAGTGGAGGACATACACTGCTCATTAGAGCAGTTCAAATCATCCTGCAGATGTTTAACTTCCTTAAAACTAAGCCATTAATATAAATGGGTTAAAAGCATTGCATTTGTTAACTCATTTGTACTCCTAGTCATTAAACCCATTCTATGAAAGTTATTTGGACTCTGAACACATCAAAATCAGGCTGCATTTGCACAACTCAATTTGAGCACAGTAAGAGAGAGCTAAAGCAAAAACATCTTCCTTTGTCTTTCTCCTGCAGACTTCAAGAATTCCAGGGGAAATGGGCTGTTTAAAAAAGAAAAGTAATTTTTTACCTCTGGAGTAAAGTGAAATTGAAAGGAATCTGTGAATCAGAACAGATTATTTGTTAATAATATCTGATTATATCTGGGATACAATTTTACTGAAGGAAGTGTATAATGACATGAGGAAGGTTTGTAATTGCACTGGTCTAGGGCAGCTACAGATGCCAAAACGTGCCCAATGTGCATGATCGCTCCAAAATGATACAGCAGCTTCCAACTTTCTGGTTCAGAAATTACAGACTAGAGAAGGAGCAGGAAACTTGAGTCTCCCAAATGATACAGAGCAGAGAAATGGCTGAGAAGTCTTCTTTGGGCTAAGAGACAGGAAAATCTGTGTAGGGCTCATGTGTGCAGGAGGAATGCGCTGGATTTCCATGCTTGGACATACACGTGAGAGAGGAAGTAACAGCACTTATTAGCAATACTGCAATTAGTCAGTAACAGAAAGCAGTGGAACAAGGAGGCAGCTTGAATTGAGTGTTGGTACGTGACAAGATTTCACAGTCTTGAACAGTGAATGAGGTGTTTCTGCAGAAGAGTAGAGTAACCAGATGGGGAACAGCTTCTTGCAGAGATGTCAGTGAAGAGGACCTACTTACTTCTACACATTAGAAATCCAGTTCTGTATACCTGTCATGGGACTTCTTCTCTCTTATTAGCAGCAATATTATTGTACATTAAGTTGATTGATACATATTTTTGTGTTGAGAAAATTGTCTCATTGAGTAACTGAAAGTAGAGTTTAATTTTTCTAAGTTGGTGTATGGAGCTCAGGTATGCAATTTTTTAAATAAGTCTTTTAAAGTCTGAACACAGTCCTTGCTGCTGTCATTTAACCCTGGAGAAATAGTTATATCAGTTGTCCTGAAATAACAGTATCATGTCTTCTAATTTGCAGAGATAAACTTCTGATAGCCTAGCCATTGAAAGTTTCTCTTGTGACTTAAAAAACAAATGAATCTAACATACAACAGGGACATTTCTTTGTCCATTACTACTGACTCTAATTTGGTACATTTTCCCCTCTTTTAATCTTGGATATTTGTAAATTAATGGTCACCCCAACTTTGAGCTACTGTCTTCCAAAGTTAGATGATGCCACAAACAAAATGCAGAAGTGTTTGAATAAGTATGGTTCACTGTTTTGCTCATCTTGGCTAATGAATGAATCAGCATTTAAATGAGGAACCACTTCAGCAATATGTAATAAAACTAATTCCTTTCTGTTACATGAAATTTGATGAACTAATGAACACATTTTACTCAACTTGCATAAACAAAAGTCAAGAATAATACCAGAAGCCATTAGACCAGCAATATGTATAGTGCTTTTATGGAAAAAAGTTTTGAGGAGAAAACAATCTCCTCACTGAGTGGAAAATGTAAAATTTCAGCTGAAATTGATAAAGCAGATTATTTTTTAAGTTACAGTGTACCCAGACTTCCCAAACGGATTTCATGCCTAGTAAATTTATTGTTGTCTTACCTCACATGCTAATACATAACCATCTCTAGCAGTATCACTTAGGTGCTGTTTGGTACCTAGCTTAGGTGCTACAAATTCTTTAAATTGCCTGGATTAACCTCATGCTGTTTGAAAGGGACAGTCTTTCCAAAAGGACAGAATACAGTGCTAAGATACAGGTCAAAGATAAAACAAGGAACCAGGTTCTGATTATGACAGCTAGGGTCAAACACAGAGCAGTGAGGATGCCACCACATCTCAGAAAAGCCGAGAAACGCTATGTCTGAGGCTAACTGAATAACCATTAACACAACACATAAAGACTGCAACTGCTCAACAAGCAGTTAAAGAATGTAGTTTGCTATGAATTTGTTTTACAAGTCAAAATGAGCAAGATAAGGCATTGCACTTGCTCCATGTTGGCTAGATTTGTAAAATTCTTGCATTCATAAGGATTGGGCCTGTCTCTTCACAAGAAATAGGAATAGAAAGGCTTTATTTTCTCTACCATTTATTAAGCATGGAAACCTGAAGAGTTTGGTTTAAGGGGAACAGCCATTTCTAATCTCATTTAGAGCTACATTTACATTATGGAGTTGGTGACGTCAAAAACTGTGTTTCCCCAAATATGAACACAGATTTGTGATAATGTAGGATGATGAACATGGCCCAGAAATTATTCTCAAATGTGACTCAGTAAAAGAGCTATTAGGCTGTTGAGCTGCTGCCCTAGATGTTTTAACAAATGTGAGGAGGATCTAACTGAATGACTCAGAGGTAAAGGCAATGTCTAAATCTGTTGTTAGTAACTGTTGTTAGTCACTAGGAAAATCCCAAACCCACACATGTTTCTCTATCAGTTCTAGTATACAATTATGCCTGGATTCTGGGAATTGGGATTGACTGAGCTGGACTGCGGTGGATATTGTTCAGGTTTTAGCTAGGGTAGTTAATTTCTACTCAGAAACTGTTAGCATGTTGTGTTTTAAATTTGGAGTAAAAATGGTGTTGATAACACACTGATGTTTTGGCATTTTGCTAAGCTGTGTTTATAGTAAATCAAGGACTCTTTTTTTAACTTGTTGCAGGTCCTCTGCCAGTGAGGGGGTACACAAAAGAAACTGGGAGAGAGCATAGCTGGGACAGGTGACCCAGACTGACCAAAGGGATATTCCACACCAAACAAAATCATGCCTGGCATATAAACTGGGGAAGTTACATGGAAGGGATGATTATCTGTATTCAGGAAGGGGAGTCTGGTATCAGTCAGCATGTATGGAGCAATTTCATTGTTCACCACTTGTTTTTCCCTTTTTATTATCATTATTACTATATTTTATCATTAATATTGTATTTTACTTTATTTCCAATTATTTAACTGTTCTTATCTCAACATATAAGTTTTATTTGATTCTTCTTCTCATTCCACCAGGGGGAAGGATGATAGAGAGAGGGGGTTGAGCAAGCGGCTGCATGGTGCTTAATTCCCAGCTGGGCTTAAAAACACAACAGCCACTCAAAAACAATGTAACCAAATGCATAATACAGGGTTTAATAGATTCACGACAGGAGGAGATGATTTTTCTGACAGAAGTTAAATTGCTGAAGTTAATTATAACCAGCTTGAATGAAGTCTGAATTGCCAGTTTTTAAATGCCAACTGTTCTTGTGTCTTGCAGCTGAGTTTTTGTTGTTCTGTGTTGACAATGCTGATTTATGCTGCCTAAAATAAATGGCATATTACGTGTTGTTTACAAGGCAAAATAGAAAAACCTTTGAGGCCTTTAAATGTTACAGTAAGTCTGGACAGCATTGTATAATGTTAACTTCTGTAATGCTGTGCTCCAGGTAGGAAGGGAAGAGAAAGGACAAGAAAACTCAATGCAAACTTCTTTTACAGAAGAAGCAGGGTCACTTGTGAGATCCTTCAAACAGGCTCTTCATTCACCATGCAGAGAAAGGAGCAGCTGTTCTTCAAGCAGTTATCAGAGAGACAGACATGGAGAATAGGCCAGTTACAGCTACAACCATCCCAGAAGGCTGCAATAGAGGAGAAATCTGTGGAATTACCTCTGTTGTCTCGGCAGTGTCCGGTATAGAACGTCTCTCTGCGCAGGATGATTTCTTGGGCAATGATCCCATAGCTGTATACATCACCCTTCTGAGATACATCAGCATGCCGGAGATGCTCAGGAGCTGTCCACAGGTCTGAAGATCCAGGTGGCAGTGGAGAATGGTGTAAAGGGGAAAGGAGAGAAGTAATTGCAAAAAGGCTGATCCTTCTCAGACAATCCACTGGCTGTACTGATATTTCCTTTAACTCTTTCCATATCCAAACTAGAACCCACTGGTATTGTGTATTTCCTACTTCAGCTTTTTTTTTTTTCATTTTTGAGAAGCTGACATTAATACAGGTTAGATAAACCTCTGATGTAGTTTTCAATTTTCTGGGATTTGCTGACCCTGCTACTTTCCACTGTAGATAGCAGACTCTTACACCTTCAGAAAAATTATGTTTATTGGCAATGAACTTGCTTTTCTTAGCTATGTTTCACAGGCTTCTTAGAAATAGCCTATGTATTTGGATAAGACCAAGGAATGCCAGTGCTATAGTAAAAATACCATGAGCCATAAATTATTGAGCTAGGAGATGCAAGTTTTTCATACACAGTGTCTGATGAGAAGACTGCAATATTTGCCAATAGCCTTGATATCATGAAGCTATTGAAATAATTCTCAAGTGGTTTTGAGCTTGACATAATATTACCTGCTCATAACTGCTTGATTTCTACATAAATTATTAATCTATATTTTTAGTGCAATGAGCACCATTGTACCTCAAAACCAGAATGCTGCCATGGAGCAACAGCTGTAACATGCTGATGACATACCCTAACAGTGACCCTGAAAACAGTGTTATGATATTGGCCTATAATATAATTATGATATTAACATCCAGCCATAATGAATCTGTGGATCTTTTGTGAAACAGTGAGTTTTCTTCAAGGACATAGACTGAGTAGGCAGAAATTTTGAGGACAAGAAGATAAATACATTATAATGTAGTAATAATAATAGTAATAGTAATAATATAAAATTAAATAAAAAATTTGTAAAATTAAGAATGAACAGAACATTTATATTCAGTGCACTTTTCTTAGTCTTATTTTATGTTCTTATTGCTACTCTTGAATATGTTTGTGTCTGCATGTAAAAATCTTCCCCAAACCAGTTGCAACCAGTTTCTTTTCAGGTCATATGCTGCAGTTACAGCACAGTGCTGTGCTTATTATACCCCAAGCTCTACTCTACAGATTCATATAATATAATTTCAGATGGACTCATCTTTTCACTCCAGGTCAAGCAAGAAGGAAAAGATGAGTAGAATGGACTGTTCTATTTTGCAGAAATATTTTATGAATGTGAGATGAATAGAAAATTTAAAGAAAAGCTATTAATATTTTTCCAGTCTGGTTGAGCATATATTACTAGCTTCCTAACTAAGAAATAAGAAACAAATAATTGTCATAAAAGATCAATACAGATTTCTTCAAGTTTTATCAGCATCATGCCTGTTAATGTTTAAATGATATCACAGAGCACTGTGGAATTTATGCTAAATTAACTCCTTTTTTTCTTCACACAGTTTCAGTACTACTGCTGAAAACAGCTGTTTGTATGAAGGACTTGAATACTGAAAATGTTTCTTACATCTCAATCACAGGTGAAATCTCTATTTTCTAAACTAAAAGTTGAATATTCATCTTTCCTTCCTACTCACACTGCCTAATTTCTTTTGCTACCTGCTAGTAATTTTTTCATTGTGTCGTTTAAGTGAGAACAATATAATGGTTGCTATAATATGAATCAAAGTTGCATTGTTTTGTACTGTGTACAAGATGTAATTAGACCCTTTCTGGTCTATGAAGATAAGAAAATTCCTCTGAGTTGGAAACTATGAAGGGTAGTCCAGTTGGGCATTTGTTTTACCTTTCCTTGGAGGCAGAATTGAATTACAGCCAAAATCAGTGATCTTCACTACCATGCGATTGTCTACTACACAGTTTGTGGATTTGAGTCGACCATGGACTTCAGTTTTGCTTGAGTGCAGGTAAGACATCCCCTGTGGTTGAGAATAAAAGAGAAAGAAAGCACAATTACATGTGAGACATTCTTGACTCAACAAGAATATGAATATTAGCATAAGATCTGTGCAAGTAATTAGATGGCCTTCATCTGCAATGGATATGCATAAATCACAATTCCCTTTCATATTATTATTTTACAAAGGAGACTTTCCAAGGTCTTAGGAACAGTCAGTGTTAAGAAATGAGGAAGTGGGTTATGTCATTGGAGGCCATCCTTCCTCTTAGTGAACAACAATCTGACATAGTATCTTGGTTTTGTCAATATTAGAACACAAGTAATTAAGGAAAAGTATTTCCTCACACAGAAGTTTTCATTTCATTTTCAATAAATGTTTTTTGGTAAATTTAATACAGATTTCTTGGAATGTCACACAAAGAAGTGCTCCCAGCTACACATTTATTCAACAAACACAAGAGGTGTGAGAGGAATTGCTCCTTATGTCTGTATCATCTTTGA
Source organism: Certhia americana (assembly GCA_018697195.1). NCBI lineage: Eukaryota > Metazoa > Chordata > Aves > Passeriformes > Certhiidae > Certhia > Certhia americana. Next base: position 46,194,912 of record CM031879.1, read on the forward strand.
AGATCACCATACACCAGAGACATTATTTGAAACATTGCAGCAGATCCTCTAACTGCAAAGCAGAGGGCTCTAGAGCAGTCAATGCAGTGTGTCAGATGATGCACTGGAGCTTAGATCAGACAGAGGATCAGACTAGTCAGTCATAAAGGTTTCTGCTGACCTTACTGTTTATGGTTTTCTCTGTACAATGTCAATATATACCAGCTATCCATGAGCTAAACTTGAAGTGAGCACGAGGCCTTGCCAACAGTTTCATCTTCATTTCCTGAGATTCAGCCTCCTGACTCACAACACACAGAGGCATACAGATGTGTATAGCTTGCCCCTTTTTACTCATCGCCTCTGAAATTATCTGATCTAGTCTAAGACATTCAAATGCAAAACATGAGAAGGGGATAGCACTGAGACACAGCAAGAAAAGAACATTATTCAGTGGGTGTCAGCTGAAGAAGGGAGTAGGTATGCTAATTTGTACCCTCTTGCTATTATTTATTCCATTTCATCTCACTCTTCCGAACTACTTAAACTCACACCTACTTGTAACCTACTGCTGGTTGGTTTTCTTCGTGCTCAGTATATGAAGTGCAATCTATATCCTCTGGAAGCTCTGTCATATCTGTTTCATTTATTCTCTGAATGATCTTCCACTTAAGCTCCTACATATATGGCTCGTCCTTTTGTATAAGTGGTAGACAGAACTTCATCAGGGTTACATGGCTCATGTGGTCATGAATACACTGTATGACATGCAGGGTTTTCTTTTCAAATACTGGGTGACCCATAATTTGGAATGGATCAGCAAATGCTACTACAAGAGCTCACTGAGATATGAGCTGAGTTTTGGGTAGAGCAGATCAGACACAAGCAGCCTGCAAAAGATGCAATCTCTCGAGAATGTTGTTGAACTGGTTATCCTGAACCTATCTGGACCATGCCAAATTTACAGAGATTGTGTGCACACTATACCCAAGGAACACATTTCTTGATTAAGCAGCTTTTAGCATGCAGTCCTGATGACACTACCAAGGATGTTTTGCTTGCTTTAGGCCCTATTTCCTCCAGCAGTGCCTTCTTCCAGCTCCTGCTTTCATTAGCTACAAAATATTCCCATTACTGCAGCAGAATTCCCAATTAGTATCAACATCAAATGACAGGCAAAGGTAATTTAGATTTCCTTACCCCAAGGCTTTCTTGTTAACAATTTCTGGAGGCAAAGGTCTTATAGATGAACCTGATAAAACTTTTCTCTTTCCTCCCCAGTATCCTATGCAACTACCTGAAAACACAGAACCTATTAAACACCCACAATGTGATTTTCAAAATTTATAATGATTTTCAGTATGATAGTTCCAAATATTTGAGCATTCTTGTAACCTTTGCTCTGGAGCTCTGAAGCTTTAGTTCTGACTGACAAACGTTTTCCTGTCACAATGCATGAATATTACAATCCCTTGCACAATATCCTGCAGCAGCCACTTATTTAATAAATAGCATTGCAATGACAGTGTATGCACTAAGAACTACAAGACTTGATTACTGCAACTCCCTCACAGCAGACCTTTCATCAGAACTCTTTGGTCACATGGCAAAATCCATGTAGTTACAAGGTGGTCCCATCATTCCTAGAGTCAGCTACCATAGCAAAAAAAGAAAGGAGGGGAGGTGGAAGTAAACAGAGTAGATTTTGGGCTTCCTCTCTGGCTATCCCACCTTCTCTACTGAACTAGAAACTGCTACAAGAATAGTCATCACTTGGCTGTTTGCACCAGGGAATACAAGTGACCCAACCTTTGTTCAGAAACAGATGCAGCAGTTTCTCATGCAAGCATAGTACAAGGGCTATTTGGGCCATGGTAAAACCAGAGTGTATGAAAGTGGTGGTGTGGAGAGGAAGAAGCATCTCAAGAGGAATGCAAAAGAACTGCTGCACCTGGTCATAGCTATTTTAACAGCTTGGAGAGCTGCAGCTTGAAAAGGATAGATACTGATATGAGAGGAACTGGAGTTGAGAGGCCATGAATGACTTCTTTAAGAAGAAAAGCCATTCAAGTAAATATTGACAGAGTGTTTGGAGGTTTAGAATATATGGCTTGAAAAAAGCAATACTAGAATTTCATGGAAATGTGTAGATCCCAGAAACTTCACCACAGTATCAAGTCAAGAAATAGGAGAGGTTGGCAAATCATCCAAACGACAGTAATTTTCCTGATATTCCTAAGTACATACAAGTTTTCATGAACAGCTTGTGAACCATCTCTACTAACACAGCTAATAATGCTCAGGAGCCATTCCACATAAGAGGTGCCAGTCCACCCTCAGTTGCCATGTCTCCGTTACCAATGGTGCAGCAAATTACTGGCTGAGAAGTTTCAGTACAAATGCAGTCACTGGCCATTTGGTCACTCCCTTCAGAGGGACTGGGATTTCTCTTTCCTCATAAACTGAGATAGTACTAATCTTTATTTTCTAAGGAAACATATGAAGGTAAACTGCAAAGGGTTAAAAAATACCCTGGATTTTGATATGTTTTAAGGAGGAAGGGAAACGCCTCTGCTGCTATTTAAAATTAAACTAACTGAACGTTAACTGAATTTGAAAGTCATTAACAAGGCCAACAAACTGTGACAATTTGGATTAAGGGGGCTTTAATAAAGCACAAGATTTTCAATATCTCTTTAGAACAGACAGTGGAGTCATTCATCGTGGAGACCAAATCTGAACTGGTGCATGTAGGGAAATAGGAGGACTGTCCAACTGCAAACCAGCAACAGGAAGAGGAAAGCAGCTGAGCACTAGCAAAAATACAAAGGGGATTCTCTACATTATCTGTAGAGGTATAATGAATTATTACACCAGTGAATTAAAAAGGGTCCTTACCTACTAGCTAAACACTTACAAGTCTCTAATGTAGAACATAATTTCCTTTACTGTGCATATTGATTTTTCCTACCACAAGGACCTAAAAAGAAAAGATCTGTTGAAAATTACTGAGAACCAGCTTTGGTTTCTGTACAAGATTAATTTTTTTCCCTCTCAAACTGCTTGAAATGGATAGCTATAGTGAGAAGCTAGAGTTTCTCACTCTAGTGAGAAAATCAGGATGGTACATAAACAGTTTCTTTAGAAAAAGTTGATCCCATCTCTGGATATATATTAGAATAATTCTATCATTTGAAAAAATACAGTTTTGCTCTGTATGCTTTACCTGAAGCCACAAAGCAGTGTGTTTTGCAGAGCTTGTGACTGCATAAACCCTTCTTATCGGAGCCACTGGTGAGCAGATTGTAACCCTCTGATCTTTGGGCAACATTTCTCTGAGGTTTACTTCATTTGTTTATTTACAATAGCCACAAGTGAGTTCTGGCCCCTATTTCCTCCTTCATCCTGAATGCCACTGGCTTCTCCTGCCTTGGGATACTTGTCCCCAGAGGATAAAAGACTGGAAGTGCATACAGTTCTAGGAAAGAAGACCTTGGGAGCTACACTCCTCAGAGGATCAATTTTGCAGGACAGGACAGGTTGATTTACATTGCATTGTCAGCAGTCCACTTACCTTGGCAATATCATACATGACAGAGATTTTAAATTCCCAGTCCATGAATGTGCCATCAGGGTAGGATATTTTATCATTTAAAACATCCTGCCAAGAGAAGAAAACTTTTTCAGGGAAAAAGCAGAAGATGATATATGGGTATATGCATTGCATGCCTTTCAACCAGCAGCTTTGCTTTTTATAGAGAGTACATGCACTAGAAGAGAAGTTCACTCAAAAAACAGGGGTTATTAAATATATATTATGTTTACACAGAGCTAGAAAAGTGGGGACTACAGAAAAGAGGGGTTTCTGCAATTAAAAATAGGTTATGAATTTGGTCTTCAGAACAAGTCTTTATTAACACAAAATAGCTGAGAAACAAATGGTCAAGTTGTGCAAGAGGAAGGGAGAGGGTTTTCCATGTTTTGTACCAACAGACCATTTCCTACCAATTTACTCTTAGCCTTACAAGTTCAAAGTAAACTGTTGGTTTATCTTTGCCTGCCAGTCATTTACAGTTCTTTCAGCCACGATGACATCCATTGATAAAAGTAAACTTCCATGATTATGCCAGATCACCAGAAAATAACTTAGAGAGAACAATTATTTTGCTGCCTTGCTGTGAGTTCATTCCAGAGACCACTGCTACTGATGAGAGTCTTTGTATGATCACAGAAGCAGAGACAATATATGCCCTCAGAAGAGCTGATGATTATCGCTTCATGATTAGCACTGAAATAATATTGGTAGTAATAAACCATAAGTCTTTCCATACTTTTGCCAGCATCAATTTACCATTTCTTTTTATAAAAAAAAAATAAGGCTTGTTTTCCCTTATAATGCAGAACTTGCCATTTTTCTCCCTTACTAATATGGAATATATTCTTTTTTCTGTCCTTGCACACTCTGTGGTACGCAAGCACATCAGCAGAGACAACAGCTACAGCTTGACAAATGAAGAACAAGTTATATCCTATATGCTTCCAACAGAGAACAGAGTACAAATACTGGCTGTTACTGTGACCTGGGCCTGTACTTTCCCTTGGCTCCAAATCACTTCACCCACTCGCTGCTGAGAACCATCAAAGTGACAGCAGCACCTGGGAAGGGATGGAGAGAACCAAGCAAGGGAGAGGAAACTTAGAATCAGAAACCTGCCACCACTTGCTCAGTCCACGGCTGCTTCATGAGGGTCGAAGACACAGAGATGGGGATTTCTTTTCTTACTTTGAAATTCGATCATTTGGGAATAGAAGGAGACCTTTAAAATTCTTTACCCGCAGAGAACCTCTTTCGCAGTACTCAATCACCCCAAAGATCATGGTGTCTAGCTTCACAGTGCCATAGAACTTGGTCAGGTTGTAATAATCAATCTGTAGGAGCTAGAGCAGAGACATTTAATCTGTTTTTTAAAGCAATCACTTTTAGTACAGAAACATAGGACATGGATATTTGTGTGACATGGCTTTTTATCTCAAGTCCTGGTAAGATGTATGAGTTTCCCTTAAACCAGAATGTACTAAGGCACTGAGTGAAATACTTGAAGATATCTGTCATTCCAGAGCTTTCTGGATTAGGGAGATAAGAGTGGCTGCTGTTGGATACTGAAGTTAATTCCAGAGCCCACTGTAATATCTATTATTGCCTCTCTACCAAACCTCCCAGCTGACCAGAATAGCTGTTATGAGTGACAGAATGCTGTGAATCAGTCAGTAAATGAGCAAGTAATAAAAATTTAATGATGCTGCACAGTATTGTGGAGTTTATCCATTTAAATAGACAACTGTAGTTCACTTTGAGGTATTTTTAGAGTTTATTGAATACACAATATAGCAATGTTGTGTAAAAGGAAAACCATTCAAAAAAAAGATGCAGTTCTGTAGCCAAATTAATCTCCCATGTTGAAAGAGTGTATGCAGAAGTCAGCAGAGTAACTTATACTTAAAGAGCTGCAATTGGCATTCAATAATAAGATTTAACTACAACATTCCACTACTGATGAATTAGTGTGATATGAGCCAAAAGAGTGCAGTGCCTTTTAGTATCAGTTATAAAAATTGATTTAGTAAGGCCCTATGACAGCACATGTATTTAGTAAGGCCATATGACAGCACATGAATTACTGCATTCATCCTCAGCTTGACTGGAACACTATTCAGACTCTGAAGTGGTGATGAGGTTACAAAACAAAGTTAATCAAAGCTATATCCATTGAGGAACTCATAACATGACCACCTCACAAACATGTACAAGCATATGGCTGTTGGAGTTGACAGTGGAAAGCAATGACTTCACTATAGACCCCATCCCACCCTGCTGTGTTCAGTTCCTATGTGCAACAGTTACCTTGTTCAGTTCTATTTTTTGCTTCTCTGAGAAATTACCATCACTGTTTTTGAGATCCTTTAGGATCACCACCTGAAGGAAAAATACCAGTGGGGAAAAAAAATCATAGGCTTAGTACAACAGCAATTCATCTTTCTTTTCCAAGAAATGTCCATAAAAAGAAATACTTCAGAAACACCTGCCTACTGCTTCACTGTTGGAGTTTCAGTTAATCAACTAATAAGAACTGGAGATATATGTTCTTCAAAGGATTTAGATCTATCAGTTGTGCAGATTTTAACTCAGCAAGAATATACCTCAATCAGGCAGACAGCTCTACTGAATGCACAAGAATTGCCATGTAAATGGCCTGTCCTCCATTAACCTATTCACTTCTTCGGTACCAAAATGTATCAGATTTCTGGTCCCTGTATTTATGCTTCTGCGCTCCTGGGCTAGGGAGTCTAATATTTAGCCTTCTGTCAGTTAACAAAATACAACACAGCTGATAGGGAACAAATGGCTTACTCCTTCCATAAGAACTAACCATTTTGCAAGGTATGGGGAGGTGGAACGACCTCCTCCCAAAAAGTGCCCTCCTAAGGTGAGGAAGGCAGCATGGACACTGCAGTCAGGTTACCTTCTTGTCATATTTGCCCTGGCGAAGTCTCTGGATGGTGTCACGTCTCTTATCTTCGTCAATCTGAGAACAAAGAGGAATAATTAACTTGCAATTATCACCTACTCCTCACTTGACAGGTCCAGAGAGATTAGTAATGTCTGTGTGTGCCACACAGAGAAGCATAAGCCTCTCTCTCTAGGGAGGGTCACTACATGCCACAGAGAGTGTGGGACATCCATGCCACTCCCAGGTCCTCCACCTGCTGTTTTCATGCTCTTGGGCATTACAGAGGCATAACAAAGCACTGGGAAATCATTTGTAGCAGAGACTGGAAGTCAATACCCAGCCCATTCCCCCTCACAAAATAAGCTTTATTGATGGGACTAGGTATATTCTATTAGGGAGAAATAGATGGGGAATAATCTCTATTTCTTCAATATAGCAAGTGTGGGTTTAAAAAAAAAAAAAAAAAAAAAAAAAAAAAAAAAAAAAAAGTTAAACATGTCCTAGTCCTACCAGAGCCATAGGGTGCTGTAGTCAGAACATGTCAAAACCCCAGCATTGATTGTCTTTAGGAGACAGAATCCAAGACCCAGCTTTGGGCACTGTGCCCAAAGTTTCTCTTACCTTCAAACTAACATGACTTGTCTCACTGGTCTCCAGAGGCAGGATTTCCTCAGGTGGTATATGGGACCATTTCTTCCACCGGCGCTCATTATCTCTCCTGTACTTCCTGAAGAACAAGAGAAGTCTTTCAGAATACCCTCCCAGTGAATCGAAACCCACAGCAGGAGATTAGGACAGGGAAGCATCTAGTGTCAGGATGATACAAGGATGGTGTGACAGGTTGATGAGACTTGAGCACAAGCCCTGTGGCTGTCCTCCAGTTTTTCAGTTTGAGGATACTCTTTAATTCTCTTAGCTTTGGGAAAGCCTCAATGCTCATTCATTCTGCAGCAGAACAGAACAGATTTAGCAGAACAACTGCTAGGCAATTTCCAGAGTCTCAGGGGTGGTCAGAAGTATTTAAAGCATAAAGGGCCATCTGGATTTTATACAGTTTTCTCCTCCATGTTATTAAATGGACTTGGAAGAGAGGTCCCATAAACAAATGCAAGCCAAAGGAAGTCCTGCCATCAACAGTGGATAGTAAGAACTGCTGTGAATACAATGCCAGGAGAGGAGGTGTTGAGTGATGATGTGCCTTTTTGTGGGTGTCCCTTGTATTCCATACATTTTGTAAAAATGAGGGAAGAGTCCTTGGAAATGGGAGAAAGAAACTGCTGTCTCCCCTGCAAAAATTGAGAGCAAGCACTGCCTTAGGGAAAAGATACAAGACAGCTAGTGCTCATCAAATTGTCTCCTTACTTGTGCAAGTCCTTCCTCTACTAAAAAACCCCCACAGGATTGACTGGAGTTTGCAGGAGAATCCTAACATATTGATGACTGCTGGCAAGTGCTCCAAATGGCAGAACCCATACTATTGACTAAAACCACAAATATACACCTGTTCACTACATTTTTACCATATATTTGCATGAGAAAAGGAAGACCAGCAATTGCAGTAAGAACTGCTTTTCTCTGTTCTACCTTGTAAGGTGTGTCTGTGTGTCATTAGGATGCACTTCAGTTCAAACTGGTATCAGCTGGAGATTAAGAACATATCAAACTGAATTAAAATCTACTAGGCCTAATATTTAGACCTATATGTTTTTCAGGACTTGGACTTCTTACTTTGCAGTCAGAACTTCACAGGTAGCTGTGGAATAGTTCAAGTGTCCTAGAAACTTAGGAGATAAAGAATTAATAATGAGACATTTTGATGATTTTCGTAGAAATTTGTCTTCTTCTTTGCTGCTTAGGGGACAATCTTTGGTAGCAATTATATTTGGGAAGTTTGGTATTATCTTGACACTATTCTAAAAAATTCCCAGAAATCTCTTCTGTATTTGATGCTTGAGAATATCGCAATGATATGTACACAATAATAATCTAATCCTCTTAACAAACTCTTTAGATTTTATGCATTTGCAAATATGGAAAAGTATAGAATCTTTTACAAGTCCATACTTTGTTTAATAATTTTCATAGGCATTGCAAACTTTACTGTCTGTTTATATGTGAGTGCTTAGATATGACAATTATTAGCTCCTACATATCTTGAGTACAATTGGATGTGTAAGAATTGTGTATCTTTATCTTTGACTTTTCCCTTGGTTTAGTCAGAAAGTCAGATTGGTCTACTCAAAATAAGAGAGCCTGAGTAGCATCTGTTTCTAATAAACTTTTCTTAAGATCTGATTTTCTTGCTTTTCCTGAAGTTCTCTGATATATAACAAAGATATAGACTGAAAATGGATGCACAGGTAAGATAATTTTTTAGACATTAATGAAAATCCCATACTTTGGAACTGTGGTGGGATTTCTTCCATCAAAATGAGGCATCAATGATTTCTATTTCTGCTTATTCCATAATGATAAAGCTGGATTTATGCTGCATGAAATTCCACACTGTTAAAAAAATTTTTATGCAGGGTGTTGGACTGAGTTGAAGGAATGGATCCATGCAATGAAAACACCAGAACCTCATGGTGTTTTGACTCCTACAATATCTCAAGAGAAATACCACCTTCTAGATTGAACTTTTATGTCACCAATACATAAAAGAAATATAAGTGAATCCCAAGAAAGACAAAGATGAGTAGTGAAGTAGAAAAAGTTTGAAGATTGGTCTGAGACATATTTCTGTGTATGTATAAGAATCAGAGCTTTTTAGCAGGTGCAAGAACACTGAGCCTTGCTGCATCTTCTCCCTTGATTATTAACCTGTCCTAACAACACCATGGATTCAAGCACTACTTGGAATATACCAGAGTTCACACTAGGGACAACCACATAGGTATGAAAGGTAAGCTAATGAATGGCTCTTCCAGGAGAGATCAAAGGGATTGTCCTAGTGGGAAAACTGTTCAATGACAAACAAACAGAAAGCCAAAGGGTTTGATACCTTAGAATCAGCAAAGAGATGATCAGAACCAAAATCACAATTCCTGTGAGTGTAAAGACAGCAATAGTCAAGATGTGTGGGCCTGCAGAAAAGAAAAAAATGAAAGATAAACAACTTCATGGAGGGTGCTGAAAAACAATATTGCATTTAAGAAATTACCCTCACACACATGTGCAAATCACAGTAGCTGACCAAGGATATTTTTTGGTCACATCCAAATTGAGAAGCTTTGGTAAAGTTCAGCACTGCCTTGGGATGACACTTGCCTCTTTCAATGTGGGATGAAGCATGACCCAGAGCAGTGAAGTCTTATATCCCCACGTGAGGCATGGACAACCTTTAGGGACACCCAGGCAATGGTGCTAGTGCATGGACTGTACTTTTCAGTAGGAAATTAATATGCTATAGAGACAAATTAATCTGGTGGCAGCACAAAGCCAGTAAAGTGTTCTTGGAAGGTGCCAGGAGCCAAACAGTTTGAAAATCATGTTGTTTGGGTATCTGAGGACTTAGACAGAAAAACCACAGAGCACAAAAGGGTTCTAATCCTGAGCAGGCAGACAGGATGAACAAGGCTGGGAACTGACTATGGTCTTAATGTTAATTGTCTTACTGTGGAAAAGCAAACTGAAGCCTCTCTCATGTCTGTTCTTGGAACTCAGGGGTACTGGGAAGGAAAGCTGGCAGCCACCAACTTCCTTTGAAGAATAACAGGCCATTATCACAGAGTTTCAGCGGGTGGTCACATGTCTAGAGTGTACCTACTTTACTGAGGAAGTATCTCAGGTAAAAAAGGCAGAGGAGAATCCAGTTTTGCAGATTGCCATGCTGATTAAAGACAGTAAAGGAGCTGAATTATTCAGCCTTACTGAGGACAATATACTTCTGTCTCTGCCCAGAAACAGAAATGAAGGCACACAGAAAAAATTATCGAGTGTAAAAATTAGTAAATTAATAAAAATCAAATTTACACACACTAGCTGCCTTCAGAATGAAGCAGCAATTGAGGAGGGATTTTCAACATACCAATTTTTGTGCCTGCATCTGACATAGGATTCGGTTTATGAACTCCTCTGGATTTTGGATCCAGATTTCTGCTTTTATTTTTCTTGTTCTGGATACCACATCTCCCCACTGTCTTTCAGTATGTTCATCAGTCTAAAGGCCTCACAGTAATTTAGTATTAGTCTGATGCTCTCTGATGAAAACCATCAGTACTGTCGTTTTCCTCCACAAGTTAAGTCACCACTATAAAATGGGAGAGAAATGAGAATGGGCAAAGACATTTTCCATGAAAATTGTCTGAAACTTCAGGTTTGTGAATGTGTCATGCAGCTTCAATAAACAGATTATAGTTTCCCACGGAAGTGCTGTGGGACCATAATTTCCATTTCCTGAGGTTCTGCTACCACCTTCTGGCTCTTAGTTTTACAACAGGCAGAGAGAGAGTGTATCACATATTAACCGGTCCTCTGGAATCAGAAACGTTTATATATTGAAGAATGATCTTATCCATGTTTAGAATGAGAGTTAAAACTTTCTGAATAAGGGTAAAATATGGATGAACCCCCGGTTTCTTCATGGAATACTAGGAGGGAGGTAGGCAGCAGAACTGAGTCAGCTGTTCTCAGTTACAGCTTAGGAAGGAGCAGGACTCTCTGCTTGTCTGCACTGTGCACCTGCCCAGAGGAAAAAAGATGTTCCAGGCTGGAAAGTTTTTACTGGCTTTAGCAAGGCACAGTGACTTGAACTTTGACCATTCTCCTTTTTGGGGGGTTATGTTTATTTAGAATCACATTGAAGGAAGGCTTTTTTTTTAAAACTGTGAAACAAAAATAATCAAGTGCCTTTGGGAGGTAGTTTTACTTTAGTATGGCTTGGCCACAGTGTCAGACTTCAGTTAAGCACTAGATGTTAAGCTACTGACATTTTTTGACATTGGCTTTCTGCAATTCTCTTTTTTTTCCCTCTTGTGCAGCAGGTTCAAACAAGAACATACTGAAGGGAATACTTGAAAGACATTTCAGATCCACTGTCAACAGAGCATGTTATGGGCCTCAAGGGATGGATAAGAATGGGACTGGAGCAACATCAAGAAGACAGGAGCCTGAAAGTACAGAGCTCATGGAGGTGGTACAGGGAGACCCTGTGGCTGGATGTGTGCAGTGTTGCTGTCTCTGTACTGATAGCACTCATGGTCATACCAAAGGAGACCAGAGGTTTGACCAGAGATGAAAAATGAAAGCTCCACTGAAATCCCTCTGCTCTTCCCAGAACTAACTTGAGGTTTATCAAAGCTGCTGCCTCCTTCTCCCTGGTAACACCCATGGGTCGCTGGCAATAAACCACTATTCCTCCCTCTCTTATGAGGGATAAAACCTAATTTAAGGGCATCTGATTTACTTTACTGAGGAATAAAAATGTTTAAATCCACTTAACCGCCTTACTGTGAATGGACTCTTAGTTAGCAGAAGGTGTTTATCTCTCCAGTTATGCTTTGCCTATTCGCTAGTGGAGGAAAACAATGCAGCAAATTAATGGGACACCTTTAGCAGAGACTTTTTAAGCAGCATCTCTGGATTCTCACTGATGGAATGACTCAGGGGAACACTAACCCACTGTGCCCTAACCCTTGCAATTACTGCCACTGCAATAATTTTTATTCTGCGTATAATACCCTGAAGCATATGCCCTTCCATTGCCAATCACCCTATGGCAGCAGTCTTAAAGGGGGAAAAAATTTCAGTCTGATCAGACTGACAAGGCTATACTGAATAACAAGGAGCTTCATCCATTGTATCCAGGAGTCACCAAAAACTCAAAAGGAAAGGAGGTGGTGATTTCACAGATTTCAGATTTGTTAGTTCGGGTGTAAATAGAGCTGTAACCTAGTTTCCCATGGTATTTCTTCAAAGAGTCAGCTCTCCTCAGAGACTCCTCCAGAGAAGCACCCTGAATCTGCACAGTGAATCTGCTGTGTCCTCTCCCCAGCTCCCTACAACAAGGATAAAGGGTCAAGCAGAAGCCACCATCCTCCATCAGATACAGAAATGCAGAGTCAGATAACTCATCAGAACCTTAATTCTGCTGCCTTTCCTGAACAGTCTTTCAAGCAGTTCACACCACTACCATCTTCTAATGAAGATTATTTGTTTGGGGGTGACTTATTCTGAAATACCCCATGGTATTTCCCATAATCACTGGTACAGTATTGAGTTTTTGAGAGCCTTAGTATCTCTTAGTATAGAGAGCACCTAAACAGAAATAAAGGTTTTGAACTGGACTGCAGGCAGAGAACGCGGAGGGATGAGGCCGGAGAAGGAAAGATGCTGTTCTGCACCCAGCTCCTGGCATCACTGCCTGGGGGCAGTGTGAAGGTAGCATGTTGGATCACACAGAAGGTGGATCTCAGGACTGTGTGATTTATCTTCAAAGAGATAGGCGGTAGGTTTAATGGGTGTCTCACCAGTGCCTGGAGTATCACTGGGCAGCTTGTGGTTCTTCCAAATAAAATCCGGGCTGTTAGTCGCCTTGCATGTCTCATTGCTTTGAGTGTTGAAATACAGAAGAGGTTTGAACTATGGATGAGAGAAGGGAAGAAATGCAGTCAGCAGCTGTGTTCGCCCTCTTCCGTCCCTTGCTTTAGACTACCCTTAATAAATGTATTGCCCAAACTCAAATTAATTTTCCTGCTACAGTGGTGCATTTCTCACTGTAGCCACATGTTTGGCTGCCATGTGCTTTCTCATTCCTCCCCTCTCTCTGAAAATAAATTTACCAATCCCACAGAATACCAGCTGCACTTCACTTACTGAATCACCAGATTACATCAATGCTGTCAGTCTCCAGCACACCTCACATGACCCCCTTCTGGCACGCACAGAATGCCTTGGCACTCCACCACTCCTGCTGCAGTTATTTTCATCATCCTTATGCAATAGTTCAGAGCATTTTGTTTCTCCTTTCATATATAAGATCAAACAGTTGCACCCTGGACATACATACATAATTTGCAGTCTGTGATGTGTACAGCACGGTCAGATTGGTATCGATGTCTCCAAATTCATCTAGAGTCACTGGACCCACCACACCTGCAGACACAAGGAATTAGTCAGAGGGCTTGCATTTTCAGAAACACAAATATGGGGCAGGAAGGACGGGATAAATAAAAGGATTTCTGATACTTAGAATACTTTTCTGCTTCATGTATGTGCTAGATACATATCAGCTCAGTGTGGTGCTACTTCTCTTTTAATACCACACTACACTTTCTCTACAAAATCCAATAAAATGTGTTGAACTGACAGCACTGAAAATGAAAGTCTCCCTCTAGCTATAGGAAAATATATTTGTCAGATTTCTTCAGCATACCAAGAATGTCAGAGTCAACAGAGAATTGTCGGAGAATATCACCTCCCTAGAAGAGAACATTTTGGAAGTGAGAAGCAAAATAATCTGTTTCCACATGCAGTTTGAATCTATCAGCACTAAAGGAAATACAAGGATATTTTCATTCCCTTTATTCTTTTGAAAGCTCTAATAATAATGTTTTAACCATCTTCTTTTTGCCTTTAGCCTCCTCTCTCTGTACATCAGCAAATTGCCTGTGTAACACATTACAAGGATTTTAAGGTGGAACTTCTCAAATCCCTCAGCACAGCTTGACTTTGCTCCCATGAAGTCAGTTGCCTCAACATGAGCACAAGCTTGGCAACATCCACCACTCCTGAAAGTCTCACCTTCATTTTCCCTTTTTTTAATAGGAAGATTTTTTTATTAGCTTCAGATTGTCCTTTTGCTGCTGTTGATGATGACTTGTTTTATTTCTCCTAAGTTCAGTATCAGCATTACTTTAGTTCAGCAATTACCTTCTCCTTTTTCACCTCAAAAACTGATGTTAATTTTTTCATGGTCCACCTTCTTAATATCAAAATAATTATTGTATGAAATCCCTACTGTACCAGACTCCATCACAAGAAAGAATTAAGGTGACTCAACACCTATCACTTTTAGGATTTTTTTTTTTTTAACTAAACCTATAAATTATGACAAGCATTAAACTGCTGTATTTTGGATGAGTAAAATCATTCGTGCAACTTAATTTTCAAACTTAAACTGAAGCAATGAATCTCCTGATATTCAGAAAGGGATGCTGTCTCCTGGAGGAATTAGTAAACTATATTTTGCTAGGAATTGGATACCATGTTTAAAGCAAAGATAAGCCTGAAACCTTTCCTATCTTCGGAAAATCTGAGAAACTTCTACAGACATATTTTCTGAATGTAGGTGGGACATACACACAAAACTCTCAGTCATCATTTTGGTACACATCTCTGATGTGAAGCATCAACTGGGACTATACTCCCAGAGAGATAATGTTTTCACTTCTTTGTGAAAAGTTTTGCCTCTGTTTTTTCCTAATGATTGATTTGTGATTTTAAGCCCATGGCCTACAAAACAAAAGCCCAGCAGTGCTAGACAACCTGTGAGAGGAACAAGAAAAATGACAAAGAAGAGCCAACCTCTGTCAGCCAACCTACACCCACACTGCAGGCACCCAGGTCTACATGGCTTTGTAAACTGGAAAAGGTTGAAACTACTTTATTAAAGCTCAGCCAAGTGACTTCAGAGTAATTTTGAACATCAAATACTGAAGATAACATCCTTGCAAAAATTATATAAAAAGAAAAAAAGTCTGGGAATAAAACGTATTGAAAACCTTGGACTTGTTTAGTATAGAAGTGACTTACCCTAAGAGTGTTTAAAATCAAATTTCTTTCCCCTTTTTTTTACCTTCAAAAGTGGTATTTCGGAATTCATTGATTAAACTGAGAGGTGACACTGGGCTCTGGGAGACGACAAATTTCTTGAGACTATGTCCAAAGAGCAACACTGCATTAAAATAGCCAGCAAGAAAGTCATCTTCCATCTAGAACAAAAGAAAATAAAAAATGGCTGTTTGAAAGTTCATGTTTCTGCCACAAAGCTATAATAACTTTGACTGGCTCCACTTGGCAGAAACTCCAGTATGGAAAACCAGAATCTGCTGAACACTGAGTGAGTAGATGGCCAATACCACATGAGCGTTCTCATTTTGAAAAGGAAAGGTAAACAAAGTACATTTTTGATGTATGAAGACAGGAAGGAGCTGAAAACTTAAAAGAGGCCAATGTAAAAATCTGGCATGCTGATCCTGGCACAAAGGATTCAAGAAACCCTATACAGTAGGTTCTTGGCAGTTCTGCTTTGCTCAGTTTGTCCCAAAGACGCTGACTTTGGATTAGAGTTTCTGTGCAGATAATTCAGTGTGGTGCCAGCAAGTTTGGGCTTCCCAGTGGCCACAGCTCAGGGGCAAGGAGCTGTGCCAGAATTTCCAGCAGCCTGCCATAGAGCTGGCACCCAAAAAGCATTGGGCTCAGGCTGGGGGATCTAGAAGCCCTGGAAATCCAGCCAAAAGCTTCAGGCTGCCTGCTGGAGAGCTGGAGCTCAAAGCCACAAATCCTGGGAGGAACTCTACATGAAGGACCTGGTTCTTGGGCAGATGGCAGGAGTATCATTTTCACTAAACAAATACAGCATTTTCATAGGATTTGCTTTTCTGGAAATTAAAAAAAAAATAAATTATTTCCTATGGAAAAGAAAAGGTTCCTGTTTTTGAAGCTTATCTGGAAAACCACTGGAAAGAAACTGCAGTGATCTCTTAGGCAGTCATCTCTTAGGTCTCTCTACAGTCATCTCTTAGGCTTAGCTGCACAGACGAATTAGTAAACAATTATTAGTTCTGAACTTTCCATGCTTACATCTCAATCACATGTATAGATCTTTCTTGAGTGATGCCTTGCAGCTACATGTAAGATTGTCAGTCACTCACATGTGGGGTGGGAAAAGCATGTGCCTGTAAGTCTCCCTCACGCCCTGTGAATATGGCATTTGCAAAACAAATTAAAATCTTGAGCTGAACTTCACAAAGCAGGAATATGACAGCCTGCAGATTTGCCTTATGATACTATCTTTTGACATCATTACATCAGGACAAAATGCCATCCTACAATAATATAAAGAAATATCAGCTTAGAAGCATAGCAGGGGATGATTACAGCTACATTTTTAGTTTTCATTTCTTCATACATGAACAGGAATGAACTAAATGCAATAATCAGATATAAAATAGTGTTTTTACCAGGATGTTGTCCTCCATCTCTACGTAGTCTCTAATTATAGTATTGTAGCTGTAATTAGCTGGTGGCAGAGTCAGGACAAGTACATTGTGCATGTGATCAGCTGAGATGTTCTTCTTGAAGTACACATTACTGCAAAGCAAAGCACAAGAACCCTGTGAACACTGAACAACAGGGTCAGTCATATCCATGCCAGAATCACTATCCTGTTCCCAACAGCACTGTTATTTAACAGGTTAAAATGGTAGTTCTAAAAATAAAATTTCATCATGCACACAACTCTTTATATCATTCATTTCCCAATGCCAGCTTTTGTGCCTAAATATATTAAAAGGTAATATCAAGAGATCTGCCAATCTGACACTCAAAGGTTTTGTGAACTACTGTTATTATTGTAACTGTTTGTTTTCTGTCCTGTTTATTTCCTCTTTTTTTTTTTTTTTTTTTTTCAAGCAGAGTATATTAAAACTCAGTTTCTCCTTGGAATCCACAATACTTCAATCATAGTTTCTTCATGGTACTGTGCCTGTTTCTGAGCTCTTCTGCACTCTTTCTGCTTCTTCCTCTAATTTTGATATTTCCTGCTAGAATTGAGCACAGCAGGAGTTGCACTAAAAGCATTCAAGAGGAGGGAATGAAACAATCACAGAGGTGCAGAGAGCAGATTATTGATTCATTTGTTTAATTCAGTAAGATAGGAAAATCAGAGGAAACTGT
Source organism: Certhia americana (assembly GCA_018697195.1). Taxonomy (NCBI): domain Eukaryota; kingdom Metazoa; phylum Chordata; class Aves; order Passeriformes; family Certhiidae; genus Certhia; species Certhia americana. The sequence goes on from CM031879.1 coordinate 46,212,296, forward strand.
AAACTTGAAAATTCTGCTAAAACAAGCAGAAGATGTTGTGGCTTTCAGGTATCTTTGGTTTCATCACTCTGACAGGCCATCTGGAAGTGTTTCACAGACTGGCCACCACCAGATTCACATGTTAAAGAAGAATTTAGCAATAGATATTAGTGTAAAATGGCAGCATCTGTCATTGCTGTGGCTAGATTCATAGAAAGAAAATAATTGTATGAGCCCTTCTCTCATTATTCGTGTTTGATGATCCTTTTATTTCGTTAGTCAGGACTGACTGCACAGTACAGTCAGTATTGTATGAAGACCTTTTGGAGATGGTAGGTTCTGCTCCATGGCCATCTGATTGGATTCTGACACCTGTCCCTGCCTTTCCCTGAACCTTCTGACTTTTACAATGTACTTCTCACCCTAAAGAATTTCAAAGTGTTCTTCATCCAGGCTTGGACAGAACTAGCCAGTTGAAAAGGAAACCTCATTAGACTCCACCAGACTGGATAATCCTTCAGCATCCCACCTCTCTTGAGGGAGGCTTAAAGACTGTGTTTGTGTCCTGCTTGCCAGACAGCTCAGAGCTGAAGAAAATTTAAATCTATCGCTTTTTCAGAGGCACTTCACTCCTGGACAAGCACAGGACTTTGCCTACACTCCCTCCTATAGCTTAATTTTTCATCTAATACATCTGTCTGCAATTTTTTTTTTTCATGTGATTTGAGATACTCAGCAAAATAAGGGCTATGTAGAAAGCTTAAGAGCTGCATATAAAGCAGCCTGAGGCAGCTGGGTATATCAGAAGGATGCATATCACAGCAAAGAATCCCTTACCTATTGTAATACAACAATTACACCTACACCACCAGTGTTAAAGCACTCACATACACAGTTCCCATTGTGCATTTGCAAAGAAGCAGGAGTTGAGGCCAGTTGCCTCAGCGAAAGCAAATGGGGATTCCTAGTGCCTGGATAAAATTGTGGAATACCGAAAGCTCTTAGAGGCACTGCTGAAAAATAGATATGGTGAACCTGAAAGCATACAGGATAGAGAAGATTCTGTTAAAATCTGAACAGGATCCAGTTTGGAACCAAAGGTTAAATGTCTGAAGTCATTAACCCAGAGATTTCTCAGAACTGACCTGTTATGGTCAGCTTTAGACACAAGAGCTGGGAAGTTCCACTGGCCCTAGAAGTTCATGGAATCTTTTTGCTACACCTACAATGAAGTAAGTAATATCAAGACATGGGCATACGCATTTGCCTTGCAATCATCCATCCATCCACACCAACAGCACAGTCCCAGGCAACTAATTTTCTCCCAGACTGTGATTTGCTATGGCAACTGGGCCTATACCCAAAAAACACCTGGTTTAGGTATCTACAGTTAGTTGTACAGATGTAATCTCTGCTGTGTCACTTAGGTTTAGGGACAGAGATCTGCTTAGTTCTTGTATACAGCCAAGGCTTTTGAGGATACTATTGGTAAGGCCAACTCTTCTACAAAGAGTTTTTAATTAACAATATTAAGATGAAATTAAACAATAGAAAACTTAGGTTGTATACGAAGAAAATTCTCAGAGAAGTTATGTTTCTGGGGTTATAAAGATGTTGAAGAGATGGTTATAAACTGGGAGAACAGTTGTATCATATAAATAATTTAAAAATTGAATAAATGGAGTCTAGGAAAATATACTGTAAGTCCTATTTACATAATTGTCTGGTTGGGCAGAGTGTACAAAAAATGTACTGTATCTCAAATGAACCATATCTCATGACCATTCTGACTTTGGACTCTGTGCTTCTTTCATGGTTTCCTGCACTGAGGAGCCCACAGGATGACATTAAATCTACCTGCTCTGTCACTGCCTTAGGAAAATATTTTATGAACCAAAATGGATTTTGTAGAGGATGTGCCATGAATTAAACATTACCCACGTTACATGAATGGCAAGACATGAGGAAAGATGGCAATAGAAAACATTTTGTGAAAGAGCATTTTTTCAACAAAACAGTTCCACTCAGACTATTTCCATTATCTGCATCCATCAGCAAATTGCAGAGAAAAGAAGAAAAGCGAAGGTGGTACTTTACTTGAAGAGATCTATGAGGATGATAACGATGTCATTATCCACCTTCTCCGTCCCTAGGTCTGTGCTGACATCCTCTGGAGAGCCACACATGATGATCACTATAGAATGGGCAAAAATGGAGACAGATTGGTGAGATTTACAGACAAAAAGAGAGATGGGTGAGATTTATAGACAAGAAGAGGATGTTTGCCTGCTCTCCCCTGTTTGAGTAGCAGGCAGTAGAGCAACTCTGGGCTAAGTTTATCTTATTATCTGTGCCATACTGGGGCCCAGGCACAGAGCTCCAGCCTCTCTGCAGTAAAACCAGGATATCTGAGGGGAAGTAGATAAAAGGTGCTTCAATACCTGCACCATTTTCCATCTGATTGCACCAGAGCACTACCATTATCTCATTCAAATAAGCATTAGGAGTTGTGGTGCCATAACAGCTACTCAATATGAACATTTCTAGGTTAAATGGCCTTCAAGTAATGGATTCATTAGCTCTCATTCTTACACTCACTTGGCCTGCTGATACCAGGTGCTTAGTCTTAGGAGAAGATGAGGTATTTATTCATTTATTCATTCATTTTCCTAGTTTAGATGAATCATTTCCAGAAGCGCCCCTTGGCAAAATGAGGTCCATAAATGTACCAGGCAAACACATAAATGACAGAGAGCTTGCAGTATCTATAGTCTTGTAGTATTTAAAGCCCTTCTTAGAGAAATTGTGATCCCTGGATTTCTGAACCTCTCACAAAGAAAGAGCTTGTGACTAGATGGGATAATTTACCCCAAAAGCTCTCTGGAACCAGATATTTCCCCATATTTTATGAGGATGAAGAGAGGAATCCAGGAACTTTATGCCATTTTGTCTTTACATCCATGTAAAATGACATATCTTTGTTTCCACCATTTCTGGTGAAAGGCTTTCCCTATAACATAGCTAAGGGGTGGGTTTGATTTCCTTTGAAAAGCAACTCACTTGCCGGGACAGTGCAGCCTCCACCCCTCCTTACCATTGCTTTTCCGGTTTGGATTTTTCACAGTTTTTTTAAGCAGATCCGGAGTTCTTAAAATGTCCTTGAACTTGAGTTTTTCAGAGAACTCTGTGATTCCAGCATCTAAAGCATTCATGTACCTGACACAAGGGAGCAAAGATATTGTCAGGAAATTGCTAACTCCTCACATTTCCTAAATCAACCATAGCATAAGATAGGCTGTTCAGAGCACACAGGAGTGTTTATAAGCTGATATGAAAACCTTTTCCGCAGCAATAAAAGTTAAAAGATCAATACATGGCATGAAAGATGCAGAAATGCTTGGAAAGTCAACCAGAGGTATTTGAGCATGGTTGTAGAAAGGATGGATTTGGAAAATGCAATGATGTAATAAGACATCAACAATTAAGAAAAAAAAAATCAGGGATATGAGGAAATTGCAGGAAGTGAGACAAACAAGGAGGCAGAGCCAGGAAGCTCTGCTATTTAAGACATCAATGGTAATGTAAGAAGGCATATGAGAAGGTTCAAAGGACTAAACAGGAACTACAGAAAGAACTGAGATAAAATCCACACATGTACCCTGACGGTGAGAGAATAAAGGAAGAAAAGCAGCAACAAAAAAACTATACAGAATCAGTTAAAACTTGAAGGGAAAAATGAGCTCAGCAAAAAAAGCAAGGAAATAAAGTTTGCTAAAAGATTAAGGAAAAACAGCTCCTGAATTTGACTGTTGCTTCAATATGTTATTTCTGAGAGGAAATATTCTATCTGAAATATAGTTAATGTAGAAGAAAAACCAAAAGAACTCACTTTGTTTTCAAACTACATAACCTTTGCTCTACCAGCACTGAGATCTCAGTCCTATGAGCTACTAGATACCTTTTGCTTCCTTTCTTTCCTTTTTTTTTTTCTTCAGGAACAGAATCATTAACTGTTAATTTGCAGAAACATATGCACAGTTGAAATACAAGCTGATTTTGCTATTACTGTAGGTATTCACTTATTTTTATATATATTTTATATGTGGGAAAACCAATTAGCTCATGCAGTAATACTTGTGCTTTAGAGAAAATGGATCTTTTAAAATTAGACTTCAAAAACCTTCACACTGACAAGTTTGTATTACGGCAGGATGAGATGCATTAGGATGAGATGCATTGTTACAGCTAAACTAGGATGAAAGGTTGACAGAGATACAAAATTAAATTTTTTGTTGTTGATTCAACAATAAAGGGGCTTGAACAAATCTGAAGTCATAAAGAAGGTCCTGGTCAGAAGCATTAAAAAAGTGAAATAAGAACTACTTGGAAAAGTTAGAAATAACTTCCATGCAATTATTTCAGTGAAAGGTAGGAAGCCTGCAGAAGTAAAGGGATTTAGCTAAAATGTGTGTGTAGTGCATTGGCAATTACAGCTGCAAACATGGAGGAATAGGGATTGTAGTAAGAGATGAGCAAAGTGCACTGATACATCAAAACATGAAAGAGAGGTAATCATAGCAATTACATCATGTGATCAAGTTGCTATTTATACTAAGAAAGAAGGAAACAATAGAAGCCCATAAATACCTATAAAAGAGTTTCAGGTCTCTTAATTTAGAAAAAAACCCTTTTAACTCTGTATCCAAAATATTCCGTAAGTATATGCTTCTATCAATCTGAAGCAAACACAGTCATAAATTTTGCTTAAAATTCTGTAAGTCCCCCAGGTTATGAATTAGAAAAATATATAATAGTTATTTTCATGAACTCTTTGCTACCTTTCAGCTACATTTATAAAATTAGAAGGAGAAATGAGATTTTTTTGAAATTAATCAGCTTTTTATATCCCAAAATTGGGAAAAAAAAATTAAAGGAGCATAGAAACACTTGCATGAGCTGAAAATTAAATAAGACTCAATAACAGAAATTATAAATACTGTTATATTAAAGACTGCATTGTCTAAAAGCAGCCTTTGTTTTCAGGCAAGGAGTAAACCCAGCATTTCTGAGAATCAAGCACAGCCTGATGTTTCAAGTCACAAAATGAAAGCTGTCTCCTTTGCTCCAAACTGTTGGGAGTATACCTTAAACTCTGCAATCACTGGGGTAATTCTATTTGAAGAAAGATGAAGTTAGAATTTTGGAAATAGTGCCTAAAAATTGAAGCCATTAATGTGGAGAAACATTTCAACAGCTTAGTAAGACCTCTGTCCTAAAAAGACATCTATGGGGAGCCTGTAGAGGAGCCTCTTATGTCACACTATTTATATTAAGGATGCTATAAATAAGTATTTTCATCACAGACAACATATGGGCTATGTTGTCCAAAGGAAAAGTAGAGGCTTGCAAATATTTCAAACTGACTGAGAGAAACATTCAGGTTAAGTGTTACAGCTAAAAGCTACAATTCATCTTTTCCTTCTCTCATTCCTTTGTAGTAAGGCACCTCCTAAAGTGAAGGACTGTAAGAACACTTTGCAGAAACCATGTCTGAGGGTGGAGACAGCATTTATCAACAGCTGGGTCAGAGGTGGATCCAGATCTTACCAGAGGCATGCCTCTGAGGTTTCAGTTCTCTTGTAAATGTAGACAGATTCCCAGATCGTGGTTTTGAATGGCAGCTTAGAATGTCTCCAAAAATGAGAGAAGAATTGGTTCAGTTTCCTGGCTGGGGTCAGAAGGCGGGTAAGGTTTACTTTGTAGTCACAGGACAGTCCAAAACTCCCTACAGAGATCAGAGGCAGGCTCAGTATTGTTTCAAGTCTGAAGGAAGAGATAACAGGACAAGTTTGAACAGATTGCTGTTGCACCAAGGTAGCTACCTGATTTCCTCCTCACTTCCCTCTCCTCTTATGCTTTACTTTAACACAATTTTAACCTCAACCAGAAGGCTCCTCAGGAACACAAGCAGATTTCAAGTCTGTATCAGTACCAAAAGCTGCTCTACATACTGTCCCCAGTTAGCCCTGTCCTTTTGGGTACCACACACCATTTCAGTCCCAAGGGTTGTGACAGGAGTACAACAGCTTAAGACAGGCTTCTGCTCCCTGGCTGCCATTACCTTGGGATGGATTTAATCTCCTTGTTGGGACAGTGCTGCAGGGTGACAGCTTTTTGCTATCAAAAAAGCTTTACTCCTACAATTCAAATGGAAAAATATTTTCATTTCAAAGGTGTATTATAGGAGCTGTACAGCAGTAGCAGTTAAGGCAACCCTCTGCTGACAAGGAATTTGCAAAACAAAGATAAATTTATACACAGACAGTAAGCTTTTGAGGACAAAAGTATATTTCTGGATGCTGCAATGTTATCAGACTAAGCTAAAATATTTTTGTTCTTGTATGGTGTGGTTTTTTATAACAGGGAATTCTGCCTGCAAAAACCATGGCTGTAAGAGTTGTTGGCATTATTGTGACAAAATTTTATTTTCCAGGTAAAGTCCACTTACCCAATTACAGTGTTTTTACTTATTGCAACAGAAACAGACATAGATGATGTAATAAATAATGCTAGGGAGAGTATTTCACTAATTAAACAGACTTTTTTTTTTCTGACAGACTTAGAATAGAATAGAATAGATTACTTCTGTTAAAAGGGAACTACAAAAATCATACAGTCCTAGCAACTTCAGGACTGGCCAAAAGCTAAAGCATGTTATTCATAGAAACACAGAATGGTTTAGGTTGGAAGAGTCCTTAAAGATCATCTAGTTCCAAACCCCCTGCCATGGACAGGGACACCTTCCACTAGACCACCTATGAACTGCATTGTCCAAATGCCTTTTAAACATGACAAGCTTAAGGTATGGTCCATCTCTCTAGGAAGACCGTTCCAGTGCTTGGCCATGCTCTCACTGAAAACACGCTTCCTAATGTCCAACCTATTAAATCATTCAATAGCTTGAATCATTCCCACTTGTCCTGTTGCTGAAGCCCAGGAAGGAGAGATCAGCACCTCCCTCTATACTTGCCCTTCTCAGGAAGCTGTAGAAAGCAACAAGGTCTCCCCTCAGCCACCTTTTCTCATCCAGTGACCTTAGCTCTTCACAGGACATGCCTTCCCTGCCCTTTCACCAGTTCTGTAAGCATTCAAGGACCTTCATATCTTTCTGAAATTGTGGGGCCCAGAACTACACACAGTGCTCAAGGTGAGGCTACACCACCACTGAGTACAAGAGGATAATCACGTCTGCTGACCAGCTGGTGATGCTGTGTCAGATGCACCCCAGGGCAGGGTTTGCCCTCTGTGCTGCCTGGGTACACTGCTGACTTATGTGGAGGCTGCTGTCAACCAGCACCCCCAGATCCCTTTCTGCAGGGCTGCTTTCCAGCTGCTCCTCAATCAATCATTCAACTTACTGTCAGGAATTAGACATTTCCCTATTAAAGCTGGGATTTTATCCACAGGCTTTGGAAAGGAGGCTTCCACCTATCAAATAGAGTGGCTATGCATAAAAGTCTTGCTGCCTTGACTGAACCTTGAGGTATTCGATGGACTCTAAACACCAATGTCTCCGTAAGTTTGTTGCTCACTAAACAACTTTGTTCAGCAGCTGACATCTTTAACATCACAATATAAGGGGGAAGAATTGGTACTTACGAGACCATTTGGAAGGTGGCATAAGTGCAAGCGGGTCCTATGACAGCACAGCCAAGTGCGCCAGAATCCTGCAAGGGATCAAAAAGGGTCATTTGGGATAAAGCAGAGGACTGGCAGAGAGAGGAGGATGGAAGAACAAAGAAAATTATAGGATATGAGGCGTCGGAGAATTTTACCTAGCAAAAGCAAAAGAATAGAGGAGCTACAGAAAGTTTAAAAGAACAAACATAAAGGGGATGAGGAAAAAATCACAGAAAGCCAAAAAAAGATAATGGTATAACATTTGTTAAGACACAGACAGCAAGTAAGGATTAAAATATTGTTATAGTTGTACATTTGAAATTACACACCCTAGAAGAGTTTGCACTTGCTGAAAAAAGGGTGGTTGGTATTACAAGGTCCTGTGTATCAGAAAAATTATTAGTTAAGTGCATATGAAACTAGTATTTAAAAAAATCCTTCCATGACCATCAAATGAGGTCTCACCTGCATCTGTGTGTCATGAGGGACAATTTCTTAGCAAAGACTAGAGCATGGTCATAGATTAGTAGACTTGAAAGTTCTCGTTGGATTGACCAAGTTTCAGACAGAGGTGTGAAAATCTACAGAAACACAGCTTCTTGTAATGCACTGGTTTTAACACAAGCTTTTCCTTATATTAAAGTATTCACACAGTCTCTCTCACGTGACTTCCGTGAATTTTAGTGAGAAGCAAGCAATTCATCTTTGCCCTTTGGGCATAGTTCCATAGCCATTTCACTGGTAACAGTGCCAGCCTAATGATTTCTCTGCTCACATGTCCCCATTCTCACCACAGCTCTCTCTTTTGTGTATTGTGTAAACTGATGGTGAACCAGATCAGGATCTGATGATTTCCAGTTGGAAATGGACCTTTTTGCTCTGCTCAGGCTGTTTTGAGTCTTTGAGTTGTTGGTTTGGGTTTTTTCATTAATTGTTACTTGGGGGTTTTTTTATGGATTACTTTGGTTGTCTGACCACACAAAGAGTTGAGCAGATACAAAAAGAAGGACAACTTAAGCATAGGAGAGGAGCCAAAAGCTGAAGGCAGTCTCTGGGAACCATTCATAGAATCTCTCTCCAGTATTTGCCTACTTCTTTTTACAAAACATACAGGAACATCTTCTGTCTCAAAACTTCACTTCCCTATCAAATTTCTTTGGAACTGAATATCAGGATCAAAGTTTAAGAAGGAAAGACAGAGACACACATGCACACCCAGGCAGAAGTAAAAAAGTCTGCTACTCACATAAATGGTTTTGATGAGCTCCACACCTTCACAGGTGCTAGTAAGGCAGGCTTGTGAGACATAGAGTGATGAAGTAAAGTGGTGGAAGGTGGCATTCACTGTAACATTTTCTCCTGTAACACAAATGTAAAAGCAAACAGCATCATGAGTTGCAGGTGCACTATTATTCCTCTCCTTCTGACACAGGTCTGACCAGTCTTACACTGAGGTCTCCCTATTTCTGCAGTCTACCTACAGCCTAACACCATCTACCATGGATGTGGCTGTGAAGTGGGCTCCAATGTCAACTGCTGACTTCTGTTGAGTGTTAGTACTTTCAGTAAGAAGTACTTCTAGTGTTGGCCATTACTAGACAAATTTTTGAAGTCTCTGTAAGAAGTAACTGAGAGACTGCTTTCCAATAAAATTGGACAAAATCTCAAACTATAGGGGATAGATACTATTTCTTCTGTTATTTCCTTGGAATCTCTTTTTCCCATGATATTCTAGAGAGTGACAGTAGATCGGTGATGTTGAAAGGAGAGGTAAAATATCAAAATAAATAAAAGCAACATGACACTAAACAACGGAAAATATGGACTGCAGATTCTTCATACTTCAGATCATGATGTGATCAACAGATAGGGTCAAGGGGAAAATAATTTTCAGAAAGTAGAGGCTGATCCAGTCAGGAGAGGAAGCAAGGGCAACTCATTTACTGCACTAGATGGATCACTTGTCTGATCCGGTTCAATAATTTCCATGTTACCAAACCCAGCTGAACATCTCCAGAGAAGCCTGCAGGAAGAGTCTGCCCAAACACCACAAAAACATATATGGTTCTGTCCATTTGTAGAGCACTTCTATTTATACAAAGAGAGGTCATTATTTCCATAAGATCTACATAAGATGGGCAAGCAAGGAGCCTGTCTGAAAAGCACCTTGCTAAAGGTCAGATGAGTACAAAACTGTGACAAAGTGTGACAAGAAATCACAGGAAGAGAGGGGTAACCAACACCCATTGGCTTACCTGTCATCTGGAATTCCTTTTGTACCCTTTTCAAGGCTTGTTTCACAGCTAACTTTAAACTATCAGTACTTGATGGGAAATCCGTGTAATTCATGAGCATCACATTGATCGTATAATTGTTGTTGCTACACAGATTTGAACCCACTTGCTTCAGCAGCTGCAGTGAGGAAAACAAAGGCCAAATGGCCAGCACCAGTACCAGTTGCTTCATCATCGCTCAGTTTAGACTCATTGTGTGGGCTCTCCCATTTCTTCTTGTCTTCTCACTCTCTTTCTTTCAGATACTCTACATTGATTTTGTTCCTGGATAGAAAGAAAGAGATTGCCACTCCGTAGATTCAAAGGCTGTGTGATCCTTCTCTCTTGCACTTCCCTATCCCCTTCCCTGCCTTCACCTCTGCCCGTCCCTCCAGTGTACTAGGTGGCACTTCAAGGTGAAAAAATAGCTGCAGCCAAACTCAGGAAAAGAGAGAGGCTAAAGGTTGCTGAGAATGTTTGCTCATGGAAAGGCTGAGGCTATAAACTGAAACATTACCAGAAACCTTGCCTGATAAGTGCATTAACTCTTCATCACAGGCATAAGCTGAGAGAAGAAAGGGGAGGGGACAAATAAACCATAAAGACAACTCTTGAAAATGGAAATAAAACACAAGGTCTTTTAAAGCCTAGAAGAAAACAGATGGTTACTTCATATTTGCGCTGTCCTACATCTCTTGATTACACTGCCACCCCATCTCTGCTGATTGAGCTCATAAATCGAGGGTGTACTTTCTTCTGTGATAAGTTACCAATTTCATTCCTTTAGCTTGTAACAGTGAAGTACTGTTTGTGTTGGCAAAAACATCCCACTTGCATTCCTTCAGACCAAAGCCTTTTTTTCTTCTTACAGACTCAGTACAAGGCTTGTCCACTCATTCTCGCCCAGCACTGTGCACCAAAGTGCCCCGGGTCTGCTCAGACACATCTGCTCCCAGCCAGCACATCACCCATTCCCACCTCCTCAAGTGGGGGCTAGATAGATATTCATAGATATTCATACTTTGTGTGATGAACCTCCTGCATCAGGTAAGGATTAGCAAAGCTAAGGTCTCGCAGACCTTCAGGACCAAAGCTAAATTTTAAATGGCATCACTAAAAAACCCCACAAAACAACAGCTAACAACAAACAACAAATAACCAAACAACCCCCCCACCACCATCAATCCACAAGCCTTATGGAAAACTCTAGGCACTCTAGGCACAAAGGAAACAAATTTAAATAAAGTATAGAGCGTACTTCTGCTGAATATGGGCTGTTAATGCACGCACACAACAGCTTCTGTTTTTCTAGTGAAAACTACACTGAGGCTGTCAGAAAATGAATTAGTTAGCTTTTATTACCTTCCTGAAATAATTTAAAGCCAAACAATGAAAACAATCAGAAACAATGTAAGTAACAGGGCTTGTGGTAAAACACAAGACTGAAATTTCATGGCTTCTTTCAAAGCCTGTGTTTAGAAGGCATTGAATACACCTCAGATATACTTGCACAGACCTTTCATGTGAGTCTATTTTAATACCAAAGTACTATTGCTTGAATCTTTTTTTAATTTAAAAGTAGTTCATAAACATCTCTGCATATTTAATCTAGCAGTTGTAATTAATAATACAGTACTTCTAAATTAGCAGTCTGTCATGTAAACATGTGGACTAGTATGGCTGGCTAGAGCCACAGATTGAGAATGGAACACAGCTTTTCATGTGGAGATCATCTGCTCATCACTGGCTCATTTTATAGGTATTTCCAATGTCCTTGAAACTTATCCCATATAAGTCAATAAGAGATTTATCATTAACTTCAGCAGAGCAGGATTTGCATTTTTATACTCTTCTTAGCCTATCTGGGAGAAACAGTCAGCACAGATAATGCAACTAGAACTGAGTATTTTACACAGCTGGTCACACAGGGAGTATGTAATGGCACTGAAGTCTCCCTGGTTTCATATCTGTTAATGTGTTTATTTGGTTTTCTTAGCAGCTTAAAACTGTCCTTTAAAAACAAAAGGTAAAATCAATGACAGCCTTATCACAGCATTTCTTTTTAGTCTCTCCCTTGCCCTACACCATCACAATGCCACAGCCACAGCAAGAATATGATACAAATTAATTGTTGACTTCCCTTTAATTGGGGAATAAAAGTAATCCTAAACTTTTTAACTGCTAGGTGTGTGTGTAGTCTCTGAATGAATTCCCGTGATAGAAGAATCTGATGACGTGGAGCAGCAGGGAGTGTGGCAGGAGGCAGAAGCTAGGATGAAAAAAGCTTTCCATGAAACCTGCCAAACACCACACTTTCCCTTGTACCCTGGGACTTTGGACATCAAACACAGTTGCCTGGCATACTGATCAGTAACAGCTGCCTCAGGCCTTAAGAGAGACAAAGAAAAACTGTGTCATTGCACTGTAAATATGACAGTTACTGATACTATAGATGTTCATGAGGGTGGAGAGAAGAAGAAGTAGATAAATGAGTCAGATATGTAAAGCACAAAATTTGATAGGCTTGCCACAAGCAAAAGCAAAAGCTTCTGTAAGTTTGTCCTTGTTACTGCCTTTGCTTAAGGCACTGCTAGCCCTGAGGAATAGAAGAGATGGGACACAAATCCCAGTCCATTCATAGCATCCTGGCTGCAGAACACAGGTAAGCTCCCAAGGATCCCAGCCAACCTCCTCTAATTCTTGCATAATGTCCAATCTAGCAGTTTATAAACCCAAGAGGTTAACAGTGATACAAACCAGACAGCTACTCAAAGAAATATACTTCCATATCATTCTAGAGCACTCTCTCCACTATCTCAGTAACTTTGCTCCAATCATGAGCAAAAGCTCTCACACTCCCAAGATTAGCCAGTGAAGGATCCAGTTCAGAAACTCAAAAGACAAATTATATGTTGGAGTCAAAAAGAAAGTTTTTTGACTCCTGTAGGTGGCTGCAGCTTTAACTAGCAATACTGGCTTACAACAGAACTATAGGTAATGGGAGCATCCTGAAGGCAAATGCAAATGACTCTACCTTCCTCTGAAAGAGTGTCTCTCATGAGTGGAGAAACAGAGCAAGAAATTCAAACACCAGCAATATCCTGCCTAAGGTAACCTCTCCTGACTACATAAAACATTTTAAAACCACATCTTCTAGAACTATTTATTCTCCCATAAAAGTGCTGAGATTTAATCACGGTCTAAGGAATAAGGTGCTAAAAAATGGCATTTGACATCCTCAGTGCATTCTTTTTAACCTGTTGTTTCTAGGCATCAGCTACTGCTATAATCTTGGCAGAAAGGTAAAAAAGATCTCTGTGCTACATATCTTCACTACATGCAAGTGTCTATCCAAAAATCAGTTCTTAGGTGAACTTCAGCTTGAGACCCTCATCTTTGTAATCCTAGCATGATTAACATCTTGTGGAGGTTTCCCCTTGAATCACTTTAGTTTATCACTTATTTGGGCTTCAGTAGCACAGGGATGATCCAGATTCAGATAGGCAGGCCCTGTATTTATTTGTCTGAAGAAAAAATTCTGTTCCTCACCACCAACATTACCTGTTCATATATTGCATAGCTACAAAATATAAAAGTTCTCTTTCTGTATTCTTATAGTCAGTGTTAGATTAGAAATACCACCTCAAGTTAACTCTCCAGAGAACTGTATCATTGGTTTTAGTGAAAAGTGACTTTTAATGCCTGGTTCTACAGCACTTTAAAGCACTGTATTTTTTCTGCCCTAGAATTTACCAGATAATAAACAACTAGATATTGTAGGGTGTATTTGCAACTGATAATCAGCACTGACTTCCTGATCTAAAACTACCCTGAGAAGTTCTCTCAGTCTTCCGGAAAATTCAAGGACAGCCAGAGAAAAAGAAAAGCAAAAAATTCTAAAGACGTGTTCTTCTCTCAGCCTATGAAAAATTATGATCTATAGACATTTTCCACTCCTTTTTAATGCTGCATGTGACAGAGTTTTCCTCATTTCAGTGGCTTCTGCTTTTTGTGCAGAGTCTGAAAGTCCTGGAAATGGGAATGATAGGTCAGCCTGGGCACCGGAGTCCCTTCGCCTATCAGCTCATAATGTATTGCAGCTGAATGATGCACTGTCTATCTCCAACACCTTTACCACATACGTTTTTAGGCTCTTATTACTGGCATGCAGCCTAATTTATCTCTTACTTAGTTACAAATCATTATTTTCACTTGACCACACATAGAGGAGAAAATAGAGAGAATATATGGAATGAAAATTCCAGAAATCTCAGAAGAGCCAAAGAATCAGGTGAAGGTATCAAGTGCCTACAGTCAGTCAAACTGCTACTTGTAGTAGTTGGTAATAAAAGTCTTAATAAGTCTGAAAATGTTTTCTTCAATTTCTTTGGTACCAAAGACAACCCAGGTAGCATTTTTCAAGCCACTAGTTCCTAAAGAAACATGCACCTTATTTTGCAGAATAACATATTTTGACAGTGTGCTTTAAAATGGAATTTTTGCCTGAATATTTGCTACAATTATTTTTCAAGGTCAAAGTTTTTCATAGCTACACATTATTTTTTATTTTCTCCAGAGCCAGGAACTTTGACACTTACACAAGAGTATGAGGTTCCATTAAAATAAAAGAGATGCAAGTCTTCAGCATGACAGAACTGAGGAATATGAAAGAGGGAGAGAAAAAAAATCTGAAAAGATTATAAATAAATATAACAGTAGATGCATTTATGTTCTTAATTCTCACTAACTCTGAAAACAAATTTCCTTGATTTTAGTGCCTGAAATCTATCATGTCTATGTTTTTGAATAAGCAAAGCTGCCAACATTGTTTCCATAAAATATAGAATTTTTAATAATAAATATGCATGAGACATTGTATGTTGTAGAGTTGATCACATTTAGCCAATAGAATAAATGCTGAAAAACATCGATGTTTTCAAGTTCTACCCACTAAGTCTGATTCCAAATTATATTGATTGTCTGGGGCTTTAACAGCTTCTACCCTGTTGTTAAAAAGATTTTGAAAATCAGATTGAAGAAAAATAAAATAGAAATGTTTCACTTTCCCTTTCCTCAGTTTTGTTAGAGGTTGGAATCACAAACATGGTTACAGACAGAAAAGAAAAAAAAAATACAGCACTGTATATCCATGTTTATTTAATGTCAGTAACTTATTGGTTTCAACTGGAGAATATAAAGATGTCTTCTTTGACTTTCAATATTTGAGAGGAAACCAGGGATATGAAATAATGTTTCACCATCTTTTAATTTTTTTTTACAATACATCTACTATCTAGACTTAGAAGACAATAATGGAAATTATTATGAATTTAGCTGTATAGCATACATATATAGCAGCTGTATACATAGATGTAGTATACATGTATAGCAGCTGCATAGCAGCCATATTGATTTTTCAGAACTGATCTTTTTTTTTTTTATTTACTACAAAAGAACATAAAGAAAGATTTTGCAAACACTATCCTTTGGAACCAGCAACTGATAAGCAACAAGCCTGTAAACCAACAAAAAAAAACATGTTGGTCATGTGATGCATGATCCTGATAGCACAGCATGATAATACAGCCATTCCCATGGGTTATTGAGAGTTCAGGTTGCTGCCATAATTTAGTTGCTGACAGAGATTAGAATGAAATTACACTGCAAAGCACTGACTGTTCCCATCAGAAGTTACCAATCTAGTAAAAGGAACACTACAGACAAGGATAAGAAAAGTGGAATTGCATCGTATTACCAACAGCTTGGGTGGTGGCCCCATCTTCCTATTGATCTATTACGTTGCCACATACCAAATGATGACGCTAAATATGTGATTTGTCATAAACATCTAGCTCAATTAAGGAAGTCTTCTTCCTGTTAACCCTTTCCCAACACGTATACATTTTGATGTGAATATTATTTATCCACCCAACTTGTATTCTACATAAATAAATAGTAGGAAGTCTTTCCTCTTAACTACTCTTTTCTTTCTCTAAAGGACTTTGCTTCCAGAGTGACAGGACACATTTACCTTTTCAGCATACCAATTTGCCTGTTATACACTCAGCAGGATACACCTCTGTCAAGAGATGAATATAAGCTATGCTTAATGGGCAAACATCTGTTCTGTTTATCTTTACAAAGGTAAATGGCTTGAGTGTGTAGTAATTTATGTCTTGGACATACACTTCAGTTTCCTTAACCTCTTTTTATTAAACATTACACACGGTTATATTATGTGCTGGGATGGAATTATGAGATTTTCAAGCTAGTGCACACTTGATCCTGTAAATCCAGATAGCAGTGGAACACTGTGCAAATATATCAGCACACGTCCTGAACCAGTACAACTGCATTCTTTGGTACACAGCACCTGCAGTGATGTGGCTTTCTGGCTTGGATAAGTTTATGTGGACACAGCTAACCATGCATTGCATTTTCAGTTCTGACACTGACTCTTACTGGACCAGTGAATTGTTTTGCCTCTCCTCCTTTGGTACTGCATATATAAACTTCCCAAAACTTACCTAAATGTAATGCTAGAATCAAATACAAGGACAGCTTTGACTGAATCTTGATGACAGGTGCATGCTGGAAATACCAGAAAAATTCTGAAGGTGCATTTCCCACAGACCCATAAAAATCACAGACATAAACATGACAGAAAACTAAAGTTTCCTTCCCAAACAAAGATAAAAATGATGAATTTTCACATCATCATTTGGAGCTCTTTAACTGACATGGCTGTTGTTTGCCCTCCTGAGCCGGGTAATAGAGATGGAACAAAAGCATTAAAGGTGCACATGATCCATCAACTTATGTGTTTCAGCTTCTCTCATCATGAGTGATCTATCCAGGGCAGATTAAGACTCAGAACTGGTTGACACCTTAAAAAAACCTCAAGCAAGTATTGTTCAAGTTCCTTGCTTTTAAAGGGGTCGTTTCTCATTTTCTCATCTCAAGGGATTGCCTTTGTAGCTGTAGCAGGGGAGCATTTCATTGCTTTCACTTTTGTGTATCATTTATCTTGAGATGTCAGATGTTGCCAGGTGCATTTTCAAAGGTACAAGATGCAGAACATGGTGAAGCATCATTACTGAAAGAACATGACCTTACCCGGATATTGTGGGTTGAATTGAAGCACATGATTGTTGCTGATGCAAAGGTCATGTCCTAACCTCTTGCTTCAGTTTATATGACGAGTTTTTTCCACTTCTTGCTTTTGCTTTCTCTCCTTTTTCTACATTTCCTTCCCCTCCTTCCTCTCCTTTTCTTAGACCTCTCTTTTCCAGTCTCTGATTTTTTATTTAAACACTCATTGCACCCTCGGATGATTATCTCGGTGTTTAGTTATGGATGCATGATTTCCCTTTTGCTGCCATTAGTGTAAATAAATTCCCATTCTCCCAGCAATTCTGTGTGGAAATAAACATGATCATTAATCATTTTACAGCTCACAGACTCAGGATAATGGCACTGGCTAAAGGAATAGTGAAGGAAAGAACTGCAGCAGTTTTCCAGTATTATTCTAGAGCAAACTTCTTGACTTGTCCTTAATTTATGAATTGCCATCTCAGTATTTCATATGAGGAAAAATTATAACATCTCCACCTACTTTGTACGGCATCTTAATAAAAATTTCTACACCAGTCATGCTAAAAGTATTTTGGTCAATTTGATGCTGCTATAACTTTTTATCAGAGTTGACTCTGTTGTTCTTGTGCCCACAGCTAACCCACTGGCACTGTGCATCTGTTAGGTCTTGTGCATTCCCCAGCTTTGGATCCACCACATGCAAATTCAGAAGCCACATGGAAATGGAAGCAATCAGTTGAGCAGCTGAGAGCTTTCTTTCATTTGAGTCAGTATTTTAGCTGTATTTGTGCTGATCCTTAGAACAACGGGGTCTTCTGAAAGAATCTGTTAAAAAAAAAAGGAAGAAAGCAATGTAGTAAAATTAAATTTTCAGTTTCTTTTTCTCTAAAAAAATAAAAGAATCTTGCCTAATTGTACTATCTGCTTGGCCACATGAAATCAAATCTCTGAAAGGGCAAATAATTTCAGAATTATTTATGGAAATTAATTTTCTCCTGACAGAAATAATACCTTACATAACAGAGAAGTGTTATAAAAGCAGACTAAGTCAAATATTCTTTATCACTTTGACTAAGTAATTAAAAATTAATTTCTTGCAGAGAACTCCTTTGTGGGAGAGTAGATTATCTGCCTTCCTTTGTTGCCTGTGGTATGAAAGCACATTCATCAGCAAGGGACACTATCATGGTGCTGCTGTGCTCCAGTGGTTCCTGGCTGCAGAGCAATCTCTCAGAGTTGCAAGCTGGGTGTATCACTCCTAGGTCAAGACATCTTGAAGTGATTGGGACACAGTGAATATGGATCCCATACTCTGAAGAAGCAGCACACAGTTCTTTACTGCTGGTCTATATTACAGATGACTGGAACAGATATAGAATAGAATGATAGAATGCAAAAAAAAAAAAAAAAAAAAAATTCTTTTCAAGGAAGACAAGAAGGTAGAAACACAGAAGCTTCATTAGTCCTGTCCATCGATATGTGTTTTTTAGTTACTTGAGTTGTCAGCAGTAATGTTTCTCTGCACTGACATTTCTAATCATAGAAGGCTGGAAAAGATCCCTACAGTCATTGAGTCCAGCCATCAATCTAACACTGCAGATCAGTCAGTTCCCCATGTCCCTACATGCCATATCTACATGTCTTTTAAACACTCCAGGGATGGTGATTACACCACTTTCCTGACGAACCTGTTCCAATGCTCAACCACCCTTTCAGTGAAGCATTTTTTCCTAATACCCAATCTAAACCTCCAGTGACATAACTTGAAGCTGTTTCCACTTGTCACTTGGGAGAAAAGACCAACCTTCACCTTGCCAAACTCCCCTTTGAGGTAACT
Source organism: Certhia americana (assembly GCA_018697195.1). Lineage (NCBI taxonomy): Eukaryota > Metazoa > Chordata > Aves > Passeriformes > Certhiidae > Certhia > Certhia americana. The sequence continues at coordinate 46,231,160 of CM031879.1, forward strand.
GTAGAAAGCAATAACATCTCACCTGAGCCTCCTTTCCTCCAGGCTGAAAAAAAACCCCCTCCTTCAGCTACTCATTATGTTGCAAAATGTTGAATATGTAAAAATTTACTTAGGAAAAGATGTTCTTTGATGTTTGATCTTTGTATACTTTCAAGACTATTCAAAAAGAGATTTAATCTGTGAAACAGAGAGCAGCTAACAAGCAAACTCTAAGTGATGTCCAGGTGTGCGAAAGACAAATTAATTGTTGGTAGAATTGCTGTGTTCAGGTTGAGGGCTTGACATGTTTCAATGATCTCAGACCTAAAGGGAGGCTATCAAAGCTTGGGAATAAGGATGTACCACTGACAATGGACACAAGAAATGTAGAATTTACAGGCCACAAGGACATCTGGCAGAACCCCCAAGATAAGGAAGACACTAATAAAGACAACTGTGTTGATTCAACCTCAGCTGTGTAAAAGCTAATTGGCAGTGGGTAAATTGTGACCACTGACTCACGGTCGCTGACCCAAAAGAGAAAGATTGAGTACATGGATTAACAATTAATTTTAATTGAAAAGCGAGAGAATCATTAATCAATAGAAGACAGAATAGTGATTATTAAGGGAACTATGTAACTTGTAGACAATGGACCTTTAATGCCTTTGTTTGCTAAAATGTATAGACAATGAAAAGTTTTGGTAGTTGTCATGCTGGTTTTGTGGATTTGCCAACCAGCATCCCTTTCTGTGCAGAACCGTAAATTCATCAAATTTGACTCTGTGTGTGGTTTGGCCTCTTGCATAACAGGTAAAAAAGCCCCTATTTTGGGACAATTAGACTTGTGCGCCAGACCCCTCAGCAGCTTTGCCGCCCTCCTTCGGACAAGCTCCAGCCTCTCAATGTCGTTCTTGTCGTGAGGGGCTCAAAACTTCACACAGGTTTCTAAGTGTGACCTCGAGTGTACAGGGGCTGGCCACATTTTATCTGACAGGATGCCACTGGCCTTCTTGGCTACCGGGACACACGCTGGCTCACGTTCAACCGCTGCCAACCCGCACCCCCAGCTCCTTTTCCACCTTAGCCGCTTTCCACACACTCCGGCCCACAGCCGTGGTGCTTTTGCGACCCACGTGCGGGACCCGGATGTTCAGGACAAGGGCCAAAGGCGAGCAGAGGAAGAGCCACGGGGCTTGGGGGAGGAACCAGCGTGGTTCTTACCGAAGGGCCCGCCGCGAAGATCGCCGTCCGCAGCAGGGGAGGCGGAACCCCGGGCACGGCCCCGGTCGTCAGCCGGCGCCCGTTCGCCGCTGCCTTCCGCCGTCCCGCCGTTACCCCGGCAACGGCGCCGCCGGCGAGCGGGAGCCCGGGCCCGGCCGCATGATTGTGAGTGGTGGTGGGGCAGTGAGGGATCGCAGGATGGTGAGGGTCGGTGAGGGATTCGCAGGATGGTGAGCTGCTCAGATGCTCTCACGGGCCAAGCCGGCCGTCGGGGGTACCCCGCCGCCGGGAGACAGACGGAGGAAGAAAGGGAAGGAGGTGCCACAGTTGGAAGAACTCTTGGCCCAGAGGGACTTCACCGGCGCGGTCGCCTTGCTAGAGGTGATGGGCTCCCCTCGGGAGAGCGGTATCGTCGCTGCCAGCCCTATCTCTTCAGGGCTGCGGGCGAGAGCACCCCTTCCCCTGCCTTGTGACCCTCTTGGGGCCCTGCAGCAGCTCCTGTTGCTCCCCGCTTCCCAGAGCCGAGTTTGGCCTGTGAGGGCTGCCTGCTGCTGCTCTCCGAAATGGGAAAGCAGCACCACCCCATTAGCATCCACAGCTGTCAAACCATCCGTGATATATGATAGCCTAGTATTGCTTTGGTTATCTGTGGGGCTTTAGAAACTGGCAGCTGACAAAATTCTTACATTCTTTATTCTCTACAAAGTTTAAACAGCAAGTGGGTGAAGAGGAGGAGGATGGCAACCTTTGGATCGGATACTGTGCATTTCATTTGGGTGACTACAAGAGAGCTCTGGAGGTAAGGTGGGGAAATCCTGCTTCCCGAGTTTGGGAATTGGGGTGTGATAAAGCAATGACAACAGGAGGAAGATGGTCTGTAATAGGGAGCAGTCTGCTAGCCAGATAAGGGAAAATATACAGTAATAAGGCAGATGCTGCGGGAAGCAGTTTGGATTGGGAAAAAAAATTGTATTTTGACTATGAAAATAGAACTTTTTTAATATTATGTACTGGCTTATTTGATACTAGGCTCAGTAGCTTAATTTGTTCAGTTGAATGTCATAGTTCATGTCCTAAATCCATCATTCCCTTTTTGCAGCTAGGTTTCCACAGTTTCGTTTTTCAGGTTTAATAATCTTTCTGTCTTCATTGTGTAGCTTATCTGTGATAGGTATGAGAACACTCTTTCTTTAGAGGTTGATGCCCCTGACTATTTATCGTACTTTATTGCTCTTCTTTGCATTTTCATGTATTAGGTAATTCAATTAAGTGGGGTGGTCGTTTTTTCTAAAATCTTTAAGTCACTAAAATCTATGTTAATTGTTCACATTTGAATATTTTAATGTTTACCTTTTAGAGTTCTGTTGTGTCTCTTTACTGTGAAGTGTAATTGAAGTATAGCTTGTTTTGCAGTCTTTGAACTTGCTTTCCCCAGAATCAATATTAAAAACAGATGTTAATTTAAAGTAATAACAAAAGATAATAAAAAGAAAATAAATAGATTATAGTACAATCATGATATTTTCTCTCCTAGATAAATGGTCACATGCACAAGATGTGTACATGAGGTGAAAACTCTAAAGCTTCTAAGCAAGAATCACACAAGGCACTCTGCCCTTAAAAAAAATTGAAGAGAAAAATATCTGTTTGGGATATTAGAAATGCTCAGTGAATCGAAATGCCACTATGCACAGTATAGAATGTACAATAGTAGTAGAGGACATCATGGTAAATTAATATTCATGTTTAGACTTGAAGAATTTAAATATTATGAATACAACAATCAGTTGCTGTAGTTAATCTAGGCATTAGGTATTAATAGGGAGTGAAAGCTTAAAAAAAAAATGTTCATATGCAAATGAAAACTAACTTGTAATTTCTTTGAAATAAGAAATAATTTGTAAAATTTGAAATAAATTCTGCTTTTTGAAATACCCAGTAGATGCTTTTACAGCCAGAGTAGACTTTATATGTTTGCTTCAGCAAAAAGGCAACTGCTTTTTTTTAAATTTTCCTAATTAGTTTTTGCATGTGGTGTTTGATTCACCACTAGGTGATGCTCTTGATTCAGGCTTTTAAAAACTGCAACATAATCGCCTTTTTCCTGTTTCTCTCCCCAAGAAGGGACAATAACAGGTTTGTATGAGCAATTTGTAGTTTGATTGTTCGTGTATGTTTTAATCGAGAGGATTTGTCTTTCCAGGTTTAATAGTTTTTTTGCACAGTGGTAAGTCCTGATAACTTTGTCATTTTGTGGTGACATGGGAAGTGAGCCTTTGCATCTCAACCTAGTTTCTTCAGGGACAGAACAATCTAGTTTTAATTTCTAAGGCTGTAGGTCTCATTGCACCATGGAGACTGAACTGCCTTTCAGTTATCAACTTCCATGTTGAAGTGTAAAATGCTGTTATCTCATCTGTTATGTTACAGAGGTGTTGTTGCTGTATTCTCAAGGGCAAATTCCTTGATAATCTGTACCCTTGAGATCTTGGAGCACTCTTTGGGGTGTGCCAAAACCACTGTAAATAAAACACTATGGGTCAAAGATTCTGCAGAATTCTCCAGAATGACATTGCACACAATCTGAATGATTCACGCTCCTATGTGTTCCTGCAAGTGACAGCACGTAGTCTGTGTCACTATATTCACAGTTCATGGTTTGTATTCCATATACCTGATGAGGATCTTGAGAAATCACACTGTTCAACGCTTTTATGAATGATGATACTTTCATAGTGAGCCAGGCATATTGGTTGCATAGCAACTTTTGGAGAAGTTTGGGAATTGCAGTGAGGTGGCCATCATGCACCACCGGGAGAAACAAGGAAGAAGTGAAAACTACACAGATATCCAGCTCCAGGGATATCTTCAGAGAGAATGACAGCAAAATCACTGTCACATTCATGTGAGAGAATTCACATTCTCTTATCACAGGTACACCAACAACAGTTAGGTATCCTCTAGGTAGAGCACTAACCTCAGCCTCACAAGGGTTACACTTTACCCTTCTTAACAGAAGATGCCTTTCTTAAAGGTTATGCCACTGACACTGGTCTGGTGGGATCATCCCTACTGCTGTATCCCAGTTTACAAATGGTATTGCAGTGGGCTTGACTCTTCCAGCAGTCATGGTGCAGCTCTTCCTTGGGGACTGACTAGCTTCCTTCATGGACAAACTTATTTTCACCGAGTAGCTCATGTCTTCCTGGCATCACATGACAACCAGAGCTTCCCGAGTATATGGTGACATCTAATTAGTTTTCTGGAATCTTCCACATCTAGTGTCCATAATGGGGAAAAATCCGTCTGTCTTTCTGCAGCAGCTGCCACTTGTTCATAGCTCTAATTTTAAGTCTTCTGAAAAATTTCCCAGTGTCACCCAAGTGACAGAACTAGAGCATCAATAGCCAGTTATTCTGTTTCTGAGCTGCCTGGTCTTATAAATTGAATCAGCCAGGGCCTTAAGAAAGTGAGAGTTTATTATTATATATATATACATACACACGTATATTTAAAAAAAAAATGAGACAAATTGGCACCGGTGCATTGGGCAGGTGCACTTCCTGGTTGGATTCAAGAACAAATTGGTGCAGGCTGCAAGTTTCACACTTGCAGCCTACACCCTCTAAACAGAGACTTCTAGGCACATGGAATGCTGACATGTTGCAGCTGCTGGATATGGTAATGCCATTTTGGCTCACCAGCTGCACACATGAGAGCAAAGCATGAACCCTAGGCCAGAGCTTTTAATGCATTGTTTCTGTCAAAATCCTACAACCAGCCAGCAACAGTCTCTCTAATCTGTCACTTCCCTCCTGGCAGAGAAGCAGGAGCCATTCTACCACTTCACTGAACAGGACCTCCTACCAGCTTGGCTTGGAGTAGTTTTAGTCAAATAGTAAATCATGGAAGGACCAGGGCTGTACTAGGGTAGTTGTTCATCCACGAGCAGTATTTGGTCATGCTTGAGTAATTCTGTGGGAAGTGTGAGAATGCAGGTACGCTCCCGTTCCTGACAGCTGAATATAAAAAATAAAAAGTGAATTTTTTAGCTCTGGGAATTTTCTAGGCCTCTCTATCATGTCTGTAGCCAGGTTGTGGTAAATGTCTCGTTTGAGCACCCGTGGAGCAGCCATATATGTTGTCTTGTTCATTGGCTCTTCAGCATCTGTCTTCATGGGCCTGGAGAATCCAGACAAATAATAAGGGCATTGAGCTGGCCCTCCACATTGTCAGTCTGTGTGCATAGTTGTAGACAATCAACCTGGCAGTCTGCTTTTGAGAAAACTGCATGTGTCTATTGATAGAGGCATGAGGAAAAGGAGAGTAAAATAGCAAGGAGTTGTTAATGCTGCTGGATGGCAAAAGTACGCCAGAGGTTGACTCTTAGGACAAGTTTGAGAATATTTAGTTTGTTTTGGGTTTGTTGGTTTATTTAGGAAGGAGGGGGAAAAGTTCTTGTGAAGTAGTCTTTGAGAGACTGACATGGAATGGCTTTCAGCAAGGAAGGGCAACAGCACATAGTCTGGCCACATGGCCCAGAACTACAGGATAAGGAACACTAATAGTCCTAATTTTTATTCACTGTTTCCATAGATTCACACTGCTAGAGTGCTAGAACACTCTTTATATGTTGCTTGCTTTGCATGGCCAAGCCTGAACATGACCTTGTGTTTATGTGCTTTGTCTTTCTGATTAATCTGCCTGAAGCCCTAGCTAAAGGAGACCTTTGGGTGCATTTAATCTGAATGAATTTTGAAAGATTCCAGATGGTCCCAAAAAACAGCTGTGGTCTATGTCTCAGAGATCTGTGACAGATCTATGTCAAGATTAAACTGGCCTCAGTAGGAAAGGTTAGCTTCTATGTAATTGTTTCCTTTTTAAAAATATTAATCATTATTATGGTGATATTTATTATATTTATATTTATTTATTGTACATATTGTTGGACAGGTGAAGACTGAAGTCCCCAAAGTACTAGCAAGACTGAGCTGGTTTTCAAGGATGCTCCTTACCAGTATCTTCTCTGTTTGGGAGTGCAGTTTATTTTTACTTGGCAACAAAAAAATAATACTTTATGCTTGCAAACTCTAAACTTTATTGTTGTCAGAATATTTGTGTTCTTGGATTTGCTGTCCTTTGGGAATGGCTTATTTTATCTTGTGCTGAACATATATATATATATATATCTGTCCTTTTCCCCAGAGGTAAGAAGTCTCCCACCCACAGTGGCTCAACTGCTGAACTCTCCCTAGTTAGGGGGGCCTTCCAATTCATATGTTTGGAGAACAAGTACAGAGTCAGCAAGGGGTTGTTTTGCTGGGAGGGATGAGCAGCTTGCAGTGATCTGGAGTACATGGATGACATTCCTTCAGCAGGTCTTGTGAGAACCTTGCATGACCCTGCCTGCTTTGCCTTACGCTGCCTGTCTCCATGGCTGGACAAAGAGCAGGAATTTCCATTGGGATGGTCCTTCCTAGGAATTTATCAGAACTGTGACACAGGAAAAAAATGGCACTTAGAGATCTCAATGCCTCTGATTTTAGTACCTGTTGTTACTCTAAGAAATTATGTTTATCGTCAGGAACATAATTGTTTAATGGCTGCAAAGGTTTTTTTGTTTAAAAGTAGATTGAAAGATTGATCTGTAAACTTTCTGCTGTTTCACAAATAACAAGAAAAGAAGCTGTTTGTGTGGCAGAATTAAAGGATATGTAATGAATGTGGATGTGTAAGCAATATCAGAATATGCTATCTAGTGCATTTCTATAGGTGTTGGCTGTAAATCTTAAAATGGGAAATGGAAAAGTTAGAAACAGGTTATTAATATTTACTTCAAATTACTAATCTTCATCTATAAAGGAAATCTTGAATTTGCCCAATACTGATTTATAGGCTTGCATTTTAATGCAGTGGTCTCCAAACAATTTTGCTGTACCCCTATTAATAAAAAGTTTTGAGTACCCCCCCAATGTATATACACACATCTATATTTTATAAATTATATGCATGTACCACTTTACAAACATGTAATTATAAAACATGCACAAAATTAGAAACAAAATAAAGGATGTGATAAAGTCAAACACTATTTAAAAATACTTATTCCAGTTATTAGTAGTACAAAAATATTTTCTTCTTTCACTTGTTGTTATTATACTGCATAACCTCAGACTTCAGACAAACTTCCACAGGTTTAATATACACTAAGACACTACCTACGGGTTTACAAAAACACATTTAACACTTGCTCCAGTAAATATTCACAAAGAGATTTCCCTGGTATTTATGGCTCCCAGGCTTTGACTGGAGGAGAACTTAGGAAAGCAACAGAAGTTGATTATATTGATGCCTTTGTAACTCATATATATTGGGGCTTATATATGTAAATAATATTTTTATAGTACCTTTACAATATAATTATGTTTTATATCTCTGTGACTTCCGTATTGACAGAAATCGTGCTCTTACATGATGATTTATGGCACTGCTTGTCCCTGTGGTCTGTTACATTGCTGTACACTTCAAAATAAATTGTTTGATCTCATTGTCAAATCATGAAAGAAAGAATTATATTTAATACAAGTCTGTGCTATTACCCATTTTTTTAAAGTCAACCCTCTCTTCTGTTACAGGAATATGAGGCTTTAACCAAGCAACCAACTTGCAATCCAGATGTTTGGGTGAACCTTGCCTGTACATACTTCTTTCTGGGGATGTACACACAAGCAGAACAAGCAGCTTTGAAAGGTGAGATGTATGGGAAAGATTGGGAAAGATTACTTATTGATTTGAACACTTAAAGCAATTTCCAGAGAAAGTATGCAGTGAAGGATACTTTAGAGCAAAGATTTTGGGTTTGGGGTTTTGTTTTGGGGTTAATTAACTTTCATTGAACAGGAGAATTATGATGCAGTTTCCTTCCTAAAAATACCTTAGGCATGTGGAGCAGCTGGAACTAAAAGAAGCATCTGGAAAATAATTTCTCTTATTTATTTCTAAATACAGAACCCAGCATATGCCAACCAGCAGCAAGAGATTACTTTTCTTTTGACTGCTTCTGTGTCTCTGAGCCAGCGCAGATGAAGCAAATTAGGCCAGTGAAATTATAAAAAAAAATAAGCATCTGAGAGAATGCAGCATTCTCCTTGATGAAGACAAGAGCTCTGTTTACGTAATTTGAGTGACTTAGTAGGTGGTCTCGTTGCCTTGTAAGTCAGATGTTAGGTATCTGATTTTTCAAGGCATGGAGTTCAACAGTCATATTATTACAGTTTTACTTTACTCTTAACATGTATGGGATCATTTAAAGAAGAGGAATGGAAATTAGATTCCAGGGCACTTTTTACTGCCTACAGATATTTCTGTAGTTTAATTTTGTTGCCCATCACTTTTTATGTATCTTAGTGATTTATATTGTTTCCTGTAACCATAGTATCTCAGTGTTTTTTAAGTAGAATTAAGAGTAGTGAGATCTCACTCCACTTCTGACTCTTGCCTTTTTAGAATAAAATTCTTATTGAAGGATGGGTTTTCTTCTTTCTTTCCTTAGTCTTCTTGTCTTGGGCTGAAAACAGGGTAGGGAGAAAATAACTGTGTACTTTCTTCTGCTGTGAAGGAGTGCCTTCCAAAAGGACAGCTTTGTAGTATTTTTTTTAAATAATTATATTCTCATATCGCTTTAAAATCCTCAGAAAGATCGTGCTGAGCTTGAATCCCACAATTGGAAACATTTTTTAATTTTCAATTGTAAAAAAATCTCAGGCAGAGCTTTACAATTTGTATTGTTCAAAAGGTATGTAAATTTCTACTATTCACAAATAATTTTATCTTTAATGTACCACAAATTTGAGCTTTGTAGATTGCAACCTAGGATTTGAAGTGAATCTAAAAATAAATGGGCTTTGAGGTGTCACTGTGACCTAAAGCGTGGAGAAAGCAAGCAGTTGCATCCTGTACCAGTTGGAGCCATTGTCATCAGCTTCGCATCTTGTGAGTTACAGTAATCCCTTCTAGAGATGACACATAGACAGCTGGGCATGCACATTTATTAACTGTGAGCTGGAGGTGAGGGAAGGTTAGTGTTTGTCATGCCCTTTCAGATTAGTTTATAGCAGTATGGTGAGTGGCACGGTAAGGAATGCAGTTAGTGGTACTTGGGTGCTGGAGGCAAGGGTAGGAATATTAAGGAAGTAAGAGCGGGAGGGAGCATAGCTGAAGGAGGGAACAGAGAATAACTGAGTGGTCACATTAGTTCTTGATTTTACATAATTGATCAGTTCTTGATTTTACATAATTGTTTAAGAAGGACAGCATGCCAGTTTTTGTAATCCTGGTGATTTCCAGCTGCTTAAGCTTGGTGGGGAAGCTGTGACTGTTCGTCCTTTCTCCACTGAAAGCTTCCGAGTGTGGTATATTCCCCTTTCAATCTTTCTTATATTGAATCTTTCTTATATTCTTGTATTTGCTTAAGTCAGATCCTCTTTTTGGTTTTTTTTTAACAACTTTGGATTGCATCAGTGGTGACTGCTTGCAATATGGTATTGACAGCTGAGGCCATATCATCTTGTCCTCTTTTCCATGGTTTTGCAAAGATCTTGAGGAAGCGTCAAAAATACTTCCTTGGAACAGCTGAAGTCTTTAGAAGAATACCATTTATCCAATACTGCCTTGAATACCATTGAAAAATATTAGGCTGCTTACCATTGCTATTTTGGGATTATTTGGCTGCTGCAGTTATGCTAAACCCCTGAACGTAGCATAATGCTAAAACAAATTAAGGAGAGCTAATTTAGTTTCAGCTATAATTCTAAATTTCTACAGTGACAGAATCTCTGTGTGAAAGAGAACATAAATATCAGCTAGCTTTCTGGAATAAGTTTTCCACACAAACATGTAAATATCTTGAAATCAAATCAAGTTCTTTCTTACCATGTACTGTTGTTGTTGCTTAAGGAAATTATTGTTAACCATCATTCCATTAGTGAAGAAAAATATGCAGGATATTTAAAATTTAGGAAACCGTCATTAAAAGCCATGAGGTAATTAATTTCATAATTCATTAATTTCATGAGGTAATTAATATTCATACAGATACATAGTCCACAATCTCTTGTGGAGCAAGGATTTATCTTTATATTAGATTAGATGTGAATTGCTCTCTTAGCTTGCTGTTATTTAATTTAAACTTCATGGAATAGAGGGGATATGGAGGTGATTCAGGACAGCCAGAACAGCTTCACCAAGGGCAAGTACTGCCTGACCAACCTAGTGGCTTTCTATGATGGAGAGACTCCATCAGTAGGCAAGGGAAGGGCTACAGATGTCATTTATCTGGACTTCTGTAAAGCTTTTGACATGGTTCCCCACAACATTCTTCTCTCTAAATTGTGTAGATATGGATTTGATGGGTAGACTGTTAGGTGGATTAGGAATTGTTCAAACAGTTAGATCCAGAAGTTAGTGGTCAACAGCTCAGAGTCCCAGTGGGCATCTGTCACCAGTGGTGTCACTCATGGGTCTGTACTGGGACCAATGTTTATCTAACGTCTTCAGTAACATCACAGACAAAGGGATCAAGTTTGCAGATAACACCAAGCTGAGTAGCGGGGTTCACACACTTGAAGGATGGCTTCCATAGGAATCTGGACAGGCTTGAGAGGTGGATCTGTGAGAACTTCATGAAGATTCACTGCACTGCAAGGCGCTTCACCTGGGTTGGAGTGAGCCCTGGTATCAGCACAGGCTGGGGATGCACAGATTGAGGGCAGCCCTACCAAGAAGGACTTGGGAGTGCAGGTGGACAAGAGTCTGGACATGACCCAGCAATGGCACTCACAGCCCAGAAAGCCAATTGTATCCCTGGCTGCACCCAAAGCAGTGTGGGCAGCAGGGTGAGAGAGGGGATTCTGCCCCTCTGCTCTGCTCTGGTGAGACCCCACCTGCAGTGCTGCATCCAGCTCTGGGGTCCTCTGCACAGGAAGGACATGGACCTGCTGGAGTGAGTCCAGAGGAGGCCACCAAGATGATGAGAGGGATTGAGCACCTTTCCTACAGGGAAAGGCAAGGAGAATTGGATTTTTCAGCCTGGAGAACAAAAGGCTTCAGGGGTACTTCACTGAGGCCTTCTGGTACCTAGACAAGGCTTACAGGAGAGCTGAACAGGGACCATTAAAACAGGCATGTAGAGATAGGACAAGGAGGAATGCCTTTTAACTGAAAAAAAAGTTTAGATTAGCTACAAGGAAGAAATTCTTTATTGTGAGGGTAATGAGGGGTTGCTCAGAGAAGTTCCATCCCTGGAAGTATTCAAAGCCAGGCTGAACAGTGCCTTGAGCAACCTGGTCTAGTGGAACATGTTCAGGGCTACAGCAGGGGAGTTGGAATTAGATATCTTTAAGCCATTCTGTGATTCTCTCAGGAAAGAGTAAGTCTGAATATCAAAAGTCATATAAAAAAAGAATTACTGCAAATATAACCTAAGAAGTAGAGCAAAAAGGCAATAAAGAGAAATCCCTTCTTGAAGGTTCTATTAGTACAGTTGTATTTTACCTCCTCCAGGCTTTCTTCCAAATTCCTTTCAGTTATTTCTGGCATCTCTTTTTTCCCTGTTGTCTGCTCACATTGCAGTTACTAATGTTCCTGGTTCTGAGGTGCAGGGTAGAGTTACTTCCAAGTCAGCTACTGTTGTTTTGTAGTCATCCCATAGTGAAGCTGCCAAGTGATGCTTTGTTGACTCCTTTTGCATCTGTGTTCTCATACATTGGCTGAACATATTGGCTAAACATATTTTCTGTGCTGTGGGTAGCAAATCTTGTCTTGAGAGAATGAGGCTTGAACTACTGATTTTGATTTAATATATAATAATAACAACAATTTTTTTTTTTCATTATAAAAACTAATTCTCTTATGTTACATTCGTAGTTCCTGTGCCTTGCAAAGGCCAAAGAACAGAAACTCAGCCTGGCACACTTGGACTGTGATCCTGGCAACTGATCCAAGTGTTTAGAAGCCTGCATAGCACTCTCAGAAGCTTGTTGGCTTGCATTAAGAAAGAAACTAAGAGCTAAAACATAAGACCTAAAATTGTTCTTTTAAACCACAAAATGTGCACATAAGTGGGGCTGCAGTTAAGTCTGTTATGAAAAACAGTCTTTTTTAGGATAAATGGAATTTTAGAATTAAATTTAAGATTCATGCACAGACAGGGTTGTATTGCTGAACCATTCATTAAAGTTGGGGGTTTTTTTCATCCCTTCCAAATTTTGATGGGAAAAGCTTGGTAATTACTTTGCTTCTTCACATCTCCACATGTGTCAGATCTGAATGTGGTTTAACTGAGCAGAGAACTCGTTTTGCAGCCTGTATTGAAAGGAGCAATATTGTACAAAAGCAGAACAGAGATGGGTTAGTAAGAACAATGACGTTTTCCAAACTGGTTTTGCTTATTTGTGAAATAATGTTTTACAGGTGTGAAATAGTTGTCACCAGTGAAAACGCTCAGTTACAAGCAGGCACAGAACAGTTACTGGGTTTTCCTTTTCTTAGGATTGCATGTTTACCTATGTGATTTTATTTGCCTTGTTGCTTGTACTCCATTTCTTGAAAACAGTAGTTATTTTTGGTGCATTTTAGCTGAGGTTTTGAACCAGCCATTTCATACATGGAACTTTCAAAGTGCACAAGTGAAAATACCACATGTTTAAATTCTGAAAGCTACTAATCTTGTTTTCTTCTTTCATTTTTTTAAGTATAGTGGAAGCTACAGCCTAGGAGTAATTAATTTGATGATCTTTAATTTACTGTGCTTAGTATATTTATATGAAATTAAATATTATTTATATTTATATGAAATTAAATGTGTGTATATTAAATGTGTATGAACATAGCTGAACTGCCATTTAAGTCTTGTGGGAATAGGAAAATTTCAGTGAATAGCTTCTGTAAATTTCGTTCAAGAAAATTCTGAACAGTTGAGCTGTTCAAATGGGTGTAAGTGTAAATCTCACTGCTGGACCATAGAGGGTTTTGAGCATTTTTCCCATTCCCTTTCATTTTCCCCTCTACCTGTGAAACTGGTTTTGAGGCACAGAGGGCTTCATTCAGCCACTGTGTTCAGATGAGCAGAGTGTTGTTTCTCAGGGACAAGAAGAATAAGAATTCCTCTGCTCATATTTTCTGCTGTCAGGATGGACATTTCTGCTCCATTCCTGCCAGCTCCTGCTATGTGTTTTTACCGTGTGTTCTATGCCTGTTGATGTGTGAAGGGCTGCTACAGAGTACGCATTATGTGCTAGATGGGATTTGTTAATACTGGATGCATGACCAGCAGTGCCTTGCACTCTTATGAGAGGGAATAAATGCCAGATTGTCCATGACTCTATTTCATCTTTTTAATGCCTGAGACAGCAGTATGGAACCCACCAAGAGTTCTGAGCTGCCATTTCTAGTGAGTTTGACATTTTGTTTAATAGTTAGTGAAGACGTTTTCAACAATGTCTTCATTCTTATTGTAGTTGCTTATTATATTTTTACAAATACTTCAGTAGGTTCCTGTCAGTGTCAGCACATAAAAATGTACAGAACACTTTTAAGATCTATGACAGCTGTGATGATAGTGCCTGGAAAAGCAGCACTGATCATGACAAAAATTCTGGCAAAGGAATATCAGTGTATTTCCTAGGTGGAAAGAGATATATCCTGTCCAGCTACTTCAGTGCTTGAGTACAAGGCCAATACTAGACCTGGAGCAGGGTCCAGTTTGTTGCAATGCGGCATTGTCATCGTGTACATTCTGATCCCAAGACTGCTTAGTACTGATTTAAAGGAAAAAAAAAAAAAAAAGTAGAGTCATTGTCTTGAAAAAGTAGAACAAGAAAAAAGATTGTGCTTTCTTGTAGCATTAATAGATCAGTGACAATGAAATTCAGTAGCAGCAGAGAATAATAAAAGAATGAACTAATGTCCCTTAAATGTCCCTTAAAAATCATTACCTCTGATGAGGCAGTTGTATCACTTCCTGCTCCAGTGATTGACAACATCTTTATCCAATATTCATGACCCCATTCTTTCTGAAAACTTATCTGACCTTGTTCGTATGTTTCCTTGTCTTCCTCAAAGAATGCATTTGGCACCAAGAGAAAAGAAACTGCTGATGCTGAATGTTTCCATATTTCTGCTTACTGTATTGACAGGGCTGTATTTGCGTGGGGGTTTCAGCAGCTTATTTTAAAGAATATCAGACAGCTAGTATCATATAATATCTTACAAAGCAGGACACTTTTCCACCCTCCAAATATCCATGCATACCATCAAAGCTCAGAATTCATCTTTTTGCCTGTTTTTAGGTATTGAATAATGTGGGCTAGCTTTTGCCAAGAAGCAAATAATAATTTTGATGTCAGATCAGATGCCAGGTTTGCAAGGACAGCCTGCACTTACTGGTTGACCAGTGAAACAAAAATTCCTTTATTTAGATTCTTGACAGTGTTGCTTGCAAGTTACAATTTTCACAGTGAAATTAATGCTAAAACACGCTCAAAAGGGAAAGAAAAAAAGGAAAACCAACTCAAAAAAGGAACATTGGTGTCTTTACCCATAGTACTGTGATTATAGAATATGGTATTTTCAGTATAAATCCCACAATCTGTCCCGCTTGTATTTTTGGAGTCTTTGATGACCAAATGTTTTGGATTACGAAGGATGGTTGTGGTTGAAGTTTCTCACAAAAGCACATGTAGGGTCCATGTGCAACGCTTCCAAACTTTGATATTAAAACCTATCAATTAATGCTGGGGAACATGTAGAGTGAAGAGCACGCATTTAAGTTAAGGTACTCTCACTTTCTAACTCAGTAGGTGAAATATCCATACTGTCATGTCAGTTATGCTACTACAGCTGCCTATGCAATATTTATTGTAGGTCAGAAGAACTCTCTGTTCTTTAATAAATAGCCTAATTCCCACATATATCCTAGACTGAAGAACATTTAGCTTCTTAACAACTTGATGCTCTGTTAGAAGTGTCTTACCGGATGTTGTGGTCTTGTGAGAGTGTTTTCTTGCCACTTTTGTATTTGGGACTTCTCTTTTAGTAGTTCTTTAAAAATGCAACGTACTGTCCTCATTTTTCTAGGAACATGGTTAAATAACACAGCTTGCAAAGGAAAAAAGTGAAGAAATTGTTGCTGAATTTATTAGAAGTAGGTGGGCAGTGTTGTGCTGCCAATCTGATCAGAATGACCTGGGTTTTGGCACTGTCCACTGTGTTACGAAGTTTACTTACTCTGTGAAGAAACAGTAAGAAACCTGGAAATCTCTCCCTGAATTGCTTAAAAAAATAAATTCCATCTTCAGGGGGTGGTGGGGAAGAGGGATTGGTGGTTTGAGCCCTCTTTTATGGTTTAGGATGTCAGAAGAATTACAGCCTTGTTACAGGCTATTGCTGTGCTAACTCAGCACTTTTGTGGCCTTATAAACACAGTAAGTAACTCTGCTTTTTTGTAAAGATTCCTTGTACACCCCTTCTGTGGAACATGGTTCGCCATGGTTGGTCTGGGTAAGAATGAGAATGCTCATTAGGCTAGGAAAAGTACAGGAAACAAGGGAAGGCTTTTTGGAAGACTGCTCGCAAAAGAAATGAATAGCTCTGTTCGTGAGGACGTTTGTCACCCTTGGTGAAGGAAAAGGCTCTAGTGACTTAAAATTCTGCAGTTTACAATTTGTGTCATATGGAGTGAATTCAATGGAATTCCTAATCCTGCTAGAGCAAAAAATGTCATTAACTTTACTAGCTCTAGTAAGAAGATATCCCCCTTATCTCTTATATCCCCTTATATTTCTTGCCATATCTTAGTTTGAATCTTATCTGCTCTGGCCATGAAATTTTTTTGTGTGTCTTTCATTCCTAAGGACAGAAGAAATATTAGTGGCATAATGTAATGTGCATACCTAACAAAATGGTAGCAGCACTGGGTTTTTCAATACACTAGAAGCTGTTGAGATTCCTGGAGTTATAAACCAAAACTTACTTCAAATGTGACACATCATAGAAGGAGCTTTGAGTTTATCTGTTGCTTCTTTTTATTTTGAAAAGATGCTATGTTTATGTTCACCAAAAAAAACCCCCAGAAAATTATTGAGAATCACTGCAGGGAAATGATAATGCAATTCATAGAAGTTCTAAGGCTCGTGGAAGGTAGAGGCCAATGAAAAATGTTCACAACAGGGATTTAAAAAGAAATAGTTAGGGAGTGAAGTTAGGAATGAAAAAGTCCTCTAAACCACTCTAAAATTGGTAGAAGCCTCCCCCAAGGCATGACCAGCAAAGGGCTCTCAGTGAAGAACTGTACTTGGGCTAGTTAATGAAAGAATAGGGGTGCATTCATGTCTATTGAGAAAGAAAGTTAAAGATACAAAGAGATATCCTGTGAGTACTTCATTACAATAATAGTTACTGAATGTCTCTTTCAGCACCTAAGAGTGGTCTCCAGAACCGTTTACTCTTTCATCTGGCACATAAGGTATGATGTCTTTTTTTCACTCCTGCCTTGTTTGTTTTCTTTTCAATTTGGTAATGTGTAATTTATGCTGGCAACCTGGCAGAATAATTAAAATGCCTGTGGTGGCAGAAGAAGAAACATTTTTCATAACCACCCTACTGTATTAAAATGTGGAGGAGAAAGCAAGTATGAAAACATGATCTCAAAATAGATGCTCTCAACATGTTTCTAAGGAAAGTATTACCAATACATTTCACATAAGTCATAGAATAGGAATGTAATGGTATTTTTGATCACAAGGAGAAAGAAACCTTAATAGAATCAGAAATGTAGAAGCTACTATTTTACTTTTTTTTCCTAAATGTACCTAGTTTTCCTAACTTGCAGCTCTCTTACACATAGCAATTTGAGCAAAATGGTGTATAGGCTATTACTGATCCTCTTAAGTAGTTCAGTATCCAGGGAATCATATTGTTAATAGCATGAAATTTAATTTAATTTCAACAACAATTAAGTGCTTATTTCACTTACCACACATAGCTATCTTCCCTTAAATTAGGTTTTGTACCATCCTGTACAGAATACTTGAGAAGTATTCTTCTACTAAAGGTACTGACTTAAAACGAAGTATAAATCTTGAATGTTAGCTTTGATGTCAGATTCTCTTTATTTAAATATCTGTTAGTTTTAAGAGAGAAATTTTAAAGCATTTTTAGAGTGGCATTGAGACTTACAGATGTCTGTGATGAACTAGGAATTATGCAATTCTCTTTATCTAGTTAGTCACTGGAAATAAAGGGTTTTACCAAAACTATGAAGCCCACTGCCTTTAGTTCTATTAAGCAACATACCTTGCCTTTTAACTTTGTGATTAGCTCAAAGAGGGGGGACAAGGATTTGAAGAAAACTACAGATAGGTGGAAAAATAAAGATATATTAGAATTTGTGTCTAAGAGAAATTCATATTTACTGTTGAATAAGCAAAACCAGCAAAGAGGAGCAGTGGAATAAGTGATTTGAGCAGACTGACTAGGTAAATAGCCTCAACTTCATTGTTGTAATATAAATATAATGGATATGTTTAACTCTGTTCTTTATTTTTAGCCTTCTGTGTGTGTGTTAATGTGCTATTCAGCAATGCTTTTCAAAATCAATCACTTACTTAAAGAAACTGGAAATTGGAGGCTGGTGAAAGTTAACTTGTTAGTGCTGTAAAGAAGACTTGTAAAAAATAGGGCTTGCTTGTTTGCAAGTCTTATGTTTTTCTGCTATTCATGAGACATTAGATTTGGATCTACAAACAGCAAAATTTTTGCTGGCTTGAATAATTACAATGAAATTTTGTGTTGCAAAATTCTGTTTGAGAAATAATTAATTCAGCTCTTTTCCTCTTATCCATCAAAGCACATGACATGTAATTATATCTAAATCACACCTGAAAGGAAAATGTGTGCTTAGTTTTATCCTAACATTTATCCAGTTTGAACTCATCTGCCTCTTTAATCACCGGTCAAATTAACTTTAAAGTAATGGAGGTGTTCCAGATATTTAATGCTGTTTACCAGCAAGGACAAAACTAACCTGGTTAATTAAAAAGTTTTTTTTGGCTGAACTCTTCTGAGAATGTGTCCCACACTTTTTAGTTTAGTGATGAAAAGAAACTGATGAGCTCTCACCAGAACCTGCAAGATGTTACAGAAGATCAGCTTAGCCTGGCATCTATCCACTACATGCGGTCCCACTACCAAGAAGCCATTGATATCTACAAGCGCATTCTGCTGGATAATCGGTGCGCATCTCTAAACCCTATTGGAGCAGCTATGTTATTGGTGGTATTTAAATTCCAAAGAGTTACTTGGTTTCTGAAAGTAGACATTTTCCACAACTACTCTGGCCCTTTCCCATCACAGAACGTGCACCAGTTGCAGCTCCTCAGTTTTGTCCATTCAAAGTGTTATTGAAAACTGCACGTTTAAAAAGAGGTCTGCTCTCTCTCGTTTTCTTTGTGCCAAATTGTTGGTTAATTCATTCTGATTTTTTTTTTTTTTTGTTACTTATTTCTTATGAAATGATATATGGTTATATATAATTTTTGGTCTTCCCCTCTGATGGCCGATCTTGTGACCTTTCTTGAATTACTGACTTCTTCTTCACCTCCTAGTCTTCCTTAGAAGGGTTCAGTTTGTGGGTTTTATGTAGTGTTCCTTGCATTTCTTTAAGCCTGAAATTCTTTCCTTTTCTGTTTATCCTCTGTGACATTTGTTGATGGGTTTTTCTGTCATGTTCTGCAAATTTTTAGGTCAGAATTTAACGAGGAACAAATTGAATTTGTAAGTGGCCAGAAGGTTTTTTAATAAAATAGAAACTGTTGTCCCAGAATACTGATATCTTTTGGCACAATCTCCTCTTGAATGTTTCAGAGAAATCCATCATAATGCATGTATCATGTAATGCTTGGGAAAGAGATTTTAACCTCCAAGTCCTGCAAAAACAATCACTCAAAGCTAAATGAGTAACCTTCATAGCAATTATCCTTTTACTTGGAGTTTTCACAAGTGCTTGTCTTTTCTCTGTCTAGTTCTGGCTTGACTGCTTGTAATGACAAGGATTTTTTTAAATAATTGTACTCAGTACAAACTTCTATGTCTATATTAAATGTCTTTGAGTGTATTGCTTAGAAACACATAGACTGCCAGGCCAATTACAATGCTCATGTTCTGCATGTTTCCTTAGTGTGAAGTTGCCACTGTTTCCCAGGTTTGCAGACCAAAAGTTTTCTTAATTCTTAAAATTTTTAAAAGCTGCAGTAGCTGCTGTGGAAAAAAATACTGTGAATCTGTCCTAGCTGGCAAACTACAGAAGCCCTCAGCATTTCTCAGAAAGCCCAGTTTTTATGTGTTTATAAAATATATATAGAATTAGAAATATTTATATTTATATTATATTTATATGTAATATTTATAGATTTATAAAATATATATAGATTTCATTTTTAAAAGTGAGAGCTTTCTTTTTGATTTACTCATTTTAATGGATTGTAGTGGGAAATGTTAAACTGCCTGGTGGGATTTAAAGGTTTTCTTTAATCCTCTTTCCTGCAGGGAATACCTGGCTCTGAATGTATATGTGGCCCTGTGCTACTACAAACTGGATTACTATGATGTGTCACAGGAAGTGCTAGCTGTTTATCTTCAACAAGTTCCTGACAGTACCATTGCTCTTAACCTTAAGGCTTGTAACCATTTCCGACTTTTCAATGGAAAGGCTGCAGAGGTATCTGTTGGACGGTCCTTCAACTCACTTTTATTTTAGTTTAAGATTCCATACATGTGTCTTTTCCTTTGTCTTAATCAGTAATGTTGATAATGGCCTTTACTTTGTCACTGTGTCCTTTTAGCAATGTCACCTATTTCAGCTTCCCTGGCATTAACCCATCTGTCTGCATCTGTGCACAGTACTCTTACCATTTTCCCAGTATCCTTTTGATCTTGTGTTTATATGTATTATCCAATTGCTAAAATAATTAGATAGAAGTGGAAAGGCAAAACCTTCTAGTCATCCAACACCAATGGAGATGTCTTGCTGTCAGCTTTGAAGCTAATTTGAAGCTCCACTTAGGCTTCTGTGCTTTTTTGGTTTTATGTTAAAATTTTGGAATGTATGTAATTCCAGGCAGAGCTCAAGAACTTGACAGACAGTGCCTCATCATCTTTTGAGTTTGGCAAGGAGCTCATTAAGCACAATCTGGTAAGTAACGCATGTCTGGGATTTAATATGAACTGCACTCACTTGTAGAGCTTTTCATGATAATTCATAAAATCGAATATTTGGAAAAAAAACAAACTTAATTGAGTCTCTGCTGCCATATAAGTCCCATTCCAGGAATCCTACCAGTATAATGAATGTGCCATCAAGTGCATTTACTTTTTGGCCTGGAATTTTTCCCTGACAGTTTGAGACTGTGTCAAGAAAATAATAATACTGTTGCTTTTAGTCATGAAGGCATATTAAAATAATGTATGATATGGAAGAGTACCTTTGCAAGATATTTTGTGGAGGCAATAAAGACAGTGTAGAAACAAGTCAGGATGACCCTGAACTGTTATTTAGTACCAGAACAATTTGACTGGAATAAACATACCTCATGAAAATGGCCTTCATCCAAAAAGTACTAAGCAAGGAGTTCTAGGAAAAAAGATGCTCATAAAACCAAAATACTTTTGTGTTCTGCAGTAAAAGAGTCACTAAGAGTAACTAATTTCCCTTCAGTGGTATTATTATTTTGCTGAACAACTGGTAACAGTGGATTGCTCATGTTTAATGACTGGCAGTTACTTGCTTTGTCATTTTTCAAGAGCAGTCATCACAAGCTAACACTACTTTCTCCAAGAGTTAAAACTGCTTTCAAACTGGACTTTTAGTTTAGTCCAAGTTAGCATTGTTTATTTTGTATGTTGGTATTTTTGCCAATGCTCGATTGAATAAGTACATTAGATCTTGTTGGAGGAACTGTCACATGAAACTGGAGTATAATTGACTGCTCCTGATCATTTTAAAATCCTGTGTCATTCTAAATAAATGTGGAGTTGTTAGCCTATCATTTTTTTCATATGAAGACATCATGAGCAGTTTATGGTTTTGTATATGTTACCTTCACTCAGACTATGTTATTCTTTTAAATCTTTGATATATAATGTATCACTTTTGAGCTGCTAAAAGCTGAAATAAGTTAATCTTTATGTATGGATTAAATACTTATATTCTTCAGAGTAAAGATTGTCACACTGTATAATTCTATAGCTTTATTAAAGCAGGAATTAAGCTAATGCCAGAGCCACTGACCTTTTCCTACTGTTTATGTCGGAATTTAAGGATTAATTTCCTTGAATTAACTTATCATAGAAAAGATTCTGATACATGATTATTAATGTGCTGCTTTTCTCTGCAGGTGGTTTTCCGAGGAGGAGAAGGGGCTTTGCAAGTCCTACCTCCTCTGGTTGATGTTATTCCTGAGGCAAGACTGAATCTTGTGATTTACTATCTCCAACAAGGTAAATACACTTTCCTCTAGCTCTTTCATAGTTTCAGGGATGACATTTATTCATCTTATCTCAACTTATTCAGTGGGGTTTTTTTCTTTGCAGTAAAATATAATTTATTTTGCTTTCTGTTCCTCTGTAAAATAGTGAAGGAAAAGTTCCCAGGGCTTGCAGAGAAGGGCTTTAATACAGTACACTCAAAAAAAAGCCAATTTCAGCAGAGTATTGCAGGTTCTTGGGTTGCAGGAGATGGCTTTGGGGATGGTAGTGTTTATTTGTTTCCAGTGAAGGGACCTCTCTTCTGCCTGAATATGGGAGAATGGTAGGCATATGTCCTGTAAAGGCAAGGACAACCATTTCTGCAAATACAGCACAAACAAAATATGGACCAAAGTGACTGTAAACAATATACTGCATTAAAATCTACTTTAAAATTATTAAAGAATGCAGGTGGGTAGCCAGAATTCAGTTGGTGAAAATTTTCTATTTGTATCTCTCCTATGTTTGCCAGCTTTTTTGAATTATATCTGAGTTTTTCAGAGCTATTCCTATTCTCCCATTGTGTTCTTTTATTCAACAGTGGCTTGACTGTCTGTGTGATTCAAGGCAAGTCCTATTAGATCAGATTGCTTAAAGCCTTGTCCAAACAAGCATCCAGTCAGAATTTCCTCTGTTCTACCTTGAGTCCACTGCCTTTTTCTCACTTTGTGGAACCTGTTTCCATCTACTCTGTACCCTCTTATCAGTTAATTGTAGACAGTGATAAAATCTCCCCTGAGATCCTTTCTCCTCTGAAAGCTAAGCAAACTCAGTTCTCTCAGTTACTCCTCAGTTCTCTTCCAGCCTTGAGAGCCCTCAGTTGGGCTCACTCCAGTGTTTTGATGTCTGTCTTATTGTAGGATCCCAAACCTGGACACAGTACTCATGTGCAGCCTCATAAGTGCCAAATATAGAATTCTTTCCCTTGCCACGATGGCTCCATTCATGCTAATGTGATCCAGTGTGCAGTTGGCAGTTGGCAGTGCCTTTGCTGCAAGGCTGCACTGTCTGCCAGATTGCCTATTAGCTCCCCACCTGACTTGCTCAGACATATTTCAAACCAAGCAAGATGCAAGACTTGCTTTTTGCCTCCACTGAACTTCATCAGATTTCTTTTAACCCGTTTTTTTCAGCCTACTGAGCTGCTTATCAATATCTGGCAGCTTTCTTCACAATCTTCTATCATTTGCAGACTTGCTCAGAGTACTCTATGCTATCATCTGTAGCATTAATAAAAATAAGTTATTCAACAGTATCAGCCCCTGGAGCATTTGATTAGTAATGAGCCACCTGTTGGATTTTGTACAACTGGTCACTGTCCTTTGGTAGTCCAGCCAGTTTTCTATCCCCTTACAGTCTTACTTAGCCAGTCCTATCTTTCAAGTCTATATAAGAAACCGTTTTAGAGACATTGCTAAAGTCAAAGTATACAGCATCAACCTTAACCTCCTTATTCACACAACCAATCACAACTTGAATTAGTGAGTACATTTTGGCACTGGTAAATCCATGTCTGCTGTCCCCAGCCACCTTTCTGTCCAGTATTATTGTTGCCAGTGTCACTATAGGAAATAATGGTACTATTACCAATTATCTTGCACAACAGTATTCTTGATAATAACATATATGTCAAATTAAGTTCTACTTAAATGGAAACCAAGTGCATCTGATGCATCAGTTAAAAATCAGTCTTGTTTACTCATATGCTGTTAACCTTGCAGTAATTTCCATTAGTTACATTCTGCTCTTCACTGTGATATATAAATCACTTATGTACTGACAAAGAAGGGGAATTAAAACTAAAACCTCTTTCCTGGTTTGGCTAAGTTTCCAGTTTTAAGTCTTGCTAGGGTAACAGCACTGGTTAGGAAAGTGAGAAATTCTTACTTCTAATGACTACAGCTCTCTCTTCAAAACCTAAAACATCTGTAATAAATGTAGGCTTGTGCTGAGGATATATGCTCTGAACTGGAATGAATGAAGCACAAACATGCATCCTGTTTTTTCAACTCTTCAGGGCAGTGACTTCTAACAGGGTTTGAGGTCAGTTGGTATCCTGCTGTACTTGGCTCCCATGAGATTTGCTTCTGTTGGAGCCTGAAGAGCGTAGTTCTGTGTTGATGGTCTACATTGTGCTGATAAAAATAAGGGTTACTGTCTTTTTTTTTTTTTTGGTGGTGGTCTGAGCTAGACAAAAGTTTAAAAAAAGAACAAAAAGGAAAAAAGAAAAGCAAAGGTAATGCTGCCTTGCTATGTGACTGTTTGAGGGAGTCAAGAGAGTAGGTAAGAAAGCAGAGGTGATGGGTGGGAGCCTGGCAGCTCCAGTGTATATTGCCTTAAGTGGCTGCATGGATTGTATGTTCTAGTGAAGAAATTTTTGTTTGATAATGCTTATTTGTGTAGGCAGTTGGTGTAGTAATGCTGTATTAACAAAGTTTTGCCAGTAACAGAGGATCTTCACTAGGTTGATTTACGAAGCCAACCTTAGTGCCAGCGTATTTTTTAATTCAGGTAAAGTTTAGGATCTGTTCAGTTTATATAATTCTTGTGTGGAAAGGAAGTTGCTTATAGATTTCAAACTTTACATTTAAACTTCTATACTAGTAGTGCTTTTTCTTTTTTTAATTAGGATCTGCTGGACAGATGCTGAAATATTGCTAAGGAAACGATGAGATTTCCCTACAGCATCATGTTACTGTATTCTCCTTGAGGGCTAAATAAATTTGAGAAAACAAAATAAAGGAAGATGATGGATTTATTATTTTGACCTTGTGCTGTTGATAAGGCAGCCCTGGATTATGAACAAAGGGGCCAAACCATCTCTACTAGGAAAACTGTAGTAATAAAGAAGCTATTACTCACTCTGTGTTTGTTATTTGAGTTCTAGAAAACTATCACCATTGTGATAGAAATTCACAATGATTTATAGTTACCTTTCTCCTCCTGTCTAAATGGTTTATTTCTTAGTCTATGGCTATTGGGGAATGTTGTAGAGGATGAGTGACTTGTTCTAATACAGTGTACTGTGGGTTGTCATGCATTCTAATGTCTGACATTTCAGATGATGTGCAGGAGGCTTATAACCTGATTAAGGACCTGGAACCTACAGCTCCACAGGTAATTGGAAAATGATGTCACAGCACATAAGAGAGGTTATAAACTGATATGAAATCTGCCACATACAAAACTGGTATCCTGAGAACAGCTTGCCCCATTTCCACTCTTAAAACTCTTGTGTTTTCAGCCCTTCATCAACGATAAATTTAATGTGCATGTATTATATATGTGCATATATGAATTCTTAGCCTGTTTATTACTGTACCACCTGGGTTTGACTAAGAATACAGCTCTGCTGTGTGCAGCCTTGATTTTGGGAAATGGACCATTACTACATAGGTAAAAGCCCCCTTACAACTATAGCTGGTTGTCTGCCTGGTGGTGGTTTTCATCCCTCAGATTGGCTAGCTCAGATGCTCATGTGGTTTGTCCTGAAGCCATTTGAGCTAAAATGAGCTAGATTAGATTAAACAGTTTTAATAAATGGTATTTTCTAATCCCATCACACTTTGGCTGCCTTGAGTGAAAACAGCAGTGTCCCCTGGCTGCTACTGTAATTTTCTTCTGTGGCTGTTCCAGCATCTTTAGTCCCTGATTTATTCCTCTTTGTTGTTTATTTTCCAAAGGTCACATAGCTGGGCATAAAAGAGACCTTTCATGAGTCTATGTAAGGAATTAGATGGAGAGAGGGAGGGAGGGAAAAGGAAAACCTCAAAAACACAGATCCGGTGATTCTGTGCTGAGGAGTGACGAATGTCTTCTGTTGTTGCTTTACACTTCTTGCATTTTTCAGTATAGCAAAGCTTACTTGAATAGTTTTCTGCAGCTATTGTTCCTATTGTCGGATATTGTCTCGATATACTTGGCTAATAATACTTGATTGCATTTTGAAATGAGAATCTTTATGCTTTTTTCCATTTCTCACTCACACTTGTAAGGAACTCCCTGCTAAGACTTGCAAAACTGCTTGTAAAACCTCCCTGAGTACTTCTCAAATTTCTTCTTTGTCACAGTGCCTATAGGATAATAATTTGGCATCTGTAAGACGGTTGGTGTGCTAAAATGATTACTTACTATCCTGGCTAGTACTCTCAGATTGTTTCTTTACATTCTGTCTTTGTTCTCTTGAAGGATGTCTCTCTTCTTCTATGTTTACCTCTGTAACAGGGCTGTCTTGGTTTATCAGGAGTATGTACTAAAGTAGGTTTATAGACATAACTCTTAATTAAAAGATTTGAGTAAGACAGAGTCTGTTACATGCTGAGAAAAATTTTTTCAAAGAATTAAACTATAGTTGTTTCTCATACTAGGGGTTACAGGGTACTCAACTTCTGTTCCTAATTTCACTAGAGTAACATGGCCACAGAGCAAAAACCTCTTGATATATTTGTCCTGATGATAAACACTAATGAATTTTGCAGCAAGGATGTCAGTGGTTATGGTTAACCAATGTGCATATTTGAAAGGGGATCTGTGCTTTAGTATAACAATAGTGCACTTCTTGGTGATATGATGGTGAAGAGGGCATGAAAAGATGTTACCATGTTCCTCCTGGTGTATTGTCTTCGATCATAAGGCTTACCAGAAAACACAGGACCCCTTTGCATCTAATATATTTGGTAGAAGTGACTACCTAGCAAGTGGAATGTATTTTGGGGGACTAAATTAGTACTGTGCTTAAGCACTACCACAGTAACCAGCTACCTAATAAACTCAGTTGTGGTAGAGTTGAATTAATGGAAAAAAAAAAAGTACACATAGGTTTTTATGTGTCTTCGGAAATCTTCACCATGTCTTCTCTGATCCTTTTTAACTTTTTTTTTTCCAGGAGTATATCCTCAAAGGAGTGGTAAATGCAGCACTTGGACAAGAAATGGGCTCAGTGAGTAGAGCCCATGAGGTTCTCCAGCTTCTCCAACAATACAATGTGAACAGATCTGTAGAAACTGGAATGGAATGAAAGAGGCAGTTGTTTCTTACATAGATTGCAGGATCTCTGAATCTTAACCTCCTTCTGTACAATAATCAGTTCAGAATGAGTAAAATGCAAATTTCTTGTGCTGATCTTGGTAGTAAATTAAGATGAATTTGATTTCTCTATCCTGTTTCCAAAATCCCCATTTGCTTTGTACAGTGTTCTTCTTTATCTAAGCACATAGAGCGGCACGTTTACCTTTTCTGTTCTTGCTTCAGCCCCAGTTTATCTGTTAGTTGCTCCCTAAGAGTTCCTCAGAGCATATTTCCACTGTGTATTGATCAACCCTGAAACTCATCTTAGATTTCTTTTTTCTTCTTCTTCCAGAGAGATCATCTGAAAATTGCTCAGCAGTTCTTCCAGTTGGTGGGGGAATCAGCCAGTGAATGTGGTATGTTTGAAATGTTCTTTTTCCATTAAGTATGCCATCTTAAAATATCCAAATACATACCGTCATATCTGTGTCTAACTGCTGACTTTTAGCAGGAATATTGCTAGGCATTTTGTTTCTATCGGTTGAGTTTCAGAAAGTCTGAATTGTAGTCTAAAACAAATTTGCAAGTTTAAATTAGAAGTCTCGATTCCAAACCTATGACTTCATCTGGAAAAGAGGCTGTACTGCAAACTGCAAGTCTTCATGAGAGACTCTGTGGCAACTTGCTTTTGCCTAATAACCCCTGTTAGAGAAGCAGAAGACACCAGCCTAATTAATGAGATGGAGTGGCTGAAACCTCACAGGCAGAGATACACCAGTACAAATCTAGGACTACTAATAAAAGCCTGTCAAGTACACAGAGCCCTAGCATAGGCCATGTCCTGAAACTGAGGATCATAAAAATGTGAAGAGGACTTTGGCTACAGGGATAAATGGAAGCTCTGGGACTAACTTCTTGCTTGAATAAGAGAAAAAAAGGCATTACAACCCATCCATCACCATGCCCCAAAATTAGTATATTTTCAAAATTTAGTTTTGCTTACTCAATAATAGACCAAACCATGTTCTTCTCTTCCCTTCTCTGTGCCAAAACCAAAAATCCCAAATTAAAAAAAGTCAGTAGTTGTAACACGGAAATTCAGACTAAAAGGGGCTTTCCAGTTTCCTTTGTAGGCATTGTCACTTAGTATTGTTTCTGTAGGTGGATAACTTTGTGCATGTTTATGGTGCAGACAGCTCGTGGTCCTCAGAGACAGAATGCTGTCTCCTGTGTCCATGGTGACTAAGGAGAAGGAGCTCCAGAGACAGAGTAGCATCACTGATGAAAGTTTCAGAAATACTGTTAAGCCATTCTATTCTGTTCCCTTGCAGCCCTGGTACTATTGAGGTCATGCATCAGAGAATTTCACATTGGAAGGCTGGAAGTGGTTCCATAGATGAGATTTCCCTAACTCATTCTTTTTGCATTGTAGCTATCCCTTCAGAGTTGGGTTCCCAGAAAACAGGAAGAAACAATATGATCTGTAGTAGTGGAGGACTCGGTTAGTGGGAACATTAAGATCCCTGTAACAGTCATGCAGGTGTGATGAGTGACCAGAGCACACGTGGAAAAAAATAATACAGAGATAGGCAGGGAAAGGATTTCTTGTGAAGAAATTGCCCAAAACTGAAATTGTTAGGAGGCCAAAAGTATGAATTTTATTGTGAAATATTTTTAAACTCATATGTAAAATAAAGATAGAGAGGCTGAGACTTCAACTTTTCGATGGCTGGGGCAGGGGGAATGACAACAGAAATGTAGTACAATTAGGAAGGTGGACTACTTGAAATAAATGAGCCTACAGGAAGGATTGGTTCCAATCAGAGGTAAAAGGAAACATCAGTACTGTGAACATCTTAACCCTCTTGATACTTCAATGTAGGAACTGCTTTGTCATCTTCTTAAAAGTTTGTGGGAGGAAACTGCCATAGAGAAGAGCACACAGTTCAGGTTAATTCCTTTAAAGGTAAAATAGTGTGAGGGGTTTTGTTTAACCTCAAATGAAGAACAGATGGAGGTCAACAAACTGTAGGTAGGAAATAGAAGAGGGAAACAGTTCTATTTAGGTAGGATATAACAAAAAAACAAACACATGAAGCCCAAGTGTGTGTTTTTATACAAATATTAAATGTTTTTAAAGAAGTTGGATAAAGTGGAACGCCTGATTTTAGAAGAGGAAGCTGAAAACCAAAATAATTTTTTTTATGTGATAGGAGGAAAGTAACATACAGGATATTGTTTCTATTTAATGTACAATGGGTATTGTATATTAAATAAACATAGATTGAACATAAATAAGCATATATAAATATAGGTAAATCTAGATAAATAGATTATGCCAGTGGAAAACGGTTCTAAATATTATAGAATTTTTTTCTCAAAATAAATATCTTTTCTTCGTCAGTGAGTAAAATAATATTGTTTTCAATTATACATTTAGATAGGCAACTCACCATATTGAAGCCAAATTATTCACCAGCCAGCCTGGATAAGAACAGTGAATGGCATATTGAACAGGTCACAGATTTTATATAGAAAGATAAATAATAGTTAGAGACTTTTGTTCTGCCCTTATTTATCTAATAAATGCAATTACATGGCATAATAAACAGCATGAACTTTTTGTTTCTATCTCCCTTAAAGAAAGCACTAGTGAACAGGTTAGTAGACCAATATTGAATTACAAAGCACCTGAGTTGAAATGTTATGATGAAATTACATTTCATCATAAAATGATTCTACTACAGTCATCTGAGTATAATCAAATTCAAAATCTGCATGTTAGCAAATACCTCAAAAAATGCCCACAGTACTAATGCTAAGAAGAGGAGCTACATAATAACCTTTCTCATTTCTAACAAAAAATTTACAGGGAAAGAGCAGTGAAAAGGATAAAATGCACCTGATTTGAACACTTGAAAGAACCCTTTGTTTCTCTAAAGAAAGGGCTTGTATTCATAATTAATGAGCAATAAGAGACAAATAATGACATTACTAGGTTTGCCAATGGTACAAAATTACCCATAGTAGTACAAATAAAAGCTTCCATAATGATGAAAGATGTGAAAGACAATATAAGGCTGGGTAATAATATGCAAATTAAATTTAGCAAAATTATCGGAAAAGTTGAAGAGGATCTTAAGAATTGATGAGGAAAGAGAAAACAAAAATAATTACTGTGTCATTGTATAAAGATGTGATTCTTTTCCTTGAATACTGTCTACAGTTCTGGTTCTTACATTTCTTTTAAAAAATGGTAGATCAAGAAAGGATACAATAAATACAGCAAGGATGATCAAAGAAAGGAGATAGATTCTTGAAGTAGGAAAAAAGGAGAGATTAAGTAAAGCAGAATACATGGGCTGAAAAATGATGATTGAGTTTGATTATGTACATCATAAATGACAAGGAAAAGAGGACTAGAGAAGAAGTATTTACTGTACAATACAAAAATCAAAAAGCAATGACACAAATTATCACTCAAGACAATTAAAATAAACAGCATTAATTACTTTTTCACATAACTTATTTGATAGAGAAACTTGTGAGAACCATAATGTGTAAAGAAATCTGTAGATGAAAAGTCCATTGGCTGTTTAACACAATTTTTTTCAGAAGTGATTAAGTCCTCAGTGCAGATTGTTGGAAGCTGGGATAAATTTCAGCAGAAGTGCCATTACATATCACAGTAGGTACTATATGTGAAATCAGAATATCTTCTTTCTATAGGTGTATATTCTTACCCAGCAAACTCTGAACTAGACAAACCTTGGATCCAATATAATAGTTTTTGTGTTCTTAGGTAACTTAGCATAATAGCCACTGTGTTGAGTATTTGTGGCCATTTGTTTTGCTGGATTTAGAACAGAGGACAGAATTCTTGCTGTTTGTATACTTGGGCTTTTCCTAAGTAGACGGCCATTGAGTGTGAAGCGTGCACATCACGCTTCAGCACTTCCCATCCAGCTAATCCTTGCAAGGACCTTTAAGGTCTTTATCAAGTTGCTTAACTGCTTTGCAGATTTTTAATACAGAAGTAGGTTGTTGTTTGCTGGAGTAAGGAAATCCTTTGCTGTGTCTTTGCTTGCAACTGGGCCTATGTCCCAGTTTTGCTTGGAATAGAGTTTAATTACTTCTTAGAGAATGGTACAGTGCTTCATTTTGAATGTAGTATGAGAATAATGTTGATAACACAGTGATTTTTTAGTTGTTGCAAAGTCAAGGACTTTCCAGTTTCCCATGCTCTGCCAATGAGGAGCTGCACAAGAAGTCGGGAGGGAGCAAGGCGAGGACAGCTGATTTGAATGAGCCAAAGGGTTATTGCATACCATTGAACAAACACCATGCCCAGTACCTGAACTGGGGGGAGTTGGCTGGGAGTGGCTTTCTGTGGTTTGGGGAGGGGCTGGGCATTGGTCGATTGGTGGTGAGCAAGTGTATTCTGGATCACTTGTTTCTCCTGAGTTTTATTCCTCTCTCTCTCTCCCCCTTTTCATTACTATTAATACTTTTATTATTGCTAATAATATTTTATTTCAATTATCAAACCATTCTTATCTCAACCCACAAGTTTTACTATTTTTTTGGGGTGGAGGAGGGTGAAGTGAACAAGCAGCTGAGTGGTACTTACTTGCCGGCTGTGTTTAAACTTCAGCAGTCTACAAGGCTTCTTATTTTAATGTGGGTTATCAAAAAATGATGGATTAAAATGAAGATGTGGACTATTTTTTCTGACTTGCTTTTGTTAACTGTAGAAATCCTATTGACTGCATTAAAAAAAGCAGCAACGGGAGGTTAGGAAGAACACAGTGTCATTTATTTGTAAAGTCATTTGTAGTCATCAATTAAGCCCTTTGCTTTTTGTAATTAGATCTCTGCCTTGGAGGTTCAAGGAACATGGAGTAAACGGAGTTAATGTGCAAGTCATTTCCATTAAGTGTACACATTTTATCTCATGTTGGATGTTGTGCACTTTAACAGGGGACAGACAAAACAAAAACTAAAAAACATACAGCAAGCACTTGGAACTCAGCAGTGATAGTAGTTCTCTAGCAGCAGAAATGACATCTGAACAGCAGGTTGGGATTTTTTTAAGCTTGATAAAAATTCTTAATGATGTGAAATGGAACAGACATTACAAGGGGGGATATAAGTAGATTTTTATAGTTAGATCTCATTCCCCTCTACTGGGGGTCTCAACTGGGTGGGAAATGAAACAGATCAGATTTCTTTTAAGGATGAAATAGGGCAAGAGAAACATCAGTGAAAACAAATCAACATTCCTATTAAATGCAGTGTTTCTGGTGCTTAGCATAAGTCTGTATTACAAACTACCCAAAACCACATTACGCAAGCATAATGAAAAAGAGCACCCCATTTGTTTTCAGTGGTCCTCTTTTAGGACCAACTCAGGCATATTTGATATTGGGTGAGAGGAATGAAACATTTCTTCTGAATTTCATGCAGTCTTTTCTGTGAGGTTCTCTTAGGTCACTCTAAGTAATTTTTTCAAATGACAAATATTTCCCCTTTCTGCATGAGCCACATGGGGTGAATTAGAAAATTCTAGTTTTTCTATCACTAACAGTATTCATTGCTGAGTTGTATGAGATACACAGATGTTGCACTTTTTTGGCATTTTTAATGGAATCATTCAGTAAAATATATGGGGGATGCTGTGCTGGAATAATAGAACTTTCTGCCAAAACATGGACATAAGAACAAATACTAAAATTTAGAAACACTCAAATCACTTATGGGAATATTGTGTTTCTAGTATTTTGTTACTGTGATTCATTTTTATTGAAAATGCATACTCAGTTTTAAGTCTTCTTTTCATGTTTTGCATTTTTAAAATTTTGATCAAAATAATTTGTTATTTTATGAACTTCAAAAGTCAAATTTTTTGAGAGAAAAGGGGCATTTTTGAGTTATCTGTAATCTCATTAATCAGTGTTTCTTGGCTCTTTTTTATAAAACTGGTAACGTCCAGTAAAGGCATATATTTTTCATGAAAACTATGGCTGCATGTAAAAAAGGACAGATAAATATACAGGCCAGTTTCTGCTCCCAAGTGAACACTTCATAAATAACCAAATAATCTTCTGAAGTTGGAAAACTGAATGGTATGGTTGAGACATAGACAAGGATTGACTGTCTCTGTGTGGAAATGACAGGATATCCAAGCTCAGTATCTCCTAATGCTATAAGATGAAAAATGAGAATATTTTCCTTTCCTTTGAAATGTATTTTGACATCTTGTATAGTGCTTCCCAGAAATAATTACTACCTACCATATTTAAAGGAGAATATACAGTTTTCCAGTTGTATGCTCAATTTTGTGTGGTGGTATGGAGTCAAAATATTGGTCTTTTGTTACATTAAATGTCTTTGTACAGAAAAGTTATTTTAATTTTTTGGTGTAGATGGATTGATGGTAACCAAGAATCAGGAGCAAGGATACCAGTACCTCAGGGATATTGGTAGCCTTAGGATCTTACCTCTTGTCACCTTTCCAAACTGCACAGAGCAGCATTCTCTCTAACAATCACTTGATGTAGTAGAATCGTAGTGATTTGGTATCACTTCCATTTAGGCCTTCCCAGCTGCTGCTACATGGATTCGTCCATGTCTGCTAGCTGGGTCTAACAAAAATTAGTCCTAGTAAGCTTACTTCAAAATCTTTAAAAAACTTTGAGATAGTTTTCAGTAACACAGGTTGCAATGTCAGAGTAGGTGACAGCATAATATGGTTGCAACAAAGTTTATGATGATATAGACAGCAGCAAAGTGTAGTGATTCTCCTTCGATCTGTGTAACTTATTTATGGCTTCACCTCTTGCGAGCAATGTGGTAATCCCAAATGCATGGACACTAATTTCCATACTGTCTGATATCACTAAGTATATTACCTTTTCCTGTATTAGTTCTTTTTTCATGACAATATTTTCAGTATGTCAAGTTTGCTCTCAAACTAAAATTAAAATATGCAGAGTTTTTTGTCCAGGATAACCAGAAAGCATAATTTTAAAGAAAGAAGGCTAATGTTGTAAGAATAGCAAACTCAGACTCATTGTATAAAGTGTCATTTTCTAAGAGTGAGAATAATTCTGAGAATGGTAAAATTATACTATGTAAATTGTGTCACAGAAAAGGCTTGTTAGGTAAAACTTGTATTTGTCTCTGTAGAGTTTGCTGTTGAACAAAGTCTTGCGAAAGTTATTGGATGCTGTAGAGAGAGTTGACAAGATGAACTAATGTTTTTTTTCCTAACCTCCAGTATGGTCCTTTGCCTGAAAAAGCAAGCTACACTATTTTTAGAAACTAGCTGCTTTCATACGTGCAAGAAATCTTGGCAGTGATTTCCATTACCTTGTGTTTTTAAATTCTACAAATTTGCATTTCTCTTTTGAATTTTAGATACCATTCCAGGGAGACAGTGCATGTCCTCCTGCTTCTTTCTCCTTAGACAATTTCCTAATGTCCTAATTTACCTCAACTCAATCAAGGTTAGTATTGTTATTTAGTATTGGTAGTACTGTAATGTATGGGATCACTGCTTTTAGACTGTACTATGTGAGACACAATGGAAACATAAAAAGATACAGAAACAGTAAAAATAAAACACAGGAGTAATAGTGGTCATGAGTGGTCAGTACAGTAAGTAGATTAAAATATAAAGAAGCAATTCAGAAAATAGTACCATGCAGCATGGCAGGCATGATGGAGTCATCACATTTGTAATCTAACCATTATTAGGCTTTCTGGTGGAATCACAGAAGATAAGAGATATAATTAGAGTGAGACAATGAAAAAAAAGTGTGTATTTATGAGGGAATGGAGGGAAAAACTCAAATGTTTTCTTAAGACTTATCAAGTGAGCAATGGAGATTATTGCCACTGGTTAATAATAGGGGACAACATTTTAGTGAACTAGAGTGTGTAAGGAGGATAGGACATGAAGGACTCTGAAAGGAATAACCTTTACATTTTACGAGGAGAGCAGTCACTCAAGGGCTAAAATAGGGCAGTATTATCAAAACAGTAAGTTAGGAATGTTATTTTTGTGGAAGTTATCTGAGTACCCTGTGGGCAATGTTGCATTTTTCAAAATAAGAGAAGCTTGAAGTCAACATCATGCAGCATTATCAGATCAGTGGAAAGAATGGGTGTAACTTACAGATACAGTTATAGTCAGATGTGAGGAAAGAGGGAGGCTGAAGTGTGATTATGGATTAAATGATTGCAGTCTTGTTCCAGTGGTTTGAAAGTAGATTTGAAACAACTCTGTTTGGTAGGAAGAGGAAAGAGACTCTTAAAAGTAATTATTAAAAAAAATTGGGAATTGAAAAAAAAAAAAAAAAAAAAGATGAGCAAAAAATGGTGAGTATAACTACAATGATATAAGGAGTATGAGATCTAAAGAAAAACATGTGGTTGTAATGGTGCCCAAAAGCAGCTGCTGAGCGAAAAATGGTGAAGGTGTAGTGTTTTTAAACTTTGTCTGGAAGGAGACCTTAGAAGAAATCCCAGTGGCTTTAGACACTGGAATAGCTCCAGTGTAGTGGAATGAAGAGATGCACCACCACCACTCCAAACTGGAGTATGTGTGTAATTGAAGAAAAAGGAAATTAACAGTAAGAATTGCTTTGCCTTACTTGAACCATCTAAAAGTTGGATTTCTAGTTAAAATTGGTCATCTGGTCTCAGATTTATTGCCAATGGGTATAGATGGTAATTTCCAGAGAAGCCATTCCGTGTATTTCTTACATTTATAGTGCAATTAATTACTCCACAGATATGCTCAGCTCTTTCCATTTCCTTAAAAAGGTTCTTGAACAACTAGTTCTAACCCAGAAAGGTCAAAGTTAAATGTGATTACAAACCACCTCCAAGGTATATGAGACAAAAATTTACTGCCTACTACAACTTTCCTTGCCTGTTCCTTTTGAAGTAATTGATCATTCTCATAATTTTTCAGCTGAGACTAGCCATGCTCAGATTTACTTAAGTCATTTCCCTTCTCTATAGGTCACAGGGATGCAAAAATAGTTCTTTCGGTACCATGTTACAGGCAAGGTGTACGTAGATTTATTTGTGTTTCATTCGCAGGAATAAACTTCAGTAGAATCTCTGCAGCTCTTAAAATGGGGCTGCCTTCTACAAAAATTATTTGCATGGTATTTTGTCAAGAAACACCACTTTCATCCACGATCAATTAAAACTGCTTTAGGCATAAGAAAGTCTCAGAGGACACCTTGCTATAAATGTATTGCCTGCTGCCCCGAGGGTGACATTATAACACTGTCAGGGATTAACTGAGTAAAAAACAACCTGATTCAGACTCCACTGAGTTGTGGCCACAATGGGAATTCTTCATTTTTAAGATGGGTATCTGAGCATCTCATTGAAATGGACATCTCTTAGAGGACAAGTTGGTTTTATGAAAACATTGAAGACCTCTAAAAAGACCACAAAAGAGTAAAGTCCAGTACATATAATGTGGTTTAAAAAACAAAAAAAAAGAAAAAGAAACTAGCTGCTGTGAATGTGTTGTGTTATCAGCAGCACTTGTTCATTTCTCCTGGTTTTGGTTTTGCAGTAGGTCTGGTCTCTAACACTTATATGGCCAGGACAGAATGACACATTTTTTTGAGTTTGGTTGTTGACAAAGGTTCTTCTCCATTTTAGTTAAAAAATTCAATGTCTACTTGAACAGAAGAAAGCATTCACACAGTAAAACTAGCATCTGGCTCACCAACTTTACTTAACCTGGGACTTGTGCTGATTCACATGAAACTACTGTTGAGAAAGAATGCAGTAAAGTGTCATAATCCTCATATCGTGAAACCCATTAATTCACTGTAAGAGCACACAAATATTTTCACAAACTGAGCTTAAGGTTCACCCCAATTGGTTCATCCTCATGCTGTCATACAGCTTGCTGTATTTCCTGGCTTGTGCACGCTACCATAGACAGTTTGGGTAAAACCTGGACATTTGGCAAATAGTGACAATCCCTCACCTTTCCTTTCAAGGCACTAGCTTGATGTATGTGGGTGGACTAAATCAGTACCCTTTGTAGACTGCCTGTGACAGTGAAAGGAAAACATTCCTCAGTGTCCCTAGATAATGAAAGAAGATACTACAAAGTAGCAGGGAAAGGGATTTGTGTTTTGCTTTGTTTACCTTCTGTACAGTCCAACTATGCTTTTTACCTTCTCCTCACTCTAAAGAGGGAAAAAAAACAAAAGTTAGATGTTCCTACACCAGTTTGGTTTCCTTTATAAATGTTGTATAAGGAAAAGCATTTCTTCTTCCCTACACCTTGCTGTTATGCACACAGGGAGGCTTTCTTGCAGTAACTATTGGATAAACCACCTATTTTCCTATGCTCTCTCATAAGCACCACACCACTGCTGGGCAGGGATCCTCAATCCCATTCGTGCTTGCATCTGGCATTATATTCTATCATCTTAGCTCTGCCAGCTCTACTGGTCTGGCAGTGCGGGACAGTGCTGAATGTAGAACATAGCTGACTTTTGGTCATCTGAGTTATACTTCAGTCTGACTGTGATCAGGTCAACCCCACAATACCAGCCTAACCTGTACCTTGAGTTACATTTCCTGCTTTGACCCATGTAACTTTTCAGAAAAGACCCAGCTAGTTCAATCTGATGTGTCCTAAACCAGATGTGCTATAATCTAGTGTTATGGAAGAGAAAAACTCAGTGTTGCACTTCAACTAGAGAGAAGGATACTGTAAGCAAGGCTTGCTTAAAGAATTCCTATTACCTGGTGTGCTGCCTGCTACAGCCCAGTACTGTGGCTCCACCTCCATCATGTGATCCATTTTGTCAGATCAGCATCCATCACATAACCAGATGCACAGGATCTCTTGATAAACCTTGACAAGTCTTGGAAAAACAAACTGTTCATCACCTTTAAGACTCAAGGAAGTCAACTGCCTATTTACCTACCCTAGTGGTGAAATAAGTGCATGGTAAGTGAAAGAGACTGTGGCAGCACAGCATGTGTTCACATGCCCCAAGTGAAAATTATACCCACAAAAGCTGCCACTGCAATTTTGAGCTTGGAACATTTTCCAAATCTCTCATAGTTAATATTGGGGAATGTTTCAGCAGTGTTTGTAGTCACAAATGTAGGATAGAAAAGCTAGTCCATAATTTTTCTGCCCACTGTTTATAAATACCATATGTTCCTAATGTGGATTTTCTTTTTCCTTCCCATTGTCTTCTTTATATGGTCTGACTTAGATTGGAGCGGGGGAATGCATTTTTAATGTTGTTTTATCATGGGAGGAGGAGGGGGTTTTATTGTATTTATTTGGGGTTTCTCCATATTTTTCAGAGTTACTTCTACAACAATGACACCTTTAACTTCAACTATGCCCAAGCCAAAGCTGCAATGGGCAATTTTAGTGAAGCTGAAGAGGTATGTATTTATTTTCTTTGAAAAACAGCAATGGAAACATTTCCCTCATATTCCTCTCTTTCCTTCCTTTCCTTCACCCAGATCTTCATGTTAGTTGAAAATAAGCAGGTTCTGTGGAACATCTTCTTCCCCTTCTTAGGGGAACTGAAACTCTCTGTTAGCACTATTCAGAAAAGATTATCTTGCTAATCTTATAATGTGAGGTATATAGGGAGTCATGCTGCTTGTAGTTCATCACAAGAGTGCTTGCAGCTACCTCTAATTGATCAAAGAATGGCCTCTTAATCAGATTTTCTACGCTTTGTCTGGGATCCCAGGCACTCTTTTTGTTCAGACTGAGTAGGGCATGTGAAGTAAAAGACAGTGAATAGTTAAGAGCTTCTAGGTGTCCCTAGAAATTTGTGTTTAAAAAAAAAAATCTTCCTCTGGGATATGTGGGAGGAAAAGAGGAAGTGCTCACTATCTTATTCAGCAGCATTCAGATGCAGCTGGAAGAGATTAACTTCTACACACAGTACTTTTTTATGTCTGTGTGCAGCAGAAACTTAATTACAACTAAAATATGCAAAAGCAAATAGCTATTATGAAGGTGGAAGCAACATATTCCACAAGACCAGAAAAGAAGACAAGCCACAAAAAGAATCCCACACCACATAGTCCAAAGTGAATCATATAGGTTTGGTTGGTTTGGGGTTTATGTTTTGTTTTGTTTTTCCGGTCTTTCTACCTTTTAAACTGTCCAGATTTGTCAATAACAGAGCCCCCCTAGCTTATCTCCCTCCCCATCCCTACCCTCCCATCCAGCACCCTCACCCCTTAATTTCTGTGACCCAAAGTTGCATCTCTATTAAAAAATATCCAAGACTGCAAGGAAAATGGATATATATTTACATTTATTTATTTATTAATATATAAATTTATATTTTCTTTATTATTTATATATTTAATATATAAAGCTATATTTATAGCTTTAGATATATATTTAATTCAACAAGCTTTCAATTCATTTAGCCTCACCAAAATCTTTCAGAACTATGCTAGCTAGCATGCCATGCTGATTCCTGAAACTCCATGAAAATGATAATGGTATAAGTAAGTGTTAGCAGCAACTAGGCAACAAAAAACCAAAGTTGTGAACTCCTGTTAATTACATTTTTCCTCTTAGGTTTTTTTGGAAGCTGTTCTATAGAAACTTGTGTTATATAGGCTATGCATTTAATACCAGAATTATATAATTACATTGATTCATCTGGCCTCACGTCTGATCTTGGGTCATGATGACAGTTCCATATGAAGATCAGCCTTCCCCAGTGTCTCATAAACTTGTAAAACATCTACATACAGCACTTACTAAGTTATTTAAAAGCATACCTCCCTGGACATAATAAAATAAATCATATGATAAAATGCTACTTACAATGATAATGCTGCTTTCTTTTTATTTCTTCCGTTACTCCTTCTCCTCCCGCTCTAAATTAGGGGATCAGCAATACTTAAGCAATACAAATGTCACTAATTTGTGTAACTCATTGTTCCAGTACATGCATCTATTCCTATAGAGATATTTTGATTTTTTCCAGTAGCATTCAGTATAGTTACAAATATACTTGAGAGAGGCATAAATAGCTAAATAGCTTTTTTTTTTTTTTTCATTTGAGCAAAGCCAGAGTGCATTTTAAAATGTATAACTTCCCCCACACATCCCTTTTTATATAGAGTGTAACAAAGCTGTATTTGTACAGTAAGGTACAAAAATTGAATGCTTTGCCTGAGAAACTTACTGAAACCGACATGGTTAGAAATGGCTTATTGCATACCTGGAGTGATCTCTGGCATGTGGCAGGAAAGTCTCATCTATATGTGAAACTTCTCATATTTCAATAAGATGTTATATAATTGCTTGCATTGCTTTCTAAACAAACACATTCCAAATAGCTTTTCCCACAGGCCCAGTGTTCCTTTGTGCTGTTTGTGTTGCATGGCCGCCCACTGGTGCTTGTTCAGGGCAGGCCGCACCCTCTGCACAGCTTGGTGTTCTGAAACTGCACAAGTCCCTCCGCACAGAGATGCCCCCTACACTGCAATTGCATACCCAAACTCTTCTCATGAGCAGTTGTTTGTGTGACTTAAATCTTATCTGTGTGTTGAAATGAGGAAGGTTTGCCTTCCGTTTGTTTGAAAGTACATGCGTGTATAATCTTTTATTTTCCTTCTTCCTGCAGGTGTTCCTTTTGATCCAGAGTGAGAAGATAAAAAGTGATTTTGTTTACCTTAGCTGGCTGGCTCGCTGCTGTGAGTCACTTTACTCTCACCATTGCAGAATACAGATCCTCCTCTGTTGCGTCAGTCTTGGCAATCCACTTTTCTAATTGAATTTAATGTTGTAGGTGGATTCAGGACTATGAAAGTGAAAAGCTGATTGCACTAGTTATAGTGTGGGTGGTTATTGCACCTTTCATACATCTGGCTTTTATAACCAATTACTGCTTCAGTGCAATGCTGTTATAGTACTGTCAATGAAGCTTTGTCCTGACCAGTGACCCTTTTTCTTCTCAATTGTCTCCTCAATTGCTTGAGTGAAGACTTTCTGTCTTAAAAGACTGAGTTACAACTTTAAAATGTTCAGAGTAAAACACAAAATAGAAGCATTCATACTGGGTCAGGCTCAAGGGTCTGTCTGCCTTCAAGGTTAGCCAATGTCACATGTCTAGGGAAGAGAGGAATCAGGCAAGCATACACTGTATTTTTCTTCCTACCATGTTACTCTACATGTTGTCCAAACTCCTGTGCCTGTGGGATATCCTTTATAAACTCCAGCATGTGTTTTTCTTTCAAAACCTCTTAGAATAAGAGTTCTTTCCTTGAATTTCCTTGAATCCAGGAAACTTTTGATGTGTTTAATATTATATAGCAAATCTTATTTACTTTTTCAGTTTTTGAAACTGCAGAGTACACCTCAGTACAGAGACAGCTGCAGTGCCACATAAAAAATAATATAGAAGTGGGCTTTTTTAAGGACTTGAGTCTGAGACTCCCTAGGCTAATTCATTTTCCTTACAGTGCCTCAATACAAAAGTGTTTTCTTATCAAAACATATTCAGCAGTTATACCTGGAATGTAAATATGTATGCTTTGGGATGTTATGCCATATTGCAGATGTAGTAAACATCTCCTAACATTATCTTTCCAGACAGGCACATCACACATAGGGATGCCTTCTATGACTCTGTTTTAGGATATGCCAGTTTATTTCTTTTTTAATTAAGCTGCAGTACCTGATTGTGTTTGAGTGTTTTATATATGAATGTTTTATTTGATTTTTTTATGAGAATGATAAATATAGTTATCTTTTTGTGTCAAGTATGTAAATTACTAACAGATCACATTATAATGCATTAATGTCAGAGTACAACTAGGGATTGAGTAGTAAGCAATTCAATGCTGAAATGTTTCCAAGGGACAAAAAGTACCAGAGATGCCTCCTTTTGCATGACAGAATGTAATTTTTTTTTAGTATTATAGTACTACTTATACCAAATCCTTATTGAAGAGAAGTTTAAAAAACATTGGATTAGCACAGAACTGCTCTGCTTCTAGGTAGGTTGGTATTGGAAATTGAGAATTGTCTGTTTACCATTGTATATACTATCTGGAGCTGATGAGAGATAAAGCTGATCTGATGTCTTGCTGCCTCCTAAATGAGAAGAGTCTATAAATTCTGTGATTTGGTGTTACATGTTTATTGTTGATTACCACCCATTCTACCTGAAATATAAGTACAGATACAGTGGACACAGATATAACAAGCTAAACAGTACCTCTTTTGGAAGAGCACAAGAGTGATCCTCATGTGAATAGCCAGGTACTCTCAGAGCAGTTGTTAAGCTGTTTTTCTTGAAAAAGAAAGGAAAACTTAATTTAATTTTTTTTTCTCCCAGTGTTTGAATGAGCCTGGAATTATGAATACCAACCATAGATTCTTATCACCAGGAAATAGAACCTTTGAGTTTAAACACCCTAGAAGAATTTCTACTCATAGAAATGGAAGATTCAGATTCATTTATTTCTAACTGTGTATACCAGTGATGTTTAAAGTTAAAGACCAATGAAAAATTCTAGTCATATACACAAATTTAAAACCAGCACAGGATCTCAGGAATTTAGAAACATTTCTGCGAGTAATGACAAGTTTTGTTATGCTTGGAGGGGCTTCAGCCTCTGCCCTCTCTTTTTGATTTGTTATGAGTCATGGGAATTGAATGTTTAGACTGACGTGGGCACCAAGCATTAAAGACCTCAGTTTGCTGCCAATTAAAATTTTCTTGTGTGTAAGGACACACAATCCTAAATCTTACCATATAAAAGGATTGCCATAGTTTACTGTCCTGCATAAAAAAACTTCTCTGATGCTTTCCATTCTGTTCCTTAATCACATCTGAAATCATGAGAGTTGTTCTTATTGCTTATCTGTGAAATATAAATTAAGATGTAAACACTATAATTCTTTCTTTTGACACTGGTATTCTCTGCTGAATTGGCTGTTACCTCTAGTAAGGTAGAAGATAAGGATGAGTTTCCCTTCCCAGCCTCATGCTCATGGCTGAAGCATTAAACAAAGAAATACAGGAATATCTGTTTCACCTCCACTGAATATTATGCATAGCATATTATTTTCATAATTCCATCTTTTTCTTGTTATTGCAGATATTATGAATAAGAAACCACAGCTAGCCTGGAAGCTCTATCTGAAGATGGAAACCTCAGCAGACTCTTTTAACCTATTGCAGCTCATTGCAAATGATTGTTACAAAGTGAGTTTTCTCTTTAGAACTTGGCGAATGACACATTAATTCACCAACAGTCATCTTTTTGATACTTTTTACCATTGTCATCACTAGTAACCTTTCTTTTATAAGGGCAGCATGTATAATAATGTGAATGAGTTAGCAAGGATTAGTCAGTATTTTAACCTACAGGCCTTCTTGGTAGAGAACCCATTGATTAAAATGTTTGTAAATTGCTACATGCTTGAGCTATCAATAATGATAACAGTTGCTTCTACTAGGGATTCATTATGGGTAGAAATGACAAAAAACTTTCACAGAAAAAAAATCTAGCAATTTTCAGCATGACACTTCATGCTGCTATTTTGTATTTTTTTTGGGGGGATGGCATTGTGTTTTCCTTAAAGCTTGTAATGGGAGAGACTCCTTGTGATCTCAAAAGCAGTATTTAAAACAGAAAGAATTACCTCTTGTACATCTTTCAAATACTCTTTTACCATCTCACCCTAAAAGTCTAGTTGCTCAAGTAAGTGATGTTTCCCATAGAAGCTATTTGTGGAAGCAAGTTGACAGTCAGACCTCATGTAAAATCTCTCTCTAGATCATTTAAAGTCTCATTTAAATCAGTTGATTGCTTTGTCTAAATACTTCTCAAAACCTTCTTGTCCTGAAGAGGAGAAGTGGCTCCACATTTTGGATTTATCTAGAGCTCTTAAAAGCAGCATTTATAGAACTAAATTTTTCAGCCAAATGATGTGTCTACATATGTCCATAAATGACTGCTCCAAAATTGTTACTTTAGTATAATAATTTGTCTTTCTACAGTAGCAGCCATTTGAACCTCTTGAACTAAATGGCAAGGTCCATGTTGTTTGATTTTATGTGGCATTTTTCAGTTCTTTCTGAAATATTACATTATATTGGAGGTCCACAAACAGCACCAGAGATGTAACTTAAGAAAAGAGTTGCATTAGGCTTTGCTCAACAGTAAACAGAATGAGCATGACTGGAACAAGGTCAACAGTGTCCTGAGAGTTGATGTAGCTGGATGCCTCATTGCTGTGCTGATATGAATTGTTCAGTGAGGAAGTTGGCATGCAGATTTCATGCTAATTTCTTGATGCTTTTTATGCAACAGCCATCTTCCCCATATGGGGAACAGCATGTGACTTGGGGTGAAGCATTTCCTAGATTTATGTCAGATAGAAGGAGAACATTAAACCTCTATCTGCTTAATGGAACTAGATCAGATACTAATTTGGGTAGTTCAGTATTCTAATTTTTCATTTTAGCTGACACATCTGATAGTGTTCATACTCACTATCTTTATTCACATACGTTTAAGTCTTTGTCAGTCAGCAGTAGTTAAAATCTACATTTATGTGAAGAAAAGAGAATTATTACTCATCCTGTAGTACCAGTGTTTTCAGATGCAGCTCCCACAGCCTGCACTTCTTTCTCAGCAGGCTTCCAGCTACCAAAGGATGGGAAGTTGTGTGCATTTTACCTTCTGTGATCTCTCATGGGATGATGGTAGTCACAAACAACATTGCCCTTCAGGCTTTCCCAAGTGGAGAACACTCATACAGCCCACATGAGATATGCTATGCTGGCTTCAAAAACACAGTTAATCTGATCACTCCTTTTGCATTGACTGTTGCAAAGCAACCTGCTCCTGGTTCCCAATTACAAGTAGAGAACCTAAGGCAGAAAAGATAGGGTACACACTGGATTTTCCTATGCTAAGGAAAATTTTGTATTATAGAATCACTGAATCTTCTTTTGTACTGTATTGTAACAGTGGAGACAAAAATTTTAAGTTAAGCCCAGAAGACAAATAAATATGTGGTCATGGCTATATGAGGAAATGTGA
Organism: Certhia americana; assembly: GCA_018697195.1. Lineage (NCBI taxonomy): Eukaryota > Metazoa > Chordata > Aves > Passeriformes > Certhiidae > Certhia > Certhia americana. The sequence continues at coordinate 46,276,058 of CM031879.1, forward strand.
TTTCATTTTCCAATGTCTGGACTAGTTGGAGGTTGATATTCTGTCAAGGGTTTTGGTATAGTTGGTACGACCCTAGATAAGGGCACCTCAAAAAAAGATGTTATAACACCACCTGTTTCCCATTTCCCCAACTGCAATGTCCCTGTTCTGAGTCACTTGCTGCCTGCAGAAAAACAGGAAAATGCACATTGCTTCTACTACTTACTGCTGATTTCAGAAAACTAAGCTCAGTATTTTTTAATCCCCTTCTGAAAGGTGGTCAGGAATAATGTTTCACTTTCTGTGCAGATGCGTCAGTTTTACTATTCAGCCAAAGCCTTTGATGTTCTGGAAAGACTGGACAATAATCCTGAATACTGGGAAGGCAAGAGAGGTGCTTGTGTGGGTGTATTTCAAATGATCTTAGCTGGCCGAGAAGCAAAGTGAGTATTCTGTGTTGTATCTGAATTTATTTTGCTCTTTTCCTATTTTCAGCTAGCTGTAAGCCAGCATCATAATATCAGCTTTAGGATGACATACCTGTTATTGACCTTTCAGAGAATAGACACTCTGTCCAGATGCTCCATATGCAGTCTTCAACTTGAAGTGTATCTTCCACACCAACAGTTATAGAATATATGGGAAAGAATAATTTATGAGCAAGTGCTGTGGACTATAAAATACCAAAATTCTTTAGTCATCATCACTAAAAAAAGCTAGGTTATAGGTGTAGTAGTATGTTCATGAACTGGGGGAAAACAACATCATTTCATGTTGATGGTGTAAGAATGGAAAACTATCACGTGACATTTTAAGGTGCATAGAACAGAACTAAGGAAACGTTTACTCAACACTGTAGGAAAAGACATTATTTCTCCAAACAAAGAGTAGAGGAGATTGTTTTCATTAAAATTTGCCTTCTGAAGACACTGATGCCACACAAATATGAAATACTTAATAAAAGCTTAAAGGAAATAATCTGTGTTACTGATCATTTTGGTTTTGGCCTATTTCACTGGACGGGGGAATGAGTGAGAGTAGTGAAGCTGTATTTAAGACAGCCCCCTTGTGAATTTTCTGCTGAGATGCCAGATGGCCATTGTCCTCTGGCCAAAGTTGCTGTTTCCTACATGACTGGTAGGTGTGTATCTTGGCTTCTACACCTTCCTTCTACTCACTTCTCTGCTGGAATAATCTCATTAACTACTTTACCTTTCAAGTGTCCTTTTAACAATCACTGCAGCAGATGCAGTAAAATACACAGTTTGCCTGTTATACAAAGTATGCAATTAAGTTCTGCTCTTACTGTAAACTAACTGGTGAACTGCAGAGAATTTATATAGGTTTAATAATAAATAGGTTTATTCTCTTAGGAATGTTGATTTCCATGTTATTTGTGTATATGTGTATTGTGTTATGTGTGAAGGGCTTTGGCAGCATTAAGCTAGATGTTGCCACACTAAAGACTAGCAAATAACATTAAAGATTTTTTTTAAAGTTGGTTTTCCTGGGGAACAATTTTGCAAGAGTGAGGGTGTGTATACAAACACACACATATGCACACACTAAACTAATTACATTTTGGTGATTTTTTTTTAACTTATAATTTCTTTACAATTGTACACAGGGCTTTTTGTCGGCTGCTTTTTTTGTCTCTGGGATCACATCTAGCATGCATTTTAACCTATTCCAGCACTGCAGATGAATGGATCTCTGTGTCTCAGAGGACCTGTTTTGTGAAGTAGTTTGATGTGAGCAGTTTATTGTAGCAGTTGGGTCTAATCCTCACTTAAATCTTTGCTTTTCACCTTTGTAGAGAGACTCTGCGGGAAGTACTGCACCTTCTGAAGAGCACTGGTAATTCTCAAGTAGAATACATTGTTCGTGTCATGAAAAAGTGGGCCAAGGAGAACAGAGTTCCTGTTTGAGTCAGTGGCACAAAATGAACCAGGTCAGTTGCCACTGTACGTCTGACTGCAAGACATGGCTCTTGGTTTCTACTGTGCATTCTGGGTGTCTCCTTCCTTGCAGGACTTTAGACATTTAAGCAGATTGACCTGGCTGAGAAAGAGTGTCCTGCAGTGAGATTCAAAACATACAGCAACTTGGGTTTTTGGGGGGGGGTTTAAATTTTTTTTTAAATTAAGACTTTATTGCTACTTTTTCTGTTGCACCACTCTATTCCTCGAAGTTTCACTTTTTCAACAGTAGTTTCAAATGTCCATAAAATCAAAGTGCTCCTCAAATGTTCCCCAGATTCCTCCTCAAGAGTTACTGAACTGCATGGTGGGTTTTTTCCCAGCAAGTCTTCTGGCCTCTGGAGAAGAATCATTTGTTACATGACTCAGACAAACCTACTTCAGCAACTGATGGGATGTGTCAGATAGAGATGGTGACAGTGATGCCACTAGGCACAACTAGGGTATCAGATAATACAAAAGGCTTAACATAGAATCATATAATCATAACATGGCTTATATTGGAAGGGACATTAAAGATCATCTAGTTCCAACCTGCCATGGGCAGGTACAGCTTTCACTCAGAGCTGCTCAGGTTCCTCGGAGCTTTATCCAACCTGGCCTTAAACAGTTCAAGGGATGGACTATCCACAACTGCTCTGGGTAACTTGTTCCACTGCCTCACCATCCTCATAGTAACGAATTTTTTCCTGATGTCTAAGTTAAACGTAATCTCAGTTTGAAACCATTCCCTCTTGTTCTGTCACTATATCCCTTGTGAAAAGTCTCTCTTCTTTAGGATTTTTATAGATGACATGTCTGGGGTAAAATATAAACCGTATTCTCAGGAGTATCCTTTTCTGGATAAATTTCAATTACCAATACCTTAATTTGGGGTGTTTTTTTTGTCTCTAAGGATTGTTTTCTCTCTTATAATATATTTTTTTAAGAGCATGGAGACTTATTTGACTGATGGTATTGTTCAGTCTCGCTTTGAAATTTAACACTCAAAACATTTATTCATATTAATATAGTTCACATAACAACTTTAGCAATCTGATGGATAAAAAGATCTTTTGAATTATTTTCTTCAGCATTTACCACCGTCATGAGCAACATATTCATTATACTTTTGGATTTATTATAGCCTCCTCTTTTTTTAAGGAGAACAGTTCAGGGAATACATAATTCTAAGAGAAGGCAACAGTTGTAGCATAAAAATGTGTAATACATTTGGTAGTAAAAAATTTGTATATTATTTGTAAAAGGAAACTTTGCATTTTATCAATTTGTAAAATACTTAAGAAGTATTTTTTTATCTTTTGAGGGGAATTCAGAATGTCATATTCTCTACTGTCTGTGCATTGATTAAAGCTCATATTTGAATCTATGGCTGAATATCTGATTAGTCTGTGTTGCTTCATACTGCAGAAGATGAAATGGTATATTCATTTTGTTGTAGAAGAGGGCAGGTTTGTGGTTGATTGTTAAGTGCATGTTCACTGATCGGTCAAAGGCAAGCCAATGGCCTTGGTCCTGATCTTATGGCTGAAACTAAGGAAGCTGGGTGTATGTGGAACATGCACACCTTTCTGCCATATAATGTGTCTGGTTTTACTGCTTTAAGCAGAAAATGTGGGTATCATTGTTCAGGTGTCTGAAGTATTGATAGTTACTTGCACTTAAATCTAGAAACTAGATCCATCACACTAGCAACAGTAAACTTTCCAGCAGGGGCAATGTTACTCTAATTCAAAAGAGGTGTGAAAGGAGCAGTATTTTCACTGAAACCAGTGAAAACCACAAAACACTTCACTTGTGAATAGCATTTTTCTTTTCCATCTCAGTTTAATTAACTTGGAAACAGATTGGGAATACAATTATGAATCTTGGTACAAAGCTTAAAAAAAAATCATTTTGGTGGCTTTGTAGCAGATGTTAAAGGCATCTAATTACTCCCTTTATTGAAGCTTAACCTGCAGGAGAGCTGAAGAGCATCCAAATCCATTACAGACCATTTTACATGTTGGTTGAATCTTCTGAAATAAGTGTGATTGCTTTGCGGCGTAAGGGCTTGGGGGCCAATTTTAAATTCTCTTGTCTGTGACCAGGCAAGAAGTTTTTTTTTAAAAACCTCACCTTTATTTACTGTAGCCATAATGTCATATTTGATATGCTAAATAACACAGGGTTTAGCACAGTGCATTTTACTGACTGGTAATAAAGCTTTTATCATTTAAGATATGACACGGGACTGCAGGGCTTTGCCTTGAGCAGTGATGAAATAAGTTATTTGACACACTGTCAGCATTTAGGTCTTGGTAATAGAACAGATATGTAGGTACTATTAAAATGCAGAACAAGAAAAGTACTGAAATACTGGTGTTTATTTTACCTTAGAAATACATGTAGATTGTGTGTTCCATTGTTTAATCTGAGGTCATATTCAAAGAACAGAGATGAGAAGCTGCTGATACAGAAATGAAAGGTACTAAAGAATAGGTAAAATTTTATCCCTGTCCATTTCCATATTTTCCTAAACTGTGGAAATTTACGGAGTCAAGGTGCTCTAAATAGGATGGCTAGGAGTGAAGGTAGATGTGGAGGAAAACATGAAAAGTGACCGATTGAGCAAGCAGGCAGTGAAGAATGCAGGTGCGGAGTCAGGGAAATGGGTAAATTTATCATGTCAGGAGTAAGTGAATATAAAATTGAAACAGTGGCATTTCAGATAATGTAATGAAAGGCAGAAGGAAATTGCTGCATCATTATAATTTCAAGGAAGAATATGGAAATTAGTGTTATTTCTTATACTCTGAATAAGCATCTGATTCTGGAAAGATAAGCTACAGAGAACACACAGAAGGTACTGTGCTAGCAATCATAGCATTAATAGTGACTAGTAGAGAAAGCAAACCCCAAACAGCATGTAACTGCTTTTAGTTGGGTTCTTACCCATTCCTGATGGATAGGGAAGTCAGCCTTGAATTAAACTTGTTAATACCTGAACAACAGCTATGACAGAAACATCTCAGTGAATTAAACTGGAGGCGGCAAGTTCACTGTGAACAAAAAGTCATGTCACATTATAGCTCTGGACTGGCATTAGGTGTACATGGTTCCCTCAGCTGGAAGCTGGCTCATTGATCTTCATAAGAAGGCTGTCTGAGCATGAATGAGGACCTTGTAAGTAAACAATTACCTAAATGGCTGTTGCTATCTGTAGCTTTACATTGAAGAAAACATCTAGATTTTGCCCACTGGTTTACACTTTCACCATTTTTCCTCTGTATTATCTCCAGAAGTAACTTCACTCACTCTTTTTAAAGTTTCATTTCCAAGTTTCCCTCTTCCCTTTCAATCTATTACAGGGTCATTGAATAAGTAGACAATTGCATGAAAGTGTTACCAGTAACTTTAAAATCAAGTCATTAACCATCTGCTAGATAAGCTAGTCTGACACTACATAGAGCAAGATGGTAGATTTCACCAATGTTGAATCCAATAACTAATTTGATTTACCATAAAATATTTGCCAGAAAAATTTGAGGGTTAACTTGAAGATGGATAATAAAAAATCCATAGTTTTATTTTGAAATTTATACAAATGGTTGAATTATATTTGCTTTTTTAGAAATTGTACCTTAATTCTAAATTCAACCTGTTTAGCCTTGTTTTCTAATATTCAGTTCTTCCAACATTCATCATTGCTGTTAGCCATTAAAGCCCTGCATTCTTTGGTTTGGTTTCTTGGTGGTTTTCTTTGCAGCTTTTTTTTCATCTTTAGGTATGCTTGAAGTGCAGCGAGTCAATTCTTGTTCATATGAAAGACAGCTTTCCCTGTAAAGGTGTTTTGCAGGCTGGAACAATGGCAATTGGTTTGTCAACAGATTTTTTTTGAAAACATGGCTTTTTAGCACTGGGCATAATTTATGTCTGTTATGTAACATTGGAATATGCTTCTCCATAGTGCTGCTTGCTATTCTCCTGCATGGGTACTCAAAGACTACATTCACCCTTTTTGCCATATTGTCACAGAGAAACCTTGCATTAAACTGGTTCTTGGCTGGGACACGATATCTACGGTTTTTCTTTGAACTGATGTTTTCCAGAGTACCGTCTATCCTTTGGAAGAGACAGCCTACCTTTTGTTCTGCAAAAATACATTTTGTTCGAATTGGCTCAGTTTTCCAGCTTATGCTGATCACTCTGCATGACTACTTATCCTCACTAATTACTAGTTTGTTTCTCTGTAGCTATTTATTCGCACAGTTTTACAGCTATATCTGGGTCATCAAGGGGTAAGTTGGAGCCTCCATACTTCCAGAATCCCCAGGTCATTGTTGTTGATGACTGATGGCTGCTTTTCATCATTTTCATCATTCATCAGCTTATTTAACATGTACCTTACAGATATTGTATTATGCTATTCTTTAAAATTAAGTATATGACATCAGAAATGTATGCATTGCACTTGTAGGAACTGCAGTATTGTTATATTTGGCTAAATTTGTAAAAGATCCATGTCATAGAAGATACTTCCCATTCATTTTTTATTAGATGAGCCTTTCAGTGTCCCAGACAGACTGAGTCGAGTTCCTCAAGTCCTTTTGCATAATTTGAAACAACTCCTTTTTTGGCCCTGCAATCACATTTAGCCACACACTAAAAGGTTACATTTAACTTTGTAGAGTTTAAGCTTTCATGTGGAATAAATAAAGCAGGCATTTCACATCTCTGGGCAAGGGACAGCTCCTAAATTCCTTATAGGTCTTACTTAATTGATGGATTACACTATTTGTAGCATCTATTTATAGATTTAAAAATAAAAGTAATGTCAATATTTAGAAAGAGCTGTGACTTTTGAAAAGACACAGTGTATTTTTCAAATAACAAGAGAATTTCTGTTTCAATTCATGCTTACATGCTTGATTTGTGCTTAGTTGCTCCACATTGTATTATTCTTAGTAATTCTTTAGAAGAATTCAAAATAATGCAGTAAAATAAATAATGGTCTTTAATATGTTTTTACAATAGATCTTCAAGACCATGGGTCTTCAGTTATTTGAACAGGAAATATGCTGTCTCATAGTTTGTAGTGATTCTCAGATACAGCTGAATCGAACTAAAAAGTGGGATACTACATATGCTGTTCCATGAACCTAGGAATTTACACTGAGTTTTTTGCAGTCCTTAAACCACACTTTAAACTGGTCCTTAGCTGGAGATGAGCGATGAGCCTTAGACTCCACCTTGATCACTGTAAGCAACTTCCATGTGGTCAGTACTGTGAAAAGACACACTGAACAGTGCAGAACTATAAAAGGTAACATGTTAAGAACACATGTAATAATGTTGACATCGTTTACATCATGTAGAAAAGAACCATGCTCCGATTCCAACAGCTGCATTGCGCATTGTAACAGCTACAATTTTCTAGGATGATTCTGTCCTTCTTAAGCATGATAGGATCGTTATGCATGTCTACTCTAAAGTTACTTGTAGTCTTTTTCTTGCCTTACATTAATGGGTGAGGCCATTATAAGGGGATCCATTATGTGACAAAACTCAGTATCTTATTTTGCAGAGCTGGTGAATTAACTCCTATCATATGATGTCATTATGTCTCATGAATCCGTGTGTGAAAGTTGTCTCTAAGAAAATGTTACAAAAATTAAATTATAAAACCTGATAAACCAAGTCATAAACTGCCTGGTATATGCCCATACTGATGATTATTCTAATGTTTTCATTGTATCAGTTCAGTCTTACTTTTGTCTAACTTATTCATGATGCCACATGTGCTGAACTTAGTCATTACCGAACAACCTGAGAAGCTGTCTATATAAAATTGTGGTGGTTTTCCCCACCATTTAAAGGCAAAAGAGCTATTTTCCAGTCACAACAAAGTAATTTCTGAGGCAAGTTTTATAAGACTCCTGACTCAGTTTAGCCAGTTATTCTCAAGCAGGTTTTATCACTGTGTCCACTTTTCATTCTGCACATTGTCATTCCCTACTGAGTGTTTTTCCTTCCCATCTCCCCATTAATGTGATGGGCCTTACAGGACTGCTGCTAAAGTACTGCTGTTTTCCACCTCTTCCTTCCATCCACACTTTGCACCACCTCTGAGCGTGACTTGCCTCACTCCCACTTCATAGGCATTCGAGGCAAGATATTTTCAGATTTGTAAAATGCTAAGTCCTGTGGAAGACTAGAAATCAGCATGACACTAAGAATAACTCAATCTCTTAAAACAGTGAGAAAGTGTACAGACAAGAGTAGACTGTACTATAACTTACCAATGTCAGGAGTAGTTCTTTTAAGGTCAGAAAAATGACATTTGAAATAGAACTATTATACAGGAAACGTAGCTAGTTTTCACAAGCATTTCAGGTATGTAGTGTCCACTCTATTCTTAAAATCGTCACTTCTATTGCTGCTATTCTACACTTGTTTTAATATGCTCAAAAAACTTCACATTTCATGTCTTCTCAAAATCCAACTTGAGGTGGAAAGAAAATAATTTTAAAGAATTTCATTTGTCTATTTAAATTATTCATGTATGAAAAATCATTTTTCATATGTAATTTTTCAGATGCTATTTTTAATGCTGTAGCAAATCATAAGCAGCTTTGTGTTGAATCTGCAAGTTCAGTATGTAGTTAATTCCTGGTGATAAATATGTGCTTTGCTTTTTTGAAGGCAATTTGGCTTGGAAATAAAATCATGGAAGTATGAAAATGCTGAACTGCACATGCAAAGTATGCTTCTGACTTTTCTGAACATAAGCTTGTATGAATGTTAAAAATGTGGCAATTTGTTTATGCAATCACTCTCAGCTGTCTGTGATAATGTGCACTTACCTAGGTGTGGAACTTACATCAGTAAAAGCAGTTTCCAAAGTGCTGAGAGGCATTAAAAAACTTGGTTAGGAAATTGGAGTTTTGGTTTAATCAGTCTGAAAGTGAAAGGAGGAACAAAAAAGACAAACATTTCTTCAAGGTCACAGCAAATATTATGTTGTATGTCTTTATAACTTTTAGAAGGTTGCTTAGCCATCTACATACATGTATTATATGAAATTCTCCTTTTTGGGAGAATGAACATTGCTTGACAGGTGTTACCTGAACAGTAACTATAATAATATTAAACATATTACATATTTAATAAAAATAAGTTTCCTATAATTATCATAATATTTATATTTCACTAAAAACTAGAAAATATCACTGTGAAAAGTAACCAAGGCTCCTCTAGCCAGCAGTCTGCCAGAGTCTGCTCCTGCTGCCAAGGACACGGAGCATGTTTGTCTTGTCCTAGGTCAGCACCCACAAGAGAAACCCTGAGCGAGGGCAAATCTGTGGAACATTACCTTTTGTAGTTCTGAGAATTACTTCCAGACCCTTACCTCATTAAACAGCATTACTACTGCTTTTAGCTTAGAAATTGCAGTTCAGATTGAGAACTCCCTACCTGGCAAGTCCTCCTTACTCGTGTTACAGGTGGGTGGCAGAGCTACAGGAAATCATGACTCATATTCTTGTGTGGCTTACTATAGGGAGAATAAAACCGACAGACAGCAATACAGAGATAAGACAATAACCTGACTCCAAAGTTCCAGACAGCCTGGTAATCTTCGGCTGCCTCCAGGGGTGCTGGCCTGATGGAACAGGCTTTTCATGGGAGATAAGCATCCCATGCCACAAGTATCTTTAAAGAAATGGTGTAAATGAGGAAAAATGTGAGAGACAACTCCCCAGAGCACATAATCCCTCTCAATCTCTATGAACATCTAGGTGATTTTACACTTTCAAATGAGCAGGTGTGAATCATAAAAGAGCTAGCATTAAAGAAGTCTGTTATTTTCAAAGACAGCTCCTCTTCAATTTTAAAAACTACTTAAGTATGGTTGAAGTGACTGTCACAATCAACACATAACAGGCAGATGCTCCTCAGTTTCTTTGCCAGTTCATTGAAGTCTGCTCCCTTTCTATATACTTGTATTTTTAAGGAAAAAAGTGTGTGTGTGTGTGTGTGTGCACACCCACACATATTAAGGGTACTCCTCTAAAAAAATCCCTTCTATGTTTATTTCTGATGTAATTTTCTTGCTATTGTTTCTAGCTACAAAAACCAACCAACCAAACAAAACAACAACAACAAAAAAACAAACAAAAAAATCTCACAAACCAAACCAAAACAACAACCCTAGGATTTCAACTAAAAAGTTAAAGAATCATTGAATCATTCAAGTTGAAAAAGACAACTTTAAGTTCATCGAATCTAATCGTTTACTCAGCAATACCCTAGCCACCGCTAAGCCATAAATGCCACATCTACACAGTCCTTAAATACCCCCAGGGAGTGTGAGTCAACCATTTCCCTGGGTGGCCTGTTCCATTGCTTGACAACCCTTTTGATGAAGAAATTGTTTCTAATATCCAGTAGAAACCCCCTTTGGTGCAATTTGAGGTAAACTTTATCTTGTCCTATTGCTTGTTATTTTGGTAATTCAGTGGCTTTAGTTTTCTTGTGATCACTTAAAAGGTAACTAATTTTTTCCCCTCTGTTTTTTCTTCCTTCTTAGAAAAGTAAAGAGTAAACCTGCAAAGAGGAATTTCCTAGGGATTCACTGCTTGACAGATAAAACATCTCAGGGGCTGACATCCCCAAATTAACACCATTTAAGACAGAGCCCACACACCACCTGGAATCATTACTACTTTAGAAGTTTACAGCTTATTTGTGAAATTCTACTGAGTTCACCCTTAACACTAGGAAAGCTTAAAGTTGCTTGCTGCAGCAAGAAATCTTGACACCAGAAGCAGAAACAATTATTAACAATTAAGTAAAAAATAAAATTTAACTAGAAAAGTGTTCTTATCTTGTTAGTTACAATTGATTTTGGTGTATCCAAAGGAACAAATGACCTGTGTTCTGCTTGGTAAATGCACCTACTTAAGAGCTGTTATTTAATGTCTTGATATTTCAGCTTCTCTCCAGGCTAAAAGATGTTCCCACAGCAGCTTCTCCAAGCAGCTTGCTCTTCCTTGGCAAGGATGCAGTTCTTCTTTCCTTTTTCTCTCTCTGCTTTTTCTTCTTGACTTGCAACTCCATCTTAACAGAGCTCTTGAGGCTTTGAATTTTCTCTGAGGTTTCTCTGTTAACAATCTTATCCTATTTATTAGCTTAAAGTATGTTACAATGTTCTGTAGGGCATAAAAATCACCAGTCATTCAGAACTTGTGTCAGCTTTAAATTTCTCATTGAGAAAATTCTTCTGAACAGCATAGATGATAGATACCCTGACCCTTTTGTTGAGGAACTCACACTACCATGATACATCCCTTCCTGTAAATTCCTTTACTTCTTTCACATGAAGATTTGCCCTGATTTCTAGCTTACATAAGATAAAAGCCAACATTTTTGTTTTCATCAGCTACTTCCAAGACACAATCATGCCATTTATGTTGTTCTGGCACAAAACATGGCGTTGGAACACCACTCCTCATCTCAGTAAGTGAGTAAAAGATGCACCTAAATCCACTAATAGGGATAAAAGGTACTTTCAGTTACAGGATCAGTAACTACATTTGCATTAAAATTGTTGCCATTTTTAGAAATTCCTATTGCCATTGAAACCTTGCACTTTTGGTCAGATTTGTTCAAAGAATTTCTTAAAGCTTTGGAGACGAGTTCAGTGTCTCTTGGGCTCAAATTCTCCAGAAAGTGAGGCTTGAGCAATTCACAGGGAGCAAATACACATGTATGGGATATAGTTCATAATCACAGTTCCTGTGTCTAGAAATTGTGACAAATGAATACTACTGCCCTATCAAAGGAGATCCTAATTACCTGAAGCTAATGCACACAGCCTTCCTAGAGGGAATTTGGCATTTCTCTACCTGCCTACAATCCTTCCAAACAGTTTGCTTCCCTGAAAAGTGTACTTCAGACTTCTTAAGGCTGTGGCAGAGCTGCTGATAACAACTCTTAAATACACGTGCCAGAGGAAAGAAAGCTAGAAGTATATTCTTCAGGAAACCGTATTTTTTACTTAGAAGAACAATAATAATAAAAATATGAGGGGGAGGGATCTTGCAGATAAATCAGTTTTCTAAATGGTATGAAAGGCATTGGTGTTTCATTTTGGAGAGAAAGCAGGTGGTTTGTTTCTTGATTCTGGATCTGGCAGGGAGCAACTTAGTAAAGCTGTAAGAGGAAAGAGAAGTAAAAAAAAAAAAAAAAAGAGAAAAAAAAGCACATTGAAATTCAGAAATCCTCATTAAACAGAAAACCAGCAATGCTAGCCATGTTGTTGGTGCAGTGGATTCTTGTGCTACATAAACACCAACCTACCTGCAGCTGTATCATCTCCTGACACAAAAATGGAAGCTGCAGCTGCTGCAGCAGCAGTTCCAGTGAAAGGACCACAAGGATCAACAAGATGTGTGGTTGGACTGTAAGAAACCAAGGATATAGTGAGGAAGCAGCTGATAGTAAATGAGGATATTCTCACAAAAAAATCCAAAAACAAACCAAAACACACACACACACAAAACCCACAACAAAACAAAAACTAACCAAGCCTAAACCTGATAGAAGTGTCTTAGAGACTTTTGAGCAGTGGAAATGTGACTGCCACTGGTTTGAGCTGGCTGCCACTACAGCTGCTACCTCTAATGTAGATCCCAGTGCTCACCTTAAGGAAAGAACAAACTGCCATTCCATGCCACTTAAGCTTATTATGTAATATTATTGTACTAGCAGAACATGTTTTCTCCTGCATTCCCATCCAAGGACAAGAGGCTCATAGCTCTTGGAGGTAAAGTAATAGCCTTTGAAGCTGAAAACAAGCTCCCTGGAGACAGATATAACCAATGATTAGGACAGCTGTGCTTTCTGGTGGTACCCTGGGCCTGCTGCTGTGGGATGTCCAGCCCAGAGGAAACCACACAGTGGCTTCCGAGAGGTCCAGGACAGCAGTGACCACTGGTGTGAAATGAAACAGGGTACAGCTCTGACTCTACCACAACCAACATGAACAGCCCAAAAGCATGAGAGTGCTACAGAGAAGTCAGTCCAAAGCAGAGCAGAAGGATCCCACCTGCACCAAAGTAGAGGCCTCTCTGGTTTGCTGGTCTGTCTCTGTTGTTTTCTGTATTTGAAACTCAGTCAGGTGAACAACCTACCACTCACTGATGTGGCCGTAGTGTCTGAAGTTCCAAGCATCCACTTTGTCTGATCTACTCATACTGGTTTTCACCAGTGAAATGAAAAGCAGTTTTCAATATCACCTCAAAATTACTGTCTTTGTGCAGTTGTTAATTTTTTTAAACTCTTAATGTGCCTCTCTGTGTCCTGTATGTAGATAACATACAAACGGAAGGAATCTGTACTCAATGTTGGACTATTTTAGCATGGCCACATCCTGAGAGAAAGCAAAGTAACTGCCAGAACATCTGTAATTGCTTTTTTAAAAATATACTTTTTAAAATTTTTGTTGCACTGACAAGGGCATTTATACTATGTAGACAATTCCTGAGATGGAGTTTAATGACCAAGAACAAAACATGTAGCAAAACAGAATACAAAGTATGGATAAATTACATATCTAACTCCAGTTGAAGTGTTTGAAATGGTCCAAGCCTGGAACTCTTCTGGTGTATTCAAAATCAAATTCCTTGAGAGCAATTTGGTTGTTTTCTCTTCCAAATGGTTCTATTATCTTAGACCAAATGTAACATTAACATATTCCAGTAACTACTATGCTTGGGTCTACTGCCAAGTTTCTTTCTAATTTAGATCCTCAGTTCCAGAGCAAACTCTTTGGTAACTTCACTTTAAATGCAAAGATCCAGAACTACTGTTTGTCTAGTTGCATAAACAAGTACTAAGCCTTATAAGAATATGATGTGCATGCCAACATGCTTAGAGGTTAGATAATATAGAAATACAAGGGTATATTTGTCTAATTAAACTCCTAGGAGAAAGGAAGAGGGGGCACAGGAATTAGTATTTCATGGTAACCTTAGATGTGAAAGGCTCCTTCTAATATCAAGGTCTGCAATCTCATAACAAATGGCCACCTGAAACAATTTTCAAGAATTAATTCTGGTTTTCTCTGTAACCCAACTATGGGTCAGATGATGATTGCTCCTTTCCAACTTGTTTTTTCCTACTTAAAAAGCATGTTAAAAATCTAACCAAGATGTGATTCCAGGTGTGTCTACACTACAAGACAATGTGAAACACTGGATTTAGATATTCGTAAAACTAATTGTGGAGTACATCACTTACATTGATTACTTCTGAATATAGTACCTTTTATCTTAGTTAGGAGACTGAAAGAAAGAATGGAGTTTTACATTAGATACTTAAAGTACACAGTTTATCTTCATCAATTTCCATGGATATATCCAAGTATCATGTGTTAATAAACTACCTCTTGTATACTTCTTGTACTTATTTCAAGGTCTAGTCTCCCATCTGGTAATTGAAAACAAGGCTCAGCAGAGCTGCAGAAGAGCCTGTGACTTCCACATAAGATTTCTGTTTGATGTGCAATAAACTGCTCTTTTTCTGAGGAAAGGCCCCTTTTTACCATCACAGGATTTAATGACATAGATGACACAGAATCTTTGATGAGAATAAGAATCTTCCTGGCAGGTTCCACAGGTCTGCAGCTTAGGGATGCTCATTCAGTTTGAATCCAGAAATACATTTCCTAATTTTGTGAATCAGCTGATAGCTGTATGAAATTCTCAACAGAGAACAAGTGCAACTATCAAATTATTTTATTATGATGCTGAAAGCCAAAACATATTTGAGGAATACATCCACCTCTACTAAGCTTGCTAGTTGCACCACAGCATACAAGGATTTAAGATAAAACAAGTTCCTTGGACTATAAAACTCAACAAAGTTCCAAGCTTCAAAAGAAAAGTTTACATTTCTCAGATCGGGTCAGTCATTCCAATGACTTGGTGCTGCAAGCAGTATCCTGGAATGCCCTCCATTCCCTGTTAGTGATGTTATAGTTAGAAGTAACATTGTTCTAGTGTCACCAATGTTCTAGTGTCACCAATGTTCTAGTGTCTGGAGTCTAGATGAAATTAAAAAGTCAAGTCAAAAGACTTCCTATGCAATGACAAGAAACATCAAGCACCGTGATGGATGTAGCTTGAAAAGTGGAGTAATGTGATGCACAGGATAGTCTGTTATCATTATGCAAAATAATACAGATGTAAATTGCTTGCTTTGCATGAGAACAATTTTTAAAAAGAGAATAGACCCACTCCTACCTAGTATTTCTCAGACTATAAAATGCCCCCAAAATGGTAATGTCTTTTTCTCTGCTCCAATGGAGCTAGAAGATACAATGCTCATGATGTTCATAATCTTCCTGAAACTTCACACTGCCTTGGTGGCATACTTCCATCTGGAAATACCAGCCATCAGTCTGTCAAAGTAGGCGGTGACAGACTGAAACACTTGCAGTATTTGCAGGCAGCTCCTGCTCATGAGGGAAGTCTCGCTGTTGCTCAAACCCTGCCTTCCTTGCGTCGTCCCCTGTCTCTCTCGAACAGCTCTCTCCCGACAAGCCACAACCGCTCGCTGCAGCCGGAGCTGCTGCCCTACAGACCAGGCATGGCCGCTGAACAAGCTCCCTGCCGCCGAGGGCAGACCGGCACCCGGGCTGCTCTTCTGTAAAAACCACCTGCCATCAACCCCGCCACACGGCACGATTTTGTCAAACCCCGATGTCCTCTGCTGTTCCACTCAGCGTGCGCTGATGCCACCGAGACGTCCGCGCCGTTCAGGCTGGGAACGGCCGCTCTCCCCGCACGGGTGGCTTTTCTCTGATGACCGACCCGCAGCCGCCGACTTCTAGGGACCGCAACGGACCTTCCCTTCAGCGGCACCCGCAGCCTCCCCGCGCTGCCCCGGGAGGACGAGCGCTGCGCAGCCCCCGCGGCTGCAGGCACCGGCGGGCCCGGCGTGCACATCGCCCCGGCAACCGGGGGCGGGCCCGGCGCCCGCGGCGTGTGGGCGGCGGCGGCCGCGCTGACGTCCGGGGGAAGCTGAGCAATAACAGCAGCGACGCGCGCCGGGCTGCGCCTGCGCGGGCTGCGGGGCTGCTCTATTTATGTGGGGGGGCGCCAAGATGGCGGGGGCGGCGAGGAGAACGTAGGGGTAGCTCCGACCGGGCGGCGGAGCGGGGAGGAGGGAGAGGGAGGAGCCGGGGCCGGTGGGAGGGAGCGCGGAGAGCGGTGTCACCGAACGTGTGAGGCGGGGGCCGGTGGACGGCGGGCGGGGGGGGGGGGGGGGGGTGGCGGCAGAGGATGGCGGAGCCGCGCCGGGTGCCGTTCATTAGCCTGTCACCCGTGCGGCGCCGCGAGGGCGAGAGCCCGGCGCTGGAGAGAGAGCCGGCGGGCCGCGACCCGGAGCCACCTCCGGCGGGCCGTGAGGCGCCGCTGCCGGAGCCGCCGCCGCACGAGCCGCCCAGCGACAGCGCTGCCCGCCCGGAGCCGCCCCGAGACCCCGGCCGGCCCGAGCAGCCGCCGCAGCGGGAGCCCCCCCGGCCCGAGCCGCCGCCGCTGCCGCCACCGCCGCGCCAGAGCGGGCGGCAGGAGCCGCCGCCGCCGCGGGAGGCGCTCCCGCTCCGCCAGACGGTCCGCCTGGAGGTGGTGCTGAAGGACCCCACCGAGGAGGGCTGCGTGGAGTTCAGCTACCCGGAGCTGCTGCTGTGCGGGGACTCGCGGGTACGGGACCTCCCTTTCCCCTTCTTCCCTCCCTTCCCGCCGGCATGGGCCCCGCCGCGCTTCCTCCTCCTCCTCCTCCTCTCGGCTGCCGGTGGCCCTGGCCTTGCCGATAGTGTTATCGGTTACCCCTTGCTGCTCGGGGGTGGTCCCGGTACGGCGGGAGGGGCGGCGTCCTGGAGGGAAGTCCGGCAGCTTCGCCGTCGCTGCGGGCTCCTCCTGGTGCTGAGGCTGCGCCTGTGCCCGTGGGGGGAAGGGGAGGCTTCCCACTTGTCCCTGAGCTGGCCAAGGGCTCCTGGCCTTTGCTGCGGGCTGAGGCGGAGGAGCGCTGCTGTCTTGTGTCTCGCTTACCTCGGCTCACCTCCCTGCCGCTCCCTTTCCCTGCCCGGAGAGGTGTTGCATCCTCCCTTCCTGGGAGCTCTTTACCGGCAGCTGGACGAAACTCTGATCACGTCGGTTTGTATTCCGGGTTGTCCGTAGGCTGTGTGCAGGTAAATAAAGCAAGCCCGGCTGTGCTATAAGCCTCGAGAAGCAGTGAAGTGATCATTATCAGACTTGGAGAGTTTTTGTAGTCTTGGAGGGGACAGGGATAAATGAGAGTTAATGCTGAACCGGTAACCACGCTTGAAAGTGTTGAGAACTTAATTCAAGAAAAAAAAAATACCCGAAGCGTTCTTCCTTTGCTACTTCTTCCCAACCAGAAAGTGTTTGATACGTGAACTACTCTGATTTTTAAGGACAAAGCTCCTGCAGACAACTTTAGGAGGCAAGCAGCCAATCAACAGGGCCCACTATTCCAAGTAGGAAGGAGAGATGCATGTCCTTAAGCTGGTTACACTTGAGCTGCTCATTCTTAGTTGAGGATACCTGTGAAGTTGGACTTGATTTAAATAGTTGTGGCTTCTCTTTAATCCAGTATACAGTTTTAGAGAAAGCTCATCCCTTACTGGAAAAGGCAGAGGGCAAGTACGTAACTATTACTTAAAAGATTGTGATAAAAGCAAGTATCAAATACTAGTACTGATAGTGCCATAGGATTTTTACATCCAGCACAGTCTTGAATATGGTTGAAACTTTTCTTACAAACCAAAGTGTTTCTAGGTGACGACAGTGCTGTAACTATACTTAGAGGAAAGGGCTGCTCACTTTTTTTGCTGTAGGAGGGATATACACACTGGATTATGTTCAAATGTGGAAGACAGAAAAATCAGTGACTGATTATAATTCCTCAGATCTTGCCATGCAAGTTAAAAAGTTCCTTCTGTTCATCCTGTCCTACAGCTATTGTGGGCAAACAGTGCCAGTTAAGACTCCTCAGAATTAGTGTAGCATAATCATGATGCTCTCTGAAGTGCAATCTTTCTGAGCAGTTCTGTGAAGGTGAAAATTGTGTTAGTGTTTAGAAGTGGTTCAGTACTTGAAGGCTAACTTTTCCCTTTGGCAGTTCCCAGTTCCATAACTGCCTTTTATTCTGAAGGTTGCCAGTATCTTAATCACATACTCAGGGAAAAAGGGTTCCTTCTGATGTAATTCTGATGTAAATTCCATGTCTTCCAGAGGTGGGAGAGAATCGATTTAGGGGATTTTTATACAACTGGGATCAGAAACAGCTTTTAAGGTAGAGACAGTGATAGTAATGCTTTGTAAGAAACTTTGTATATTTTTCTCAGTATATCTCCCTAGAGTCCAAATTAAAACAAATGTATCATAATGGCCCTTCTGTTACTGAGTTGTGAAACAGTCAACTGCTTTACTATGTAAAACAGTATCATAAATTAGGATTCTTTTAAAGTGATTCTGGACTTTTACTCCTGTTTAAATCCTGATGTATACTTGGCCTGTCAGTTTAATTTCTTGCTTGTTATATGGTAGTACCTGGAAAAGCTTCTCTAATACTGGGGAGGATTGAAGATCTTGAGATTTGCTTTTTCAAACTAGGTAGTAACTAACTGGCAGTTAATGTTGTAGTTTGAAGTGGAGTTTTAGATTTCAAAGTTTGTAGTTTTAATAATGCTTCAATTTAAAATTAACAGTTCAAATACTTCATTTTTACTATGCAATTTTTTGTAGGGTGAAGATTGATTTGGTTTTCTGGAAGCTATCGTTGACTCCTTCCTTATAAGAAGTTGCTCAACTTTTTTATAACGTTTCCCATTAAAATTTAACATTACAAAGTCAGGAGTTCGTTTTTCTATCTTGTAGTATTCTTGGAACTCTATCAACCAAGAAAAGTTCTCCAAAGGAAGGCAAGGACCGATGCACAGGCATAACTTTAAATACAGCTTTAACAGGCCGTGATAATAATAGTTATATAATAATGAAGTGATAGAGAATCCCAAAACTGATTTGGAAGTACAACTTCTGTCTTTTTTTTTAATTCCAAATTTAGGTTCTTATGCTGAATCAGAAGCTAGTGGAAATGTTTATTTTAAAAACTTGTGCAGTCCTTGTCCTTTTTTGCCTTGATAAAGAGAACATCCTTTGGCAGGGTTGTTTTCAAAGTTCATCTTTTGGGAGGAATTATGTAAAGTTTTGAATGTGAGTATTAAGTTCATGTGTGTGGTTGAAGGGTTTATTTGCCTCCTAAATGTTGGTGGAAGTGAAAGCGCGCTCCCATTTCTTTTGGGGTAACTGAGGCTTGGTGCATAAAACCCAAGTTGAAGTGGATGAGCCAGAAGCTCAAGTTGGCTTCTGTCGAACAGGCTCTAAAGCTGCTGAAGCAGTAATGTCTTAGTTCGAGAGCCATCCATCCCTTAGAAACAGTCCAAATTAAAATTTGCTTGAATTTGAGTTTTCAGTAGTGCTTAACTAATCAAATTGATAGTCAGCTGCAGCTTTGAGTGCTTGATGGAGAGAGGCAAGTTAACACTTAAGTACTAAATTTTACTTGATCTTTAGGCTCAATCTTGTCTCATTTCACAGTTAGAAAAAAGCCACATATGCCTAGCAGAATATGAGGAATATTCCCTGCTAAAAGTAGAGAAAATGGTGTTTCATGAATTAGTATTTTATATTTAATTATGCCTGCAGGAAATAAGTATGTGGCTTTAAGTTACGTTTCAGGAGTAACTATAGCCTCTGTTAATTTTTTTCTCTAAGTATTCAGTCTGGAAAATGTGTTATAATTATGTGGTGTTTGCAGTTTTGCTTAGTGCACCTTCCTCATTACATTGGTCTTGATGCTGATGAGCTGGTTTGGTTGCCATTTAGTCAATATACTGGCTTTTAGTACTATGGAGGAAGGATCTTGCTTTTCTGAACTTAGTGGGTTTTTGTTCTTCATAAATCTTCATTTATTCATTGGTCAGTAGTCCATGTGCAGTAAAATTAGTTGCCATACATGAAGTCCTGCAAAATGGAATTCTATCCCATCATACTGTAGCATCCTGGTACTTTCCCCCTTCTTGCAATTACTGTATTTATGTAAACTCCAGTTTGAAGGAGGGCAGCCCTGTTTATCTGCCATCACTTATTAAAAAAACCAAAAGCACTATATATACCCTGTTCATTGACTTGGACTCAGTGAAAACCTCTTTTCTAAAAAGCACCAAAAAAGTAAGGGGGTACTCCCCCATTAGTATAGCTGGAATATTAAATCTCTCTTGTGGCTAACATTGTTAGGATTACTGAAATTCACTCTTGCGCTGTAATTTTTTTTTTTTTTTAGGTAAAAGACTTACATTAATTATGGTTGTAATTTACTGAGCTTTTTAGTCTTCTGGCTGCTTCCCTCCTAGGTAGCACACCACGTACATTTTGTCTGTTGTATCTAGAAGGATCATAACACCTATTAGAGGGACCAGTGGATGCAGAGGTGAAAAGGAGCTGTGATTAGAGAGAGTTCTATTTAACTTCAAATGGCCATAATTCTCTTAGGCTTACACTTTTAGTTGAGGTTGTAGTGGAATGCTTGGGAAAATATAAGTCTGGGTATTTATCTTAATTCTTCTGGTTTTGTTCTCATTACAAGAAAGGTAGCTGGATGATTATTCAATGATCAAAGTAAAATTTAGAGATTAAGTATACATTTTGAATGCTTAGTCATCAGAGTATTGTTTTTTGACATTTAATAGGTTTTGAGATGCACTCTGTCTTATGGAATGAATGTCTAACTTTTGCATTTTTCAGAAGAAATCAGTTCATTTAGAGGATCCATTTAATGATGAACAACGTGAGCGACATGAAGTAGAAATGCTTGCCAAGAAGTTTGAGGCAAAATACGTGAGTTACTGCACTTTGTTAAAAATGCAAATATGTAATGGTGATAACAGATAATGGTGTTGGGTTTTTTTTTCCTGAATAAGGTTGCTATTGTAGTGTCAAATGATTTCTGTACATTTCAGCGATGACTGTCTCACTGTATTTCATTTAAGTACCTTGAAGCTGCCACAAGCTTATCAGACAAGTCTGCTAAATAGATTTGTCTATAGATGTTATAGCTTGTGAGGCTATTCTTGGAAGTGCTTCCTATATAAATACAACTTGGTAATACATGCAGGTCAATATTCATGCTCTACAGTGTGCTGGAGGAAAGAATTCTTATATAATGCTGTTGTGCACTATTGAACAGCTCTTCTCTTTGGGCTAAATACTGATGAATCTTGATGTCCTGACTAGTTTGGAATGCTTCCATAGGAAGTTATTTGTTAAATAGTAATCATTGCTCGATGAATGTCTTGTAGCTGCCAGCTGCCTAAAGATACTCTACTGGCTCCTGCAAGTGTAATGTGAGTGACTTGAACGACACTAGCCAGCAACATAAAGAGCCTTTCACTAGTAAATGAAGGTAGAAATCAGAAAATGTTGACAAAAACCACACCCAAACAGGTCTTTAAGAATTCATATGGGTCGGGTTGGATGATTAAGTCTGAGCTGGCAATCAGAGCTCATCATCATGCTGAGGCATGTTGATGTTCTGGATTACTAATAGAACACCTCAATAATAAAGGAAGGAAACAAGAGCAGTCATTTGTATCTTTTTGCTATTAATATACATATTAAAATCTTTTTTTGTCTGACTTACTTGGGTATTTTTTTCTGGCAATGGCAGATTTTTCTAAGTGCCCAGTCTAAACATTCTGATGAAGTAATTACTATTTCAAAGCATGTTAGCTGTGATATATAACAAAATCAACTCTTAAACTGAAAAGAATAATTCTCATCTTTTGGAGAGATTGAGAGAGTCCAATATGAATTGAGAAGGCTGTTCCAAAATGCTGTTTGCTTTTAATTTGAATGATAAATAATTTTTTGAATGTGAGAGAAAAATGTTTCAATCACACTTTTTTAGGAAACTCATTTCCACTGTTAAAGTTAAGGATTTTATAATGTGTGAAACAAGTTGCTTAACTACAGTTGATGAAGTCAATGTAAGTATGTAAAGCAATATAAGTAGGAGGGAGTGGTAGTGGAAGCAATCTAATTTTACATATATGTTTATGCATCCCTCAAAGTTGAACATGTTATTCCGGAGTTCAATGTTCAGTAGTCACAGAAAGGGGCAAATAGATGCTTTTAACCATTAGAAAGCAGTAGGTAAAAACAAATTACAATTTTCAACAGTTTAAATTTGTGGTGCCCTTGCATCCTCATTACTGCTTGCACTTCTGGTTCCTTCCCTTTCATTCTCTGAGTTGCCTTTTGTCCCTTCCAACCCCATGAAAGGGAATGTCTTCTAGATAAAGAACCACTTTCTAGGTTAGAGCCGCTAAGCATGAAGGGTGATGAGGAATTAAGATTCCTTGTGTTAGAAACTGCCTGTCCTTTCTCTTCCTATATAAGAACCCTTAGTCTCTATTTGCCATCCGTGCTCAGAGGAATCACATCTCTGAACGCTGTCCCTAGTACAGTTGCTCATGTTCTGACAGCATCCAGCCATCTTCTGCCTCTTGTGGTGAGATATTCACTGTGTAGTTTCAATTGGAGCAGGGATCCCATGCAGTAAATACCCATTCTCCACAAGTGAGTATCCTGCAGCAGGATACTCTTCTTAGCTAGGGTTACGTTGTAACACTGGTTTACAATGTTTTACTGTAAATGTAATCAGTGGTTGTATGAGAAAAAAAGGTGTTTTTCTCAGGTTTGCAGCAAGTACTATATCCTCTTTTAATTAGGTAGTACTTATCTAAGATATCTGTTTAAAATGGAGTCAGACATTATTTTTAATTATAACATGTGGCAGAACTTCTGGAAAATTTGATGCATAAAGAACAGTCTGCCTTGAAGACTTTTTACTTCTTTCAGATAAATTCCTATGCTCATAACGAAATCAGTACAGTCTTTGATATATTTTGCAGGTACTGAGAAAAGCCTATGAATGAGTGCATTTTTGTAAAACAAAATGCTTAACGTACTATTTGTTTACTTGTTTATTCAGAATTCTTTTGTAATTGCTGCATATACTAAACATCAGCATAAAAAATCTGCTCTGAAGGGGTCCCATTTTCATTGTTTTGATTGCTTTTATTCACTAAATAAGATCAAACACTGTTGTGAACACATGATACTGAACCTTGGATAATATCGTACATATGTAAGAATTTTTCTTGGACAAAAATGAAGGTCCTTCTAATGGATGGTAGCATAGTCTCTGGCACTAGGGGAATCTCATACTTGAAAGCATAATAGAGCATGTGTTCATTGATACTAATTTCACTGTGCCTGTCTGGCAGTCTGTGTTATGTCTTAATTTCTCTCAAAGCCTAATGTTACATGTTTAATCTGTTTATAGCTTTCTGCCAGAAATCTACCAGATCATTACTGGATTTCTGTGTTCCACAGCACTGAAGTATCATGATTACTGTCATATAAAAACACACTGTTTTTAAATCTGATGAGTTCATGTACTGCTCCATAGTTTCTGTATTGTAAGAAACTGAGAAGTACTTCCAGTTTTCTGCACATTGCATGTGATTTTGATGTTACCATCTAAATCCAGCCCTTTTGTTCTCCAGCTGTAGTGTATTAACATTGTTATTGTATGGAAGTGGTGATTTTTACCTTTAAATATCCTTGTTAGCTTACTGTTCTTTTTTGTTCTAATGTCTTTTTTTAAATGAAAGGATATTGATGGTATGATGCCCTGATTGTTCAGTGTTATAATGATGACTTCTAATTTGGTTCTCTGTTCCTTTTTTTTTTTAACAAGTCCCAACTCATATTTTTTTGACCATTCTTGATTAAGCAAATGTCTGAATTGTGCATAACAACTCCAGTGGTTTCTGAGCAGCGTAACAAATTTGGAGCTGTATTTTTTTTTTGCTTAGGTTGTACTTACTTTATGTGGATTACCTTGCCTTGCCATCAACTGTCTTCTTATACTAAATTCAGAGCAAATGTAAGGTCTTTCAGTGATTCTTCAGTTGTTTTCTTTTTCCTTTACTTCTCTCAGTAAATTGTCATCTTAGTCCCCTGTTCTTCCCCAACTCTACCTGCTCCGTTGCTTCTAAAGGTGAACAAATGCATATTCCATAACAATTTTGCTGATCAATCTTTGCCAAAATGAGATGCCTATTCTTACCTTTTCTTTCCTAGCTGTAGATCAGACATCAATTTAAGTGGACCTTCCTTATCTCATGATGTTTTCTTGTCTTTAAAGATGCTTTGACCATATTTAAAGCATTTAAAATACTTTTTTCTACCAACATTTCTTCCTGCTCTGTATATTCTTGTGCCTGCTAGTTCTATTGTTTATAGCTTTTATTAACTTATCCACCATAAAGACTAGGTTTACTGGTTTATAGCTTCTTCTCTTCAAGGTTATTCAGGTGTTGGCAGTGTATTTGCCACCTACTTTCTAGTCTTGTTGGGCAAAGGCTGTTTAAATGCAAGATTACATGACACAGTTAATATCTTAAAGTCATCTTTGGCTTTTTTAAATACTTGCACGGGTAGTATTTGCAGCTTCAGGAACTAGACACTGTAGTTTGTTCTAGTATTGTGACTACTTAACATTGTGGGACAGAAAGGTTGGAGGAAAGCTGCGGTGGTAAAACTTCCCTGAAGTGCTGCATGGTGGACATTGACACAGATAATTCGTTCTTCTGCTGCAGTCTTGCATCCTTAACATTGTGACCATATGAAATCTCAACACAGTTCCTTAAACATAACTGGCTACAGCCAGACCTGAAGGAAAATCTCTTAATCATACACATAGTGGTTCAGATATTTTCGTATGTCTGAATACAGGTACTATTTTAAGACTGCTTTTGTTCATTCAGCTATTATAAGATTTTTTTTCTTACTACTTTTGTTCCATATCTGATTTTCTGACTATCAGGCAGTCAGAATGTATTGGAAATCTAGAATTTTCTTTTATTGCCCTTGTATTATACTGAAATCATAGATATCATAGGATAACCATTGCTGCAAAAAGATTTTAGAATTGCAAACAAGGATGTTGATGGTTACTAGCAAGATATATGTAGTACAGAGATGGATTGCACTGCACATTATTGAGATCAGTACAGTTAAAGTATGGTTTATGGAGCATTCTTAACCTGCTGGCAACTAAGAATCATGAATTATATACACTTTTGCACTGGAGTTTAATCAGAATTCTTAAGTGCTACCTTTTACGAACTTACTTTTTCTTCTCTCATCCATCTCATGCAGACTTTTTTTTTTCAAAGTTATCATGTTTTGGAAATGTGCAGTCATTCAGATGTTTTTCCAGATGAGTGATTGTAGGAGATAATAGGACTGATAGGCATCCTTAGCTTGGAAATATGAATTAAAAGCAGAACTAATTTTTGAGGTTTTTCTCCTAGGAGTATTGCATTTGTTCCAGTGATTCCTGTTTGCTTGCAAGAACACATGCTTTACTTTGTTACAAACTTGCATGCTCTCAAAATGTTAAAATGGAGGTGTTGAGATGCTTACACCTCTCATAAGAGAGCAAGGATGAAACCACCTTTGAACAGTGTCTGCATTCTTACAGTAACAAGTGGACTGTGATATTTGGATGTCACAGCTAGAAAGACTGACTTGCTCTAAGAATGCTCAGAGCTGTAGGATACAGGCAGAGAAGTTTCAGGCGCAAATCTTGAGTTCATGGAAGTTACCATTTTAATGAGGGCAGTGCTTTTCTGAGAATTTCATCTTTCAATACTTTTATTGATAATTTTGACAATAGATGTGATCTGGAAAACTGGCCTCAAAAAAGGCCACAAAAAAGAAGATTTTTGTGTAACTTTAAGTTTCCTGAATATTTGAGCTGGCTGTGAATATTTACTTGACTTAACAATGAAATTTCCACATGAAAAGAATACTTGCAGATTAAAATTAAATTTACTGAGGTAAGTGAACCCATCCAAAGTTTGTGATGCAGCTTCTGGCTTCAATTTTCAAGTAACATTTTTGTCTTAAAACTCAACTTTTGATGTGCTTTAGAGAATTAATCCATCTTGTGTAGGGAAACACTTTAATGAACTCTAGGCTATCATTATTTTCCCTGGTAATGACTCTGTAACATACTGAAAAACATAACACTTTCTAAATTATCCCAGCCCTTCTATCATTAGCAGTCAAATCACTATACTTTAAAACTATAGGACAGGGAAACATTTCTAAATAGGAAATGTAAGGAAGATCTTGGTCTTGAAGAAAGACGTAGCTAGTAACTGCCTTTCGGGGTGATTCTGGTGAGGCATGTTTGCCAGAATGCAATTCCTTGAATGACCGTTCCTCTAATGCCTTATGCTTTGTGGGGTTTAGTGTGTTACTTCCAGGTTTCCTAAGTGATGTAACACTTGCTTTGCCTTCAGGGTGGAAAGCCCCACAAACATCGGAAGGATCGCCTGCAGGATCTAATCGATATAGGCTACGGCTACGACGAGACGGACCCTTTCATTGATAATTCTGAAGCGGTAAGTAACCTCATCACAGCAGCAAATCATGAGACAATGCTTTATCTTGTCAACGTGGAAGAAAGGTAAGGGAAAATACTTTGTACCTGTCTCCAAATTCTGATGTGAATGCAAAATACTACTCTGGCAGACCAATGAATTATTCTATTTCTAGTCTTATTCAAGATCCTATGCACCAAAGATTCAAGAAAGCCATTCCTAGCTATTTGATCCCAAGATCAAATCATTTTCCAGCTTTAGAAATTAAAATATTTTTATTTGTGCGCTTCATTTACTTTTGACTGAAATAACACTGGCTCTATTTAGTTTCTTGTAGTAGCTCTCTGGATTATTAGTGGGTTACTGTCATTACATTTCCTGCATTAGATCAGGAAGCTATTCTCCTTCTAAAAACCAGTAAAAATAGGATTGTTATTCTAAACATTGAATATGTCTGAAAAATTTGAGACAAAACAGGTTAAACAGCAGGATATTACTGTTTACTTTGAATATCTTTCAGAAGTGAAAACACATCTCGAGGTAAAAGAAAAAGGTATTAGTTTGGTGCAGGCAATACCAGGGATATCAGAATGTTTATAAGAGGGCATTTGAAGATATCTTTGAGGTGATATATGAAATTATGAAAATGAGAAAGAAGCTTGGAAAAAAGAGTGGATGATCTACAAGCTCAGAAACGATTCTTCCTTATTAAATGTCAGATTGAAGTACATGTACAGTTTAGTCAAGTAGAAATAAAAATAAGAGCTGTCACTTGCCAGTCTTCCGTTTCCTCCAGTGCTGAGTGACACTGGACAAAGCAGCAGTGATCTGCTGTGTGGAGGAGTGGGCTAGAATTCTGAGTGGGAGAGGAAGGATTATGAAAAGGAGTTGTGAGAAAAGAGTAAGAAAAACACATAAGTTCATTGCTTAGCGTACATTATGTCAAGACTTCATTTAAATTCTCAAACTTTACAGTAAAGAGCTGTAAACTGAACTGTGAAATTCCTAGCATGTAGATTTTGCAATGAGTGATCCTGTCACCTGTGTGAGATGCACAGAAAGTGTCTGCAGAGTTGATACCTTTTTTCAGCAGAAGAAGTTGAGCAGTTAAGCTCAGCCTGCTATGCACTGTGGTTATCTGTGTGCATTGGTAGTTTTTGAAGTAGGTTTGAAGTTGTGTGAAGAGAGTTTGTTATAAGGTGCTTATTGTAACTTGCATTAGTTTTTCATTTTTCTTTGTCTAGAAACTTGAACTTGCCAGTATTAAACTGTTCTAGCATTATGCCATAACTTTTGGTTGTGCTGCTGGAGCAATGCTGGGGTCTAAGCCTTCATATGTCTTCTCCAGAGGTCAGATTCTGGTCTTCAGCTTGGTAGGAATAGACATACTTCATTTCTGCTGAGAAACCACTTGAGTCTATAGGTTTATGTGGTTTCTCACTGTTGCTTAAGTTCATCATCTTTGCTTTTAAAATTTTATGATACCCAACTCAAGTTCTAGCTAGGTTTTCCTGGATTTACTGTGTCCTGTCACAGATCTGATAAGAGATTGGGAACGCTGGCAGTACTTATAGCACAGGTCTCTGTCGAAGTAGAAGTCTGTTGTATTAATACTGAGCATACTGTGCTTCCTTCCAGCACTGTGGTGCTATCAGCAGCAGAGCTGGTAGATTTGCAGGAGCATTTACTTCTGTCTCTTGCCAGAGACCTTGCAAAATATACAAAAGGCAGCTGTTAGAGGACCAGATGGTTGCATCATATGCTAGCTGTGGAAGCTATTGGGGGAGAAATGGTGTATTCTCTAAAGATTGCTCTCCTCAACAAATCGTTATGCCTGTGTCCATGTTACAAATACGGACTAGTGAGAGGCCATCTTTGTTTTGCTTTTATCCCCATTTTTATATAGAAAAGAAGAAAAACATGGAGTGTGCCAGCTGCAGTCCATGTTGCTGTTGCAGAGCTTAAGAGTCCTGTAATGTAGGAGTTACAGTTCAACAAAACTTCTAATTCCATCATTCTGTCTTGGATACAAGTATTCAGAAAGAAAATCTACAAGCAAGGTCTGGCTTGCTCATCTTCTGTGTGGCCAGCTATGAAACTGCAGTGTACCCTAAGATGTGTCAGAGCCAGGCCCTGGACTTCTTCTTAGAAGACACACTTTCTTACACATTAAAAACTAAAATATCCTGGGCATAAACACTTGAAAAGTGAATATGAGTACCTCTTTAATTGCTCCAGGATTAGCTTGTCTCTGTCCCAGGGGAAAAAAAAAATTTGAAAGCTTCCTCAGAATTTTAGTCCTTTTTCTTGACACAGTTGTGAAAGAAATACTGAGCTCTTTGGCACCAAAACAAATTTATTCCATAGCTTTAGAGATACTTACTTTTTTAACAACAGATTTTGAGGTAAATGCATTTGCAGGCAAGCAGGAAATCTATGTGAGCAGCTATTCTTGGGCTGAGCATTTTGACTGTGGTCAGTAGATTGTGATAATTCCAGTAAAAAAAGTAAATCAAAACCATCTTACTTCTTACTTCTAGTTTCTAACTTATCTGTAGGGGTTAGCCTGATGGTAAGTCCTTTTCTTAATGGACCTATGCAAAATGTCCATAACCTACAAAGAAAGATGCCCCTCCTCAGTGTTTCCACTGTTTTGATGTTGAAAATAGGTTTTGCTGTACCCAGAACTACATTCTTTGTGGAATGAGATCCCTGTAGAATTTTTTGGCCACTCTGTTTTTCCTGCACGCACATGCGTGTCCAGCCAGTTCAGGCTGATTACTTGCTCTTGTGATGACCTCTGATTATTTGGTTGGTTGAATACCTTCCTGGCAATGTGAGCTTTATATAGGTAGAGACTGCAAGGGAACGCAGTGCTCTCTGAGCTTTCTGCTATGCAGTACAGGAGAAGGAATTTAGAGTAATACATGCTGTTAATGAAAATGTATGCTGTTTTCTCTTACTTGGAGGTAACAAGGCTTGGCTATCCAAACCAAGGACTTCTCCCATTCCAAGTAAATTAATGCAGAAAAAGAACTGTTGACTTACAAATCTGTAAGCAGTGTCTTTTGAAGCAGTGATACTAGGTAGCCATACTGGCAGGAATTGAAGCTAAATGTGAATGCCAAGAGCAGTGGGAAGCAGGCAGTTCAGTTCTTCAGGCACCCAGGCCCCTGTGTAAATATTTGACCTAGTCTGTTATATTCATGGTTCCATAGTAGCCTTCAAAACACTAATGTAAAGTGTCCTGTGCTGGTCACTAGAAAAAAACAGTGTATCAATGGTTTGTCATACATGGAAAGTTTCTCCAGGTACTTCAGCTAAAAGCATGAACTTTACTTTTCTTTAGCTACATCTTGCCTCAAGAGCTCACATCATTGTTAAAGAAAACCTTTCAAAGATTTTGTGTTGGTTTTAGTGAATTCTGGGCACATTGGTGAAAGCACTATTCTTTTTCTATCTGAGTTCCCTAGAATACTTTCCATAATTTAAGGGCTTGGTCTCTGCAAAAATTGTCATCATACACTGTTTTCACATGTTTCCAGGATAAATTTGTCTTCACTTTGTAATCTCCAGACTTAAAAAGGTATGATAGATTTTATACTCTCTTCTCTCTATCCTGGCATGCCCCTAAAACCTGAAGCTGATGGGTTATCAGTAAGGTTGTCTTTGACAAGACTCTTGAATATCTGAGAAACTTTTTCTCAGCAAGAGTAGTATCTCTTCAGGGAATGGCAGTTCAGTGTGTTAATGGAAATTTTTACCATTTTTGTGAGGTTCTGGGCCAGATGTAGTTTCAGGCCAACTTGATACTGTTCTCTCATTCTTCCTATTCTAAGGAGTTTGCTTTATGCTAACTATGGACAGGAGTGTTTTTGTTTCAGAAAGATCACTGTCTCTTAAAAAACCTAAGTGACCAAGCTATCAACCTGCAGATCTTAGAAGCATTTACAGAAAAACACTCAGTAGGATCCCTTATTAAACATACTTTCATGGTGAACTGAGAAATTGAACACTGTGGCATTTTCTATCTGGAGAAGTCTACCTTTGTGGACCTCAGTCACAAACCTCATCCACACTGAATACGCAATGGTGCATTAAAGTTTCTATTTTTTAACAGGTTCACTTGCTAACTGTTTCATTGGCTCTGGATTGGTGTGCTTATATTAGTACTGTCTTCTTTGTTTATTGTCACTTTGCCCAGACTTGGAAGTTGTGTGTTTGGGGAATAGTGCTCACTTAGCCGAGTGCACCGTGTCACCTTTAATAATGTGTCGTGCATGCTCCCTGCATGTCTTGAGGGGACGCCTGCCGGCTGGCCCCTGATGTGGACTGTGCATTTGAGTGAGTACAAGGGCAAGTTTCAATTTGGAGATTCTTTGCTTTTTATTCTCCTCAGCCCAAAATACATCAAGGTATAAAGTGGAGTGTCAAACAAAGAGATGCAGATGTAAGAACTAAAATGGCTAGAAGAACAAAGGTAGTTGAATTTGCAGAACACATCTGATGTTAAAGCAGTAGTAATGTTTTTGTGCTCATTCTGCAAAAAGGCATACCCTTCTTTAGGAAAGAATTAGAATAAACTGAATAAACTGAAAATTCAGCACCTGCATAAGTTCTTGAAAACACCTGAGACTTGGATCTGGCCTGTGTAGTACCACTCTTCAAATTTGTAGGAGAAGGAAATAATGGCTGTAGCAACATCCTGTATTTTGCTAGATTTAATTTTTTGAAGAGCACAAAATCACTTTTCAAAGTAATCTGAGCTGCTAGAGGGGTAGATCATGGCCTAGGATCAGCTATCCTTTGAGCAGATTAGTTTGTTTAAGCAGTACAATGAATCTAAGTGTTTCCCAAAAAATACACAACCAATATGATTACTAATGTAATACAAAGGGAGGTTTATAACCTGCCAAAATAACAGATCTTTGATAAGAGCATTTGTCTTAAGTCTCATATATGGAAAGTGTGCTCTTCATGTTAAATGAGGGGAAAAGGGAAAGATAACTTTTTTCTGCAGAATCTTCTAGTAGTTCTGTAACATTGAACCTGGAGAGATTAAGTAATACATTACATAATTATTTAACACTGAACTAGATTTTCATTGTGGGTCAGGTCAGAGCTCAAGCTCTGAAAGAAGTGAGTTGCACAGATAAAAGTGGTCACGTGACTGGTCGCACATTTTATAACTTCGGCTGAAATGTTTCTAAGGTGATAAGAATGTAATCTCTTTGCAGTGAAGGTCACTAAAGCTAGTAGCTTAACTCTGGTGGCTGGTGGAAAGGTATAAAAGGTGTTTGTCAAGATGGACACAAAACAGGAGAATAGATGTGTATTGGTATTTCTCTCAAGGTGCTCTGGTAGGTTGACAGATTATGATACTGTGACTACTCAACTAGGATTCTCCTATGAGACGACCCTGGGCCAAGTATTGTATCTTTTATAATCTCTTATGCTTTTTTCTGTTGTGCTCTACCAGCTGTCCTTTTCCCCAGGGTTAAAGGAAAACAAAGCAACCCACCAACTTGCCTGTGCATTTTGGAAGAGAAACCTTCTTTATCACTAGAAAGCTCTTTGTGCTTGCTTTTTGATGTCTCCTTGGATTAGCAAAGCAATGCATTGTTTCCCCTTAACTTTGAGATTTCCTTGTAGGTTCTATTATACTGTAGCTTTGGAAGGATAGTTACGTGTTTTTGTATGAAAACTTAGCCTTAAAGGATGGTAAAGCCAAATAGTGCATTTCAGTTCTTTACATCTTGAAGCATAGAGATCAATCAACTCTCTGTGTTTGAAGTATCTTGAAGTGTGTACTGAACTGTGTGGATATTTAGTCCATTTCACTGAAGGAACTGTATTTGACGTAATTTCAGTAGCTTGGCCTTTATTCAGTGGGCTGCTGATGATCAAAACTAAACACTTCCCTCCACCCCAAGCTGGTTAGACCTACCTCAAAAATAAACTAAGCAAGGTACAAAAATTATCTCTGCTTATCTTTTAGTTAAGTATTATCTATTTCATAACAAATAAGCTACATTTGTTAAAATATTTGGACATTTTTGCACCAAATCTCATTTCCAAGACTTAGTACAGAAATGGTTAAGTAATTTTTCACATGTGTGCTTTTGGGGGTTTTTGTCTGGAAGGGAGGAGAAGGATCACAGTAGAATTATTTGAGGATTGTGGTCACAATACTTGGACACAAGAGTAGTCAGTATAAGATACTGCTTTGGATCTGGATTTGAGAACTAAATTGGTAAAATCCATAAAAATTCATTGTACTTGGTATAGTGATGAAGTTGAAACCAGTTAACTTATTTTTTAAGAAAACTAATTTTTTCCATACCAAAACATGTAATTGAATTAGTGGCACTAAATGCATAGTAATGTAGCTCAAGGACCATAGTTTAAAATAACTTACATATGAACCTGCTTTTAGATGGTCAAACAGGCTATCAGTCTTATTTTGTTATTTGCAGAACGGTTCCATCAGCAGTCGTAGGACAAACATGTTCAGAGGAGTCAGTCAAGTCCTGTCTCTTTGTAGGTCTGAGATTTTTTGATTCTTGCCCTTGAAATGTGTAAGGAAGAGCAGAGCACTGTAAAGGGCTTTAAACTTGTTTTTGTTAATAAGATAAATTGTGTGATTTCATACTCAGAAAAAAAACTAGTTTAAAGCGAAGGTCTTGAAAACAATTCATAAGAAATTTAGAATTTGCAAGAGCCATTTTCCCTTTAACTGAGAGCTCTGAAAGCACTTCAAAATGAAGCTTAATCTCTGCTAATACATTATACAAACATACTCATTTTGTGTTCAGTTAGGGCACTAGAAAGTAGTAAGCTTAGCTCAAAAGGGTGTGTTCTAGCTACACTGTAGTCTGCAGGCCCCTATGTCTAAAATACAACATTGAGTTATACCTTGTTCAGTAGGCCCAGGGTAAAAAAAGATTTTGATAAAGAAAAGTAGTCTTACTCAAGTGTTAAGAGGAACTGAATGTCAGAAAGGTCTTTGAAAATCTGACTAAATTCATAGTCCTCAAGAGAAGCTGTTGAAAACTCGACTGCTTGCTTATACATCCACATCTTGCTGATTTTACTTGCCTGTTGACTATTATGGAATACATTCACTCTCTATATTAAATGAATTCTGCCTTTCTTGTTGCCTTGTACCAGAGGATCTGTGCCACACAGCATGTTGATCATTCAGATAATTTGCTATGATTCATGATTCTTCATTTGTGGGCTGTCTTTAATCCTTGTGTGTTACTCAGGCCTTACTGTACTGCTCTGCATCTCAGTCTTTACTGTGTTGGTTTTTGCTTTGTATGATAATGGTCCCAGCTTTGACTATGTGCTTTTTCCTTTTAACTTGGCAACTGCTGTATTATTCAGTTTTGATCCTTTACTGCCCCAGCCTTGCCAGTTCAGTTCAGCACCCTGTCAGCTCAAACAGGAAATGTCTGGTCTGTCTGTTGAGCACTGTGGATAGTAATTTATTTTCTTTACTTTCATTTTCCTTGCACCTAATGAAGTTGGTTTTGAGAGCTGTGGAAAAAGCATGAGTTTTCTCTGAAATTCTTATACAACCTCCACTCTCAAGTTTACTTTGCATGGTCCTCCTGGTCTTTTAAGAAGATAAGTCCGCTATTAAGCTGCTTCACTTTGATTTTGTTCAATTAATAGATTCTCTCACTTTCCTGTGCTAGCTGTTCATATCATCTTAGGGTACTTTATAAATGCTGTCATCATTTTTCCTTTCCCATTTTGTCTTTCTGTACTGCTTGTTAAGCTCTCTGTTCTAGGAAGATAAAAGGTGATGAGTCAGGGAAGTTTCTAACTATGTATTCAGATTAAATCCCCAGGTAGGCCTCCAGATTAGGCTTTTCCAAATTCCTTGTTGAAGTACACATTTACTGTTTTACTTTTCTGGATAACTCTTCTGCCTGTTTGAAAGTCTTTGGTAGCCTAGACTTTTCTGTTCTTAAGCCATTTTATTTTCAGTATGGCATGGAGGTTGTTGGTTGACTATAATAATATCATTGTCATCCACTCTACTGTTTATTGACTGCTTTTTCTATGTGTTTGGATCTCAATATTTCTGAGATTCAGCTTTATAATTCCAAGTTGAAAATTTCTTCATAAATAGTAAGTACTTTTTGAAATAAACTATTGATAGTTTGAAGCATTTTGTGGTTTTAAAATTGTCTGAACAGAGTGAGAACGTTTGCCTTCATATGAAAGAAGTCCTGGCATTGTGATGTTTGTTTAAATGTTGTATTAAACACCTAAAATTGGAAGTAAGGTAACAGATACTGTGGTTAAGTTTATTGTCTTTAGGATATAATTTTTAATAAAAGAAGATTTCAGAGAACTTTTTAAAAGAAGTAGGGTTTTGAGCAGGGCATTGTGGTGAGTTACCTTCAGAAAGCAGTACTTTTAATGCTGTGATCCTGCTTTTTGTACAAAAAAAGGCATTGTTTTGAAAGCTGAAGCATACTCTATGATATTAATGTTCTCTGCCTTAGCCAGTAAATTTTCTACAGAATTGCTTTTCTAGCAATTTAGAAATTATTCTAGCAAGCTGTGCTATGAGTTGGTGTATATATATTTTTATGTATAGGGACTGGTAAATGAACTAACTACATGTTTGGTTTATTAAGAAATGCTGATGAGTTCATCTTCCTTTTCGTGCCCAGTATGATGAATTGGTTCCTGCATCCCTGACAACCAAATACGGAGGGTTTTATATCAACACTGGTACACTGCAGTTTCGCCAGGCATCTGAATCAGAGGATGAAGACTTTGCAGAAGACAAAAAACATAGGCCGCCTAAAGTGAGTGGTTTTAATTAAGGCTTTTATACAGAAATAGAAACTAGGTGGTCATGGGAAATATTTGATACACTTAGAATGGATCAGACTGAAGAGTCCAAAAGCAGAATGATGTGTGTGGTATTGTTTCATCACTTTTTCTATTTTGTGGCTCATGTACTAGTATTCAGTAACTAACTCAGGATGTCCACAAGCTATCCAATCTTGTAAGACTAACCATCTGTTTAGGCACCCTAACAAGTTGTCTCCACCCATCTTGAACTGACAGATGATTCTGTAATTTTGTAAGAATTTTATTATACAGGATGAGATCTTAAATTCATCAATAGTGCTCTTAATGCAAACTTTGTGCAAAATCATTAAGGACCCCAGGAATCACTGAGTTCTCAGAAATTGCATGCAACTTGTGAATGTCATATTGCAATTTCGTTTGCCTTGACTGTAACTTGTCAGAGTTTATAGAACAGCATGTTTGGAAGGATTATATATATAATTTTAATATAGCTATTCTTATCAACTGAGTTTATTTTAACAAGTATTTTGGTTTAAGTGTTTGTTTCAATATTAGGAACAGTCAAGGCAAACATAATTCACAAGTTGCATGCCATCTCTGAGAACTTAGTGCTTCCTGGGGTCCTTTCCTGCTCTATAAGTTAATTTTAAGGTTCTTGTATTGACTCTGACTGGGATGCAGTTAACTTTCTTTCTAGCAGCCTGTATCATGCTATGGGTTTGATTTATGACTAAAACGGTGTTGCTAACTACACCAGAATTTTGCCTGTTGCTGACTAATGCTTGCACAGTCTGAAGGCTTTCTTTTTTCCTGCCCTGCACCCTCAGGTTATCTAAGGATCAGCAAGGGAGGGGAGGCAGGTGGTCTGTACTGACCAGCAAAGATGTTCCATACTGTGCAACTTCACAGTTAGCAATGAAACTGTGGTAGTAGAGGAAGGTGGGGGAATTCCATCTTCCAAGGTAGCCATTGGCCGTATTGGGCAGCAGGCTACATGTACCTTAGAGTATTTCTCTTACTGAAAAATCTAAATTTCATAACTTTTTAAAAAATAATTAATGATTAACACTTGTCAGTAACTGCAGTTGCTGCTAGGAATCCATCATACCACTTGCCTTTACTCACATTGAGGTGTTTTTCCTGGCTCTAAATTGGGAAGTGTAAAGAAAACAGAATATTCCTTGCTGTGGAAGTCCTTTAGGGTGGAAAAATCATTGTCATTTATTTGATCTCTTTTCTAGATTGCAAAGTTAAAAGAAAGCGAAGATCGTGGAATGAAGAAACGCAAGCGAAAAGATGAAGGGACAGAAAAGGAGAAAAAGCCTCGGAAAATGAAAGTTCCTAAGCAGTTGGGGTAGGTTTCTTTTTCTTTATAGGAACTCTTGACTTGTATTTGAGCTTTGGCTTCAAGATTGTGTGCCACAGCAAGATTATTACAGCTTTTTTGAATATTATACTTTTAAACTTAATTAATAGCTTATAGATTGTGTTTCAGAATGTGTGGGGTTTTGGTATGACTCAGTCCTACGGACTAGTATTTTTTGTCCCCTGAAACTTTGAACAAGGAATAATAGGGAAAGACAAATCACAGAAAATATGTTTTGAGTCTTATAAATAGCATAAAGCATTGTTTTCCTACCCAACATCTAAGCTAGCACTAGGAACTACATCTTCTAATTAAAAATAATTTTCTTCCTATCTTTGTTTCTCATCTGTAACTCAGATGTTCTTCTACATATTTCTTACTGACTTTTTGCTTTTCTGAGTTCTGAGGCTAGCATAGAAGCATTAAGGTGGTGGGGGTTTTTTAACTGGCTTCTAAAAAACTATTGTTGAGTGGATGGAAGCTGTCTTACTGTGAATATTCTCATTGAATATTGAAAATTTATTGGCCTCTTTTTTCATCAAGGTGACAAATTGGTGGAATATTCTCACTTTAGATGGAATATAGATTTTGAGCCTGCATTTAAAAATTCTTAGCAATGAAAAGAATTTTAAGTATATGCTGTACAGGCAACCTGCCACCATTCAGCAGTCTTGAGAGGCAAGTTTAAGTATTTTAGTATCATAAATCTGCTGTGAGTTTTAACACGTGTTCCAACTTCTCCATAATTAAATTGAGACGTCAAAATGAAATAATATTTTCCTTAATGTGTATAAAACGTAACAAATCAGTTGGAGAACATGTAATCACATGACCACCTAAGGTTTATGGTAATTGATAAAATGGTCTGAAGATGGAAGCAGGAAGTACTTGCTTCTTTCCCTGATAATTTTTTAATTTTACTAAACTAGAGTTTTGTTGTTAAAGGTTACTAAGGCCTCAGATGTCACATGCTAATGAAAGTTTTCTTTCCTCTACAGAGTAATGGCCTTAAATTCACACAAGTCTGAGAAGAAGAAAAAGAAACTGTATAAAGACTCACTCTCTCTGGCTGCCATGATCCGTAAATTTCAAAAGGAGAAGGAAGCCATGAGGAAGAAGGAGCCTAGTCCGAAACCTCCAGTGACTGTTGCAACCTCTACCCCTAGTAAAATTCCTTCGTCCTCTCTCAGTGCAGGAAATGATATCTCTGACTTGAATCTTAGGATCAATGATCCTGTCCTCTCCATTTTTGGTAGCACAAATGAACCTGAGCTCCTGCAAGAAACTGAAAGTGCCCTGGAGATGCTGGGAGACATTGACTTTGACAAGTTGCTTGATGGCACTTCTGATGGCAGCCCAGTTTCTGAGCTGTCAGGAGAGAATGGAAATGTCACTCAGGCAACCTACACCTCTCAGGTCATGACACCCAAGCAGGTGCCTGCCCTCCCAGAAGGTCTGCCTGTGCTACTTGAAAAGCGCATTGGAGACCTTCGAACAGTAAGTATGAATTCACTGGTAGTGGATTGCATTCAAGAATCTGAAAGAACAAGGAAGGACAATTAGAACCTTGAGTGTCATCCTTGAATTGCAGACTGAAACTTTAGAAATGAAGAATTGATGTTAATGGCAATCTTAATGACTGTGTTTATACTCAGATTAAAACGGGCAGAGATGATGCAGGCCAATTTTTCAAGCAGTGTTTGTTTCACAGTGGAAACAGGGTTTTCTAAGTCTTTTGTGTACAATAACTTGTAATGTTCATTTATTTATGGGCTTTTCTCCATAATGGAAATACCAGTGTTACTTTAATTTAATTATTATTTGATGAAATGGAATCGGTGTTTTCCTTGGAGGAGGTAACCTGAAATATGACTGCAGCTTTTACAAATCCATGTATTGGATTTTTTGCTTTAACTTGCAAGTTAAAAAAAAGAAAAAAAAAAAAAAAAGAAAAAGAAAAAGACCAAAAAACACAAATGGAAAAAGCTTCCAAAACCAGAAACCACCAACCAACCACAAAACTGAACTTTTTCTTCTGTAAGGTTAGAATGGAATCTGAATGTCTCAAAAATGGGATGAAAGATTAACAAGTTAAAGATTAAATTAACAAGTTATGACTGTCCCAGTAAGTTATTGAAAGGGATCAGGCCTATTAAGTTATTACATACTCCTTGCTTCAGTTGTGGATGTTATCCTAAGTTGAGAATAAATTTGTTGCTTGTTCAGATTATGATATTAAAGCTTTTCCTGATCTAGAATCAAGTGCAGCTTTTCTTTACTCATAGTAAGTTTTGAAAAAGCAGTTCATGTTACTGCTTTTTCGGACAAAAAGAAGAAAATTTAAACAACTGAAGAGCATGCTTTGCTCTTAACTGTATAGAAATGTCTTCTAGTTTTCTTTTTTATTTTTAAATATCCCAAGCTAAACAGAGCCAAGGAATAAATATTTATTAAAGTGAAAGAGCTTCTGTCTACCTTTTGGTATCCAGGTTAATTTTGCTAGGAATCGACAATAAGCTTCTAGCAAAAGTGTAGAATTGGATTAGGCTAAAAGTCAGGAAGTATTAGTGACCTAGCCCAAGTTGATCCATGTTGCTTCTCTGTGTAACAGTCCCAAACCACTTGGGAATCTTTGATTCAGTGGCTCTTGGAAAATATAACTCCTCGTAAAATCATAGAATGTTTTGGGTTGGAAGAGCCCTTTAAGATCATCCACGCCAATCCAATCCTCCTGCTGTGGGCAGGGACACCTATATTGTCAAATATTTACCAGACTCTCACAGCTTTAGAGCTCTTTAGCACAAAGAACAGTTTATAAAGCTGTAGGAAGAAGCCTGTGCTGCATGGATGGAGTATAATATATCAAGATTTTAAAAAAAATATGAATAGAAAGCCACTGACTAAAGGCAGTAAAAACTTCCTGACTTCCTTTGGTAGATTAATGTATTCTAACTGCCTTAGTGGGTTATTCTGAACTACCGTGACAGAAGGCAATATTGTACACAAGCAGGAAAGTAAATAAAAGGGTTTTTTCTATTTGGAAGGTCACTGTCAAGATAATCACTCTGGAAATAAAACCCAACCATGGTTAGTAATAGCGATAAAGTTTTAAATCTTCTAGTGTTGCTCTCTTTAAAAGACAGCAGTGCTGTCCAGCATAATAATATAGTGCTGGAATTGCTTTTCAAGGTCTACCTGGGATCAAAATGTCAAAGCTTTTTCCTTCTGCTTTATGTAAACCAGATGATGATTCTAATCCTTGTGGTAATAAGGCATAAAGGTACTGGATTTAAGACTTTGACTTGTTGTTGGTACTGTATCACTTGCAAGCATCTATAAACTTTCCAATTTTTTTAGCAGGACAAATGCTTCAGCATTCTTAAACATACAGTACCATCCCCTCAGCAGCTGAATTTATGGTAGAAAACAATGAGTGGAATGCAGTCCTTGCAGGAACTTAAGCTCCAGTATCAGTGTTCATGACTAAAGTGATAAAGCATTCAAACAATGGGCTACCTTACAGCTTTGACAGAATGTCACACTCTTTTCCTGTGCAGTGTAGAGTTCACAATTTTTAGAAAACATTTTTCTTTCAAATTTAAGTGGGTCAGTTAAAAAGAACAAGAACAGTAAGTATTTAATAGAAATAAATTTATCACATTAACACTTGCACTTATTTGTAGGTTTTAGCTATGTCGTTGCAAGTCAGTAATCTATGTTTTTAAGACATAATTAAAGATTCTTAATTATTTGAATATTCAGCCTCATAGCATGTTGGCTGCCTCTAATGTTTGTCAGTCACTATAATGATGCCACACTTGCCTACTTTTCTGCTTGCATTTAATTTTCTAGCTCTTCTAAATATTACTGTTTGGTCCCAATGCCAACATGTAAGATGACATTAGGCCTCTCAAAATGGGGCTTTTTTTTTCAACTCCTAAAATTCTGCAGGGCAGATGTACACTAGAGAAAGGTTCTTACTGATATTTGTAGAATAGTACAGGGAATTGGCTTTGTCCTATAAGCTGTCATTCCTCTGAAAGAGAAAAGATCTAGGTACAAAGATAAAGGGATTTTGCATGGGAATTCCTGAGAGATCAGTAAAAAACTTCTGATAGAAGGAAATATATATATATGTATAAATATATATATGTAAATAAGACTGTCTTCCCTACCCTTCTTCCCCACCAGACTCAGGAAGAGACCAGACAAAAATAGTAGAGATACAGTCTAAAGATGGCAAAAATGCTGGACAGCAGCAGAAAAGAGGGATGAGGTATTCTTCTAGCATACACAATCCCATTGCAGAAGTTGCAGTGAAGGTTTGAGAGAGCTCTAAGAAAGCTGGGAAAATGTAACTGGATGAGGCACACAACAGGTAGAAAAAGATGGAGTAGAAATGTGTTAGTTAATGCTCTTGCTTTCTTCACCTGTCAAACGATGCTTCTCTTTTTAAAACATAGATAGTAGAATGTTGGTGGTGAGGTGATAAAGAGTCTACCATTTTCTTAATGGTTATTCAAAAGATGAATGTGTTAACATCAGTGATCCAGGCAGATCCTAAACAGACTGATTGTCTGCCCTAGAGCAAGGTGTGTATAATTGAGTATAACAAGAACAATCCTCATTTTTTTCTAAACAGCTGAGAATAGCTTGGAATTTTTAATTCTTTTCCAAGTAATGTTATGTGGGAAATAAGAATATGATATGACTGTAAAAGTAACGATACAAAGCTTGTTGGTTCAAAATATTCTAAGAACTTGGATGCTTTTTTTTTATTGTATTTCCAGGCTGCCAAGATGTTTGATGAAGAAGGCAGGAAGAAGTTTTTCACGCAAGACATGAATAATATTCTTCTGGAGTAAGTGCTTATCTGTAGGAACCTTCCCTTTTTGGAAAGGGGGTGAAAGGAAAAGTACAGAAGAGGAAGTATTATTGAGGTTGTTCCAACAAAGCCCTTAAAAGTCAATGAAGGTAGATCAGTCTAAGCTAGTTATTAGCTAAAGAGATTTATATATGCATACAAATCCTGTCATGCCTGTCTGTCTTATCCAGTGTAAAATGTTTTGTAGTGCCCTGGTCCTTGACTTCATGTGTAAAATTCAACAAAATTGCTGTTGTTTGCTCCTGTCTCCCACCTTTGTAACTCAGAACATCTTCAGCTTTCATGAGGGCAAACACCAGACCTCTTTCTCTATAATCTTCAGTTAAGGGTTTAATATAGAAAGTTCTGTGTTCATATTCTCAGAAACAAAAGTAATCTCTAGATGACTATAACAGTCAAATTGTATCAATTTTGACTGACAGTGGTGGGGGTAAATTTGCATTTTATTCCATTTGAATACAGTTTTGAATGAGTATTCAACATTGCTGGACAAGTACATACATGAATGGTTTCTTGCCATTGATTTGAACTTCTTCCTTTTATAAAAAAATTTATCTGAAAATGTCCCAAGCTGCTAATTTTAGTATGCCTAGCTAGAATATGCTGTGCTTCCAAAGCTCCCTTAGGTTTTTGTTCAGATGTCATCTTTACCTTGGAGTGTGTCTGACTGTGGGTCTCCTGTTTGTTTGTCAGTATTGAGCTGCAGTTACAGGAGGTGAATCCTGCCATCCGCAATGGAGTGTACTCGCACCTGGAGGCTTTCGTGCCGTGCAATAAGGACACGCTGATAAAGCGCCTGAAGAAGTTACACCTCAATGTCCAGGTAATGACAGGGAGAGGAGCTCCAGCAGGAGTCAATTATGTGACAGCAAGGAGCACTGAATGCAGCAGAGCAGAGCAGTAGCCACACAGCCTCAAATCAAGCAGAATCCTTTGGATCAGTTGCTAGATAAGTTTAAAAGCTTCTTTCCGTATACCTGATATTGTCACTATGTTAGGAACAAATATTTTAAGTATTTCAGAGTCTTTATTTGACAATGAAGTGCTTTCATCTTGCAAGCTGGGTACAGGCGATGAAGGAGTGTTTCTGCTGTCATCACTGAGTGTTACTGTAGTCACAGGGTACACATCAAAGCAGCAGAATTGGAAAGCCACAGTAATAATGGTTATGATAGGCTAAAAAATGTACTTTTGTATTCACTTTTGTGTCAAGAAAAAAGGAATGCTAGATGGATAACAGATGACCCAGCCTGTATTATTTGTTCAAATTTCCCTTTGTGACTAGGTCTTACAAATATTTTGTATGCCATTTTCCGTTACTTTTCTTTTAAAGATTGTTTTGGGGTTGAATAAAAAAGTTATTTGTGATGTGAAGTACCCTGACCAGATTCTTTAGATAAAATTCAGGACTAAATCTTGCAGAGGATCTGAAGATGAATGCAGAGATCTTGGTACTTGCTAATAAGGCAGACAGATTTAAATGCTATTTCTAAGCAGATAAACATAAAAGAATATTCTAGTTCTTTTCAATAAGCAATTAAAATTAATAACATAAAGTCAGAAGATGTAGAAAGTGAATTTAAAACATGTAGTAAAGTGTATAGTATATTGCCTTAATGTTTGAAGTTCTTAATATTTGGAGACAATTCTAAATACATAGTCCTTACCTTACATAAATTGCATGTAATAACAATCTAATACTTGGATAATATAATACATATTCATATTTTGTTCATTACCTAAGATGCTTTTATACCACAGTTTCTGGAGACTTGATTAATAGGATATTCATTTGCAAATGTTGAGAATTAGTCTATTTATCTCAGTAGTTCCCCCTTAAGTTTTTTTCCCTTACGT
Organism: Certhia americana; assembly: GCA_018697195.1. Classification (NCBI taxonomy): domain Eukaryota; kingdom Metazoa; phylum Chordata; class Aves; order Passeriformes; family Certhiidae; genus Certhia; species Certhia americana. Next base: position 46,319,554 of record CM031879.1, read on the forward strand.
ACTTAAAATTTAATTTAAAAGCATTATTTAAAGGCATTAAAAGCATTATTTAAAATGCCATAATTTTTTGGGATATTCATGACACATCTATTTGTGACTATCTTTTGTTGTTTCTGGTCTCAAGACTTATGTGTGAGATAAATGTTCATTTATGTAATGCTGTTGTACCTAACAGGATTCAAGTGGCATGTAGAATATGTCTGTTGCAGTCCATAAATAGTACTGGGAATGTTACCTTGGGGGTGATCCAGAAATTTTCATGAAACTCTCTGAAATGGTCTTTATTTGACATCTAATAGGATTATTTTGGTGCTCCTCTTTTCACAGGATGACCGCTTGAGAGAACCATTGCAGAAGCTGAAACTGGCTGTCAGTAATGTCATGCCTGAACAGTTATGCAAGTATCAAGAGGACTGTCAGGCCCGCAATCAAGCCAAGAATGCCAAGTAGGTTATTCTGGAGGCTGTGCATGCCTATTAGAAGCCAGCTGGAAGTTTGTGTCCATGTTGTTTACCTCCTTAACTCAGAAAATCACTCCGCTCCAGTTTAAGGGTGTCTTTTTTGAATTGTATGAAATACTTTATTTTGTGTAAGTGTTACTGTCTGACATCAGAGAACAATTCCATTAACTGAGATAGATCTTGATAGAAAAGATAATCTGAAGGATTACTGGTTGATTCTTAAAATGATGGATTAATGGAGGGGGATGGTGTGTTGAGGTTCTTGATGTATTTTGTCCTTGTTCATTGTAATTGTTTTGATCATAGTTAAGTAATTTTAGACTTGGAGAGGTATTAATAGTCTGATAAGTATCCTGCCACTTCCCAGTAGAGACTGGTTGAAGCTTATAGGGGCATCAGTGTACAGTGTGTCCTTTTCACTTGTCTGAGAGCCATAAAGCAGTGGGGAGAGGGAGATTAAACTGTTTGTCCTATGAAGAAGTACAGCAAAAATCTGAGAATGGGTCCTCTGTGGGTTATTTTTTTCTAACACTTAGAATAATACTCCTTTTTCAATGAAATATTTTGTCTGTGTAGTATAGCTCTAAAGAAAATTGTTCCAACTGTAGGTTGCAAGCAGAAGATGAACGAGAGAAAAATGGATCCGAGGAAGATGATGATGAGAAACCTGGAAAGAGGGTAGTTGGACCCAGAAAGAAGTTTCACTGGGATGACACAGTGAGGTAAGACAAAGCTACCTTTTCCACCAAGAATTTTCACTGACTTTATAAAGGGATCTCCAAGAGCATGTTATTACATGATACTATCGAATAAATAATTTTTTCCCAGAATTACACCTTGGAGAAGTTTTGAAGAGTGGCAATGTTAAATATGCAAACTGGAATTCTGTAATGGTGAAACACCTTCTTTAACTCAAAAGGAAAATCATCCTGTGTTCAACCCTTTCAAGTTTCACTGTTTGTTTTTCTGCTTTATCCAAATACATGAGAATTTTCTGACTCTAGGACTTTGAGCTTCTTTAGGCAAAGAATAGGTGCGTAAGCAGTGTTATAACTGCTTCCCACCTTTCTAAGAACACATTACAAAACACCAACGAGCACTAAAATTTCTGCCATTGATTTGACAAGCCTCCCAATCCAGCAACATCTAGAACAGTCCATTAATCTTAACCCCTTCTGTTCCCTCTGAACACAAATTCTTTGTTACCTCTCAATAGTAGCACAGATTCTTATCTGAAATGATCACAATGAATACTAAAGTTTGATTTCCTAGAACAGATTTTTCTGGGAGCTGAGATGACTATCATTTAAATAATCTAGACCTTTAAGCAAGCAGATCTTTCTGAATTAGTAACTTCTCAAGCTCAAAGGGCCTGGTGGACTTCTCTCAATGAGACTTTTTAGTATGTGAAGGCAACAGGGAAGAAAGCTTCATGAAATATGTATAAGCAATATAGCTGGGACTGACCTGGAGGGGAGATATACTTAAATCTGTTGCTTTTCTTGTTTAAGAGGCTCTGAAATGCTGATGTTACTTAACTGTGTGCACTTCTGTATTTTGAAGAAAAAAAGACAAAATCCCCGTCAGAAATAATCCTCTATTGAAGTACTCAGTATAGAATGGATTTCACTCCCTTTCAGACAAATGAGAGGTCGCTGTGAACAAAGTGAGAGGAGACGTTCCAACTATGAGAAAACCACAAAGAAAATGTAAAACAAATTACAAAATGATAGTAGGATGAAAATAAGAGCAATAGAGCCTGTTGGAAATGGAGAAGTGACAATGGTGAACCCATACCAGTTTGCCATAGCAATGCTTTGTGCTGTACAAACTTAAAAAGACCTACAGTGGGAACTGAGCACTTCCTACAACTATCAATAGACAGCAGCTTCAATTTCTTAGCCTTTTTCTGCTGAGCTTTTCGAAGGACTACGTCTTTCAATATAGTGATATCTTTTCTTTTTTACAGGTCTCTGTTGTGTAATCTTGTCAAGATCAAGCTGGGATGTTATGAGCTAGAGCCAAATAGAAGTCAGTCTGCTGAAGATTACCTCAAAACCTTTATGGAAACAGAAGTGAAACCACTTTGGCCTAAAGGCTGGATGCAGGCGAGGTAAGACACCTGCTTTATGTATCTATTTATTTTGGTGTTAATGATTTCTTTGGTTCCTATTTATTGTCTTATATTTAACTCAGCCATGTACTATTGATATTGGTTGGAACTTAGGACTAGGTTTGTGAAGCTGGAATATTTTAGAAGAATAAATGTTTTTCTAAAATGAATTTTATGTCTTGTTGGTAAGCCCTCAGGCTCTTTTTCACCTCAGTGAAAAACCCCATAGTATTCCTTGGAGACCTATTTGCTTTTATCATCTGCTAGAGTCTGAATTTACTGACGCTTCTAACACCGCATGAGGCATGATTTGAGGAGAAGAATGAGGTGGGAGGGTAACAGCTTGGAAAGATCTTTGTGATATAGGAAGTGATAATGATCTAGAAATCAGTTTTGCCTGTATGTTGGAACACTGCATTATCAGACTGCTCACATAGGCTTTAAAATAAGCTAGAATTTTGATAGCACTGTTCACAATAGACTTAAGGTTTTTGCTCTCTATTTCTTATTTGTAGTTGGGATCCTCTTGTTTACAGCAGTTAAAAATATTATTCCAGTTTCTATACTTGCTTCTTATGGACATAGGAAGAAATAACCACACAAAAGAGAGGGAGAAATAAAATGGGAGCAATAGTAAACCGTTGTGAAATACAGATTTGGCAGAGATTTGTAATGGTTTGGAGTGAAAAAGAAGCAACTATGGTTTGACCTGAGTTCGTTCCTTCTGTAGCACCCACTGCAAAAGATAATTTCATCAAACCTCAACCTGATTATAAAAGCTAAATGATACAACTAATCAACTTGCTCAAGAATACCTTGATTGTAGTGCATTTAGTCAAATCTGCATCAAGCTGTAAAAATAAATATTGTGATATTTCTTAGAACAATAGCTGGTTAAATGGTAACAGAAGGAACAAATGAAGTTTTACACTTCCTGGCATACAGCTGACTTAGTTTTGTTCAGTGATTTAGTTTTTTGTGAAAGTATGCTAATGAGCGAGGTGTTACCTGTTAGGAAGATTTTATTGAATTAGAGGAGACAGAATTCCAGTTTAGTTTAAGAATGGAAGATAGGAAGATCGCTGGTGATAGTGGAGAAATAGTCAAGAGATAGTGCGAGGGGATTCAAGAATACACAGAAGTGAAACATGTTAAAACTTTGTATTGGAAAGCCATAAAACATATGAGTCTCTCCTTTCTGTTTGATAAGTCTGCTGAAAATTTCCATGAGCTTTTAAACTATCCATACAATTGGCTCCAACTTCAAAAGACAAAAAACTAAACAGAGAACCAAAATGCCCCCCAAAACAGTCCAAAATTGCCAACAGACTAGACGAACCCCAAAAGGTGACAGATCATAACTTGCTTTTGACCGGCAAGACTTCATTTACTAACTGGGTGGTTTTAGAACACTGACTGGCCTGTATCTAGTGGGAGGCACTTTCCTGCTTTCTGTTAAGGAAGTGATGTATTGTAATTTGTAGGCAGACAATTATGCATGGAGAGAGGAAAAGAAAGTATTTCCTGGAGTCTGGCAGTGGTAATTCCTTGTACAGCACATAATTGATATTCTGAATGCTCATTTTGTTGGGATGTTAGGTTAGGGATTACGCTGAAAGCCTATAATTTTTCATTTTTATATGTGCCCTCAAGTGAAAAGAAGCTATATAAACTTGGGAAAAAATAGTTACTAAATGCTAGAACTGATCTACTGACCGTGTATTTTTAAGGAATTCTTGTTAATCAGAATAGGTCTGTGGTACCGAACTTTGTGGGTTCAGCTTTGAATATGCAAGAAATTTTTCTTCAAAGTTAACTGTATTTAATGTTTCTCACAGCTTCATAAGAAAGCAAGAGGTATTGATTATAACTGGAAATTACAGAATCAAAGGATTATTAGGGTTGGGAAGGGACCTCTGTCCTTTCTTTGTACAATGTTTATGATTTCTGTTCTTTTATAGTACTTAAAATTTTGTCTTTAACCTTGAAGGATGATGCTACAAATACTGGGGCCTGTGATTAATTTTGAATTTTCATTTCCAAATTAAAAAGATAAAGGAATGGATAAAGCATCAAGAAGGAGTTGGGGAGGGAAATATTCTGGGGAGGCTGTATAGGTTGGGAGGTGGCACATTAAACACATAACAAGGAACGTTGGTTCTGCTCCATGATGTTCTTCATAGGCATTCAGAAGTCTCTGACAGAACAATGCAATACGTATTTGAAGGTTAGTATGGTGAAGAAAATGTGAAAATGAAGCTGGAAATAGAATCTGAGAAGTAAGGCACTGAACTGTAGAGAGAGGATGTCAGTGTTTTTTTACCAGATGACATGAGATTTTGGGATCTTTGGATTTCTGGTAATTATCACAGCTCTGAAGGTTGTATGTGAAAAGGCTGTGGTGAAAAGCTCTTGTTTAGACAGCTGTTCATGATGTAGTCAGTGTCAATGTGATGGCAGTGCTGTAAGAAAGTGTCTGTCCTAGTTTGCCTATCTGGAAAAAAGCAAGGGGACCAAGTTTTCATTGTCTATTCATAGCTGCATTTGAATAGTAAGCTGTAGGATAGGTACAAGTCAGCAATCATTTTCACTTTCCACTTGGCAACTCAGGAGCTGAAATCATTGAATAAAAGCATGTGAAGTGTTGAGATTTGTCATCAAAATCATGGCTCTTGCCATTCATGGGCTCTTTAGTAATATGTATGTCTAAGTCCAGTGTCACTGAAGTCAGAAATGATACACAATAGCCTAAAATTTTCCTTTCACTAAACTTTCAAAAACTTTTACTGAAGTTTTTTCGGTACTAAAAGTACTGAAGAAAACTAGAAACACACCTGGCTACTGTGTTCTAAATTTATCTTCTGCGCTTTAAAAAATGCCACAAGAGATTCGTAACCACAAACCTAAGCTTATGATCAGTGTGTTGGACATGTAGTGTGAACAGTTTACAATAATTTTTATGTTATGTTACATTGGAAATATTTCAATAGTCTTTGAGGAGAGAGCATTCGAAGTGCATTTCTTCTGTCCAGTTGAAGGAAGTAATATTCTCTTCTGTTGTTTTTTGCTTGGCCGTTTACTGAGGTACTTTGAGCATAAACACAAATTACTGCAATGTTTTTAGATTCTTCAATTTATGGATGCCAAGACCTATACTATGACAGCAATACAAAGTAATCATCCCTTGGGGACAGACAATCAAAGGCTGGTCCTGAAAAACAAAGGCTATTTGGGTATTTGGTAGTCATTTGCTGTTTGCTGCTGTGGAATCACTTCACGTTTCTTTTCTCACTGCTCTTTTAGGATGCTTTTTAAAGAAAGCCGAAGTGTTCACAATCACCTCACTTCTGCTCCGTGAGTATAATAGTGGCAACGTGCTAAGATCCTTAGGTTGTGCACAGCATCTTTTCTCATCTTCCTGCTACCTGTTTTAGACAGAAGGAAGGCAAGGGAGGTACTTCGGGATTTGTTTGAAGATGCTTGTGGTGATGTTTATAATCTTTTTTTAATGCTTTAATTTAGGAATGTAACTGTAACGTTCTTGTGGCATTATATTTTAACTCACTTGTGAAATGGCTAGATAACTCCAAGGGTTATTAATTCTTGAATTAATACCTTTTACTCAAAGCATTATACGCTGCCTAAATTTTGACATTCAGCATATTAAACTAACTCAGACTGCAGTACTTCCTGCTTTTTTTCTTTTCCTCAAAAATACCTCTAATCACAGAAGTCTGTGTATCTTAGTGGGATTTTATCTTCGTTTTCAGACAGCACTGTGTGCCTCTCAGGAGCTGTCCACATTCAGTCAGAATTCAAATGAATTGTTATAACTTTAAATAAACACCCCAATTGCAGCTTTTGTGATAAATATGATTAACATAGGATAATTTTCTACATAAAATCAAAACTGAGTCATGGTTCTCTATCATAAAGTCTTTCTTTAGCCAGGTATATTTCTAGTTGCTTAGGAAAGGATCACAAATTGCCTGTAAGATGTCAATCTATGGATTGCCCTTGAATAAAGTGTGAAATGCTGAACCTCTAAATTGAAGCCGATAACTAATAATCCTCAATGCTGGCCTTACTTGCATGACTGCAGTTCATGTATGTTGCAGAAGAAAATCTGACAGTTTGCTAAATGACTTCTTGCAACAAACAAATTAGATTCAACTGTTTTACAGTTGATAAGCAACAAACCACTTCTGTGGGTGGAAGAAGCAACTGTTTTTATCTGGTTTGGAATAAATGAGAGTAGGAAGCATCCTCCTCAGGGACAAAAGTATCATTATAAAAAGTGAAATTTTATTAGTTTTCTAGAAGACTTCAGTGTAGACAAACTCATAGTATTAAGAGGATGAATTTAATTGATATTTTGGAGTTCCTCTAAATTAGAAAAATAAAACCACCTCTCTGGATATATCCTGATCTATATGTCAGGTTATATCACCAATTCAGTTGACTTTGCAACTAATTTGCATAGATATACATGACCAGAAAATGAATTGATTGTGTACTATTTTTCTTTCCCCCTAATATTTTAGACCATCTTTCATTTCAAGAATGTTTTATTATTAAAGCTGGACTTCTGTAGTCATTATTCTAGTTTATTTGGATATAATCAGGGTAACACTCAAAATGAAGATTACTTGCCTTTTTTTTGATCTTCTGATGCACATTTTCCCCTTATGTTTTAGGGCAAAGAAGAAGGTGATTCTGGCCCCTAAACCCAAAGTGAAGGTAAAAGCCTAATAATATATCTGAATGTCCACTTAGTGGTCCAATGTAACCATTTGATACAATGTTTCTGCCTCTGATCCTGAAAAATTCTTGCAGAAGGTTTCTGTCATGCAATGTTTATTGACTTGGTGGTGCATTACTTCAAAGAACGTAGTACAAAATATTTCTGTATGGCTTTGCCACTTTAAGCTGTATTAGTTTTTTGAAAATTGACTATGAAGAGGTACCTGTTCCAGCAATGTTTCACATTTTTAAATGTGTACTTTGTGTGTTTTCAGTTTGTGTTAAATTTGGCAACACTGGAAAACAGTGTAGTAGGAAGGATGCCATAGTCTAGAGGTCTTCATTTGACATGACCAGGTGTTGTCTTAATTCAGTAGCGGTTTTCCTAAGTTGTCAGATTAGCTACCCTATTCTTCACAGTATTGATTGTTCTTAACTGTATGGGGCACTTTTATTTATGTGGAGCAGCAACGCTAGATTTTTAAATCCAAATATTGAATTGGCACACAGGGCTCCAGCACCTAGATATCATAAGTATCTTAATATGAACATTTCAATAGTAGATCTTTGGTTTGTCTGAATTTACTGAATAAACATATTACTCTAAAGATGACCTTGAATCAATTTCAGAAAGACTATTAAACCTGATGTTTCCTTTCCCTTCATTTTCAGGACTCCAGTCCAAAAAAAGAACAGAAAACCTGTATGTCTTCAGTCAATTCAAGTTGTGCTAGTATACTGAGTTCCAGTGCAGCTGTGTGCACCCCAGCCAGCTCTAGCTGCACAGCAGCTCCAGAGACGATCTGCTTGGATGACTCACTGGATGAAGATCTTTCTTTCCACCCACCCTCACTGGACTCTGTTTCTGATGCTCTGGCAGTTATCAATAATGGTGCCAAGGGATCACCTCTTGGATCCACCATAGACACACCAACATCCAGACCTCGCCCTGGGCTGAGGGAAGAGAAACTAGCAAGCATTATGAGTAAGTTGCCTCTGGCAACTTCAAAGAAAGTAGAGCCCACTCAAACATCCCATTCATCAAGTCTTATTGCTGGTCACACAGGGCCAGTACCAAAGAAACCCCAGGACTTAGTTCACACTGGTATCTCTTCAGGCCTTATTGCTGGATCTTCAATTCAAAATCCCAAGGTTTCCCTAGAGCCTTTGCCAGCCAAACTACTTCAACAAGGACTACAGAGGTCAAGTCAGATCCAAGCTGCTTCCTCATCTTCTCAGACTCATGTTTCTTCCTCTAAGACTCAAGCAGCTATTTCCACCTCCTCTCAAAGAACCAAGGATGCTAATATCTTGGTATCATCTGCTGAGGCTCAAGGTGGTACATCCTCAACATCACAAGTGACAAAGGTGCACCAGCATTCAGCTGTACAACAGAAATACGTATCTCCCTTACAAGCAACTATTAGTAAATCACAGACCAATCCTGTGGTGAAATTGAGTAGTAACCCCAAACTCTCTTGCTCATCACCAGTCATCAAGGCTCAAGATAAGTCTGTAGTGTATCGCCTGCCTTTGTCTAATCCCTCATCTGGAAGTGGCTCTCAAGTGTCTCACCCACTGGTTTCTCGGACAACATCCAGCACCTCTACCTCTAGTAACTATTTAGCCAAGGCTATGGTGTCACAAGTTTCTTCCCAGGGTTTCAAGCCTCCCTTCTCCATGGCTGCCTCTCCCAAACCTGCTGCCTCTCCCAAGCCCACTTCATCTAAGCCCTCTGTGACACCCAAGCCCAACGCATCACCTAAATTTTCATCCAAGTCCACCTCATCCCCCAGGCCTGCAACAACACCCAGTTCTTCCAGTTCAAGTGCACTAGTTTCCCAGAGTAGTCACTCCAGCAACAACCCCCTTCATAAACAGACCAGTGGTGTAAATATCAGCAGGCAGTCTCCCACAGTGAATTTGCTGTCCTCTAATCGCACCTCAGGCCTTCAGCCTGCAAAAAACCCTCAGGCTTCTTCAAAATTGCCCAACTCTTCTCCTTCTGGAACTGTTGGTAAAAATAATCTGGGTGGAGTTGGAATGAATGTACCTGCCAGCAGAGGCAGTAACCTTAACTCAAGTGGAGCTAGTAGGACTAGTCTGTCTGGGGGAGCAGGAAGTGGAACACAGGGTGCTACTAAACAATTGTCAACTCCACACAGACCATCTTCTGCCTCAGGGTCTCCAGTTGTAGCAGCCAGCGTGCAGGTACGCATCTAACAAGTTTGCATTTGAGCCTTGCATTCATGTTTATCACACTTATTTTGTAAGCGTTCTTAGTATATTTTATTTTTATTTGTAGGTGTCATAAATTTAATTTTTTACCTTTCTAAGCATAATACTAATTTCTATACTGATACTGATGAAACTATTTCATGCTAAATAATGTGTGTTTCCAGCTGATGTGAAATGCAAGGATCAGTGTGGAACAAATCCTCACTGTAAACTGTTTGTTGGTCTATCCTGTGAAAAAGAATTCACTTTTTTCTTTTAACAGCACTAGAAAAGGTAAGCTTTGTGTGACCATATTTTCAGGGGATGTGGTATTTTCTTGCATTATTTGATTTTCTCATGTTTACATATTTGTAATGATGGTGGTAATGAAAAAGGTGTCTTTGTACATTTGTTTGTCAGGCTTCATGATTAACCTCAAAACTGGAGTTCAGTTGCTTGTGTTTAACTGTAATTCAAGACTTGTAATTGTAATTAACACTTGCAAGAGCTATTCTTTTGTATTTGTGACTCTGTATTTTATTTTGTAAGATATAGTTAAACTGAATGGGACACGCCATTAATATATAAATACCCTAGAAACTGAAAGCTTATACTATCAGTAGAGAGAAGACAAATCAAACAAAACAAATATTTTGAAAATACTGTTGTTCTAAAACATACTAACCTATTATTTACTCAGAAGACAACCTGCTTTCCCAAGCTGTGTTCATCTTACTGGGAATGTTTAATTACTCAGATGATTTGATATTTTTCTCTATCTAGTGCTCTCTATGCTGAAGTCACCAATACTTAAGAAAAGTCGTATTGCTCTAAATTATATTCTTGGTGTACAGCAAATGGAAAACGTTGTATTATTCTGAACAGTGCACATTGCTGTTGCACGGGAGTGATGTATACTCAATTTCTGGCAATGTTTTATAATCTTCTAGTCTGCCATCAAATTCTTCTTAATGCAGCTGAGTAACAGGAAGAAAATAATTTTTACCGGACACTTCTATGGTCTTTCATCCTACTATACTGAAACACCAATAAAACTGTGGTAGGCTCTGACACAGCATTCACTTACTCTGGGTGCTTAGAATAGAAAAAAAATCCACAGCCTGTATGCTGTGTACAGGCCACTGAGGTACCACATAGGGTCTGGAGAAGAGCTGAGCCAAGTACAGTGCAGTTTGAGTACCCTGGAAGGTGCCTGGAGGAGACAAAAAGGGCTACAATGAATGGACTAGGAGGAGAGTTGTTTCTTCCTGGTGCAGTCAGCAGAACCCAGTGGATGCAATGTCGGTGATGTAGAACAAAATGTGAAATGGATGTGGTAGTGCTTAAAGACAACAGAAGGGAAGTAAGCAGTGTTTTATTGTGTTGGATGATGAGATGAATTCTGGCAAACCCTCCTGTAGCTGAAGGCAAGTAATTTTTTTTGTTGGAAACATTGATCACCTGAGTAATGAAATGCATTTTGGCCACAATCCTACTGAAGAGCACTGAAATGTTGGGGTGTGTGGTGACCAATGAAGTAACACGAGTCCATACTATAAAACAGCAAAATAAATTGTGTTGGTATATAGAAAGGGGTAAATCAGCTAGAGATACTGAACAGCATTTGGTATCAGTAAAATAATTACTGAGACCTTTCATGTGGGTTTTTTACAGTTCAGAAAATACTTTAATAACTTAAAAATGGTTGAGAAGAACAGTATGAAATCAGAAGATAAACCATGGAAAAAGGCTGTTGCTGCTGTGCACTGTCAAGTGCACAGTGGAGTACATTCAAGGAAAGATTAGAATTGAATTACCTTCCATTTCAAGTACACCAAAGGGGAAGAGCTTCGTGATCACAGAGGCTTTTATTTAGCTATAAAGGTCTAATAGCTGGCTGCTGAACTGGAATGAGTTCCAGACTAGTTGTTAGGTACAATGTATTAAGGACTTAGCTACTCCTCTTAAAACTTCACATAAGACTGAATCTCCTTTCTGTTAAGGCCTTAGGGATTTAATTCTTATTTGAGATGCTATTAGAAGATGAGAATGGTACCTGCATTGCTCATTATAATCTGGTCTGCTTACATTAAAGATGAAACTAGATTATTTCATGTGATAATAAAGGTGTTCTTAACTAGGAAGCTTCTAAGAAGTGTTTCCCTCCTTTCTACTTCTGATTGACACAATTATTTACTGGAATACAAGTTTATACCTGCTGAAGCCTCACAGAAAGTTAAAAAAGCCAAAGAGTACATGTGTGATTTCCTTAAAAAGCTACCTACCATTAGCACTGTTGAGCAGAATCTGGCTTGGACTTCTAAGGATCTTAATGACTAAGATCTACATGACCAGAATGAATCCTTTTAAGAACAATTGTTCATGAGTTAAATAGAAACATCTGAACTGCAGTTCCTTTAGGGCATGCTCTGTAGCTCTTTTCTTCACTGTACTTCTGTCTCCTCCTTTTTGAGTGAGTAAGCAAGATCTTGGCAGTGCACTTTACAAAGTTTCTGTTTTCAGGCATTTTACAAATTCACAGTTGCAAAACGATACTGTATGGTTTTTGTTTTTATGCCCTTTACAAGACTACATAGACACTGAACAGTTGTCAAATTTTTGCACGTAAGCTTTTTGTGAAATTAGTACTTTTAAAGGCAAAAGAGAATAATAGTGTGTTGATACTTCTCATTCCTTTTTTTCTACTTGTGGAATAGAGTATGTTGTAGAAGTTGGTACCTTTAAATGACGAATATAAACACTTGCTAGGAACGTCATGTTTAGGTAAATTCCCTTTACAGTGGCACTGTTGTAAAGTATTGTGTTTTCTCATAAGAAGCAACTGTGCTTTCTTTAGCTGCTTTTATTGGAATATCTTAAGACCAAACTGGTAATAAAAATTTATCCAAGCTAGGAGATTTCATCACTTTGCTTTTTCTCTAAGTTGCCATTACAGAACTCAGTGAAATGTCATTTTCATTTCAAGCTCATGTTTTCATTAAAATGATTATACGTTTTGGGTTTACTTGAGGCTTACCTGTAGAAATGCACAGATTTGAAGTCCTATTTCATCTGAGTCTTTTTAATTCAAATAACTACAATATCTGAGTTGGAGTCTGATTCGAAGTGTTTTCTGTGCTGTTTTGTAGTAGATAACTAGAGAACTGAACATTAGCATATGAAATTACTGTATATGCAGCAAAGGAAAGATTGTTAAACAAGAATGAGCTGATCTAATGTTAGAGGAATTAACGTGATTTGGGAGCTGTTGTAGCTAAAATGTTCTGGCTAATCTTGCATTTTTATTTTAAAACTGCAGTGAATTTAATTTAATTTTGACATTTAAAGTGGAAAGATTATTTTGCTTTGTCTTTTCCTCTGACGTGTGCATACATACCTCTACATACATATGTATGTATGCATTTTGCTAGCCTGACTTCTTAAGTTTGGGGCTTCTTACATATGAATCTTCATTTTCAGAATTCATTGTTACATCTTTAGAAATAATGTTCTCTTAAGACTCAGATTTGGAAAGGGGAGAGGTGTAATACTGTATTTCTAAAGAACTTCAGATCTTCAATCTTCAGATCATTGGATAATTTCATATTATAAATCTAATAGAAGATACTTCATTACATTTTGACTGTAGACCCAGTGCGTAATTAGAAAGGAGATCAAGGAAATTACCTGTAAGGCTGATGAGAAAAATGTGATAGGTGAACCATACTCTTATGTCTGAATCTGCAATATAATTGTGCTTGCTTAGCAAATGAACACTGGGAAGACTTCCTCAGTGGATAAGTAGATATTCATTAATAGTTTAATACACTTCTCAACAGCGCAACACTTAACAGGGAATAGTTGATTTTTATACCCTTAAAGAATACAATTCAAATCCTAAAAATCTTGAAGTACTGTTTCTTTTTTTTGGTTTGTTTTGTTTTTGCATAGTCAACAGCAGGAGCATCGTTACTGGCTAATGCCTCACCTCTGACTCTCATGGCATCACCCCTGTCTGTAACCAGTCAGAATGTGACGTCTGCACCATTAACTCCTTTTGGGATGCTGGGTGGCCTTGTTCCTGTGACTGTGCCCTTCCAGTTTCCCTTGGAGCTGCTTGGCTTTGGGACGGACACAGCTGGAGCGACAACCACCTCGGGATCTACCTCAGCGGCTTTCCACCACAGCCTAACTCAGAGTGAGTGGAATTGTGACACTGTGCTATAAGGAAGATGCATCCTTAAAATGGAAATTGAGTAGGGAAGCAATAAAGTCATCAGATACTCAGATTTGGTTCATGAAAATCCCTACAGGAGAGTAAATGGGATTCCTTCACTGGTAAAAAATTTATTTACATAATTGCCTAAGTGTTATAAATCACCTTTCATAAACTTAACTTCATTGTTATAATCATAGTATATGTCTAGTTTTGAATGCACTTTTTTTGGGTTAACTGCTAATACCTTATTTTACGAAGGAGTATAGTTCAAAAGTCTTCAAATGTCACAGTTCGAATAAGAGACTTAATATGGTGATTCCTCAAAGTAGCCTTAACTCAATCTCAGATATCAAACAACTCTCTTATGAGGAACTATCAACCAAGATGGCATTTACTTGTTCTGACTGCCTATAAAGAAGCTATTTATGTTCTTAAGCCATATGAAATGTTGGTCTTTCTGCCAAACAAAATGATCTGACGAGTTGCATCCCCGTAGCAAGGCGTGGTCCTTGCTCTGACTTTTGACTAACTATATTTGAATAGGCTTGTCTCTGTTCACTTATTCCAGCCATCAGAATGCTATCAGGTATTTATCCTTTGTTGTGGAGATAAGCTTGCTACTACAGCTATGCAATAAAAACAAAAACTTATTTCATAGAGACTACCTCTCTCCTCAAGATTTATTTTTTTCTTTGCTCTCCTTTTTTTTTTTTTTTTCCCCCAGACTTACTGAAGGGTTTACAGCCAGGTGCTCAGCATGCAGCAACACTGTCTCACTCACCTCTGCCTGCTCACTTGCAGCAAGCTTACACAGGTAAAGACATGATATATTTCTTATTACTTATTTTTAACTTATTGTAACTTAAAAATCAGATTTCTGCTTTAGACTGAAATATAATGTACACCAGTACTTATTTTAGAGAAGACACAACACAGGGACTAACTTTGGGAGCAACTGGCAGAACTTACTCTATTGTAGCAGTATTTTTGGAACCTGATTCATTAATTTTTTCCCCCTACTTCCCTTCAATGTCAGGAACAAAAAAAATTCAAAAATTCCAGTACTTTACTGCAGCAATTCTAGAAACTGAAGTGTACAAATTCAACTAGTGGAGAAAAAAGGAGTAGTTCTTACTGGACACTAACATGATTGTTTATAGGCTGCATAAAGTTTTTTTCCACTAAAAATTTTCATTTCCCCTTTGAAGGAGAAACTGACCTTCTAGCTAAAAGCTTTTTTTCATGTTTCTTATAAGAGTATATTCATGTGTGAATGGTGGGGTGGTTTCTCAATGGAATATCTGCTTTCTGTAAGGATTTTATGCTTGATAGGAGTTGCATATTTTGCAGAATATGCAAATAGAAGAGAAACTTGAAGCAGAACATTTATTTTTCTGTTTGTAAGGCTCAGAGCAGGAGAATTTTCAGAAAGCTTTAGAAGGTGCAGTTTAGAGTGTATACCTTTCTTTTGTCACCTGTAGTGTGTTTTCTGGGGGCCAGGAGAAGGAATGGGAAGGGTGGCAGGGGCTTGGTGGGCATTCTTCATTTGAGAGTTCTCAGTACCAAAAAATTGGGCAGTACTTTGGTATGAAGCTAGATACATCAGGTTGCAACAATGCTGTTTCTAATAAATGAACTACAGGAAAGATGCAAAGTCTTCCACTCGGTAAAGACAATGCACGTTTTGGTGATGCTAAAGCTGAACCTGCCAAATTCCTGTCTCTCCTACTGTAAGTTACAAAAATAAACATTCACTCATGCTTTTATTCTTCCCTTTTGTTTCTGTCTCTCAACTACAGATGGAGGCCAAAGTAAAGGGGACACTAAGTTACAGCGGAAAAACCAGTGACTTCTGGACAAGCAAGGGAGCTGAAGCAGTTCTGGTTGGCTGACAGAATCTGCCCAGTTGGGAAAGTGCTTATTGTCACAGGGCTGCTGTTTCTGTCAATGTTTACATATTCTGATCCTAAGCACTGTGGTGAGAGGAAGAAGAAAAATAAAACAATACTTGATCAAAGAGAGAAGGAAAAGGAGGACTGGTCCTCCTGGTCATGCAGACTGGTCATAGTTTGATATTGCCTAAAGAAACAACTTTTTTTATCTGCTCTGATTGGCTTTTAAAAGAAATTGATCGTCAAACCCACAGCAGCACCAACATTTTGTTTCTGGGTGAAGTCAAATGAAAAGTGGAAATGGTGAAAGGAGCTAGAATAGGTTTCTCCATTCATTGTGTAAGGTGGAATCATCCACTTCCTTAGTGCCCAAAGTGCCCAGTGTAAGATTGTGTAGGTCCTGAGTGTACTGTACGATTATGGACCAAAGGTTATGTAGAATAGAGATGGTGCTGGGATACTTTGCATTATAATGAAACCTTTAGACAAAAGCAGTTTCTGATAATGGGCGTTCATCCAGCTTTAGAAGGCTGTTTGGCTTTACAGAGCCTACAGATGTATGCAGTCTCTATAGAGAGTTGTCTTCAAAAACGGATCTCCTGGTACATCAGTATGTGAGACACAGACTATTTGATTTATTTTCAGGGTTTTTTTAGTACAAAAGTTCTTACTTAAGGGAGGAAGGGGATGGAAATTAATTTACATGAAAAGAAACCCACATTTTATTGGTCAGACTAGCATTTTCTTCCCACGTTTTTTTGAAATCACACTACTGTTTCAGTATTTCCATTGGTTAAACTTTCTTTTACCTTGTGCTTATTTGCTACTGAAAAGATAATCTATTCATGTCTTTCATAAACCACAACCAGTTCTTTTCTCATTCTCAGGCTTCATCTTTTATCTAACTCCTCCCGAAGCCAAGCATTATACTGATTTGCTAGTTAAAGAAAGCTGATTGTGACCTGTTCCAGAGTCAGATTAATACTGCTTCAGGCATTAGCCAAAGAGGAGTCGTTCAAAAGCGACCAGAGGTGCCTTCTCTTCTGGGGGCTGAATGGGTTGTCTCCAGCATTTCCAGCCCCTGCTGGCCCGGGGAGTTTAACCTGAACTCTTTCTTACATGGTAGCACAAGACTGCAGAGCTGGCTTTGTTGGTTTTTACTTTTTTTTGTTTGATAGCAATACATCAACTGATTCACATGTAAGATTAGGAAGCATCCAGCACGTGTTGCACTTTTGACACTAGGACAGAACGTTGCTGTTGAGTCCCTTGCGCTGTCAGATAAAATGTGAGAATGGCAGAAACTAAAGTCATAGGGAAGAGGAGCAAATAAACCAGTATGATGCCCTTCTCCTTCAACCCTGAAACATTCCTTTGACCAGAGATGCTGAAATTCTTAGTGAAAAGTTTTTCTGGTAGTTTGACTTGAGATTGAACCAGACACTACTGGCCATCTCACACCTTTTAGAGAGACTTGGACTCCTGAATAATGAATCTTCAATGGTTTTTGCTAGATTACTTAGACCTTGCAGGTTTTCTTTACATGTGATTTATTTTTCTTAGATCAGACAACAATTTCTTTTCTATTTAGAGCTCATTTTAATTTTATATAAATATATATACATAAATTTAAAATAATATATATTGTGTATTTAGTATGAAAATGTTGGGTTGAGCTCAGCAATAAATGTTTTTGCACAACACTTCTGTGAAAGACAGATTGAATTAAGATACATCGGTTCATTAGTTTCACTCCACAGCATCTGCCAATTAAATGCTTTTTAGCCGGTGCTAATGTTTTGTATGTGGTGTGTTGATCAGATAAGCTTGCATCTCCATTGAGGTTTAGAGTTGAAACACATACAGCTATGTAGACCCTGGCAGTAATACTGCACAAATTCTGTCAAAATAACATAAACTTTTTAGAGTGCAAGTTTCATCTGATGCTTTTAGGGTTGAAGGAAGCCGACTTTTTTTTTTTTTTTGAGGCCCAACAGTTCTGGCAGGATGTTAATTTTCTGAACTGTGTCAAACCTGAGAACTTGTAATGATGCATGTAGCTAAGGGAGTTGCAGCAGTGAGCCATTGGGCAGCAATATATTTAAAGGACCCTGTCCTAAGAGAGTTCTACCTCTTCTGTGTTTTCCTCATCAAGGCATCCCATTCAAATTCTTTTGTCTTCATACTTACTGAAATTTTAGACTGGGAGACTTGGAGCCCTTTATAAGTACAGCACAAATTCCCTTTCACACATTCCTTTCTTCCTGGAAGTATGCTTCATCTTCAGTTGAAGACTATCCTCTCTAAATCTTGAGGGTGGGAGTAGTCCTGCTTCTGTGTCCTATTGAGCTTCTCAGTCTTGGGAAATACGTGAACTAATACTTATTGTGGAAATAGATACTAGGATGATGAAAATAAGGATGCCCATACATTGTGACAGCAGTTGAAACATCCCCCCCTCAGCAGGTAACTGTTTTCAGTCATTACACTCCTGTTAGTCATTACACTCCTGAGTGTCTTTTGAATGAACAACATTGGGGATGGCGACCCTCTACTTGCTGGTTTCTATTCTCCCTGGTTAAATCCAGCAAGGCCAAATCAAAGGAAATAATAGAGTGGTTCCCAGAGACCTTTGCAGGTAGCATAGACAGGATCGGAAAGATTACTGCAACGTTCAAATGCAAAATTAGGTTAATGTTTTACTATTTTCTGTACAGCAGCTCTTCTGAAGACATTCCCCCCCCCTAGGTTTTTACTACTTTTTAAGGGCCTTTGTTAATAAATAAACTGTAGTTGTACATATTAAATAAACCCTCAGTATTCACAAGCAATAAGAAAGCCAAGTTGAGCTGTCTTTTCCAGGCAGCAGGTCTGAACTTGGTTTGGGGACTGTAGATGAGCTAACATGTCAAGCTCTCTGAAAGCCCCAAACAAATGCAAGCAATAACTTCAAACATAGGTTTTAGACATTGACACTGTCTGGGTAGTATTCCCTGCTACATGATCCAAAGTCCTAAAAACCATGGTAGCTATTTTAAATCATTAGAGACTCTTGCAAAGAAAGAAGGCAGGCTAAATGAAAAACAGGCTGCAGAGTTTCCTGATACCTTGCACTATAACTGCAGTGTCCTCCCATTCCATGACACAAATGGCCTAAGTCACTTTCTCCAGCCTTCTCTGTTGATTTGAGAAACATGTCTAAATACTGTTCAACTGAGTCACAAGTGCGGATGCTGTGGGTTTCACATCTGTTTTCTGCTAATCAGAAGTAACTTTTAATTACTTTCTGCTTTGTGTTTGAATCTGATCAAAGTTGTCTGATGCATGGATTTAGGGTTGGGAGAGGTGCTTAAAAGCCTGTTCCTTCCTGCAGTCCCATCACCTGACCCTTCCTCCACACTCCTTCTCCACTTGGTGCAAGACCCTTGAGGACATGAAAACAGAGAAATCTGCAACTCTCCCAAGCTGCCATCAGTTGTGCGAACCAGTAACCCTCTGGGAGTCACCTTGGACTCCAACTAACTTTATCACATTTGCTGCTACATTCGTAAAATGAACTTTTGGCTGTATTTATTAGCAAATCTTAATCTAGTTTACAGGTTCCTTTTGTTTTCTTTTGATTAGTTTTTGCCCACAGTTGGATTAGAAGCATTTGGGTGTTTGGGTTGATGGTTTTTTTGTTTTGATTCATTTGTTTGTTTTTGAGTGAATTGGTGAAAGCACAGTGATCCCTCTTCTGCTTTTGTTCTGGATTTTTTTGAAGATGGCATTGCAGGGAAAAACCTACAGCCAAGCCAAACTGAGGAAGGCTTCCTCCTACACCTAACTTTCATCTTTTGCTGAACTGGGGGGAAAATTGTTAAAGGGACACTTGTTTTTTTGTTTGGGCTTGTTAGTTGTTTTGGGTTTGTTTGTTTTTTTATAACATGAACCATAAGGTTAAAGTATTAGGTAAACAACTGATTAATCAACACTTTATGCAATTTTAATTTTATAGAAATTTTTAAAAAGATTGGTAGACTCTGGTCCAAGCTCTGGTGAAATGGCTGTTACCCTTCATGACTTACTTGATTCAGGCCTTTGTCCTTTGTTTAAGTGCCTTTTTTTTTTCTTCTTTTTTTTTTTTTTTATTTTTATTTTATTTTATTTTTTTTTTTTTATTTCCCTACCCTCTTTAAACTTTTCTCAGAGATCCTGAAGTGCTGGAAAGCATTTTGGAGGAAAATCCTAAGCTTGCCAAGATGGCTTTATGCTGTTAAACTATTTTTTTCCCTTTTGTAAAGAAAAAAACAAAACCAAGTGTGTAATGTGTGTAACTTCATAGCTGCGGTAGTGTGGCTTTGGTTCTGTGTGCTTGTGCATTCTCTCTCACACGCACACATGTGCACACACACACAAGCAATATTCCTGAAACCTGTTCATCCTTCTCTATTCTCCTGTCTCTGTTAAATGCTACTTTAAGGTTGAACGTTTGTGCAAAGATGGCAGTACAATAAAAGAGTGTGTGCATGAGTGTGCATAAATGTGCATGAGAGAAAGGAAGTGGCTAACGGGAATCAAACTTCTTGCATTTTTCTCTGAAGGTTTTGAATTTGTTTCTTAATTAAGTCATGAGTAAAACATTATGGGCCCTGTTTGGCAACCTTATTAACTGAACTGCTTCACACAATCACTGAGTCTGAGGCAGAGATGTGTGGCTGACAGCCCCAAGGAGCTGGGGGTAAATAAAGTTAAAACAGCAGCTTGCAACATATTTGAATTGAGGTTAACTGCAAGAATCTTGTGTGCAGCTCTGCTTGCTACCAGTTACTACAAGGATTCTCATATTTACCAAAGTTATCACTTTCCACCATACATCCTTTGTAAGAAGGAATTTGGTAAAACCTGCAAGAGAGCAGCTGCTAATTCAGTTTAAAGCTAGCTATGCTTCACATGCTGCCTAAGTCACTCGCCATGACGTACTTTTCTAGTTGTACTTCTCAGTTTGTTGAGATTTTGTTAGTGGTTTCTTCTCTTAATATAATGAACAGTAAGTTCATGTGTTCTTAGCTGCAGATAAACCCTCATAATAGTGTCTGTGCTTGTTTCCTTGTTCTCAGACAAAATTAGCTATCTGCAATAGATGATCTAGTGATTTTAACAGCTTTGTGCCGAGGATCTATCTAACTTATGATTATTATAAACATGAATACCTGAAATTAGCAATTCACTTGTGGACCAAGTGCTAAATTTAAGGTAACATGCATATGCATCATTAGACTGTCTTTGTTCTGTGATGTGCTTCCCCTAGGGAAGATCTAACTTTGAGTTGCAATATGAAGAGGAAGCATTTATTTTACAGAGTTGGGATTGGAATGAGGAGTCCTTCATGGGTGGAGAACCAGTGTGGAAAACAGAAAATATGTTACCAAATATTTTCCTGTGGCAGAGAATAGCCTAACTCAGTACTTGGCTTGTCTTCACATGTTTGAGTTAACCTATTACATAAACTATGCCATAAGTGGATTTCTCCTACCAATCTAATGATGCCAGTCAAAGATAGGACTGTTGCTGGTAGCTTAGCCAGTTGGAGTGGTAGTTGAGGGTGCTTCTTAATCTGTCTTAGGTGCATCAGTGAAGTTACTTCAGTGAAGTTTACTACATTCACCAATTACATTGTTTAATTCCTTTTGAACACACATGCTCTTCATCCTAGGCTGATCTGTGGGATGAGGAATTTACACCTGGTGACGATGGCTGACTGTTGCAGTCTTTAACAAATGCAGCTGTTATAAAAATCTGTGTCTGTCTACTTAAGAAATCACTGCCAAAATAAGCAGCCAGAAGTATGCTTACTGGGCCACTGGAAAAAGATAACTGTTTTGCAGGTGAATGCTTTGTTTGTGGAAACTTCTGGTGAGGCTTCATCATCCTTCTTCTGTGATGCAGTGAGCCCTTGCTGCTGTAATAGCCTTTTGGGGCTGTAGAAAGCCCTGGTGCTGCTGTGAGTTATGCTGAGAGATCAACATGGCCTGGAACTGGCCCAAAACTGGGGAAGTACAAAGATTCCCTACAACTTTTTTTTTGCACACTCATAAGTAAAACTGCTAACCTTGTCAGTAGACAAGGATATAGGCCTGTATTTTGTAGCCATTTTCGACAGCTGTAGTTCTACCCCAACCACCACCATATTTTGTATCTAGAAGTGTATTTCAGTCTCTTCCATTGCTGTCATCTCCTGCTTGAACAACTACCATTAGCTACTAAGTTTTTCTTTATGGTGATGTAATCCCAGCCAAGCAGTGTACACTATGTTTGGCTCCTATCATGCACAGTACTAAAAGTTTTTTGTTTCTTCCTAGCAATGTGTGCAGATGCATTTTATCAACAGATAATCGTATTTGCTACTGTCTAGTACCAAGAGAAAAAGAGTGGGAGAGAACCAAAACTAGTCAGGAGATGCCACCATCACAGGCCAAACTGAGCAGTTGCTGAGGTAGACAGTTTCATTGAGACTTAGCAGATTTCACCAGAGTGGGGGAAGAAACTTTCTTGTGTTCTCAGCTTTTTCCAGATAAGGCCTTAGTTTGATTAGTAGTCACTAATATCAACTATGCAGATAAGTATTTATGTGTTTCAGTGTTACATGCATTCCTTTCCCCAGCTACCCTTCTTAACACATACTGAAATTTTACCCAAAGAAAATTGAGTATTTTTGAATGTCTGTAATGCAGAACTTTTTGCTAATGTGGGAAAAAAAAATTGTATTTTAAAAAAGAAACCCTTGGACTGGTGCAACATGTAGTGTCAAGTGTCATGAAGTTGCTTGAGAAGGAAGCTAAAATCGCTTCTTGTGACAGGTTTTAGTCTGAGAGGTTTTTTTAAATGTTCAGCTCTCACAATTGGATTAAGAAGCTGCAGAAATGTTTTTTAATGTACGGATTGGATTTGGGAAGAAACTCATGAGACATCCCAGGTTTCTTTCCAGCATCAGAAGTGAATTAAATTAATTTCTCACTGAAATGAAGTTGCTTCTAAACAAGGGGAGTTACCAGCTAAATAAAAATTAAATCACAGTCCCCAGGTATTTCTCACTGGTCTTTTAGTCTTGTTGTATGTAACTACAAATAACAATTTAGCTCAGAGATGAGAACTGTAGTATGTGTTTTATGCCGGTGATTCCATCATGTAGCAATTAGTACCATGTTCTTGCATAGTTATCAAGATCTGTACTGGAAATAGATGGAGAAATTTTATTTTTGGACTACTGTTAAAAAAAAAAAAAAGAAAAAAAACACAAAAAAGACAACAAAATTAACTACTACTTTTTACCTACCCCCCAAAAGTCTACTGAGGAGCGCTATATTTTAGCAGTTAAACTAGTATCCTTGTTAATGTGATTTGTCTCTTGTAGTCATTTACTGGGAGTTAGAAGCATTAAATGAGTAATCCTTAAAAAGTTGCCATTCTCTAACTTAAGGTCAGGTGCTTATAATACAAGGGCATCTGTGATGATAACTTCTGATGATGTAAAATCTCTATGTTCAGAATACTTCATTGGGGAAAAAAACAGCTGTGAGTACAAGTCCCTTTAGGGCTGTCTGATAGAAGAGAGTCAGTGAAGAAGGGTGCCCTGAGCAGCTAATGGCAGTGGGGATCATCCCCTCAACAGCAGTTTGGTCTCTGTATCCTTTGTTTGGTGTCACTAATATATATATATCTATTAGCAAGTTTGGATACAGCCAGTTTAATTCTACCTGACTTGCCGTGACCCCCCCCCAGACAATGAAGGGCTGAGAAACTATTTTGCTGCCTTTCACTGGGGAGCTCAGAACAAAAAGCTTGGAGGAGTTTTTTTGGTTATTAATTCATGTTAAATCACTGCTAGAATTCTTTGAATTCCTCGGCTTCAAACAAAGGAGTGCACAGTCACTAGGAGATGGCAAACCTGTTTGAGTTGGTGATTCCTGTGATGCTTTACTCAGTCCAGCGTGAATTTGTACAAGGTCACCTTCCTCCTTTTAACACTGGCGCATTCCGGATCATAGGGTTTAGCGATGGAGACAGGATCCCGACAGACTTGTGCTTACCTGATGAGCTCTCCAGGGAAACTGCCCCCTCCTGTGACAACAAGCCTGAACAACCAAATGCAGCTACATTTGGGTGGTAAGCACCACTTTCATTTGGATTTTTTAGGGAGGTGTGTTCCAATAACTTTAAGGGATACTGTGTTTTAAATGTGTGGTTTCTTTCCTCTCTCCTTATAAAACTGGACCTGAACACAAGTTTTGAGTTGTTGGGGTTTGTTCTTGTTTTGTTTCGGGTTTGTTTTTTTGGGTTTTTTTCTGTAATAATCTCAGGACCTGAAAGATTGTAGCATTTAGTGTGTCTTAAAAATGATGTACTGTACCAGCCATGGATTTTGTAAATACACCTGTCTCCCTTTTTTGTATTTTAATTTTTAAAACGTGTGTAAGGCTCTTTGCCAGAGGAACTGGTGCCTGCTTTATCTCCATCCTGAACTGAAACAGGAAAAGGAAGAAGCTGCTGCCTCAAAAGCCTGCGTCAGTTCCAAAATGCATGTATTGTTCTGGTCAGTTTAATGGCTGTTAGTCTTTTGGTAGCTGGGAAGCCGGTTAATTCCCTGCACATTCCCAGTTGTGGCTAGCAGAGCCCTGTCAGGGACGCTAATTTTAACTCTCTTCTGTGTGACTACTTGACGTTTCCACTCCTTCCAGGTACTCAGGTTTCCTATCCCTGAGCAATCCAATGCTTTCAGAGGTCAGAACTATTTGCCCTCTGCGAGAATAACTGGAGAGCGTTTCATTTTATCAGTGCTCTGATCCAAACAGAGTCATGGCGTTCGTATCCTGCGAACCTTGCAGGTAATGCTGCCTTCACCTGTTCTGGAAGGGACTTGCCCTTTGTCTGCTTTCCTGAAAGGAGCGCAAGCTTTTTTTGGCAGCAGCCTTTGCTCTGGGACCCACCCTTGCCGGCAGACCCCTGTTCTGCAGTATAGGAGCCTTACTCAATTCGGCGTAGCTGTTCCCTGTCCCTGACTGCGACAGGCTTTTTCATGAGTGTACTTTTCTGTTTTTTTATGTGTCACGTGTCTGTGCTGTATTAAATAAAGAGGAATGTACATATTGGCCCTGTGTCTGTGGTTTCTCACAAAAATAAAAATGGGAAAAGGTTTCACTTGAAGGGTTGGACGTCTCGGGGCTTTTTGTCGGGTTTTTGTTTTGTTTCCGTCAGTCAGGGCAACCACCCGGGCGAGGGTAACACTGTGTGCAAAGACCAGCGTTTTGAAACCACCAAAGGGTGGGTGTGGATGGAAGCACTTCCCTGTGGGAACAAGGCGCTCTCCCGAACCGCAGCCGGGCTCCGCCATTGAGGCACCGCGCCTCCGCCCGGCCCCGGCTCCCAGGGGGCCGCGCGGCAGCCGCGCAGCCAATCACCGCCCTCCGACACGCGCCATAAAAGGCAAGGGGGCGGGGATAGGACATAAGTAACGATACAAACAACGCCCTTTCGCGACAGCCCCAGTGGCCTAATGGATAAGGCATTGGCCTCCTAAGCCAGGGATTGTGGGTTCGAGTCCCATCTGGGGTGGGTTATTTTTCTTTTCTTCACACGCCGCCTCTCCGGACGCCAAAGAGTCGCTGGCTGCCTCGGGTCTGCGGCTCCTGGGCTTCTTCTTGGGCGCCCTCCTTCTGGCTCCAGCGGGACCCGGAGCCCCTTTTAAACCGGAGACCCCAGAAACTCGCGGGGACGCGCCCGTACGGGTTCCCGCCGTACGCTGCGCCTCTCGGAGGGTTCCCGCCGCTCCCGCTCCGTTACCACAGGCCTGCCTTTGGTAGGCGTAGGGCCCACGCGAGGCGTGGGGCGGGCACACCCGCTGGACCTCCGGCGCTTGCCCAGCGGGGGGCTGCAATGGCGCGGGAGGGCGGCAGTGAGTACGGAGGAGGCGATCGTTCGCTCGGCGCTCGGCTGCCCGCACTGCCGGGGCGCGAGGGCGAGGCCCCGGCGGCGGCGCTCGATTGGCCGGGGCTCCCGCCGGCGGCTCGGAAGATGGCGGCGCTGGGAGCGCCGCTGCGCACCCTGCGCGCGCTCCTGCGCGAGCTGCGCCACGCCGCCGGCCGCTCCTATCGCGACAGCCCCGCCTATCGCCACGTGCTGGCGGCCTTCCGCGCGCACCGGGTACGCGCCCTGCTCTGCCCTGCCCTGCCCTGCTCTGCCCTGCCCTGCCCTGCCCTGCCCTGCCCTGCCCTGCCCTGCCCCGCCCTCCCCTCCCCTCCCCTGCCCTCCCTTCCCCTGCCCTGCCCTGCCCTGCCCTCCCCTCCCCGGGCAGCCCTGACCGCCCCTCCCCGCAGGTGACCAGCGAGAAGCTGTGCCGGGCCCAGCAGGAGCTGCACTTCCAGGCCGCCACTTACCTGTGCCTGCTCCGCAGCGTCCGGGAGCACGAGGCCCTGCACCGCGAGTACCACGGCAGGGGCGAGCGCTCCCCTCAGGAGGTCGCCGGACTGGTGGGCTTCAGACTGCCTCAGCAGCCGGGAGGGAAGGGCTGAGAGGCAACGGCTGTGTTCAATGTTTATTCCGCAATAAATAAATACCCTAGAGCAACTGGAATGGGCTGGGTTCTCTAGCAGGTGCCTTTTGTCGGTGTTAGGTTATGGTGTGAAAGCCGTAAGTAGAACCAACCAACCCCGTCCCTCTTTATCAGGCTTCCCAGATGCCCATCCTGTCCTTGTGAATGTTGTGTGATCACGGGCACCCTCGCACGGGTTGACAGAGGCTGGTTGTAGTTGAGAAACACGTCAGCCTTCACTGCTGAACTGCTTGTCTGAGGGGTTGCAGGCGTTCGTGGTTCCCTCATGCGATTCAAAAGTGGTAGGTGAGAGAATTTGTCCAGTGTTTACTGAAGCATTTTTCAGCCATGTTCTGCATATGTGGAATTTCCTACTCTCCCAAGAACAAATGTCTCTTCTGTGGAGCATCTGTGATTTCTGGCGAGCACTGCAGTAGCACAAACCCCTTCCATCTAAAAAGATTCTTTTTTTGTTTTTTCCACGGTGGTGAGCGAGCAGTAGCAATTGAGAGAGATGAATTCTTAATGAGTTTCATGTTTCTCAGTGTCCCTGAGAAGTCGATGGTGCAGCTGCCGGCTTCCTGTGCTGCCCTCACCCACTGAATCTCAGCAAAGCTGGAAGGAACTGACTGGAGCTGCTCACACAAGGTACACAAACAGGACTGTGTTTTCTCACTCATCTCACAAACCTGGAACGGCGAGTTTATAAAAGGTCTTGAGCTGTTGCTGTGCACAGGAGAGCGTTGAATTGTGTGCAAGATAAGTAAGAAATCTATAACAAGAATTACTTTAAATGACTAAAAATGTGAGGGTTACCTGGGGAGAAGCTTGAAGCAACTTGAAGAAAAGAGAGTATTTGTTGGGTTTTTTTTTACTGCCAGGGAAAACAAAATGTTCTGTCACAAAAGCGTTGCAACGAGAATCAGTTCATCCAAGTCTGTTTCTTCCTTCCCCTGTATTTAAAATTTGGGGATGGTTTAATCCCCACAATATAGTGGATAGGCACAACAGATCCTTAAAACTGGGGAGATTTGGGCTGCTTAGGTAAGGTAAGGAGGTGTGAACTACAAATTTTAGGGCTCTGTTGACCAAAAATCCAGTTTGCAAGTCTTACAGTGTCTCCCTAGTTAAACAGTGGGGTTTTTTTTTGAAAAGCATTGATATGAAAGGTAGGAATGTATCAATCTCTTTGCAGCTGAATAGCTCAGAGTTGTGGGATGTCGTCACACACTGAGAAGGCTGTGACAAGCTGCTTGTTCTGGGTTATTTAATGAAAACCACCACATTCTGTAGTATATTGCTTGACAAGGGAAATTTAAAAAAAAAAAAAAAAAAAAAAAAAGATAATTTGGCCAGATACAGTTGCTCTTTAAAGAGTAGAAGGAGCTGAAGTGTGTATGGTGTTGGTGTAATTCTCAATTTCCCCTAAGCATACCAAGGTACTAAACAGACAATTCTAACAAGCATTGGTGTCTCTTCCATTTACTACCCCTTTAAATCTAAATTGATGACTAACAAAAGTAAATTTAGATTTTAAGGAAATAGCAAAGCCAGGACATACTCTAATTCTGAAGGGCACTGGGTAGAGAACCTTCCTGAATGTGTTACAGAAGAGCATTTTCTCTGCAAGTCCTTCTGAAATAACAGATAACTGCGGAGAGGGGGTTATTAGGGGGTTAGGGGAGGTTGTGTCTCGCCTTTTCCCACTCGTGTGGCGCCAACCTCGGACACGACACCGCCTGGGGACGATTAGAACTGATCTTGGTGACGGGTTTTGAGCACTAGGTGGCAACACGGCGGTTGACAAAGGAAGAACCACAAAATGCAGGCTTTTTGACCCATTTCAGAATGGGTTAAATTCGTGATTTTTTTTTTTTTTTTTTTTTTGTGTGTGTGTTCAACCCTGTGAATTGAATTGTCAGCTACACATGGCGGTAGCCTCAGTTTTACGGGAGGTTCTCCAGTACTCGGGGTAACTTGTCTCAGAGGCCTGCACCGGGCACTGGAGAGGAGCAGATCCCGGTCCCGGCGGGAATTGTTTCCCGGCGGGCAGCGGCCCTCAGGCGGCACGGCCGGACCCGCCCGACGCCACAGCCCCGCCCGGCGCCGCCGCTGACCCGGAGACCGTGACGTCACACCGGCCACGCGGGCCTTCCCGGCCAATCAACGCGCCACGGCGGTCCAGACCGGCCGCCCAATCAGGAGCCTCGCCGCGGGGCGCGTCACGGGCAGAGCGGCGCAGGCCGTGACCAATGGGCGAGCGCCCAGGCCCGTCCGCGCTGACGTCGCAGAGCGGACGAGGGAGCGCAGGGCGCGTGCGCGCGGGTTTCCGTTCCCGCCGGCGCGCGCGCGTGGCGGGAGCGGGAGTAAAAGGGAGCGTGAGGGGGCGCGAGGCGGCGGCACCGGCACCGGGCGTGAGGCGAGTTTCCCGCTCCGCTTCCCACCGGGAAAGCCAGGCGGGGGCAGCGCCCACTCCCTCCCCCCGCGGCGGCGGGGGAGCGGCCCCGCCTGTGACGCGAGGGGCAGGGCCGAGCGCCCGCCGCGCCTCGGGCCCTGTAGGCCGCTGTCGGCGTGACTCGGCCGCGCCGCTCCCCCCTCCCCGCGCTCAAGATGTCGGCGCAGGCCCAGATGCGCGCCATGCTGGACCAGCTGATGGGCACGTCCCGGGACGGTAAGTGCCCCCCGGCCATGGCGGGGCGGGGAGGAGGGGGCGGAGCCGCCGCCGTCCCGGAGGTCACGGCGGTACCGGGCGGGCCGGGCTGCGTTGGCCGTGATTGGCAGGCCCGAGGCCCGTTGTCCGCACCCCGCGCGGGGCGGGGCTGCCGGGGCCGTCCGCGGCCGGGTGCGGGGAGCCGGGCACCGCCTCTCCCCGCCGAGCTGCCGGCGCTGGCTGCTGTCCGGGCGGGCGGGCGGCTGCCGGAGAGGCGCTGCTGGCCGTGTCCTCTGCGCACAGCCCTCCCGAGCCGTCACCGAGCAGGGACACACCAGCTCGAGAGATTCTGATCGTCGAGGACCCAAAAATCCCCCCGAGCCGACAGCCCCTTCAGGAGAGCAGGGTGGGGTTTTGTGTCTTTATAGATTTGTCTAAATTCCGGCCCAAACCATCGTGTTAGTCAGCAGGCGGGTTGCTGTTGCTTTCCAAAGGGCAATGTGGGATTGACCCAAGTCTTCAAACTATTTTAAAAACAAGCCCTGAAGAGCCAAGGAAAAGCTCCACATCTTGAGGCAGTCGTACCCGGAGGGAGATGCGAGATGTACGGTCAGGTTTTAGATCGCTCCGCGATCACACACTGAAGAGTTTTGCTGCGTAAAGCTTCCAGCAGTTTTTATCGGGGTGCATGCCAATCGGCTTGAAAGTCTGAACCGGCCCTCGTCCAGAAATCCAGATAGTTGTGGGGCTCCTAGAGAAGAGCAGTTCCAGTTCTGCTCTGCAGTTCTTAACTTCCAAACAAGAGAATACTGCACCCGAGGGTAGGCAGCAATTAGAGATAATTTAAATGTTCTGCGTGTGGTACTCATACTCAGTCCGTACTCACTCTTGCAGACGTGTTCCGTTTGTTGAAGCTTCGTGTTGAATTAAGGGTTACCTGTTTCCCTCTGCAACGAGTAGGATGTGGGAAGTGGGATGTACCTTGTACGTCCTGATTATCTCTTGGTACCGGGCTAATGTGATATGACAGCTTTTTTTAGTATAATCTAGAATTTTGAATGAATGTAAGTGGTTTACACATACCCCTTGTGTCATGAATGCTTTCTGCTGAGTTCTAAATTACTGTTCTGCAAAGATTGTCTTCCAGAGTAAGGCTGTTTAGTGAGTTGTCATCATACTGGATCTAATTTGGGGTGGTTTTTGTCTTGCTCCAGAAGATTTTCCAATGCTTCCTGTTGTGGCTGCATATGTCTAAGTGCTTGGCAGAGCAGCGTTGTGCTTATGAAACTTCAAGTCTTCCCAGTGTTGGCACCTAGATCACTGTCTCAGTGCTACCCTAAGATTACACAGAAGGTTTAAGGGGGGTGGAGGAGCTGTTTCAGTTTCTGAAGGTTCTCTGAAATTTTCTGTTGGATGGTGGGAGAAGAGTGTCATTTACTTGAGACAGCTGCCCAATAGACTAAAATCTAAACTAGAAAAAGCCATTTCAGGCTCTATTTTCTCTGGCTTTGTACAAGGGCAGTTATTGATAATTTTATTTCCTCCCTCCTGCTCACCCTGTAATTCCTAAACCACATGTGCTGAACTGTTCAGAAACTAACTGGCTAGAAAGGAAGCATTTAAACAAAATGGGCAGGATGGGGAACGATAAGGAGAAAAGACCATTTGTAAAACGATTGGATTGAGGATCTCTGTGTAACATCATTCTAGCTTAAAAAGTCTAGTGGAGCTGGAGCACTATTTAAACTGAATTTTACACAGGGATTGCAAATGAACCCTTTTTTGCAGAGCTGGTATTTAATAAATCTAAGGCCAGGCTCAAGGTCATTGAAATATTGCAAACCTTGAGAATAGTGGGGTTTGGGGTCATTTGGGTTTTTTATATTCCTGTTACCTTTGACAAATAGTCTATTTTTGTTAACATGCAAATTGCAGCTTTTCATTAGAATGTGCCGATTTTTTAATTTCTTGGTAGATCAGAACTTTAATTTCACGACTTGTCCCCATTGCCTTTGATTTTGCTCTGCCTGGCAGCACGGTAGAGTTTATAGCCTTTCTGAAAAAATCATCTTTCTTAGGCAATATTTTTTAGCTTTATATTGCTCTATATTACCAAAGTGCTTTTTAATTTTATGTTTTACAAAGTCTGTCGGGTTTGTCTTCTTCGGTTTGGTTTTTCTTTTTTTAAGAAGCCTAGAATATGAAGGGTTAAAAATCTTACCTATTTTAGAAAAGGTAGATGAAACATTTGATCTCTTCAGTGGGGATTGGAAAAACTCAGAGGTAAATTTAAAACCTCTGGCTGTACCTGAACATATGTAGGTTTTTTGATTGGGGTTTTTTTTTCCCTTTTAGGTTATAGTATCATTTGTAGAAAATATGAACATGCTCTGAAAATGTTTTTGAAAATTCCAGGATGAGATGCTCAAACATGGTTTTAGGAGATGAGCTGTAGGCTGTAATTCGTGGGACAATGTGCACACTCATTACAGCTGGTGTCCCTAGGGCCGGGATGGAAAAGCCTGGAAGGTGTAGTGATGAAGGGTTTTTATGGATTTGCTGTTAAGCTCCGAGAACACCTAGAAAGCGGAATTGGGTATTGGTCACAGTGATTCAAAAAATCCCCAGTAAGCTGTAAGAATATTAATGAACAATAATCTGTGTTAGGGAGGAGCCTTCTCCTGTCACACAGGGCTGCCCGGCCATCCAGAGCGGGTATGTGCTGCTCCATCCCCATTCCCAGAGGAATGTGCTTGTGGGCAGGGACAGCTGAGAGCTTCCTGACTTTGGCAGCCTGCTCCCTTGATCTTGGGGCAGCAGGATGGATGCGCTTGCAGTCACACACACGGCTGTGTGATTTTCTGATAGTTTAAACCTCTTGGCAGCTGCAGGGCCCGGTGGCCGCTGCTCCATTCCTGCCTTTGCTCATGTGACAGACAGCTGACAGAGCGCAGGGAAACTGAGGGCACTCGGCAGGGACTGAGATGCGGTTCTGGGCTCTCTGGAAAGCAGTTGTGTTGGTGATGGCAATGCCAATAAATGTCGGAATGGCAGGAGTGGTTCTTTGACACACCTGGGGAAAACATTTATTTATCATTTAAAAGCACGCGTGGTTTTTAAAATACATTGCATATTAACTAGGTTAACCTCTTACGCACTTGTCTGATAAGTGGGAAGCTGAATTAGATGAAGACTGTGCCAAAATTGAGAACAAATTAAATGTACCTTTGATTTTGATGCTAGTAAAAAGCTGAGGTTTTTTAATATAGTTGTGACTGCAGGCTGAAAAAGCTCTGAAATGGCATCCCAAGTTCTGATAACCTGCTGTACCTAGACAGGCTTTAACTATAAATATTTATATACTATTTATATATAATAAATATTATACATATTGAATATTTAATAAGGGTTGTTATATATTACTGAATATATAATAAGGGCTTTCCAAATATTGAGAAATAAGTGCTGAAAGCCAGATGCTAATCTTACGTACTTCTATATGAATGTTTTTGTTTTCATTTTTTTTAATGTTAGCATTTAAACGAAAGGAGTTTTTATTCCATATGTCAATATTTAAAAGGTTATTTCAAGTTGAATTTTTTGCTGGTGACCAGAGCTGCAGGAACTTGTCATTTAGGAGTACATAGCACATAAAAAGTGTGATTTTTATTTGATAAAATACTGGGTTTCAGCTGTAAAATTGAGTAAGCTTTTTTTAACAGTATGCTTACGTAAACCCTGCTTTTGCCATCCCTGTTCTCCAGAAAACAAGGTTGAACCTTACAGATAGGATCATAACTATAAATTGAGTCAATTACAAATTGATTGAAATGTTAACAATTGATATTAGTATCCCCAGGATTGGGGTTTTTTCCCAGAATATAGTTTTAATAGAAAAATATTGACAATTTTTCTGTAAAAGGCCTGATGGGAAAGATCCCATTTTATCTTGAATCAGCTTATCTTGGCCAAGTGTTTCATTTTCTGCCAGGTCAGTTTGGTGCTCTGCCTTGCTGCAGGAGTGAGTGCTGGAGTCAGAGCCTAAGGAATGGGTTGGAAGCATAGGGGGAAGCAGGATCATTACCTGTGACAGTAGTGCAGGCACAACAGATCCCAGTGGCCCCGGTGCCACACCATGTCTGGAAACTGCTAAGACGTGACTGTTGCAAAGAAATGTGGTGATGGTTTGTGTTTTTAAAATAATTGCCACCACTTCAAAATTAGACTGCAGTCTGGAAGTGTGAAAATTTAACAAAGTTAATTAGGTTCTCTTAAGAGACAGGTGAATTTGTGCATGCTTCTGAGACTTACATATGGATCATGAGAAGGTTCTCCCAAGCATCCTAACATCCTAAATATTACGCTGTTATGACCAGCAGAAGGTTTTTTGGGGCCTATAGACAGAAGCCATATATATGAAGTGCCAGTCAGCACCTCCTTTTGCTTCACCTGCTAGCTTTTTGAGCTGAGCTGCTGTGTTTGAAGTCTTTAACCGAGTTCTTCAGCTGCTACTAGCAAACACACTTTCCTTGTAGATCATCTTCTGCCTTTGAAGCTTATAATTCCCTTTTTTCTCTTCACATAACTGTTTTTTCTGGTTATGCTTCAGTTGTCCTTAGTAGGAGTTAGTAATGTGTGACTTTTCTATCCTCATTGTTCGGAAGGAATTGAAGTGACACTCCTGTGCTTGTTTTAGTCATCCTGTGTTTGGTGGCAAACTTTAAATGGTAACAGAGGTGTAATCTTGTAACCCGTTTTTTAATTTTTTTTGTTTTAGTATGGGATTACTGAAGAATTTCTGTGTGCTTAACAGTAGGTGGAGGGTTGTTGCTGGTATTTGCAGGACTGGGTAGATTTTGGTTTCCACTTTGCTTCAAGTTGGAGGTAGAAGGTGTTATGTGTGTTTAAACTTTGATAGATTGCTGTTGAGGATTTGGTAGCCATTTGGGTAACTCCAGGCTGAGAGCCAGGCTAGGGAGCCAAGTGCTTCTTCAAGAGCTCTGTTTTCAAATACAGAGCAGCAGCAAAGGCAGAGAAAACTATCTCATATAAAGGAATTTCTGCAAAACCTCCCCAAAATGTTGAACTGAAGTCAGCTCAGAAATCTGAAAGTAGTCACAGCCCACCAATTTCATGAAAAGGTGCTTTATTTGCTAATCAGGAGTGATCAGGTTTTAAGAGAAATTACTGTGTTTAGTGAATTGTCTGTATCTTCTGGCTTTGTTATAAAGTTCTGATAGTTTAAACCTTAAAAATTATGTGAACAGTGAAGGACTTGAGGAATTATTCTCTAGTTGGCATGCTGTCTAAAATGGCATTTATGGAGAAGCAAATGGGCATGCTCGTACCTCAAGGAAAATCATTCCTATGTTTTTTCCACTTGTAATGCATTAGCTAAAGGATGGTTTCATTACATTCTGCACTCATAAGTATTGCTTCAGTCATGGTGTGAAACAGAAGCAGTCCTGGTAACAAATACCTGTTATTCTAAAAGTGTTGGTGGACAGGAGTATCAGAATTAGCTGCCCGTTCCCTGTGCAGCAGGAACAGGATCTTCTGTGCCTGCATGAGCCTCAGTTAAATAAAGGCGTTGGATACTGCTTGGTTAGCTAGGGCTTGCTTTGTGGGTGGAATTTGATACACAGTTTTTAAATACATACTCCACCCAGTTAGTAGGTCTTCTTGAATAAAGCTTTCAGGGTGGCTTGCCAACATGCTGGGACTCATGCTACAAAAATTTGAGTGGAGAGTTAACTATTTTTTTCTGATGTATCTTAATTGGGGAAGTCAGCAGCACTAAAGTGCAAATTCACTATGTTTCCTTTGCATGGATTGCACCACTGGTTTACCATTAGAGGTTACAGTTGGATTATAAAGGGTGAGTAATTCTCAACTGTGCTTTGGGATTGTTGACAGTACTGTATTAGGGTACATCAGAATAGTAAGAGATGCTGCATCAAAGATGTCATTGTTATAAGCATGTTACTATGCTAAGCATTGTTGATGCATAAGTGTTTGTTCTGCTGGCTTGTGATTAAAATGTACTAAAAAGGATTGACATTGTGGTGGCTTGTTAATAGATTACACTTGGGAGTTCAAAGTGAATTGTGTAGTACAAGTGCACATTGTAAGCCTAACCCCTGGACGTTCCTTAATCAGCAGTATGCACTGGGCTTGAATATTGATGTTAATTTTATAGTCAATATGTTTATACAAAATAGCAAACTTCCTTTAGAAAGTTTACATTACTGCCATAATCTCTTGAATATTTGTGTACCTTGTGTGCAGTTTCCTTATGCTTGTAAAGGCTATGAAATGTGCAAGTATAGAAGTGTCCTTGGTGTTTTGCTTTTTTCCTTTTCAGTTCTGTTTCAAAGTTCTCAGTTTACCTGGAAAGTAATCTCTTAGAGAAATGTGGTTTGGGACAGGTACTTTTAGTGAAACTAAAGCTGATGCTTCTTGGGGAAAATTCAGTTTCTCTTGTCTCCACGTAAATTCTATCAAGCATATGATTTTTCTTTTAGTGGAAAACATCTAATTGGAAACACGGGGATGGCTTACAGTAATAGTTGTTAACTCCTGTAGTGCCCTGGTAAATTACTTTAATTTCTTTAATGAGCATAACCCTTAAAGTTCAAGTAGTTGAATATTCTTTCTTCAGAGGCAGGGTTAAATAAACTGCTATTCTGAGCTAATTTAATTATTTACCTATTAAAACAGAATTTGTAATAAGGTCTGAAATACCAGTGATAGCACCCTCTTTATAAATGTTGTAAAACTTAGGTGACAGCAGCTACTTGTTGCCTGGGCGTATTACTTTCCTATTACAGAATATATAAAGCTATTTTTTTGATACTTGTTATTTAGATTTAGCATTTACTTGTTTGTTTGACCATGCGAAGAAGGTAGCAACTTTCCTACAGTTTGACAAGCAGGAGTAGCATCTTGGTTACCTGCTGTACTGCAGAAGTCCTTGGTTTAAGAACACCTCTGTTTGTGTTTTAGTTCTTAGAAGGCATCTGCATAAATCTCATTTGCCATAGGCAGAATGTCAGATCCATAGATTTTATTCTTCCCTCCCCTCCTCCAGTAACCTGTGTGGATCCCAGGCCATCACCCACTCGGGATGATTCAGCTGTAGGTCAGCAGCAGAATAAATCTTCTGTCTTTGCCAAGAAGTATTTAGGAATATTGGAGTTCACAAAATTCATGAAGGAATAAAAGCATTTTCTACTGAGGCTATCAGACTTGCAGATGAGCTGCCAGAGGGACACAACAGTCAGTCACTGTTAGAATGTGGTGTAGAACACCTTTTCTTTTTGATAAACTTTTCCTTCTGAAACAGAATATGTTAAAAAGAAATGGAAATGTATAAAAACGCTTTTTGTAGAAAAGAAAATGTAAATATCCCAATCATATTTTTAAGGGAACCTTTCTGAAAGTTTTTTAAATGCCTGAATAAAGGCACAGTGCAGAAAGAATAAAGGTTTAAAATATAAATTCAAATATGTAAAGTATTCTTGAGGCTGCTGTTGATCAGTTTCTGCCACTTTTTTTTTCTCCCTGTGCTGTGTTCCTCGGGTTGGAAATTGTGATTCTCATGCTAGCCACTTTGATGAAAAAAAGACTCTTTCAGCTGTAGTATCAGTACCTAGTTATGGTAGAGGTGTGAAAAATTTGGAGGTAATGTCTGTGAAAATACTATTTGCCAACTTTACTTAAGGAACTTGAGTCTTTCAGCAATTTTCTGGTCTTGGTAACTCCTTGACTCCTGATAGGTTAGTGCGATTAGGCCATCAGTTGTGGGGTTTTTTAAAAATACTTTTCTTTATTTTGTTTATGTGTCTTTATATAGAAGAATCTTTACAGTCGACATGTATTTCTAGATGCTGTGTTAAATTTGCTGGCAGAGTCTATTATTCTATACAAACTGAACAATCTGGCCCCTTGTTTTATTTATAAAGGTTCAATGTATCTTTGCCTGCCTACATCAATCTGCAAGGGAGTGTCAGAAAGGCCCCGCATTCGCCGAGCCGTGAGTTATCAATAACTTTTCAGATGTGTTAATGAATGTGGAACAAACGCAGTTATGTGTTTAAAAAATAAAGATCCACCTCCTAAAAAGAGAAAAAAATAAACAAACCAAAAAACCCAACCAAACAAAAAAACCTCTTTACTGCAGTAGCAGGCATGATTATAAAGGGATTACTCTAAATTTTTAGCAGTGTAAGTATAACCAAGCAGTGAGGTTGCCCTCTAGAAAACCTATTGTTGAACTGCTTTGAAGCTCTTTGGTGTTTGGCTTACAGGTTTGAACTGTCGTATCCCGCAGGCAAATTAAGCAGGTGTTGTTTATGAAACCTTTTGTTTATTTAATAATCTGAAACGTGGCCCATCTGAAAATGTTACATATTAGCATCCTATATATAGAACGGATATTTAAAAATCTGATTACGTAACAGTACGAAAGGTTTGACTAAAGACACGGGTTTTTTGTTCCTCTCTGTTGTAGTTAACCCCAGTAATTAATATGGCTTCTTGAATTGTTTAAGCGATTCAAATGTAGAAGTTTAGCATTTCAAATCACGAAGCCATAAAAAACCCTCTAATAACTACAAAATATACCTACACTCTTTAAAATATTTGATGAAATGGAAGAGGCTGCTATTTGAACTCCCTGTATGTCACTTTTTCTCCCAGCAGCCCTTCTTGCTTCAGTAATTCACCAGTAGGTTTTCAGTGATAAAAGATCATATCAAACTATGTTAAAAAAAAAAAATAATGGCTGCATCCTTAGAGAGATTGAGGTGTTTTATCATGCCTGTGTCTTAACAAGAAGAGAGCCATTGCAGTGATCTCTCTTCTGAATTTCAAATGGTGAAAATGTACCTTATGACTCAAAGGGGAACATTCAGCCCTCATCCCCAGAATACCAGCTGGTTACTTTGTTCTGAAAATTTCAGGTCTTGCTCCAGGAAAGGGATTATTTAACCTTGCAATTGGACCTCAGTGTCTGGGCAGGTTGATGCTTCTGCTGATGCAGGAGCTGCAACCTGCCACAATGAAGATACAATTAAGATGTTCCAGCCCAATAAACAGCATGTAGAAGAAAAAAAGAAAAAAGGTTTATCATATGGAGATATGCAAACACCTCTAAAATATTTTGCATATAGGCTATGCCCGTATGTTTGATTTTTTTTTTTTCAGGTTTGTAAGCATTTAAAACCATTCTTCTGCCAACTCATTATGCTACTCCCATCAGATGTTAAAGGGTGCATTGCATCCAAGAGCAAAATCATAAAATGAGTATCAGGTGGGATTTGGTGAAGACTCAATGTGTCTAATTTTGTGTTTATAAGGCTGCTTTGATATGCTAATTCTTGCATAGAAATACATCACTATTTCATGCAAAGTCTGAACAGAGCATTATATAGCTCATTTAACAAATGCTATTGTATCAAAGTGGTTTTAAGCTAATACTGACTTTCTGGGTTCAAGCACTTTTCCTGCTGCATATTTGAAGGGGAAGTGTGAGAGGATTTTTAAATAGCATTATAGAGCATTAAAACACACATTTGTGTTTTTGGTGTTATTTGACACAGAAGCATAGACTGTTTTGAGTTGTAGTTTCCATAGACCTTCAGTATGTGTCAGGGCACTGTTAACACTTTGCATGTAACCTGCAGAGAGCATGTCTGACCACCTCAGATTTCTGACCTGGAATGTGCTGATTTCTATATTGCAGGTGACACGACCCGTCAGCGAATCAAATTCAGCGATGACCGAGTGTGCAAGAGCCACCTCCTCAACTGCTGCCCTCATGATGTGCTCTCTGGAACTGTATGTAGCTGAATTTTGTGTTTTATTTAGATAAGTGGAGAAATTGAATTATATTTGTTCTTTGTAGTTCACAGGAACTTTCATAAACAACTCATTTATGGGTTCTGAAGTTAACTTTTAGAATTCTTCTGTCCTATATGCTAAGTATGACCTAAATTTCATCATTTACTATAACATGAAAAGCCAAATAACATTGTGTTACATGAATTGTGCTATAGTAAAGTGGCCTTATAGTGGTACAGTTGCAAGTAATAAAGAGAAATAAAATGTATTATATGCATAAGTTATGAAGTTACTTTCTTAAAAATGTATGTCGTAGTGGGAAAGTATTTCACATGTATTTGTATAGAGATTTTTCCTCTCTTGAGAAATACTTTAATGAAAATAATTGAAAGTTCAAATAATTAAATTTCTAAAAGTTGAGATCTGTTTAACGTGATAGTGACACTTACTATACAAATCCAGTTACTGTGCCACTGTCATAAATTCTAAAATTTTTAAATCTCCTTTTTTGGTATATTAGTAACTTGTTTGACTTGGACTTTTGTGCACTCTGTAGTAGAAGTTCCTCTACCTGAGCATAGCAAACAAGGGGCTTTGACACATACCAGTAGATTTGTCAGTGTGCTTGTGCTTCACCTTGTGATCCATGTTTAAGGTAGCTTTACTTTTTTATGAAAGGCAGATGAGTAATGTTTCATTGATTTAATGTTTGATGATTAGAATAATTAATAATAGAGATATATAGTATGATGATACAGAGTTACCCTGTGCCTACTGTTGTTAATGCTGCCAGGGTAGCTTTTTTCACTGATGTTGGCACATTTTGTTACCCTTTGGCACTGAGGAAAATGAGTACTGGAAAATCTGAAGGATTATTTGAAGTTGTTTTGTGTATCGATGTATACATAGTTTTATTTTGAACTGCTTTGTGCATTACTGTGCAAACAAAATGGGGGGAAAGGGAGAACAACGTGTTTCTTTTCACCCATCTGTAAGGTTGGATGGTGCTTTGGTTTGTGGTGAGCGAAATAACTCCTGCTTGGTAGAGATTTGGGACATACTGGTATTCTGTCAAAACATACAAAGGCATTGGTCATAATCCACAAGGAGAAACTTGTCAAAGATTCGTTTGACAATTTTCATTGTGGTCCAGTTTCTGTAAACAAAGATTTCTATAATAGCTGTAGATAAAGAAATGTTTGTCTTCAGAACTGTAACAGTCATAAGTGTCGTGGAGTAGTGCCTCTTACACTGCAGGTCAGTCATGTAGGTTGGGGCAGCTGACACAGTCCTCACTGAAGTATTCTTCAGCCTCATACCAGATTCAGCTGCAGCTCTTGGAATACTAAATGAAATTGCTTCTTTAGAGAATATCAGTATTTTCCTTATGCAGTTAGTCATCGTGCCAGAGAACGTGTTCCACAATGTAAATCTGGGTACAGAAAAGCAGTGACTAGTTTAATCCTTTTAGTGGGAGTAGTAGAAGAGACAGTCTTTACCTGAGCAGTGTGATGTTCTGCTGTTTACCTGGTCACAGATCTGCAGGAATGGACCTTCTCTCTAAACAGGAGTTTTTAAAAGGGCAGGAAGCATGGAGTTTTCTCCAGAGTTTTGATAGGAAGATCTTGATGCATCTTTGCATTCAAGATCTATAGTAACAAAAATCAAGTGACTTTAATTCAAGTCCCTGAATGCTCCTGAAACAGTAAGGTCTCTGGGGACATTTGATGAGGTTAGATCTCCACATTGACTAGATTATTAGTAAAATACTGGATATGAATTGCCCTTTTTTTGTGTGTCACAAGATGATCTACAGTTCCTAGGTACTGTTTTTTACTGTTCCTGTCTGCAAAATGCAGACTTCTATACATCTCTAGTCCACCCACTCTTTCAAAGGCACTCAAGGAGGACATTCACAGATAACACAAGACAAAGTGACTCATGTGTAGGCCGTTATTTTAGTGTGTTCTTTCCCTTAATGGCCAAATTCTTAAAACTCTGCAAAGGCTTTGATTTCCCTTGGCAATAAAAAAACATGTTCCTCGAGTTGCAGTATGTATTGGTAAAGGTAGGGTACGTATACTTTTGGTTTAGGGTTTTTATTTATGACTATGTTTTTGTGCTACTAGGTTTCTGGGTTTGTAGACTTGGAAGTTTCAAGTCAAGCATTTGGAAGTATCTCTGCCTGGTGGAGGTGATTTTGTGTTAATGATCACTTGGACACCAGTTTGCATATACAAGTCAGTGGTCTTAAGAGTTTGCTCATTCATTTTGAGCTGATAATTTCATAATGAGAGATTAGTAAGACTTTGTAAACCCTGGCTGATGAGGTGATGAATAATTTTCCTACTTACAGCTAGCGATTTTTTTTAAAATTTTTTTTTTTTTTTTTGCCTTACAGGGTTGGCACTGTTACTTATACCCTTAATGTTTGATGATGATAAGACTTGTGGGGTTTTTTGGTTGTTTTGGTTTGGGGTGGGTTTTTGTTTGTGGGTGTTGGGTCTTTTTCTTTACAAAAGTGTTTGTATATCCATATTACGAGACTGGGGACTGAAGCTGCATATGTGGGAGTCAGATGACTCCCCCATAATGGTACACAAACCTGTTGAGCAACGTTCTCAGGATGTAAATAAGGTCTGCACAGTCTTCTGCGGGTTTTACAAGATGTGTGTGTTTTCTTTATCTTTGTTTGTTTCTGAATGAATAGCAGAGTACTAATGAAAATGACAAGGTAGGAAGATTTAAAACTATTAAAATAAGGCTATTATTAAGTAGCAGTATCCTGAATAGTTGTAACCCAGTTTCTGACTTTGAAAATCCCAACACTCCTGCATTGATCTGGATTTCTTATCAACTTGATTGTGCTTCCCTAATGAAAAAAGTTTCACAAATACTGTATGTGGTCTTGCAGACGATGGTTCAGATACTCCTATCTTCTCAGTGAATTAACTTTGTATTTATGTGTATTTATTGAGAAAAAACACTTCTTGCATTTTATTTATTACAGACCTGAGAGTAGGCTCTGTTGGCTTACCCTGCAGTTAAGTATATCTTTAGATGCTCCTAAATGTATTGCATGCAGCTCTTCAGGACTCTTACTGACTTAAAAACCACATTAATCAAGACCTTGGTTTAACAATATACTTGAATACATTATTAACTTTAATCTCATTAGGAGTGGAATTCAACTCTAGATTAAGACATCTAAATTTAGATTTCATCTGAGGAGCTGAGTATTGAAGCTTGCACTGAAATCAGAAGGTATCTAGGCAGTGGAGCCTAAGCAAAGGTGGAGTTCACCTGCCCTTGGGTATCCCTCTTCACAGAGAGCTGAATCCTTTGAGGCTCACTGAATGTATTGTCTGTATCTCCTTTTACTGTGTAAGAGAAATGTGGATAGTTCACACATGCAGATAGGTGTTAATAAGGAGTTTTAATCTGTAGTTGACTTATTTGCCAGTAGTCCCACTGACTCTGGAACTTTTTCCATGCTTAACATTTGTGGTTTGGGGTGTGACTGTGATTTTATGTTGCACTTCTAGAAAAAACATCAGAAACGTAGAAGGCATTGTGTCTGAGGGTATCAGCTTTTCAGTTCAGGACTGATTTGATCATGTGAACTGCTTCAGCTTAGCAAATCAAATTAAATTAGGCTTGCATAAGCTACCTCAGTTTGACGCCTTCAACCCAGTGGTGATGCATTGTAATGTGAGCTGTTGTCCTCTCAAGTGATTATGTCAGTCTCCTGAAATGTATTCTTAATTTCTTTAACCAGCACCAGGAAGGTGAACTGATTGTACCCCATTCTGTTTTAATGGGTTTAATATATCACGGTGAAATGGGGGGGTTGTTACTCTCTGCATGGATCTCAACCTCAGCGTTCATATATTTTATAGTCAAGTTGTAAGAACAAATACTATGTAAACACTGAATGAAATATCTCATTTAGTGAAGATTTATTCTAAGGTATTGAAGTTTTTAGATGCGAGAGTATGGTTACATGGAGAAACGTCTTTTAAAAATTGTTATACTTCAGAAGATACCTGGAATTCAGTGGTTACTAAGGACTTCAGCTTAATAATTTCTGTATCTTTTTTGCTCAGTATTTCTTTCTTGCTAGTGA
This sequence comes from Certhia americana, assembly GCA_018697195.1. Lineage (NCBI taxonomy): Eukaryota > Metazoa > Chordata > Aves > Passeriformes > Certhiidae > Certhia > Certhia americana. The sequence continues at coordinate 46,362,385 of CM031879.1, forward strand.
AATCCTACAAAGGTTAACCATTAGTGTAGTCAGAGAACTTAAATCCCCTTCTAAATATGTGTTGTCTACAAGAAAGATGGGCTTTATCGCAAGTCTGGAAATCTGTTCAAAATAAAATTGGTAATGCAGCTGAAGAATGAGTTCTGTAATAAGGAAGATTTCAGCAGAGTCTGTCTTCAGCTTCTTTTTATCAGTTTTAAGTGTTCTCATACAGACCCTAGTTGTGCCTTGACAGTTTGGTAAAGGAAGAGATTTGGTTCTTTCAGTATCAATTTCTCAGCAATGTCTAATCTTTCTAAGCAAACAAATAAAAAATGCTTCTCTTGCTGAATGTGAACTGCTTTGGTATATTTCTATCTAAAAAGAAAGACTGCCCAGAGCGTTTATCTTCTTTCAAAAACCTGTCAAAGTTACATGCTCCTTTTAGAAGTATTTGGTAGTTTGTGCTACTGTGTCACACTTGACTCAACATCAGCCCTTTGTGTTTTAAGTACTTCTAGCTTTTCTATGCTCTTTCTGCAGTCTGTGTAGAGTATATTCAGTAATCAAATCTCTGATGTTAACAAAACTTCTGGCAGTTGTAAAAGAGCCAAAAGGAGAATTTTGCTGTAGACCTGAAAAAGAAAGGGGGGGGGAACCCACCTTAATTTCATGTTCCAGAAACAACATCACATCAGAGTTTAGTTTCCTATTCAGTTATTTGTCAGCTACTCAGATTGCACATTTATTTTGCACATAAACTCTACAGATTCTGTATTGCCAGATCATCTGACAGCTCTTCCTTTTCAACTCATACTTAAATCGTAGGATAATTTTTTTTACCTGATGTGATTGAAGGAGCACTACCCAAACAAAATGTATGTAATCCATATTTCTTTATTACACCAAAGGCATTCTATCTATTTTGTGGATGGGGTGACAGAAATGATTACTAAATCATTTCAGTACAAAGGTTTTTGGGATGAAAGACCAGTTTTTTAAACCTCAGCTCTGGAAAATCAAGCAGCTTTAATTGCCCATCTAACACTAAGAAATCAAAAAGTATTGCAGAAAATGATCACTAGTTTCTTGAGCAGAATTAGCAATATCAAAAGGATGTGCTTACCTAGACAAATCTTCAGCAGTAACTTTCATTTGCAATAAAGAGTCCCCAAATTTATAAGCTTTTCTTCATATTTTAATCTCAGTAAACGTGCAGAAAACTGCAGAAAGACCCAAAGCATGGCTTAGCTTACTCAGTTAACATTAGTCTAGCCTGGGGACTTGGATATTTTCATCTTTCTTTCTTCATGTTGTTCATCTGAACTGCTCTGTACATCACTTTTAAGTAGTGTAAGTCTGTCTGGAAGTGAGTTTATTGACAGTGAAAAACAGTATAAGTTTGTTCTTTTTAAGCCTTCCATTGACTCCATGTCTGAGCATGAGTCTCCCTTAGCCAGCTTCCGTTTCAAATGTGATTGATCTTTAAATGGCAGACCACCAGTGCTTGTTCTTTGCCTCTGGGGGGAGGGCATGTCTTGGCACCAAATTGCAAGGTGTATTTGTTGTAAAAGGAAAATCATGTGTCTTACTGTATCTTCTGTCCATTTTCATCTGCTGCCCATTTACTTTGCAGCTATTCCTATGAGGCAAATTATACTACAAGGTGTGCTTGCTAAGGTTCTTGGCAGTCATGATCCAGCATAGACTTTTGACAGTAATGAATCATCCCCAAGATGAATTGTCTTTGCCTGATGTTGCTTAACTTACACCAGCAGAAGTGCTTTTTAGGCTGTTTTGGCATTTAATATGCAAACTTACTTAAGAGTTTTAAACGTGGTGGGTTTTTTATATCTCTGTACATTGTGGTTTGCTAATGGAACTTTTATGAAAGACATTTCATAGTAATATTTCTGTGACTTTTAAAGGATTAGCCAGGACTAGTATAGGCTATGTTAAGGAGCAATTTCAACAATGTTGTAATTTCTTCAGCAGCAAAACTAATGATACAGAGTCCTTTTCTTTTGTACCTGCTTGTTCTTGCTCCCTGTTATGCCACATGGGTATTTATCATGCTGCCCTGTTGGGTCAAAGGGAAAAGGGGAACCAACATTTCTTCTGTTGTGATTGATGCAACTAACAAAAAGGAATCCTCTCCCAAAATTTCCACTAACATTACTGAAGGTTTTCAACAGCTTTTGAATTTGCCATCTTGATACTGTAAGAGACCCCAGCTTCTCAAGTCCCCTACTGTGTTGTCCCGTACATATTGTCAGCACGTTGTTTGTATGGCCACCCAACTAGTTGGACAAAGGCACACTGCTGAAAAATTTGCCTCTGTACTTGGTTTGCTAAGATATTTTTTACCCAGCCTATACCAGATTGTGTTCAACAGCACATGCAGATGTGCCAGCATGGAGTGGCACAGCACAGGGATAAGGAGAGGACAGAATGTTTCTCAATAGTAATGCTGGCTCAGACTAATTACCATCCTTTCAGGCTTTGGATTTACAATTCCCGAAAAGAGGCAAAGCAGTCAGAAAATACACTGTTTTGTGGAGGTTAAATCCAACCTGAATAGAGAGAAAGATGCATAAAACACATGTAAAGTGAACAGTAGTGTTATAGTAGAGTTATGTGAATTCTGGGGGGTTTAGTGTGTGATGAAATTTTATTTCGTGCATTTATTCAAAGTGTATGCAGATTGGATCTTAGAATAGTGGGGGGTTTGTGCTGTGGTGGATGCCTTTCAGGCTATTTTGTCATTGTTTTGAAGTGTGTCACTAACCTTATCTATGCATTTATAACTTAAGTGCCTCATTTCAAACAGATTTGGCCTTCAGTTTTACAGTTTTAGCCTTGAAGACCTTATTCAGTACAAGAGATGAATCAGCATAAAGTCAATCTTTTCACAATTTCACTTGAAAAGTGAAAGTCAAGTGTCTAATTTTCAGATAATTTTTTAAAGTTCTTTCACATTGCTTTCCTAGTATTGAAGTACTTTCCTGAAAAAATGCTTCATTTCAAATAATGTCAGCATGACTTGGAAAGAGACATCAATAATACATTGCTCAGCTTCAAGGTCTTTGTGGATTTGCATCAGTTAACAAAATTGCTGAGGTCCTGTATAGTTGCAAAAGGAAAAGCTAATCTTTTCCTTTATCATTGCAGTCAGATGTTTTCTATTGCAATCAAATGTTTTCCGGAAAACAGATTTATGGTGGCTGAAGGGGATTTAAATAACTGCAGTTTATAAAGAACCTTTTCAAGTTCAGAATTCTGTATTTTACTGATACAAGGTTTTTTCCTCTATCTGAAACTTCTGTATGAAGAAAATCAACAGCTTCCATAAAAATTACTTTAATTGTTTCATTGGAAGTCTTAAGTAAAAATTTGAGAAGACTAAAATAATTGGTGTTTGTTTATTTTACTATACTTTTGAGGCTTGGATTGTTTACTTAAATCCAAGTATTTTATTTATTAAAAACAAGCAAACAAAAAACCAACAAAACCCTCACTCATTTGGCTTGCAGCACATTCTGAATTAACATTCATCTTCTATTTACAAAACTCACAATGTAAGTTATTAATTATTTTAGGTTTGGGTTTAAAATTGTTACTTAACTACAACAGTAACAACTTTTTCCATCAGAGTTCAATTTTCATCATGTGCTTTCAGTGTTAAGAAAGGATTAATTCTTCTTAATATTAAGTGAGCAATGCCAAGAGCAGACTAAACTGAAACTGCTGGTTTTAAGTGCTGTAAATAACAATCTGTTTCAATGATTATACATCAGCCTGTGCTCTTGCAGAGAGACTACTTTGGGTTTATTTTATTTCCATTACGAATTGGTTAGGGGGGTGGTTTAGGGGTTTGCTTTGGGGTTTTTTGGTGGTTGTTTGTGGATGGAGTTCTTTAATTTGTTTTTTGGTCAAGTGTGCTTTGCTCTGTCTTGGTCACCAGACTTGCTATGAACAGACTGAATTCAAATTTCTTTTGCTATCTCTTATGAAAAATTCAATTTAAAAACAGTAGTTGTGACTCAGTAAGATTTTTGGCACTCTCCTCAGTGTCATTGTATAGAGAAGTGATGAAGCCTACTTACTCTTTACATTCATGCTTCCTTTCTGCCCTTTCTAGAACAGTTTTAGATTACAAGTGAAGTATCTGTACTTTTTCTTCCCTGGTTCTTGAACCCAGTCCAACATTCAGCTCATTTTCCCTCATTTGCAAAATGTTTCGCAGGGATTTGATTTTTGGTTGTCGCGCTTGAAATGCTTCAAGAATTTTTTTAAGCAGCACTTACAGTGGCACTGTGGTTGTAGGTCTTTTAGGTGATGAATATAATGGAAAACACATTGTCATGGAGTGTGTAGACAGGTTTGGGTCAAGGTTTTGACCATTTAATTGCCTTTTTTTTTTTCATGGAACTTGGCTCTACTAAACTGTTAAAGCGCAATACATGATGTTCCACTTGGGTCACTTTTTTGAACTTCTAGTAAAACAGCATTTTTACAGGACATTAATAATACTTTGTAACGCTAACAGCCATCATGATAAGATAAGCTGTTCATTCTCTCTGCTGTTATTATTTCTTGATTCATTCATGTCTATCAAAGACCTGGTATCATCTTATAGTTTTGTTAAACTCATTACTGCAGAGGAGATCACTTGCTTCGGAATATTTGACTAACTGTTAAAGAATATAGTGCTAACCTTATTCTGTGTAACACTTCTGAAAAGTTAAACCACATTGCCTTTGTCTTTTCAGAGAATGGACCTTGGAGAATGCCTGAAAGTGCATGATCTGGCACTAAGGGCAGACTATGAAATAGCATCCAAAGATCAAGATTTCTTCTTTGAGCTTGATGTATGTATTTTGTCTTAATGATGGAGAGAAAGCATTAGTTTGTGTATTTAGGTGGATAAATTGAGCAAGAGATGTTTAAGTTTTGTTACAGGCTGAAGGAAGATATTTGAAAAGCAATTTTATAAAGAGACAGAGAAACTCTTGGCACAGTTACATGAAAGATACTTGCCTCTTCATGATTATATGCTAATTTGTTCTGGTTTTTTAATTGTTATTTGGAGGGATGCTTAATATACCTACTTAAACCCTAGTGAAAGAAGTTTCAGTATTGCATGTAATGGCTGGATAAAGTGATCCTGAATAGCCTTCCAAGAATTTTAATGCCACTAGAAATACTCACTACTGATTATTTTTCTTCTTTGAGATGACTTAAGACAGATTCACTTCCAAATTTTTGCAAATACTTAGGAACTATGACTGTGTAGACTATGTTTTTTTAAACCATTTGCATGAATATGTGTGCTTATTCAGCATAAACTGGTAGATTATTGTTTCACTAATAAAGTCTTGTGAAAGTGAAGCCTTAATAAACAGAAGAAGCCTTACAGCCAGTGAAATATTTATATTCTTTGCAGCATTGATCCTTGTTCTTACTGATGTTTTAGGCAATGGACCACCTGCAGTCATTTATTGCAGACTGCGACCGGCGAACAGAAGTGGCCAAGAAAAGACTAGCAGAAACTCAAGAAGAGATCAGTGCTGAAGTTGCAGCTAAAGTAAGCATATCACACAAGTTACTACTGTCTTTTTGAAGCCCTTTTTTTCTAAGGAGTCAGTTTCACGTTTTGAAAATATATCAAATCTGAGAATTCATACTGAAGGCGGGGGAGAAAGTAGGACATTTTCTCTATCCTTCCTAAAACTGCCTTTAAGGAACAGAAGAGAACAGAGGGAAGAGACCTCTGATATTTTTGACCTCAGGAAACCTGACTCTGAATCCATGCTATAGAAATGTTATTAATTCTTACACTTTTGGATTCAAACTTCATCTGTAAGGTAAACAAAATCGATGTCCTTTTCTCTATATCTTTTTTGAATGAAAAAAACCCCCCACCCTATAATTATTCAAGACCAGTACAAACAACAATGTGAATGACTTGAAGCTTTTTGAACAAAATCCTTTTCTGGAATTTTACATAGAGTTGATAACTTAGTCTCTTTCTGTGTTATTTGCAGAGAGACATTTTTTGGTTCACTTCTAACTGGAGAAGTTGTCTCTCTGTTTCTTTTAATTCTGTCCTAATTTTGCGTGTCATAACTCAGTAGTAGTTCAGATTGTTTTCCATAATTTAATAGTATTTCCTGTGTTAAGCCTTTCCTTGTCTTTCAAGGCTGAAAGAGTTCATGAATTGAATGAAGAAATTGGGAAACTGTTGGCCAAAGTAGAACAGCTCGGAGCTGATGGGAATGTGGAAGAATCTCAAAAAGTAATGGATGAAGTGGAGAAGGCTCGGATAAAGAAGAGAGAAGCAGAAGTAAGTTGGTTGTGTGAGGTTTGGGGGGGATGGAGAGGGCAGGGTCAAATACTAAATTGCTTGACCTCTGTGTAATGCAAGACATCTTATCTCTGTCAGTTCCTTAGCTAATTGCTGCATATAAAACTAAAGAAATTGCTTTGTGGCATCCTGTACAGTGAAAGTTTCTAGCCTTCAATAAACTCCTATACCGTTAAAATTAAACTTCCTTCCACAAATGATGCCTCTGTCTTAGTTTGGCTGTATTGGTCAGTTGTATCTGTGGACATTACCTTTTTGGCTGTGATGGTTGCACTGACTTTATTTGGCTTGGTCTCACAGCTCTTGCTGTAGCATCCCTGTTGTAACATTTTGCTGGAAGGCTTCAGTGAAGTGATCCATTGTTTTCACTAAAGAGAGTTCATGTCTTGTGTATCAGGAAAGTCAGAATGATCCTTGTAACATTCAGGTGACAGAACTCACCAAGAGCTTTTCCATATTGTATTACACAAAGATTCTGAAATATCTAAAAATCAGTATCTGCAGTTCTTTCAGTGGTATGAGAAGGATTGGTGGCAGTCTTGCTGGCCTGTCATCTGAATGTTTTTAGGTAAATTTTGCTCAGATACTGCGTTTCATTAGTGGCTAAAACACACATAGATTTCTCAGGAAACTAGTAGTGTTTTAAATGGGGTTCAGAATTAAAACTGGTGTCATATTCTCATAATACCTCAACATAGTAATCGTAGTGTTAATGTGTATTCACTGTTGTACATGAAAACGTTGTTCATCCTTCTGTGTAATATAATCTTAAGTAGTAATTACCCACCCTTGGTTAATTTAATTTGCAAAACCATCATCAGTTGTTGATGTCCTACTTTTAAATACGTTCAGTTTTCAAAATAAGGAAACATGCCTTGTATCTTAGTGAGACAGCTGATGTATGAATAGTGTGAATTAACTAAAGAGTGTTCTGGTGTACATTGAATTTGGTTACTTGTAGTGTATCTTTGGTAAAGTGTCATCCTTGTGTTTATCTGCATTTTGAAGTAACAGTAAATGTTTTTCTTTTCTAGGAAGTATACAGGAATTCTATGCCTGCCTCTAGCTTTCAGCAGCAGAAGCTACGGGTTTGTGAAGTGTGCTCAGCTTATCTTGGTCTTCATGACAATGACCGACGACTTGCTGATCACTTTGGAGGAAAACTACATTTGGGATTTATTGAAATAAGAGAGAAGCTTGAGGAACTCAGGGTAAATCATTCTCACTTTTTGTGTGTGTGTGCTCCTACTTAATTATTTGCCAGGCAGCCTTAATGGAATATTTTTTTTCTCCGTGTGTGAATTTTTTTCACATCACCTTAAACTTTTGGATTTCATTAGCCTAAAAACACTAAACATTCTAATTTAGCATCAATTACCTGGATAGATTTGTAAGATGACCTCTTTTGCACTGAGGTAGATTAAAATCCACATTCAGAGTAATGCATCTTGGGAATAAAGAACTGGAATCTCCTTGTAAAATGGAGAACTATATTTTGAGTGAACAACAGCAATGTTGGAACATACAGCAGTCATAGGAGATAGCCAGATGAACTTTGCTTTTAGCCAGATGATTGACTAAAAGGCAATAAAAGGAGACTTGAAAATTATCATGTAGCAAGGAGGATAACACTTGGAAAAGTCTTCCAAAAAATGAAAAGAAATGCTTGGAACTCAACCAGAGTTCTGTATGGTGAATGACTAAAACTCAATTTGTTTATTTTACCTGGACTAAGATTAGGAAATTACTTTTAATAGAATCTAGCAACTCAAGGTTGTAGCTATCCAAAGTGGAAATACCAAATTATGTGTATCTTGAAGTCCAAAATAATTGTTATGAGGAGGTTGCATGTTCTCTATAGCTTGAACATTTGAAATCCAGTTGGAATATTACAACCTATCTTGACCAGAAATCATATGCTGAAAGGAAGACTTACTGGAATGATATTCTGGACTTCTAGTTTTCAAGAGTATGGATTTGAACACTGATGCCATTTGTGACCTTAATGTACAAATTATGGATTTCACAGCTCAATTAAGCATTTTAAATGTAGAAATCGCTCAAGACAGTAGCTAAATTGGTTGAAGTCCTAAGAGCAGAAATTTGTTGCTACTGGATTTGAATAAATTGACTTTATGTTCTGTAATATTCCAGCTGTCTTGCATGGATACTGTGACTTACCCTTCAAAGAGCCCAATTCTTCCTGTTGATGATGTTGGCAATTTAGACTCCTAGCTATAGCTGGTGTAACTTAAATCTTAGATACCTAGAATAGGTCATGTATACTTCCTCTCATCCCTCCATGACATTATGCAAAGAGTCACTTGAACAAGAGACCTTGCTTGTAGTTAAATTGCTGATGTTGTACAAGGAAATAGATATAAATTGACATAAAGGGTTGAAATAAGTAATTATTTACACCATTTGGAACAAAATTTGCATGGATAACTATTTCACATTCCCAAAGCATCAATAAATTAATCTTTCAAAGTGCTTTGCTAATAAAGAAAGAAAACAATAACTATCCCCTCCTTCCTCAGAGCTCTCCTCAGAGATCTAATCAAGATGCTGCTGGGGCAATTCCACCTCTCAGAAGAAGGTCTTTACAAAGAGTTGAATTTCTTGCATCATGTCCAGAAGGTGGCAAGACTTGGGTTTGGCCAGATCTCCAGTTGTGAGTTCCACATCTGAGGGCCCTCTACTGAGCGTGCCTTGTCCCCAGTAGTAGTGAGTTCACCCTGGGGGCTATCAGCTGAAGCATCTGCTCTAACTTTGTCCCACAGTCATAATACAGAAACAAATAGCCTCAAAACTTAGGTGTTGGCCCAACCAAGTCCTTTAAGAAGCAATTAACTCTCCCGGTTCTGATTCCTTTCTGCCTTTCCCCAGTGTCCAAAATATTATAGGATTGGCATGGAAAGTCTCACATTTAAGGCATGACTTACTGTTCTGAATTCCCCTTGATTAAAAACTTAATATTTAACTCTGCATATTTCAGGTCTTCGTGTAAAACCCATGTGCAGCTCTTCTGCAATTACTTCTGTTTCTTCAAAAAAAAAAAAAAAGTATATATACTGAGGAAGAGAGTGGGAATAATATACACAAGGGAAAGGGGATATGCCTGAGGGAAAGAACTGAAGGTTAACAGTCTAGGTTATTTTTATAGCACCTTCATGTGAGAAATTTTTTAATATAACTTAATATGTTCTTTTACTTTCAGAGGATTGTGGCTGATAAACAGGAGAAACGAAATCAGGAACGTCTGAAACGTAGAGAGGAGAGGGAAAGAGAAGAAAGGGAGAAGCTAAGGAGGTAGGGATCTGTTTTAATTGCATATACATTGTGACCTATTTATGTTTAATAAAAAAACTATTATATAGTTCATACATATTTCTAAATTTGCAGAATTACAATAGTTTGCATTCCTTGGAAACTTAGAAGAATTGACATGGAATTTCATTCTAAATCTTAAAACATGGAATTGTTCTCATCAAAAACCTTTTTAAAAACTACTGATACTATTGTCTTTACGTAGTTGAACAAAGGGTCTTTAAGTGAGATAATTTTCAGATGCGTACCTTGTTTTGAGACCTGACAGATGAGAGCTTACACACATATGAGCTCTTTACATCTCTTAGCAATTTTCTTCAGAGATGTTAGAAATTATCCTTTTTGGAAGTAGTTGAATGTATGATTAAGGAAAGCAGTTCCCTGTTCTTCTGTGAAATAGTAGCTTCCAGGCGTGGTGGGGCCAGAGTGGAATGGAACCTGAGCTGCAGTTCTCTCAACACTTAATGTGTTAAGTTTCAGACATTAACAGTGTGAATTTCTGAAATCTGTTGCAGTTTGGTACTATTTACCTGTCAGGAAATAAGAGAATACTGACTTCAACTCTAAGCTTTTTCTGTGGGAGGGATGTGAGTTAAAAAGCTGCAGAGATAATCTTCTGGGCTTCTAGTAGAGTAGTCTCAAAAATAAACTTTAAAAAACCCAACCAGCACGAAACAGGGATGTGTTTCCTGATAAATGTGTTTAGAAAGATGGTGACATTAAATAAAAGGCCTTTAAATACTTGCAGTTAAACCAAGAAATACAATAATAGGTCAACTAGTCTGGTTTATTATTACTAAATTGCACTTTATTTGATAGTGAGATTCTCTTAAGAAAAATTACTATTTTCCATTTATTTCAGGTCCAGATCCCACAGCAAGCATGCCAAAAGGTATATAAATCTGCAGACAAGGAATGCCAGCGGTGAAGTTAGCCTTTCACATGCTGGAACACTTTTAAGTCTGTCTAGCACTGTTAGTTTAAGATGTCCATCTTTACAAACGAAGCTTTCTGTTACATAGTCATCTCTCTGTGTGTTTGTACACTATTTATCACCATGCTACTGAGTTTATACATCTACATCTATTTTGTGGCTATTACAATGCAGCTTCATGTCCCAAGTAATACTTAAAACACAGAGAATTGCTTTTTCTTTACAAAAACTTCTGGCCTATACCTTTTGGTGATAGCCTTTGTTTTCAAAATTCCTAAGCACTAGGTTAACTCATCAAATCACCCATGAACAGCATGAGTGTTCTTTTGTTGAAGGTCATCAGTGAGATATGATTGCAAAGTGATTTGGGGGGGGAAGGATACAAAAAAAAAAAGAAAATACTAAATTTGTATAGTATTTAGAACCTTCCAGATCAGTTTTTTTGTTGTAGCTATGGGGAGCAATATAGTCCAGTTTTTAAAGAATGTCATAACACGTACATTCTGGCAGATGATCCCTGTCACTGCATCATTAAGTTCTTCTTTGCCTGATAAAGACACTAGTTTAAAATGTTCAGAAGCAGATTTTTTTCATATTTTTATTTGCTTTCAGGGGCCTGAATTGGCTATGCTATAGCCATACAGTCAGTCATTAACTATAAAACTGTCTGCATTAGTCAAAAAGGACTTTGTAGCCTTTCTAATGTTTTCCCCTGTCTGTTTGCCTGTGAATCAGACACTGCAACGGCTCTGAACACTGCAGGCCGTTCTCTGTAGAGATGTGCTTACACATAGAGTGCATCACGTTCACAGTACACTGGTAATTGCTGCTGGGTGTGTGAGAGCAGTGTGTGCTGTAAGCCCTCTCTGTTCCCAGATCTAGGTCCCGAGATCGCCGCAGACACCGCTCTCGCTCAGCCTCGCGGGAACGGAAGAGAAGGACTCGATCCAAATCCCGTGAGAAACGCCACCGCCACAGGTCCCGCTCCACCAGCCGCAGCCGCAGCCGCAGCCATCATAGAAGCAGGCACAGCTCCAGGGAGAGGAGCCGAGAACGCAGCTCCAAAAAGAGGTGAATATTGCCCTAGAAATGAATGGCTTTTCCTAACACACAAGGAGAATTTGCACACTAAATTATGTCCGTGCTTACCACTTGGCAATTTCAACACATTTTGAGTGTTTCGGATTTCAGTTACAACCTCAGCGCATTTATGATATGACACACCAGAGTGATTTATTCTCTATTTTTTTTTATGTAACAGTAACAGGGTAATATATTATTTCTGTTTTGGATGATTGCTACAGAATATTGGTGTCAAGTTGATAACACCAGTTTCTGCAGCATAGAAAGTGAAACAGCTGATTTTCATTTGAACCCAGGGATATCAGCAGTCATCTTACTGTCAGTATGTTCAGATTTTCCCTTGAGCGCTTGTTCCCAACACCAGAGCGCATCTGTTGTGAACTGCACCAGATAAAAGTAAGTTTAGGTACACCTAATAGTTAACTCTTTTGCACTGCGTCTGAAGATTGTGCTTTGCAAGGACCTCTCATGGAGAGATTACCGCAGGGGGCAGGTCTGCTCATAAACAGGATTCCTTTCTTGTATAGGTTACCCACTGTGGCGTACTCCAAGAACAGTACAAGTGAAAGGGTGCCCAGTCTTAAAACCTTGAGACTGTTGACCTGCAAGAAAATAAAAGGTCAGACATGACCACACATGCAGGGCTTATAGTTCAAATTATTTCAGGAGTTAAGTCATTGTTACTTCTGCAGAGGACTTGGGCACAAGGTACTTGATAAACAGTTGTACTAACTGCAGGATGAAGGTTTTATTTGGCCTGTAGCCTCTCTTCTTCTGTGACATGTAGTTTGTGAAATAGGGTAATGCCAGTGGATCTCAGTGTTTTTGCAACTACTAAATCTTGCAAAACACTATATTGTAGGGAAAGTAATCTTTTCAAATGAGCAACTAAAGTGAAAGGCCACTTCTTTGTAAGCTTACAGAAGGAAATTAGTAGAGGAGCATTTTGCAGACCTTAGTTTTGAAGCTTGGAGGTGAAGTGACTTTCTGTAAATGGAGAGAGTTCAGTCTCACTGTCCAGAGTACCGAATTTTTCAATTAGGAAACGGCTAGCTGTTAAGATTTTTCTGTAAAAGTCTGTATTGGAACATTTTGTGATTGCAATACAGGTTAAAATTCAGATGGAATGTTTTTCAAAAACAGACCTAAGTGCATAGGAATTCCTAAGGGAATATAGAGGAAGATGTCTAATCCATTTTTCTCCCATACAGGTAGCTAATTTTATTTAAAACCACATAGTTTGTTTAACAAAATAAATCTTTTCTGTCTCCATCATAAGGTTTTGAAAATGTCTTATTTATCAGAGTAAAATACCTAAAAAGGAAACTATCCCAGCCTTTCAAGTCACACAAGGGTTAATTCTTATAACAAAATATGGTTGTAGAACAGATTCCAGATTTGGTTTGTATTTCTTATATAGAGCCTCCCTTCCAGAATTATGCAAGTTAATTTCCCACTGCTTTTAAGCAAAATCCTGTTTTTAAATGTGTTTTTTAAGTTTGTAATTTAAAGTCTGAGAAAGCCTGGACACTGTTCTTAAACTAGAGACTGCAGATGAGAAATTTCCACTCAACTCCAGTTAATGCAGACTTGGAGGTGGAGGCTAAAAGTAAGAAATGTAGTGAAGCACATTGAACTTAACATGAAATAAATGTAGATTAAATCCTACCTCAAAGTACTTGTCTTTTAAAGTAGGAAGGGGAGAAGGGTAGAATGATTTGTTGTCTTCTCATAAACTCCTGTTTGTATAAATCTAAAGGTGGGTTGGAAAAAGAAGAAAAATATAAAATCTTAAGTGCTGTTTGATAGCTACCAATTCCTGTCTAACTTGAACTCTGAAATCCACTGCACTTTTCAGATCCTCTAGAGAAAGATCTTCCCGAGACAAAGAGCGTTCGAGAGATCGCGATAGGACATCCCGTGACAAAGACAGAAGCTCGAGGGAGAGGTCCCCGCGGGATTTCAAAGACAAGAAACGTTCGTACGAAAGCGCTAACGGCCGATCAGAAGAGCCGAGGAGCTCGGAGGAGCGTGAAGCAGGGGAGATATAACTGGCTGTAATATTCACCTGATCTCTAGCTTCCTATGGAGTTGCATACTTTGGTTTAGTTTACAGTTGTTCAAAGGGACACCAGTGAGCAGTTCCAACACTGATCCAACTAGGGTAGATGTACAGTATATAAAAGTGGTTATAACAAAGTCAGAATTAAACCCCATGAATTAATGATGCCTAAAGCTGGGTCCTGGACTTCCACCAAGTTGTAAAACTTTTCTGAAAGATTTCTCTTTATTCAGGACAACAGTTTTATGTACCAAGATGCAGATCTCAATGTTTTTAATCTCCTTTCCAATACAAGTTAGTGAACAAATTATATTGTACTACTTGCCTTGGGTGCTTTTGAACCTTTATAAATTCTCCAATTCTGCTCCAGTCAAAACAGCAGCATTGAAAGGTTGTATTTGGGGAGATTTTTTTTTTTGTTTGCTTTTTTGTAAGAGGGTGGGTGGATGGATATTAACTTTTAAGATTATGTTCCCAGTGTTGGGTTTTATTTTTGTTTGGGATCCTAGGAGTTGATTACAGTGGGAGCATTTAGACAGGAACATGTGCTGGAGAAAGCGGAAATGTCTTTTTACAGTGCCTATTTAGACTTGGAAATTGAACAGCTGTTGCATTACATCTTTTTTATTTCTACTTAAATTTTGAAATCAAAGCCAGTCCCATATCTGTACCATTTGATTGGTATGTGTTCAATATATTTGTTTTTTTCCATAAGGACTCTTTCTGCTTTTTCTTGTGGAGTACATCTTTAATTGTATTAAAACAAACAAAAAAACCAGCAACAACAAACAAAAATTAAGAACAAAAGAAATAAAAAAAAAATTTAAAAGAAACCATATTGTCCAATAACTTAACAAGGATATACTGGTCTCTTGAGGTGGTTAACTAGCAGTTCAGTCTTTTTAAAAATACCTAATTATTAGAGTTTTTAATGTGCAGAAGCGCTAGGAGAAGCAATCATTCAGCTTAAAATCCTGAGTATTCTAAAATCTTCAAAAGCAGAAACATGTGGAGTCAAAATCATAGAACAGTTTGGGTTGGAATGGACCTTAAAGATCATCCTTAAAGATCATCCACCCCTTACTGTGGTCAGGGACACCTTTCTCTAGATCAGGTTGCTCAGAGCCCCATCCAGCCTGGCTTTGAACAGTTCTAAGGATGGGGCATCCACAACTTCTTTGAGCAACCCCTCACCACCCTCACTGCAAAGAATTGATTCATAATATCCAATTTAAATCTACCCTCTTTCAGTTTAAAGCCATTCCCCCTTGCCCTGTCACTACATGTCCTTGTAAAAAGTCCCTCTCCAGTTGTAGGCTCCCTTTAGGTAGAAGAACATGCTTACAAGATCTCTCCAGCGCCTTTTCTTCAGGCTAAACAACCTGAACTCTGTCAGCCTTTCCTCATAGGACAGGTGCTCAATCCCTCTGATCATCTTTGTGGTCTCTTGTGGGCCTACTCCAGTAGGTCCATGTTCTTCCTGTGCTGAGGATCCCAGAGCTGGATGCAGCACTGCAGGTGGGGTCAGTGGGGTCTCACCAGAGCAAAGCAGAGGGGCAGAATCCCTTTTCTCACTCTGCTGCCCACGCTGCTTTGGGTACAGCCCAGGACATGTTTAGCTTTCTGGGCTGTGAGTGTCATTGCAGGGTCGTGTCCAGGCCCTCATTCACCCCAAGTCCTCGGCAGAGCTGCTCTCCATCTATTTATTCTTCAGCATGGATTTGTGCTTGGGATTGCCCTGACCCAGGTGCAGCACCTTGCATTTGGCCTTGTTGAACTTCCTGAGCTTTGCACAGACCCACCTCTCAAGCCTCTTGATTTCCCTGTGGATGTTACCCCTTTCCTCTGGTGTGTTGCTGACACAATGGACCATGTTGCTGACAAAACATAAAGGGGTTGCTGTCCATTCTGTTGGACTGAAAGTGCTTTGGGGTATTTAAACTACTCAGATGTGCCCTGCTCCCACACAGAAGAATTTAGATATTGATAAATTTTCTTCTTTGTGATCACACCACTGAATTACCTAATAGTGATGCTAATAATGAGCAGTGTTTGTAGTGATGTATTGGCATTTCCAGCAGGTTGTGCAGCCTCTGTCCCTCCCTAGTGCAAGTGCCTACGAAGGCTGCTAACATCATTGTGTCATACCATTCACTCTGGGCATTTGTCCTTAGTGTCATTTCTGTAGCATCTTCTGTACGGTCAGAGCACATGGGTGATAATTCTAACACAGAAGATAATTTAGCAGTGTATTAGATGACAGTGAAAGCTAGAATAGGACCTTTACACCTCTCCAAGGACTTGGATCCAGCATTGCTCATTCCACTTTGAATTCACATCATTTTAAACTCCCAAAAATAAATTACCCAATTAACCTTTTTTTTTTTTTTTTTTTAATTTATTTATCCGTTTGAATTCTGAGCATGAGTTTCCTTCCTGGGACTGTTTCTTGATTTCCTGGATGGCCCAAGTGCTTGATGAATGGAAGTTACCAGTGTTTGTCCATCTGGTACAGCCAGAGCGTAAGTGCTTGATAACGTGTATTGTCACAGTTGCTAATGGAATTCTAGTGGTGTGACAAAAAGTGACCGGTCATTTCTAGATGTATCTTACATAGCACAAATGCCAGTGATTGCTTTGGAATTCCTTTCTGGAATAATGATATTCCAGAAATACTGAGGACCTGTCTCCCCCTGCAGCCAGCAACTAGAAATTTTGTATTGTAAAAAGGGAGAGGAAGGGAGGGGGGGGTGTGTGAGATTTGCATACTGTGACAAAACAGTGCCTAGACTCCACACTAGCAAACTGTAGACAATATGCCAGGAGGAGAGTTGTGCCTAAATATGGATTTTCCACCCATCAGAACCCAGTGACCTTAATTTCCAGGAGTGCAAAACTGAGGTATTCATCCACCTGTAAGTTTCCTGCTGGACAGCTGAAGAGTGGTATGGACTGACCTTAGTGTTTATAGTTAAATAGATTATGAAATGGAGCTCTTGAGGGAACCTATAGATGCTGTAGCTGAGTATCAGCTTTTGAGACCTTGGAAATTTTGCTGATGCAGTTGTAGCTCCATAGCAGTTTTTATCAAACTGAAGATGTACAAAATGAGCAGAAAAAGTAAATTACTTAACTGATTTAAAGTGTTTGAACTGCAGTGATCCTGCAAGCATCGTTCCCATATCTCATAATCAGTCCAGATTAGTCAGGGGAGTGCAAAACAAAAAGGTTAAGATGATAAGGAGCTGGAGAATGGCGCGTTAGCAGAAATGAGATCTTCTCCTCAACATGCAAACATAGAATTGGTTACCTTGAAAAAGCCCTTTATGATCATTGAATCTACCCATTAACCCAGCACTGCCCAGCCTACCACTAAATAACATCCCCAAGTGCCACATCTTCATGCCTTCTAAATACCCTCATGGATGGCAATTCAGCCACTTCCCTGGGCAGTCTGGCCCAGTGCCATACACCCTGTGTGTTGCTTTTCCCACTGCAGCAGGAGGCACCACACAGTAAAAGGGTGACCTTTCCAGTGGCCTAGTGCCACTGTATCCCATTACCCAACATAAGACTTGCCAGGATGTTGTTCCTCTGTCCCCTTGCCTTCCAGCTGTTGAATCTGGGAATTACCATCCCAGTGCTACAGTGACAGCCCTGCCCTGGAGCCCCTCTCTCTGTCCAGCCTATCTTGCACCACCCATCCCCAGGGGCAATGGAAGAAAATAGGTAAAACAGCTCTCTAAGCCAGTATACAAAGGGATGATTGAGCAAATGTTAAATAGCCTTGGAGTAGGGATTATCTATGTAGTTGAAGATTACATATGTACATTCTGAAGACAGAATGGTAGCAAGACTTCAGACCCCTGGGGCCAG
Organism: Certhia americana; assembly: GCA_018697195.1. Lineage (NCBI taxonomy): Eukaryota > Metazoa > Chordata > Aves > Passeriformes > Certhiidae > Certhia > Certhia americana. Next base: position 46,380,016 of record CM031879.1, read on the forward strand.
TGCAAGGCAGCCAAGGGCATGGGTGGCTACATCCAAGTGGAGGGGTTTACTGTAGGGACACAGCAGATAGGGGTTGCAGTCAGCATTAAACTAAGTATAAATGCAGACTGAGCCACCCTTCAGAGGCAGTGGCAGAGTGTTGTGTAGGGGGTCTGCAGCACCTGATAACCGCTCCAGTTTACTGTTCTCTGTCCCATATTTCACGTGCCACCTTCCTCAGCATCATTGTCCTTTATTCCACAGACAGTAGAGATTAGTTTCTTCTGATGCGGGGGCTTATAAAAAATGTTAATACACTCTTCGTCCAGTCCTGCATGATGGTTCTTGCTCTTTGTTTTTTTTGCTTTGCTCACTTTTTTCCACTTGCTTAATAAATTCTTGCACTGTTGATACTTATGTAAGAATTTATTCTTTTCAGTAAGACCTGAAATCTGTCTTTCCCTGCAGTTTGCAAAACTGGGAAACAGCAGACTGCTGGGCAGGACCTGGAAATGCAAGGTGCTGTACCAGCAGCTGGAAATACAAGGAAAGAGAAAGAAATGTTTGCTTCTAGCCCTGGCTCTCCACTTTATCCCTGCTTTCCCCTCTGTGGGCATATAATGGAGTCGGCGGGCAATTAGACAGTTCTCTCATGACTTACCTCTCCTGTCTCTGGCTTTTCACTTCTGTTGCTGGGGAAACTGCAGTTCCCAAATTCTTTCCTAGGTTCAGTGGTGCTGCCAGAGCACTGCAAGCAAGCAGAATTCTAGGAGATGCACCATCAGAAATGCAGGATTAACTAGCAACAAAGCAGGGCTGGACACCAGCAAGGTCACAAAGGGCCTGAGAGCAGCAGGAGCTTCTGTGGCTGTACAGCCCTTTCCCAGGCTGAAATGATCTGACAAATGCTGACTGTGGTAAAATATGCTCAGTTAAGTGCACAAGAGTTAGAAATCGTTCCAGGTGCTGGCTCAGAGAGGCTGCAAAGAAGACACTTGAACAGCACTGGCCCCTCAGGCACCTGCAGCCCAGCTGGAGCCTCTGTCTCCATGTCTAGAAGGTGGTAAGTAGGTGGGGATTTTGCAGTGGAACCACTGTAACTATTCAAATTGCTGCCTTCAAATCTTCCTAAGCTCAAACTGGTTTGCAGCAGAGCAGTGGAAGTCAAGAACTACCACCTCTTTTCAGGGCTTTAACTACTTGTACTCCCTCAGAGGGATTTGAGACTATAAATTTTTTTTTACACATCTTGTTCTTTTTTTACAGTCCTTGCCAATGCTGTGCAATACACTTCCCTTTCTCTCTGAACTGAACAGAACACTGAAGCAAATAAAGCAGCCTGTCCATCTTCCCCTCTGGCTAGAGTTCCTCTTCTGGACTTTGGGACTTTGCATTCTTTGCCAAATGCAGTGGGTGAGGAAAACTACTTGTTGAATGAAGGAAAATTCTCCATTTTTACTTGTTTACAAAGCTGTTGCTTCATGGTTAAGTGAAAACCATGAGAAGCCTGGCTGCCACAAGTGCAATGGGTGTCTAGGTGGGAGCTTGAGTTGATTTTAGAACCCCCCCCAGTACCACCAGTAAATGTGCACTGTATCCAGGTGCTACTGCAGCACACCACCTTTTCTGTGAAGCAAATGAGAAGGCACATCTGCTTTCTCTGTGTTTATTGCATTACGCTGAAGCAAACCAGCATGTGGTTATTTGCATTATTAGCTGATTATTTCACCAAGTCTAAGGAATACAAAGAAAAGCAATTAAATAGTTCAGGACCCAGTTAGCACTGAAGGGAGGCTGAGGCTGTGTGACTGGACAGGATGAGTGTCACGCCAGGCCGAGCCCCCTGTGCTGCCCATGCAGTGAGGCAGCAGTCTCTGTCAGCTGCGTGTGATTTGAGTGCACAGAGCCAGCACGCTCTACTCTTGCTTCATGTGGGAACTCAACCCAAGTAATTTCCTGTGAGTAACACGATGAAATCCACACCTTTTGAGATGTTCATCTGGGCCCAGAGGGGTTCAGTGGTGACCACACTCAGTGCTGTCATCCCTTCTGCTGAAAGCTGCTCTGAGAAGCCAAGGTTGGGTGATTCTCCAGGCTCATGCAAGATGGGACTTTACTCATATCTCTCCCAGATGTTGGTCATTCCCATACCCCACTTCCCCCTTGTTTAAGTTCAAACACAAAACAATACTCATGCCTCTTAATGACCTCTACCAAGATCCTGGAGATGCTTCAAAATGGTCTCCTTCCTGTCATTCATGAGGATGGAGAGGTGGTAGGTGAGCCAAAGAGCTGCTGCTGCTGCTGGAAGGAGCAAGTCTTTCTATTAGGATTAGAAAGCTTAAAGTCACCATCTTAAACTGTAGCCTTCAAGGAGGGTGGCCAGAGGAACCCACCTGAAACACTGAAACTGCAAATCACATCAGGATTTGTTGGTTGACTTTGATGCATCTGCAGGTTTTGTTTAGCTGTAGAAACTCAGTTTGCTAAGGAAGTTATTGACATTGATATCTATATTGTATAAGCCTTTTTTCTTGCCTTTTTTTATTTTTCAATTTTAATTTATCCAGCTGTGGCTGGGGGCCCAAAAGCAGCAAATCAGTGCTGGCAAGTTGTTTGAAGAGCATGGAGGGTGCACATCATCACCAACCCTCCTCTTTGTAGATATTGTTCAGGTGGGTGCAGATTTCATTGGTCACCTTCTCAAAGGAAGTTTTGCAGTCTCCACCAAATTTCTCCTCCATCAGTTGTAAGATAATGTCACAGATAATCTAAACAAAGAGAAGGGAAGAAACAACCAGTGTGAACTTTCCTCCACATTAGAGGCATAAGAACTTGCATATCTTTAATTGTGATTCTTGGAGGGCAGAAAGGGGTATAAGAACAATTCACAGCATGACCTGCAGAGCTTATAACAGGGCATGGAAAAGAAGGTGCATTATTGAATTCACAAAAAGCTGCTGCTGGTGTTTTTAACTGCCCTGTGTCTAGTTAATGTTGACTGCACCTATCACTTAACGATGGCTGTACATGACTGATGTGCTTTGTCCATCCACTGCAGTCCTTCTCCAGGCAGGGGACTGTCCCAAACATTTAGAGGCCATGATGAGCCCCTTGTTGGACATTTGTGGAATACATGGCTTGAAGGGTAAGTTTTTCCCTGATCTTTCCTGCTCTGTAGTAGAGTTCTTGCAGTCACTACATAGGTGGTATACTTTGAAATGCCAGCTCCTTTCCTGTGCAACGTTTATTGTTTTGTAGGCATCTTTACCCTGAAAAAGTATTTTCAGCCAGTATTTTAAGCCATCACTTATTTTCTTACTCATTGAAAACTGTGGCCACTGCTTTTGAAATCACCTTCATTTGGAAATAATCTTTGCCAGAAGGTGCCTCTTTTTGCTGTGTAAGGCAGAAAAAATAGTTATAAATGCACTCTGCTAGTGACCTTAGGTGGATCTGGGCAAGTGATTTTTCTCCTGTATTTATTATTTGAGTTTAATGATGACAATGCTGTTGTCGTTGCTCAATAACAGCTGGTTTAGTTGACCTAGAAAAGCTCAGTTCCTGTTGCAAGATAAAAAGTACATCAGGGACTGAAATCCAGAGTTAAACCGCTTTTCTGTATCTTGTTTTTAAATGGCAGGTGTGGGAATTGTATTGCTCTGAGAAAAAACCACTACAGCTCTTGGGCAGCTGTGCAGTTCCCACCTGAGCACCACATCACCTGCCTGCACCACATCTGCTGCACAGCCATCTTCCCCACCAATGCCAGATCTCTCACTCCTGCCATCTTCCACCATCAATCATCTCACCTTCCACCACCTCCATTCTCTGAGGCATATATATGTATTCCTATATACAAAGTCTATGTTCCTCAGTTCTATCCCTCAAAGGGGAAAAGACACCCTCCTCAAAATTACACCCTTTGGGAAGAGGGATGCTCACTCACCCTAAAGTTTTTGGGGTCAATTTTCAGCTGGGTGGCGTGTTTCTTGCCGAGCGGGGTCACTATCCCAAGAAAAGCCTCAGAGTTGTCCAGGTGTTGCACCATGTCGTTGATGGCACTGAAAACCTTCTTGCCATGGCCCCTGACTTGATCTGATTGTTTCATCTCTTCAGCAGAGTCCATGCCTTTGAAATGTGTGAAGTAGGATTTGGTGTCTGGGTGCTCGGTAAACATCCTGTTGAGGAATGAGAGACGTCCTGACTTGTGGACCAAGGTATCAGTGCAGACACAGCCACACGTTCCAAGCCTTGCCTTATGCATTTACATCCCTTTTCCCCTTCTCTTTATTAGAGCAGACACTTCTGCATTCCTTGTTTTCTCCTTGGCCTTTTTATGCACCTGTGCATAACCCCATGCACATAGCAGCCAGTTCTCTCTTCCTTGCCTCTCCCTAGGGAATTTCCTTTGCTCATTCCACCTTAAAACCTAAAATGAACTTACTCCACTCCTTCTAAAGTTAATATTTTCTCAATGTTAACTCTGTGCTTCTTTCACAGAGAGGTGGGAGCACGTTCACATGGGGTGACTGTGACAGTTTAGTACTCCCAAAGATGTTCTGGACAGCAGATATGACCACTGTGATACTAGTGGGTGTTTTCATAGAGAAACCCTACTATTGGTTTTGTTAAGTAACCCCTTCCTAAAGTCCACTGCAAAGCTTTCTTACTGCCTGTGATGGATTGTTGTTTGAGTATGGGGTACTACTCATTCCATTTATTCAAAAGTAACACAATTCAGTGGGTTTGAAATTACCTTTGATCAATTACAGTTATCTTGGTCAAACTGTTTTAAAAAAAAGCAGTTTACTCCGTTGCGTAAACTGGTTATCCACCTGAAATATCCATAGCAAAATTCACATTGCATTTCACAGAGTCACAAAATGGTTGGGCTTGAAGGAACCTCTGGAGGTCATCTGGGTCAACACAACTGGTTAAGCCAGTTGCCCAGGACCATGGTCAGAGAGCTTTTTAGTAGCTCCATGTATGGAGACTCAACAACTTCTTTGGGCAACTCGTGCCAGTGCTTAGTTGCACTCAGAAGTTATAAAAGTGTTTCCTGATGTTCAAGGGAACCTCCCGTGTCTCAGCTTGGGCCCATTGACTGATCCTGTCTTGTGGCACCACTGAGATGAGCCTGGCTCTGCCTTCTTTGCACTCTCCCTTCAGGTTTTTATTGTACACATTGGCAAGATTCCCCTGAGCTTTCTCTTCTCCAGGCTGAACAGTCATAGCTTTCTCTGCCTTTCCTTATTGGAGAGATACTACAGTCCCCTCATCATCCTCCTGGCCCTTTGTTGGACTCTCTCCAGTATGGCCATGTCTCTCTTGCCCTGGGAAGCCCTGAACTTCTCTATAGGCAGGTCTAGGAGTGTAAGACACTAAAGCAAAACCTTCTATAGAGTAAATTATTCCAGGGAGGCAAGCTACTGGATGCTACTAACATTTTATGGCTGCATTTCTGACCCTAACTGTGCTCAGATTGTGTAGCCTGCAGAAGGAAAGAGCACCATGTAAGGCTTTGTGAGGGTAATCCAGCCACAAGGTGTGATATACAAGAAAGCTGGAGGAAGGGGTAAAGTTATTTCTGATAACCAGAAATAGTATTTGAACTGATCCATGCTTATGGAGGTAATGGAAGTCCCAGTTGAGAGTGGAACACATGAAAGGTGAACAGAAGAAAGGGAAACAGGATGGAAACTAAGAGGAAAGTCCACAGAAAGGGTATAATACAGTGGAACAGATTGAGGCTGAAGGAGAATCAGAAGTGAAATACGGAGTTTTAGGAAAAGCACTAAAATAGTTTAGAGGTAAAGAGGAAGAGGGAAATAAGGCCCATGTTTTGTTCCCATTCTCTTTCATACCACAGTTTCTTTACCTTACATGGGTGAAGATGCTGTTCTTATCTCTTCTTCTTTTCCTACCCCCTTACCCCTTTCCTTTTATTTTTTCTTGTGTGGATTGCTCCTCTTCCTAGCAAGGGCTGCATGAAAAATACGAAGACACGCTCCTGGGCAGTAACTCCATCTCTGCTGTACCTCCTTCACCCCTCTGGGGCAGCAGTTGGATGGGCTCCTTCCTTACCTGACCAGCACAGCTGTCCCATTGTCTTCAGCATCCACATATATCTTCTCCCAGGCACCACGGGCACTTTGCACCTCTGCTTCAGAGAGCGACATGGTGGAGGAGATGTTGGCAACAGAGATTGCAGCAGGAGGGAGAAGGACAGGGAGGTCCTGGCAGGGTCTTTCTGCTCCAGTTCTCTCCTCAGGGCTCTCTAAATACTGCCCTGAGGATTTAAGAGATCTTGAAGGGTCTCTTTGTCTCTGTTCACCTCAGTCACATTTCTGCAGGTTTTAGAGCTACCTAATCACTTTTAATCAGGAAAGAAACCAACCACATGAGGAGGAGGACTAGACCTCTAGTCATAGGTCAGGTGCCAAAGCAAAGGTCTCACTGTCTGAGGAGGGAAGAGAAAAAAGGCAGTTTTCAGTAGGGAAAAAAAAAGATCAATTCTCTTCCCCTCTCACCCTTGCCAAAGCCAGTGCTTGGCTTCTCTGTCCTGAAGGTGATCCTTGCCCAAGCACTAATTTTCCTGGTTTTCTCCCAAGAGTGTTGCTATGCTGAGGGCACTGTGGTACCTTGCCTCTTCCTGGCACTCTTTGGGCTTTCAAAGATCCTGTTTCTAGCTCCAGCAACTCTCTCTAATCCTGCCTTAATGCCATGGTCACTGCTCTTCCCACAGCCCTCTGGTTTAACAGGAGCTCACCCCACAGCTGCTCCCAGCCTTGGTCCCATGAGGGTGGGAGGCTTTGCCAGCCCAAAATGACAGCACTGCAGGGATGGTGATGGCAGCATGGCACAGCATCCATAGCCATAGTGCCCTGCAAGACCACTTCATTTTAGCACTGGAGGTAAATGATGCAGCAGTGCCAGGCCAGGAGCACAGGCATTTCACTTTCCTAACCCTCTTGGCTTGCAGCTGGGATCTCTGCCCTATCTCTGAACCCTAACTGCCTTGGAGAGAGATAAGAAGCAGAAGAAGGGCCAGGGTGGAGTTGAAGACAGCATCTCTGGACTTGTTATAGTCACAGTCACTTGGAACTGGAGGCAAAAAGTTTTCGTGGATTATCCATGCAATGCCTGGGTTTAACCTCTGGCAGGAATGTTCTGGTTAAGTCTGGGGCACGCACGCAAAATAAGTGCTAAGGGGCTTGAGAAACTGCTGCTGGATGCTGAGGGCAGACAAAACCTCATATTGTTTGGGATGGTTTAGAGGAGGGAAGAAACAGGTGTGAGGGGAAAATATGCAGCATGTCAAGAAAAACCAGCCTGATACCCCAGGGCAGAAGGAAAGTGCTGGCTGCAAACACAGAGAGTGACTGGTCTTGGTGGGGTTGTGTCCCACTGCTGCTGAGAGAGGCTTCAAATGACTTCACTGAAATCTGTCCCCACTTGCATCCCTCCCCTTTTACCACACAGCAAAGAAAGAGCAGTCTAATAGAAACCTGCAAGGCAGTTGTGGGTGCCCCATCCCTGGAAGAATTCGAGGCCAGGCTGGATGGGGCTTTGAGCTATTTGGGATAGTGGAAGGTGTCCCTACCCATGGCAGGATATCTAGTTGGAACTAGGTGATCTTTAAAGTCCCTTCCAATCCAAAACATTCTATGATTCCCTAGGAGATTTCTCCTCTGCTCTCCCCCATTCTCATCTGGGGCACTGCAGTATGAACATGCTCCATCCCTTGATATATAGTTACTGTGAACTTTTTGTGAATCTGTAATTTCCTCGGCCATCAAGCAGGCAGGGTCAGGCCGGGGAGCCAGATGGCACTGGGAGCAGAAAGCACAGCCATGGTGTTTGGGCTGTGGCCAAGCTGTTCCTCTGTCTATCCCCAGCCAGGGGAGAAGAGGATGTGTCTCCCACTTTCGCTGCTGGGACATGGTATCAGTACTGCAAAGTGGGGGTTGCTTTCTAAGGTTTCCAAGAAATCATGTGCTTTAGACAGAAGGCAACTGGCAAGATCCAGCCACAGAAATGAGTGGCAAATTCTACTCACTCAGCCATTTAGGATCCAGCAGCCATCACATCTCTAGAGCTCATCGATGTCCTGGTTACAGGCACTGCAAGCCTCACTATCTTTTCCTATTCTTGAAACTTGAGGGTCTGTGATTCATCAAAACAAGCAAAACTAGGAGTTGCAGTGATGACTGTCAGTGTAAATGTCTGAATCCCAAAGCCCACCTAGTACATGGGTGGGAAAAGCTTTCCCCACTGCCACTTTCCCAGACTGTACTTCTCTCTCACATTCTAGAGTATTGGTGGGCTAGGGTGGAGCTGTGTTGGGCTTTCCACTGGTGAAAATACCAAATGTAAAGGGTAAGAAAAAAGCAGGACTACCCAGCTTTTTAGGACCTAGCCCCCAGAATGACCCTTACAAAGTATACAGAGTGGTACCACCTGACATGGTAGAAATACACACAGATGCCTGTTATGAATGTTTTTATTACATGCACAGTATTTTAAATGTGAAAGCAAAGGTAGTAATTTCAAAATCATTCTGCTTTTATATATCACAAGGCATAGCAGGTTAGTCCTCTGAATGCTGCTCTTGTGATTAACAACACAAGATCTCTAACGTGATCATTCAACTAACAAGGATGAGAGTGCTGAGTTTTCTTGCACTGTATCCAGCTAACCAAGAGTTTGCATTGGTGGAGGCTGGTGTTCAGCAGAGAAACTTTACGTGCTTAATAAGGAAAGAAAGCCAACTCCACAAACCCCGGCCCAGCCCTCACTCCCCAAACCATCAGTGTGCTATCAACACCATTCTGGACCCAAACCACACACCAACATAAGGGTGGCTATGAATAAAGTTAGCTCCACCTCAGCCAGACCCAGCACGCTGTGGGACTGCATCCTTTTCTTGGACAAATTTAGGCCCATGAAGCCTTCACAGTGCTGAACTTTTGCACAGGTGCTGCAGGCAGGAAGAACGAAATCAGCTTTCAGAGATATAGAAAAATAGCATGTCCAAATCAGAGATGTAGAGTACCCAGAGCTGGACAGAGGCATCAGGCAGGAATATATGCACTATTCATATCTGTAATGTTGCAATCTGGCATTCATATCTGCCCAATTAACGAGATCCAACCACCCAATCCTTTAATGGAAACAACACTCCCACAGGTTTTGGACACAAGCCCCTAGACTGGTTCACTCAACTCCCTTGTCTAGGATACTGGAGCTTTAATTACACAGAGTTTATATAAATGATAGTCTGAAGAAAACAGAAATCCACCAAATGTCAACCCCAGCAGATTTAAACCTGGACTCCAGATAAAGTGATCTGATGGCAGAGAAAGAGAAGACGTAGCTGCAAGAAGACACCAGGCTAAAATAAACAGCTATGGGCTGCTTTATATGGAAGTTTGACACCAGTTCAGAGGCTTTGCATCAAACACAGGTAGGTCACAGATGATTTTATTGGTGGTATGGACTATTGTGTTTAGAGATGCAAGCTAAAAGGACATGAGATAAGGCAGCAGATAAACCTGCTGTCAGATACAAGAGAAAATGAGGTGTTGGACTGAAAGGGTGGTTGGTGAGGAATAAAAAAAACCAGAGAATCAGAACAGTAGTTTTCCTGTGTAAACAGAAAGTTGAATGTTGGACTTATTGGTCCAATTATCTCCTCTATTGCAGAAGTCATAGAATTGTTAGAATCATAATGGTTGGAAAAGACACCAAAGATCTGTTCAATATGATGAGTATTTATAAGATAAAAAATCCATTATAACTGTCGGACTTTTTTGGGAAGTAACATCAGTACGTGTGCCTTCAAATTCAGCTAGCCCAAATTTACTCTTCACCTTCAGCCTGCAATGTCTCCCCAGCCATGTGACTGGCACTACACAAAGCCAAGAAGCTAAGCTGTTCCATCCCTTCCTCATCTACATACCGAGCATTCTGGGGTTTTGTAGAAATAGAAAATAGACAATAGAAAGCAAACAATAGAAAGCAAAGGCTACCTTTGTTTGGCCTGGTTCTATTGGAAAGAAGTCATAGTGGGCAACTTCTATGTTTCTGTGGAGCAGCTGCACTGACTGAGAGGGGGGAGGCAACATAACAATACATCAATGTAATATTACAAAGCTTTGAAAAATGTTCTCATTTGATTTTCAGGAAGCTATCATTCACACAGGAACTGAAAATGAAACGCATATCCTGCTGAAGTGCTGCCAAATTTATTGTTTGCTGCTTCTTCAGGACTCACCAGTTAAAGCTGAGTGAAAGATGAACAGAAGATATTTAGAGCACGTGGGCAAGAAAGGTGTAGTGCACAGGAAATAAAACATCAGTTCTGTGGCTCATAATGAAACGAGGGGAAGAAATTATCGTGAAAGGTGTAGTTTGGGATGGATCAAAGAAGAATGACTTGAGAGTCGAGCTAATTATTTACTTAGCCGTAATAAGATGAAACAGCTGCTATGCAATACTCTGCTTTTCTCCCAGGAATTGTCTACATTTCAGAGCTAGTAAGTTAGACATCCCCAGCTTGGGACACCTAGGATAAATCATCATTAACAAACCTGTATTAAAAATTGAAGCTATTCCAATTGTCTCCTCACAAAGGCCACCTGTCTGTTAGCACCCACTGCTTTCCCACGTCTGTACAATTTACCTCTCCTGAAGTCCTTCAGATACACACATGTCACAGCTCGGGGCCAAAGAGCTCCAAAAGCTGTATTCCACAGCATAAGGGGGATGCAATGAGGCAAATGCATGTTTATGTGATTTTGTGTGACACAGTATTCCGTGAGCAACTTGAGAATTACCAAATAAAAAAAGACTTTAAATTCTGCTGTGGGCCTGCCAAGTGCTTTTCTCCAGTTTTTCTTTCTAGTCCATCAGTTTCCTTGGCTGCACAAACTCCCTGGGATTTTCTCAATGGGTCCCCAGAAAGAAAGGCAAATTTCTGTGCAGCTCTCTGCAAGCAAATTGCTCTGATTCTCTCAGGAATTCAGTAGATCCTAAGCATACTGCAGGTTGCTGACAACATCAGCTGGGATCCAGGTGTGTGCAAGAAAACTGGCTTTTAGAAAACCAGAGTATTCTGAGAAACTGACTATAGAAGACCTTTATCAGAAATATCTATTTTGGAATAGAACAGGTGAAGTAAAATTACATATATATCATATTTCCTACATCTTTCACAGAAAGAAAGAACTACCATAGTTGGTTTTTCATACCTTTTAAAAAGTTGCAGACTCAGATGGGCAGTGCATTAATATTTCATTTTTCCAGGCTGTAGAAGGTAAATAACAGGGAAGTTGTCCAGTACAGGCAAGTAGAAGTTTCAGCATGACCCTGAGCCAAATGCCATGTGATTGTACAGGTATAATACTACACATATGGCAAACTGCCATGCTCTATTTTAATACCTGCTTAGAAAATGTTTAGCCTAATTTTTTTTTTTTTTTTTTTAGCTCCCTGAGTCTGTCTGGTCCTATGCTGTGCATCAGTTTTATCTCTGAAACTCATTCCTTCTGCATCTCCCATTTATTTTCCTTAGATTTTTCTCTCTTAAACATAATTTTTGCTAGGCTAAAATACTCAAGTTGCAAGGCCTTGTATTTCAAAGATTGATTTAAAAGTCTTTAGAAGGCTAAAATGCCAGGGTGGAGTAGTGCTGAAACAGTGAACAAATCCCTAAAATCAGAGGGATTTTTAACTTCTCACTACAAACCAGGTACTTCCTCCATTAGCAACAAAGATCCACGGATTGCCACTGTGCAGTGCCTCTGCATGAAATTTCCCTATTGCCAGACTCTCATATCTCCTGGTGCAAAGGACAACATCTAGCCCATGATTCAACACAACTTCTTTTCCCAGTTCTTGATGTTTGAGGGCAAGGAAAAACTTTAAATCAGATGCTGTACCACATACCATCCCAAGGCTAATATGATGTCCTCTGCATAATTTCCTAATATTTTAACAGGAAACTGGTGTGAGGTGGGGAAATGGTCTCCTCTGTCCTGACTTCCATGTCATGGGCCCTCAGCAAATGGAGGAGACATACTTAAGGAATCTGCCTCTGGAAAAACAAAGGCCTGAATGTTTTCCAGCACACTGGGACAAGGAGCCCTTTGTAGAGACCCCTACACTCTTTGCTGCTGCTTATACCTTTCCTTCTCTCCCAGCCACAAGGAGGGAAGAAGAGGCCCAGGCCCTTCCCAGAACAAATATTTGATTACTCATCCACAGCTCACAGGATGAACCATGAAGAACCTGTGAAAATTGAGCTACAGCTTGTGTCTAACAGGTAGAGCAAAAGAATCAGAAAGCCAGAGAAAGGCAGATCCTGAGGTTTAAACCCCTCCTTTCCTGCAACAGCTTGATTCATGCCCCCTAATCAGCCTCCCACAGAGACTTAGGATGGGAAGGTGGGAGCCTGCAGAGGGAAGGGAGCTTCACTGAAGGAGTGTGTGAGCAGGCCTGGAATTCTTTGCCTGGACAGAAGAGGATTTCAGGGTTCACAGGAGAGATGTGGAAGAGAGGGTGGGTGGCAGCTAGACATACACTCTTCATCTTCGGTTGCAAGAACTAGGCTGATGGAAGCAAAACAAACATGAGGATGTGGCTCATCACAAAGCAGAGAGTGGAGGTACTGCCTGAAGGTATCTATCGTGGCTGCACAAATAGCACTGAGGTTGGTGTGAGGTCTGGAAGGACCCATGGGGGTCCTTGCAGGTTGGAAACAGGACACTGGCTAGGTGGCCCTGTAATCTGGAACCACTTGGGCTGCTCTGAAAGCCAAGTGAATTTGCTCAAACAAACGTTGCCTGTTGGTTTTGCAACAGCAAAAGAAATGTCACACCTTACCCATCCGATTGCCTCAGTTTGATCAGGCCATTAACACCACCTTTCTCAACAGGCGCAGAAAGGCAGCGCAAGCAGGGCTGTATTTTGTGTGCCTTCATTTACAGCACTACAGTCATAGTAGTGCCACCCTGGAGCTGGATCAAGTACCAGTGCACAGCCAAGCAGGGACCTGGCATCACCCGTGGTATGACTGTAGGCTCAGCAAAGGCTTCCTGAGAAGAAATCAAAGCTGTGGAAGCCTGAGCTGGTGTGGCTGTGAGCAGCCGCCTCAGCAGCTCAAGTATCCTTTGTGTTTAAACCCACCCTCTCTGGCAGCTCCCGCCCTGCTGAAATCCAGGAGCTACCCCTTGGATCTCACATGGATTGCACTCCAGCTCCACAGCAACACGATGGGTGCTGCAGCATGCACGGCAAAGCATGCAGGGTAACTGCAGCTCAGGGTAACTGCAGCTCAGGGTGACTGCAGCTCAGGTTCCCTGCAGCGCAGGACTGCAGCTCAGGGTGACTGCAGCTCAGGATGCCGTGCTGGGGAGATGGCAGAAAGGGAACAGCAAGGGTACTAAGAGGTCACAAAAGAACCTCGGGACAGAGCTGCGAGCAGGAGCAAAAGTGCATTTTGGAGAAGCTGTGGCTGCGATGTGCTGCCAAAGGGCATTTTGAGAGAGGCCCAACAGCACCAAGGCCCGCAGTCGTGCGGGTCATGAGCGACAGGGCAGAACCCCAGGAGCTCACCGCTGCACAAGGCACCATTTCCCTTTCACTCCTCAGCTTGATTTTAAACTGCATAATTGCTCCCTCAGAAAAACAGAAAAGGAATTGCTTCCAGCAGACATATGGAAGATTTTATTAGGCAGGTTTGATGAGTTATTTCTAAGCCTCCTGAAGACCCTTAAGGCACCTCAGCGAGCAGAGCAAAAAGGGAAATACGGGTTAAGACACTGAGGATCTTCCGTCCGAGCGGAATTTCTGCCAACGTGAGGCACGGCTGCTGCCCCGCCTCGGCACGGCCCGCGGAGCCGCGCGGAGCACCCTGGGCATTGTAGTTCTGTCCTTGGGACGCGCGGCACGGAGGGGTCGGGCAGATCACGGCACCCGGGCATCCCGCGAAGTAAGCGGGGCACCCAGGGGCGACCTGTACCCGTGCAAAAATTCCTCTCACATTGGCAGTGAGGACCCGGGCGTCACCCCGGGTCGTTATTTTCCTTACTCATAAGTTTAAGGCATGACCGAGATCGCGCCACGCCGCCCCCACACTGCTCCGCACCAACCCTACAGGTCAGGGCGAGCGCTGCGCCGCCCGCCTGAAGCCGGCCATAGCTGCCCTGCAGTTTCCCCAATACTTTAGAGGGCTTTTATCCCTTTCTGCGCCTCGGAACCGCTGCGGCGGGCCGAACCGAACCGCGCCGTGGCGTATGCAAATGAGGGGCTCGGGGCCGCGGGGAATTGTGGGGCGCCCGGTGGCAGCGGGCGGGGCCGGGGTGGGGCCCGCCGCGCGCCTGGGGGCGGGGCGAGAAGCGGAAGTCGTACGGTGTCACCTCCGGGACTCGCTCGCTGCGTCTCATCGTCGGGGCCGCGACAAGATGGCGGACCTGTCTCTGGACGAGCTCATACGGAAACGCGGTGTGACGGTGAAGGGAAGGTGAGTGGTTGGGGCGGCGAGGCGGCGCCCCGGGCCCGGCGGGCCCCAGCCGTTCTTCGTGTGTCCCTCGGTGTGGCTCCGCTCCGCGGCTGTGGGCCGCAGCTGCCTCGGCCCCGCTCCAGCCCTGGCGTTCCCATTGGCTGAGCCGCGGGGCTGCGGGGCCGCGCTGCGCTGCGATTGGCGGCGGCGGCTGTCACTCAGGGCCGGGGCGGGGGCCGGGCCCCCATGTCGGCCCCTGGCCTGGCGCTGCTCCGCTGGGGCAGGCCCGTCCCATCCCGGGCTTTGCCCGATTCCTGGCGCCGGCTCTTGTCTCCCTGAATCCTCCGACTTGCCCTGTCCCCGCTGTCCCGTGCTCGTCCCCGGCGATTAGCGCAGCGCTGCTCCCTGTGATGGGCTGTGCGCCCCTGAAGGCGGTCGGTACCCGGGCTGCAGGTGTTACCCAGGCAGCGCCCTGGCGTCCCCCGCTGTCCCCGCGGGAACGGCTCGGTGCTTTGTGGGAGAGCCGTGGGAGGGCTGGTAGTGCTCGGGCAGCCGTAACCGACCGGGGCCGCCGGGCACCCGCCAGGGCCAGGCCGCTGGGGCTCCGCTGCCCGGGCCCCGGGAGGTGCCGACCCTCTAGCCTGGTTAGTGGCGCTCCGGGAGATTGCTTGAAGTGGTTGAGAGGCGTGGAGCATGTGGCAGAGCAGAGCTGCAAGGTCAGGTTATTTCCTTGCATGGCAGATGTCTCCAGTGTAGGCTGGGCCATTCACTGCCACAGTTGGCAGTTCTTCCCTGGATTATCCTTCGGTAGCTTTTCGGTTTCCCTTTTGCCGTATTCCCTTAACGTTTGTGAAGACTTTGTCCCCCATCTCTGTTAGCTCAGTGTGCTCTTGCTTTGTTGTTTTTTGGTTTTGGGTTTTGGTTTTTTTGGGGGGGAGGGGTAGGGTGTTGTTTGGTTTGGTTTTTTTTTTCCTTTTTTTTAATGTTGGTCTTCATTTTTCACTCTGAATGTGTGTACACGTATAGGTCTAGAGTACTATTCTGAAAGTTATCTGCTATCGTATGCCACCAAAGCATTCAAACATATTTAAATCCTAGTCTAGACACGGCCGTGGCTTTGCACTTTCATTCATGTTATCCTTCGTATTCGGAAGAGTCTTAGGCTGCTTACTATGCCCCAAGTACCTCCTTTATCCCTTTTCAAATCCCTCCTTAACTCTCATTCCTTTCGGGAATTCTTCCTGCTCTTTTTTTTGCTGAACAATAAATCCCTCTGCAGCACTGTAACAATTGTGCCCCACATTCCTCTCGTATGTCATGTTCAGCTTGCTTTATAAATTCCTGAGGTAGCAAACTTGGCTTTCTGAAGGCTGGATAAACTGAATAAACTTAAACCATTATATTCACGCTGGTCAGTAGTCTAGGTGAAATAATAGGAAAAATTTCACCTATAAAATGTACTGATCCATAACATATTCAAGCCAGAGCTTGGAATCTTGGAAAGTGAGTTAGATATTTGAGATCCACTTTTATTGCAGGTGCTGTGGCACAAATACTTAAGCAGTTAATGCTCTTCTAGGGTAAGCAATTATCTGTGAAAGAGACTTGCATATTAGGGTAAAGACAACTCTCCAGAAATGGTGTGATGTTCAGTACAGTTTCTTAAACTGTTTCATTGGGTTTTGTCATCAGCTGTCTTCACTAATTCTAGTTTAAATGTTGATGCATACATATCTGGTTTCACTTTGACCTCTCTCATGAACCACTCATGCAGCCCTTTGCAGTGCTCCAGCTGAATGCTTTCAACATG
The DNA here is from genome assembly GCA_018697195.1 of Certhia americana. NCBI lineage: Eukaryota > Metazoa > Chordata > Aves > Passeriformes > Certhiidae > Certhia > Certhia americana. Next base: position 46,396,311 of record CM031879.1, read on the forward strand.
GCTCAATAAATGCTTTTTAAAATTGCAAGGAGAGTCTTGTTCCGTGTCTGTTGCTTTATGGGTGCTGTTAGTCTCGTGTATTCTGGGTATATTTTCATAGATGGTCTTAATAATCCTCCTGTTTCTTTTAGCTGGTTTGTTTTGACTGCATGAGAGAGCAGCCATAGGACTCTTAGGTAGTAAAATGGGACTCCCATCCCTGCTTTCCAGACATCTGGGCACAAGAATGAGAGAGAAGCAGAGGTTAAGTCTTTAATCTCTTGGTTGGTTGGGGTTTTTTTAAAAGATATCTCCACTGAATATACTTAACTGTAAATAATGTGAAGGTTGGGGAATTAGATCAGGAAATACTGATATAAAAAGGTGCATGAACAACTGAAATAGCATCATCATTTGCTTTTGGGATACTAGCTTTTTGATTATTACATCTAATTCCAGGTGTCTACTTTTAGACTTTATAATACTGGACAAGTCATTTCTGAAAGCAGATGAACACTGTGGCCCTCTATTAAGATTTTTTTAAAAGTCAGCAGCAAGAATATTTTTTTCTGTCTCTTTCTAATACAAAGAAACCTAGTGGAAAAAAAACCCTTTTAAAATACTCCTCAGAGGAACTCCATTAAAAAATTAGATACACTGGTTTTGTTCTTAAGGCAGATTTTGAAAAAGTGTATCAGACCTGCAATAAGAAGGTAATTCTATATTTCACCCTGTATTGTGCTGCTTTTTAGGAATACTTGTATAAAAGTGCAAATGCTGTAGTTTTTGTGGGCTGTTTTCTTTCTGTGCTCAGTATTGTGATAATGATGCACTTAAAAAGTAAAGGCCATCAAGTGCAGTAGCTCTTTTAGTAGATTAAAGAAGAGGCAGTCATGTTAAAGAGTAATTTGACTAATGACTATTCTTGCTGGAAGCTAATCAACCTTGAAACTGGTGGCTTTGAACTGAAATTGTTACTGGTGCTTGTACATCCTAAAATTGAAGTTGCTGTGCTCTCAGAAATCTGAACTTGCTGCCCAGAATTTTTAAAATCATGTGTAGCTCCATGTTTCTTTCATATCAGGATATATTATTGTATTACAGAAGATGCTTTAGCAGACCTGTTCAGAAAGTCTGTTCCCATTACTTTTGGTCTTCAAAGGTTTCCCCAAAGTACCTGAGCTGTTCAATTTTGTTCAAATGCACTATGTACTTAGCACAGCTGTAGTCAGACCCTTTAGTTTATAAATGTGAGCTTACGGATGGATTTTGGAAATCAATTCCTTAGCTGTTTAGGTAGAAAGTAAAATCCAGCATAAAACAGTTTAGGAGCTCTGCTGTTGTATTGAGACATCCTACCGGAGTGGATTTCTGCACAGAAATAATCAACTTTTGTTTGCAGCAACACAAACACTTTTATTGACGCTGTATTGACACATCTTACAATGCCTGAAACTTTTTTTTTTCTTTCTTTCTTTCTTTTTTTTTTTTTCTTTTTCCCCCAGGCTTAACACAAGGCCAGTGTTTGGGGGTGTAAGATCTCGCATTGGGATCCAGCAAAATCTTCTGAACAGATCATCACCAGCTGTGAGCTTCCAGAGGACATTTGATGCCCGCCAGAAGATAGGACTCACTGACGCCCGGCACAAACTGGGGGTTAAAGATGCCCGAGAAAAACTGGTTCAAAAGGACGCTCGGTTCAAAATCAAAGGGAAGGTGCAGGATGCTCGAGAGATGTTGAATTCCCGTAAGCAGCAAAGTGTTGCTGCTGAAAAGGTGACCAAAGTGGTGGATGCCAGAGAGAAGATCAGCTTAAAAAGGAGCACTCCTGCTGCTATCAGCCCAGCTATGGGGACAGTAAATCCAGCCATGAAAATCACCAAAACTATCCAAGTAGGTGAAGCAAGTCACCTCTGAGCCCCTCAGTTACTCCACAGCAGTTCAGTAGGCATGATGATACCTTAATATGTTCATATGATTACAATAGAAGCAACAATGATACAGTTCATTCCAGTCTGTGGGGTAGGATTCTGATCCTTTTGTGTGTCCTTGTAGCTGCTTGGGGCTTTGTAGAGTCATACCTTTCATTTAAGTCTTAATTTTAATTTTGGGCCCAAAAAGACTTAAGGCAGAGCTCCTGTCAGCATTAAAGGAGGTGTCTTGAATGGTTAAGTAGTCTCTTTCCTACCTGAACACAGACAAAATGATGCAGATTTTTTTGCCCCTCTTTGCAAGTCTGATGCTGTGGATCGTCCTGTATAGATAACTGGTTTATCCTAGTGGTAGGATAACAGTTTAGAATATGCAGCTGTGTTTGTATCTATGAAAACTTAAAATTCAATGAGCCGTTCTACAATTTTCTCTTTTTATACTTGTCTGGTTTTCAGGAAAGCCCTGGTTTCCAGGGAGTTGCCTGATCACATGAAGCGTTCCTGCTGAGGCTCAAGATTTTTTTCAGTTGTATTACAATCAGTTGATCACCCCGACCTGCTGATTTCCTGGGCCAGTTTTCTGATTTCACTTTGCTGTATGCCACAGCAACTTGATTCTTAGCCAGCTTCTCTGAGAAACAACTGCTGATGAACTATGTCAGTTAGAATGGGTAAAGTCAGAAGAGAAATTTCCAGCCTGTTGGGATTGTTGTTTGAGTGGTTTTGCTCCTTACCTCTGCAAGCATGTAATTGAAGTTCCTAGCCTACCTCTTCCATTTTCATCCTCCCCAAAATCAGCAGTGTGCCTGCCTGTACCCAGAAATCTCCTATTGTCATCAGTTTGAAAGCCTAGATGAGTCTGCTTTCTGTTCAGCTGTGGGTTTCGCTGAAGAGCATCAGACATGTTTCTTCTGCAAATTGGCCTAGGAGGTTTCCTAGTAATCCTGCAGGTTTACTTCCAGGCTGATGTAAGAAGGAGAAAGGACTCTTGATACAGTAAGAAGGGCTAATAGTAGAGCAGTCTCTTCAGCAGTCATTAATTAGGAGGATGATTAGTACTCTTGCTGTCCTTTTAAGCTAAATCACCAGCATCAGCCATGTGGAATCGAACATTTTCTACAAAGTTTCTAGGAGTTGAAGTAGTTTCCAAAGACTTGGTGCAGTAGCTGTTCTGACCTGGTGTTTTGGGGGTTTTTTTGTGACTTGGTTTGATCAATAGTATTTTCTGATTGTTAGACAACATAGTGCAAGGAAACATATATATTTATATATAGGATATAATGGTGCTTCAGACTATAGACAGAACCTTGTGCATGAGCAGTTATCTAAAAATTTTTTTAAAATATTTGTACTGAAATTCCAAATTGCCCCTGACCCTCCCTCCTATATTCCTGAACAAGGAATTGGAATCAGACTAGTATATCTTGATCCAAGATACAGCACACAGCTCCAAATGTGCTGTCCTGAGGTCTTGTTTCTCATAAAGCAAGGAAAAATCTTTGAAACCAAAAAATGACCATAGGGCTGCTGCTGTTTCTGTAGGACAGGTATTCTTGTTTCTGAATTGATTAGCAAATTGAAACATGAAGGTGCTATGGTGTAAGTAGCAGTCTAGCTAAAATACAAATCTGGAGATTTTACTACCTGTGTGGATTAATTTTGTAAGAATATCTATTTAATGGACAGCTTTCATCTTTTTCAAAAAACAGAAGGACATTTTTAAGAGTGTTGTTGCATATTTTCAGTTATCAATCAATACAGCTACATTCCCTTAGCTACTTGTGTTGTGGTTTCCCTGTTTCATGGTATAATGGTCTGCAAAAGGAGCAGCTACACTGTCCTGTGCATCATTTTATTCCACTACAGCTTATTCCAAAGATATAAAATAACTTTCATTTGATGGAGATAGGTATCTTTACTTATCTGTAGCATGAAAGAAGAGATACTGACTTCCTGACTTATCCCATTCATGGTTTTGTATTGGCAGAATTGTAGATCTAGTTGGTCCTGAAAGCACTGAAGTTAACTTCCCTTCCCAATAATCTTTGACTAAACCCTAAGTAATTTGAATCCATTTCTTCATGTGGTCTTAGATTTTAATTTAATTGAAGCTATCTCATATTGAACATATCACAGGAAATGCAGGTGTTACCTAAGAGCACGTTGTGGTAATATATTCCCAAGCAGAAAGGTGAGTTTCATTTGTGTGCTCTCAGGGTATTCAGCTAAAGCTTTGATTTTCTGCAGGGAGGACCTGATGGACTGTAGTGTTTAATGCTTTGGTTCTTTATCTCTAACTGTAGCAGAAGGCTCCAGTTCCTGGACACTCTCATCCAGCAGGAATGAGGATCAATGTGGTGAACAATCACACACATAAACAGGTGTGTACCTGCTCTGTGCTTTGTTTGTTACCTTTGGCAGAGGAGAAAATCTGTCCATAAACATTGGCAGGTGCAAAGAAAACTCTTAATCAGGAAAGAAAAGTGTTTGAAAGTTCTTCATCAGCTTAGCTCCCATGTCTTGTGTGGTTAAGGTAGTTTCGTGGTAATTGAGGTTTTTATTCAGTATAATTTATCTTGATTCCTAGTGTATTATCTGAATGAGAAGTAGGTATTCCCAGTTTTATCTGTGTGTGCTAATGGTATTTTTTTCCCTAGAGACTGACCTCTAGCTCTGAGGTTTTTCTATACATTTCTTAGTGACATCACATCAGATCAAGATTGGTTGTTTTGATTCACCATGCTGCCAGTCTCTTCAGACAGAGGATATGATTGTACATGGTCAAATGTGCTGCAGTGAGGTGGGAGAGGGTATAACCTTCCTGTGAAATCCCAGCTGTGGGCCATTGCTGGAATCCTTACAGAGAATGATATTAATTAGTATTCTGATGTACATCCAAAGTTCCCATAGCCCTTATCAAGCAGATTTTGAGAAAGACCCAGAGTGTTGAGAAAGACCCTAGAGCCCTTTCTTTAAAGGCCTTTGTGGCTGCCCACATCCATTCAACCACCTTATTTATTACCTTGGGTGCTTTCAGAGAAAAATTGCATGTTTTTATTACTGAAGTTTTGTGTATATATACATAAAGTATTGCATGAAATACTGATATTCACAATCTCATGTCAGGTGACTTTTTTGCTATGATTATAGCAACTTTAGCTATTTGTGTATGTTACCTTTATGCTGGCCTGCTACCCTCACCTATCCCAGATGCTGTTGTTTAAGAAAGTCTCTTCATTATTCTGACCTCATCACTGTAAATGTGGAATTCATTTCATTTTGTCTCAAACTCAAGCCCATCATCCTGATGCCTAGTATTTTTCCCAGCTCCTTTATTTTCTGCACAATTCTTCTCTGTTCTTTTTTTTTTTCCTTCATAGCATTTCTGTGACTGGAACAATTTCCCTGTTTGCAAACCAGAATCTTGCTGACTATGACAACCCACTGATTTTGCAGGCTCTCATTGCTAATCCCTCCATTTTTCTTTACCATTTTACTGAATCAATGGGAAGCTGTTTGCAGTTGTGATTTCTTATGTTCTGGGCACTGCTGTATGTGTCTGGACTTTTTCTTAATGTTATTTAGAGTCAATGAAAAAATGATTATGTAGTTCACCTCAGTATTTTAAGGCAAGGCTATGAGTGTTAAGTTGAACTGGAAAATTAATTATTCATTCAGTAAAGTTCTTAGTGCAGTGTTTTCTAGGGCCAGTTCTGTGCTAAGGAAAGCAGGCTATTCAAAAAGAATGTTCAGTTTAGTTGTATTCAGTGGGCATTTGTTTAATTAAAAAGAAAACAACAAAACCCCCAAACAAACGAAAAAAAAAAACCCACCACACATCCCCAAACTAATTTAAAAATCACATGTACATGCCTCAACTGTAAAGGTAGGAGGGTGCTAAAAAGTAAGACACTGAGGCTTTATTCCATTAATGTAGCTTCATCAGTCCTAGTGAGGTCCAGGAATAGAGGAGTCTGTATGTGATTTCAGTGTATCTAGGGAAACAGTTTTACTGTGGTGTTTTTGAGAAGGAAGTCTGGGAGTTTTCATACTGATGTTTGGACATGGACTTGTATGCCTAAAGCTAAAATCCAGTGTAATTGTGTTCATTAGCTGAAGATGGTTGAAGGCAGGAGAAAACTACCTATTTTTAGAATGTCTCAATGAAATCTATTACCTTCTTCACTTCAGGGTCTGTATGATGCAGAAGATGATGATGAAAGTGTCTCTCCCCTTCCTAGCAAACAGATGAAAATCACCACCACAAACAGTTTCCTGCACAACTCGGTAAGAGATTGTCTGAACAGTCCCCACTACACCATGTTGACATTGCATAGACACAGAGGCTGTGTCTTTACAGGACTTAACTATCAGACAGTTCTTTTAAAGTCTGTAAATGATGTTTTCTCCTCAAATATTTGCTCTTCACCCCACCCTTCCTCTGTGCCAGTGCTTCTACTGTTATTTTTGGAACAGAGTTCTTTTAGGGTAACTGGTTTTATGGGCTCTTAGCAGAGAGAATGTGTGCTTTCTGCCCTGCTGGCAGGTTGCTGCATCCTGGCTCTTGATTTTCTTCTTGTTGAGGAAGTGCACTGAACCTGTCTTGTTACTGTTTGAGAAAACCAGCAAGGGAAGCTTTCTGCTGCTTCTGGAGACTGGGCATCAAAGCAGGAAATCTCTTGTTGTGCAAAAATCTTAGTAGGCATCTTGTTGAGGAGGGCTGTTGCTCTGGAGAAGATGGAATTTCAGTACAGACAAATGCAAGGTCTTGCGTTTGGCATGGGATGGCCCCCTGCAGCTTAAACTGAGAATTGACTGGCTAGAAAGCAGCAGCAGCAGCTTTGTAGGAAGGAGCTTGGGGGTCCTGCTGTGTGATCTGCTAAGAATGAGTGAATAGTGCATCCTTCCAGCAACAAAGGCCAACTGTAGATAATTAATCAAGGAAGATGTTTGACATTTTGAGAATGCATTTTGAGAACTCTGTGCCTGTCTTGGGGCTCTGTGATACAAGAAAGACACAACTGGAACCAGTAAACAGGGTGGTCAGAGGGCTGCAGTATATTATGCATGAGGAGAGGGTGAGAGGGCAGTGTCTCAAGGCTGAGAAGGCTGTAGTGAGATCTGTCCACTTTCACTGCCTGGAAAAGGCTATGAGTGATTTGCCTAGAAAAGGCAAAACCCAGGTCCTTTTCAGGAGTGACCATGGAGAAGACAAACCAATAAATGTGCTGAAGTGAAAGAAATTCTAGTTGTGAAATTCTGATGGTATTGATCAGCATGTGGCACAGGGACGCAGAGAGGCTGTGCAGTCATCATTCTTGAATATTCAGTGCTTAGCTGGATAAAGCCCTTGTCAACCTAATGTGCCTTTGAAGTTAGCCCTGTTTCAGATGTGGGAGTTGGGCATAGGTTTGGGCCAAGTTATTCTCTGCTTTTGGAAAAGCAAATTCATATGAAGATTGCATTTCATTGGCTGACCTAAATAAAAACAAAATCCAAAATTCATTCTATCAAAATTGGGGTGAGGCATTTAAGGTAAGATCCTTAAATCCTTTGTCATTCTCAGTCTTTGGAGGATTTTTTTTTCAGGAGTAAATGTGTTCTTTCCAGTGTTCACAGCAGCTTCCAAGCACAAGTTTTAGTCTGGATTTAAACTTGGATATTTCAACCTACCTTCCATGTCTTTGTGTGTCCTAGCTTGTTGATGCTGAGGAATTAATGGTTTTTGTTCTGGGGCTTCTCAGTCTTACTGTTAATGAGCAATCTTTGTGAACACTTTGTAAAGTACTTGAAAATCTTCAGATGAAAGGAGCTTTTCAAATTCAGATCACATGGTTAAAGTTCATTTAAGAAAAATATGAAACCAAAAAGTGCTTATAATGAAAGTGCTCTTTCTGCATACCTTTTTATGGTTTATGCCCAGAAACTTCCACTCATTTTTTTCTCAGCCTTTTGAAAATCTCCAGCATTGTAGTGGTTTTGACAGTGGGAAGGACGTGCAGTTCTTTGTGCTTACTAGTAATAGTCTGGTGGTGGTGCTTCAAGAAAAGTGATGGCTTTTGTAGGCTGCAGCTCTGAGATACTTTGTTTTTTCTTCCTGTAGGCTGGTCTGAGCAGCAATAAATTCTCTCTGTCCAAGACTGTTCCCCTGACAAAAGTGGTCCAGAATGATACATACACAGCTCCACCTGCACCTACCCCTCCTATGCGGACAAAGGCCTTGACAAACATGTCCCGGACTTTAGTGACAAAGGAAGTGCCTCCAAAAGAGCCAGCACCTGTTGAGGTGAGCTCAGGGAAGGGGAAAATGCTCTTTATAGGAGTCTCTGAAACGTCTGAAAGTTGCTGTTCATTGGACATGTGAACAGCTCGTTTCTGCCTGCCTTTCACCATTAGTTCTGGAACATCATCAAGGTTATTCTGATAACTGCAGTCCATGTCCCAAGAATTTGAAACCTGTCCAAACATTCTGTCCCTGCACATGGTCCTGGAGGAATCCATATTACAGGGAGGTGGCAGTTGTTTGGACGCTCCTTGGTGGCTTTCATGTCCCTAGGAGTAGTGTTCTAACAGTATTTGATACGTTGCTTGTTGTATGTCCACTCCAGCTAGCAAGGAGAAAAAAAGAGTTCTTCCAAATGTCCACATTCTTGTGTACACAAGACCTCCCAGGCAAATTGTAGACAGCCTGCCTGGAATTGCTTTGCTGAACTGCTTGAATTTGGGTGCAAGTAACCCACCAGGTGTTCCTAGGTGTGTTGAGTTCAGCATGCTCTTGAGAGGCTGGAGCTGTATTGTGGGGTTTGCTAGCTAGTGTAGAGTACAGCAGAGACAGGCTATTAAAAATGTGGGTGTGACCAGAGTACTGTGTGTGCAGATTAATTTAGTGTTATTCTTGGGAATAAGAGTGACAAGTTACTTCAGAGAGAAACTAGCATTGTAAAGGAACTCCTTTTTGCTGTCGGATGAGCTGGGCTTTGTTAGTATAGAGTTAAAAATGTTCTGAAAATCATGAGAAAATCAGACAAAGATTTGAGGGAGGTGGGAAAGGAATGTTGTTCCTTGTTTTTGGTAGGCCATGTGAAACTGCACCTATGATTATTGTAGTAGCTCATACAATAGAACAATATGACTAATATTGTTGAAAACAAATATGTAGTTATATAGTCATGACTGAAATAGTATAAATATGTGCATTCTGCACAAAACCAACGGAGCTAGATTTGGGTTTTACCCCTAGCACCCCAATAAAGCATCTTGCATATAATCCATCTGTGATTGTGTGTGATCCTGTACACTAACAGCTTTAGTAAGCATTGATATTTCCCATTACTAGCTGTAGTTCTCTCCTTTGTGTGTGTGTGTGTGTGTGTACAGACATTTCTCAGACATATTCTTAGTGACTTTTTATTGCTTTCTCTGCTGTGCTGTATTTCTGACCTTTTTCATGTGATGCATTTGTTTGTGTTGGCAGCTGGCATTCAGCCCCTTGGAAGGCACAAAGATGACCGTAAATAATCTGCATCCTCGAGTCACAGAAGAAGATATTGTTGTGAGTGTTGCTTGCTGCCAGGCTGTGCATGAGTGACACTTCCTTTCCTTTTCCTACCTCATTTGATAAATCACTTGCTCTGTGGTGAATGCAGTGAAGAGGGGTGTGATGTGGATTTACTGTCCATGCAAAATCTTCGAGGGTTCCTGATTGTTTGGGGTTTGTTTACTTTTTTTGTGTGTGCTTAAGAAAATGGGACAAAATCCCACAGATTATTTTGAGGTACCTGGTATCACTTAGTAGAAGAGTTCATGCCAGATGATTCTTCTACCCAAACTTATGCCCCCATCCAAAATATCTAGCAGCTTCCATTCTCACTGAGCTGAGAATGAATCTGGTCTTCCTGTGTTAAAAACATTACTGGGTACTGACCCTGAACTTCCCTGCTTGTGTAGCCTCTATTACTAGTGCCAAGTACTCACACCATAACAAACACAGTGAGGTAAGTGTCCAGATGCTATCAGGTATTTAGTAAGCAGGGTGGGTGGTGTGATGAAGCAAGCAAACCCTTCTCATGCAGTGCCTTTGATGTGACCATGGTCGTGACTGTCTCTCTGCCCTCAGGAGTTATTCTGTGTGTGTGGAGCTCTGAAGCGAGCCCGGCTGGTGCACCCTGGAGTGGCTGAGGTAGTATTTGTGAAGAAAGAAGACGCTATAACAGCATATAAGAAATACAACAACAGATGCTTAGATGGTAAGTTAGATGCCAGAGTTGTATGTAGGATAAATAAATCAAGAATTACTTTTCCACCTGAGTGGAAGGTTTAAAAGCATCTCAGATGCTAATATGCTAGCAAGAGAGAAATCCCAGAAAGTCAGTTAAAGAGCTAGGTAAGATAATAATTGCCGTGTAGCTACCTGAATATATGCACAGTTTATTTAAATGCAATTAAAAACTCCACCCACATTTTCCTAGAAAAAGAAGGTTCAGAGCTGGAGGCAGGGTCCTGATGAGTCACCTTGTCTCACTTTCAAATGAAATTTTTTGTGTTTCTGATTTGATACCAAGATCTGGAAAGTCCTTAGGAAGGCTTTACCTGCTTATGGAGCTGCTTGTGAAGTACCAGTATAACTAGTATTTGCAATAGTTTCAAAGTTGCAATAGGGTGTAGTCAGAGACATTCTGAATTGGACTTGTAAAACAGTATCAGATGCTCCATAAACTTCGAATAATGCAATTTTAGTTAACTATGTTACACTGAAAATATTGTCAGACTATTAATTTTTAGTTGGAAATAGGTGCTTTCTCTTTCTTTAGATGAGTGACTCGTTATGGATGTCAGATGAGGAGCAGACAGCTAAGAATGGGAGATCCTCTTGTGTCCCTGCTAAGGGCTTCATACTTCTGTGTAACTTGTTAATTAATATGATCTTTCATATGCTACTGTGTTTCAGTGGCTCTGCTGTTGCTCTAATTGTGCAACAAAAGATGTATCAGCTGTGCTTTCTCATGTTTCCCCCGGCTTGTTGAACTCTATTGCTTGCACTGTTGTGTGATGTTTCAAGGATCTTGCCTTACCTCAATTTCGATAGAATTAATTTTGTGTTTTGTTTTTATTTAGGACAACCAATGAAATGCAATCTTCATATGAATGGGAATGTCATCACCTCGGACCAGCCTATATTGCTGTAAGTTTCCTTCAGTGGGAAAAGGTCCAAACGCTTTTGCAGGTTCTATTTTGAGAATTGTTGTCCCATGCATTTTCTTTCTCTCCCCTTCTGTGACACAATATGTTGAGTGCAGTGCAATGTAGCTTGACTACATAGTATTCTCAGCCCTGAGGGTCAAAAATAATATGAGATGGGGATGTTTTCTTGTGAGAAAAGCATATTTAAAACGTTTATCTCTGATATTGGTAAGGGAAAAACACTGATGACAGTAAATGCAGACACAGTGTTGAAAATTATTTATCATAGAGAAAGAGTAATACTGCCCTTTTAATTTTTTTTTTTTTTTTTCTTTGATCCTCCAGCCGATTGAGTGATACCCCTTCAGTGAAGAAGGAAGGGGAACCACGCCGGTCAAGTGCAAGCGCCTCCTCAAATCCCCCAGCTGAAGTGGACCCTGACACTATCTTGAAGGCACTCTTCAAATCCTCAGGGGTCTCTGCCTCTGTGCAGCCCACAGAATTCAAAATTAAACTCTGAGAGGGGGGGAGCAAGCAGTGGACTGGAAAACTCATTTAAGTTGGGGGATGAGGAAAGTGCAGGAGTGCAGATGTTATTTGCATTTGCCTGTCCTGAAATTTTTGTTTTCTATGATCGCTACCTTACTGTATGATAGTGTTTCCTCTTGTGTGTGTACTTTCTGTTTTCATAGTTGGAGTTTTCTTCCACGATTTTTTTTCCCCAAGAGAATAACCTCCCCCTTCTGCCAGTAATGTATTACCAAGCATATACCATGTAACTCCATCCTTTACTCCAAAGCCCCCAGTGGCCATTAAAAGTGCACATCGACTTTGAGGGAAGGAGTGGTGATCTCCTTCTCTTTTCTTGTGACTGACCTTTAACTAAAAGGTACATCCCCTTGATTGTCCACAGGCAAGAGCACCACGCTGTTTCTGAAGTTGCTGCGCTGGGTACAAAGGCAGGTTGGGTTCCATCCAGAAAGGACTTGTATGTATTTGGTGGCATAACTCTTCCTTCTGGAAGAGTTGGACACTGAAAGTTGGACACTTTCCATCTGGGACATTGAGAAGAAGTGGGAAAAGCTGAGCTGCCACAGTGTGTGCCAACAGAGACCTCAGGCAGAAAGGACGTATGTGCACCAGCCACTGTGCTATGGGCCGGGGTGTCTCAGCTCTGGTAGTGCTGGAGGGTTGTTCTGGCATTTGTACAATGAATATATTTGCTTTGGAGGGTAAGGCTCAGTTGCTCTTCGCTTTTTGGACTGAAAAGTTAAGAACTAGTCATGTTCAGAGCTAGAGGAAACCCAGCTGTTTGACTTCCATTAGACTGTACTGCCTCCTCCTGCTGATGCACAGAAAAGAGTTTCTTGCCTTCTAAACTCAGCCAGTCTCACAAAAAGGAAGGACCTGGGACCCTTTTTGGTTCCTAATACACACAAGGTCTTGTGTCTGAGAACTCGTTTCTTTGAGAGATGCTGTTTGGGCATGGTTTGGCTGCTGTGGGGTTATGCTGCTGGCATGCCTGGATTTGGAGGATGATTACTGCATTGTGTGGCTTTAGGGAGAGGTTTAGAAGCAGAGGGCAGTTAGCGCTCTGTAAGGAACACGGGAGAGGAGTGTCAAATCCCGTGCAGGGCGGGGCATGGGCCAGCGAGTGTGTGTGACAAGCCACTAGGTGGCGCTTCCAGTACGTCCCATTGTTTGTACCGCATTGGCGCCTTGGATGTTGGAAGTCCCAGTAGCTCCAGTCGTTTGCTTTTGTTTTGCTTTTGTAATGGAAGAGAGGAAAGCTGGGAGCAACTTCCAGAATCTGGCTGGGGGTTGAACTTGCTCCTACTAGCTGGGAGACTGACCTAAATCCATTCTGTTCAGCTCTGCTGAGTAGCTCCTGTAAGCCCAGATTCCATTTCTTGGATAACCCCACGTTTCTTTTGCTTTCTTGTTCTGTATGAACCCTTTCTTCTATCTAGCTTGTGCAGACCATTCCTCTATCTCACTGTATCCCCTTTAGCCATGGAAATAATAAGGATTTGGCAGGACTTGTTTTTCTGGAGTACTCTCTTTGGTTTGAAGGCCAGTGACACTATGATTGGTGGGTGCTTCATGTGAACAGCTGATGTTTGTAGGGGAGGGGACCTGAGACAGCTATTGTTCTCCTTTTTTAGATTGCCCACCAAATACCTGTGTTTTAATAAAAAAAGGGGGGGAGGAGGGGGAGGAAACATTAGGGGTTGGAGAAGATAATGTATTACCTGTTTCTGAATAAACGTTTGTTATACAGAGAGTGGATTCTAAGCCTTTTTAGATGCTGTGAAGCAACTAAAGATAAGTGGTGGTGTTCCAGTATTGAGTCAATCGTGCTTTCTAGGTTAACATAGAAACTTCAAAACTGATGATGTGATGAAGAGCAAGAGGATCCTATGGGTGAGAGAGTTGTTACTCATCTACCTTTTAATCTGGATCACAGAAATTAGCAGCTGACTTTTGCTACTAAATTGAAGCCATTTGTGTCCATGTAATTCTAATTCTCTTTTTACAGAAAAGAAGCAGCCTTTGTTACTGACAGCCTAGTCATTTAAAAAGTAATTTTATAGCAAAATCAGTTCTGAAATCAGGGTACCTGGTAGGTGAAGTGGGATACTTTCATTACCAGCTAGACAAAAGGCTGTGTAAATGTGAAGACATGTATTATGAGTGCATCTCTTCTGAAAAATGGGGAGACTCAAGGATTTTTTAAATTAATAGATTCATGTCCTTTTGAAAAGCCAAATAGCTATAGATGCATTTTAAATTACTGTTGAAGTCTGCATCATGTTTAGGTTATCTGAGAGTTTATGATGCATTGACATGCCTCCTTGGAAGAACTACTGTCTGTTCTGTTCCATAGCTCTGTGATTTATGGCAGCATATTGTTATTTTTTACAAATTGGTGAATTAAGTGATTGTCCAAACACCACTCTATGGCTTGTCTTAAAGCAACATCTTGGTGTATACATTGGTGTTCTGGTCTTGGTCAGCTCTTTAATGCACCATTACATAGCTTCTTCTGTTGGCCATTGAAACGAGTAACTTTATTCTCAGTCCTTATCAGGTTATTCCCAGTCCTTTCCATGTAGTTCACCTTGGCTCTCCAGTTTTGCCTGGACATCCTGCAGTTGTCAGGCTAATCGTGATTTTGAACCTACCACCTTCTGTCTACATGTATCCTCATGCAACATGATTATATTTTTGTGGGTTTGTTTGGGGGTTTTTTCTCCCCTTCTGAACTAGTAGAAATTATGAACTTGCATATGAAATACTAATTATCTGCACTCTGAATTAATATGCATTAATTAGGCATTAAATTAAATGGCTGGCCAGGACAGGTGGTAGGTACTTTGTAACAGTGTTTCTTTTGGTTGTTTTGGGTTTCTTTCTTTTATTTCAAAAATGTGAGGACTTCCAAAGTGATGCCACAATGTGCAAGTTTGGTATATTGTCATGGCTTTTGCATGTACCTTCTGATAATGTTCATTAACTTGATATTTGTTGGATCAACTCTCCATGTCATCAACAATATCATGTCATGTTTTGTCACCTCCTACATCAGTCTTACTTCAGTATTTTTGATATGGCTCTGTCTTCCATTACAAGTTTGTCTGTAAAGGTTTTTTGAGATTTTTTTTTAATTAACAAGAGTCTTTAAAAACAACTGCCTTTGAATGTTTCTACATCTCTTTAAGATTTACATGCCTCTCTCGGATTAAGGACAGTGCCTGAGTTTTACACTGTTTACAAAAACACGAACTCAACCCCGGGGCTGCGGCGTGTCCACCCGCCGCCGCCATTATCCTGGTGGCTTCGCGCTCCGGGAACTACAGCTCCCGGCGGCCCCCGCGCCGAGGCGCGCAGAGAAGATGGCGGCCACCACGGGACGCGCGGCGGGAGCGGCGCCGGCGGGATACACGGGTGAGGGCCGGGAGCGGGGCCGGCGGGATACACGGGTGAGGGCCGGGAGCGGGGCCGGCGGGATACACGGGTGAGGGCCGGGAGCGGGGCCGGTGTGGGGGTCCGGGAGCGGCGCCGGCGGGATACACAATATGAGGGCCGGTGTGGGGCTCCGGGAGCGGCGCCGGCTGGATACACAATATGAGGGCCGGTGTGGGGCTCCGGGAGCGGCGCCGGCGGGATACACGGGTGAGGGGCAGCTCGGGGAACGGGGCCGGGGCGGCAGCGGCGTCTCAGAGCGGTGCGTGTCCCTCGCAGTTCTGGCGGTGAAGCTGTCGGAGCGGCAGCGCTCGCCCCACTGCCTGTTGGTGAAGGAGCACCAAGTGCGGGAAGGAGCCGACACAGCGCACCCGCCTCGCCGCACGCTCTTCGTCCTCAACGTGCCCCCGTACTGCGGCCCGGTGAGTGACAGCGGCTGGGGCCGAGGGACAGGGCTTTGGGGGGCCGAGCCGGGGCTGGGGAGCCTACCGGAGAGGTCTGCCGGCTGTTGGAGGGAGGCATCGCTCCTGCTTTGCTGTACAGTATGTTTGCTCTCCGTTTTTACGCCTTTACTCTCCGTTTAAGGACTCTCTGTCTAGGCTGTTCTCTCGCTGCGGGCATGTGCAGTCTGTGGACATCTGTGACAAGCCAGGGCCAGGAGAGAAAAAAGATAAACTGGCGTCCAAATTCTTTGACTGCAAAACTCTAAAGGTAAAGCTTGGGCGGAAGAGAGGAATGCTGATGCTTTAGTGAGAAAAGATGGCAGGTACTGAATGGTTCTGCTCAGAACATGAGGCACAGGAAACCGTATGGGACATTGGGTGACATGATTACTTACTTAAGTTTATGTTGTCTTTTTTTTGCTATCCTACTGCCACTTGTGGTTTGATTTTTATTTCATTAAGTTATTTCTAATGCATTTCCTTGCTCCATCACCAGTTTCTCTGACATATCTAACTCACCTGTGGTTTTTTTTTTCTTTTAGGGATTTCAGGTAGCATATGTGGTGTTCAGGAAACCAGCAGCTGTCCAGGCAGCCAAGGCTCTGTCACAGGAAGGTCCCTTGCTAATATCAACAGAGAGCCACCCTGTGAAAACCGGCATTAGCAGTATGTCAGCTCTAGCTGTCTTTTTACATGCTAATGCCAGGGAAGAACTATACTCATTGTTTGCTGAATTCTACCTTGCATGTCCCCTTTTGTTCTAAGCTGGGGGATGTTCAGTGGTTTGTATGCTTTTATTATTCATAGGGTGAATAATCTTTTTGAAGCAATCTTTTTGAACCAGGTGTTGAAGTCTGGTCCAGTGACCCTATGGGAGAGTGGGGACACTTGGAAGGGTCCTTTTTCCTGACATTTTTCAGTATTGCATAGATTCAAAGATACTGTCTGGATCTTGTCCTCAAAATGGAGACCAGACACATGCAACAGGCACCAGATGTCTCTCAAGTTGATAGCACTTCACATATAACAGAATCACAGCCTTGTCAGAATCACAGCCCTGAATGTTGTGCCCCTTGGGCTTCAGGCTAGCCCACACCTGGCCTGGGCAAGTTGCAAAGTGTTCCCATAGCATATTGGTTGTACTCACAGCCAAGTGGGTTTGAGCTGTGGCCGGGGGGCAGCTGTACACAAATGGAAGGAGTGTGTCCTTCCCCTACTCTAGAGTTCACTCCAGAGCTGTCCCACACTAGCCTGCTGACTTGTGCCCTCTCTGTCTCAGAGTGGATCGCCAGCTATGAGGCCTCCATTGTGGATCCGAAGGAGCTGAAGGCTGAGGTGGATGCCTACATGCAAGACTATGATAAAAAGATGGCAGAGGTGAGGCCAGGCTAGGGAGGGAACCCAGCTAAGCAGTTTTCTTGGGGCAGAGGGAAAGAAGAGAGATTTCTCAGTGCTCTGGCCATAGTAGAGAGGGCTGAGGGTCTCTCTGTTTGGCAGAGGTATTTTACTCCCAGTTGCTGGTGGGCGGTCAGACACCGGTTTGGTCTGCAGCACCTGACCCTTCCTCTAGGGCTTACAATAGATAGCCACAAATAAATTGTTTTGTGGCAGACATGCCATGTTGCAACTGAGAGTTGAATGCCTGCAGCCCTGATCCCATGCCTTCCTTTAAATCTTGTGTGGAAGCAGGAGCTGTAACTTTGCCTGTGTTTTAGGGAGGGCTGTGGGGGAGCTGTGCATTAAGCTGTGTATCTGCATTGGGCTACCTGACCCTCATGTCCTTACAGGAAGAAGCCAAAGCAGCCAAGGAGGAGGGTGTTCCAGATGAGGAGGGCTGGGTGAAGGTGACCCGGAAGGGCCGGAAGCCTGGCCTGCCCCGGACAGAGGCTGCCAACCTGCGCGTCTTGGAAAAGGAGAAACAGAAAAGGGCCCGCAAAGAGCTGCTCAACTTCTATGCCTGGCAGCATCGCGAGACCAAGAGAGAGCGTGAGTGTGCAAGTCTCCTACCCCTGCCCGTGTCTCTTTTCTCACACTGTGGCCCAAAGAGCATCCTTCTGCCTTCAGGGAAGGCTATGTGCAGCTGCCAATAAGCAGCTGGCTGGACCTGAATGGCCTCTTGCCACCACCTGTCCTAGCCAGGGCTGCTGGAATTTTTTGTGGGAGGGTGTGTAGGTTGTGGTTTTCCAAGAGGTGCTTATTCAGTCTGCACAAGGGCAGCGATTGAAGGGGAAACTAGCCGGTTTCTCCCCAAGAGGGAGCTGCAGCACTGCTGGAAATAATGGCTGGAGCCCCAGCTTGGCACTCAGCCAAGGTGTAAAAGGACACACTCTGGGAAGTGTGTGTTTGTGGCTGTTGGGACTGACTTCTGGTGTCTGGAAATGAAGCTCCCCAGGAGAGGGAGATCTGCTGCTGGTGTGATCTTGTTCTTTCTCTGTATTTTAGACATTGCCCAGTTGAGGAAGAAATTTGAGGAAGACAAGCAGAGGATCGCACTGATGCGAGCCCAGCGCAAGTTTCGGCCATACTAGGTTGTGCTGAGCTGTTTCTCAGGTGCCTGTGCTGGAGAGATGCTTACTGACTCCATTTGCCAAAGGATTTTGAGGAATTGAGGCAGCTTTGAGTTGCCTCTACCCTTGGATCTGAAATGAGAGATCCCAGCAACTGCTGCTAGAGGAGAGTTCCCTTTACTTGCACCAGTATCCTCCTACTCTTCCATCATTCAGCCCCATGGCACCACTTCTCAGGGTGCTCAGGTCAAGGGGCTGAGGCACATCCTGTGACAACCTCTATCTCCCTGCCACCCAAAAATACCTCCTAATGCTTGCTGAGAACTGGGATTGACCTAGTGCATCCTCTGCAGGGGCAGGGAATGGCTGAAGAACTGTAAATAAACTGCTGCTACTGTTTTCAGAACATGGGAATGCTTCTCTCACCCTCCCCGTCTCCTGTGGGAAACAGCTGCTTGTGTGCTGGGTTGGTGGTAAAAAATCATGGCTTGTAACCTGGTGCTCCTTTGCACATTTTATTGAAGGAACGAGGAGGAAAGTGACTTTAAGAAAAAACCTAACTGCAACCTTGTCGTCACAAGGAAAGATCAGTGGTTTGGTACAGAGCTCTAGCCCATCTCTTGGTGATTCTCCCCCAGCCAAGTGTTGCAGTACCCAGTCATCTAGCTGTGCATGGAGCTCTGCAGTCTAGGCCATGGAAAATTGCTGATACCCAGCACAGTTAGAAGAACAAATGCCACTTTGAGCAGCCTGGTTTGGAAGGAGAAACCAGATTCTCCATGCCCTGTTTCCACTTAACCTGTCCCCAGCCCACAGAAGGCAGGTAAGGATGGCAGCAGGCATGTTTAGGTATGGGGTAATGCTTTTGTTCCTATGGCATTTGTGCAGTTTTGAACATAGTGGTAAGTCTGTGATTGAAGTAACCCATCCAGCCCCAGGCTTTTACACATTTATTTTACTACCTGCAGCCTCTCTAGAGATGTGACTGTGTAAGGTGGAAGTAGTGGTAAATTCGAGAGAGCTGAGATAAAATGGATTTGCCCTCTCCTAAAAAATACAGTTTGCATTATTTGCAGAGATGATGAGCTTGCCTGCTTCAGTGGCTTTTTGCATCAGTGTAACTTGGAAGCAGATCCTTTTGGATGGCCTACCTAAGGCAGACAGTGTGTAAAAATTGCTGCCTCCCAAGATGCATTTTAGCCACTTGGGTGAGCAGCCTGTAAGAGAAAGGAGGTTTGTTCTCCTATAGAGTCAAGAAGACAGATTTAATATTAGAACATTAATCTTTATTTAGGACAGAAATCATCTCTGCCAACTTTTCCATAATTTGTACTTCTCCCAGCTGCTTCAGCTAGAGGATTAGGGATATTCTCTAGCGTTCATTAAAATGGCCTTCTCTGCACAGGTAAGCTCTTACTTAAGCTGATTGTTAAAAAAACTAGTTCTCACAGTGGAACAGACACTCAAGACACTGAGGCCCTCTGAGCTCAGGCATCCATGGAAGTAAGCAGAGAAGGAGAACATTTTCCTTGCTTTTCAGCAGGTTAAATCCTGGGAGCAGCCTGTCTGCATCATCCTCAGGGAGGAGGCAAGATGAGCCACCTCTCTTGCAGTACCAAACCTGGTGGTGCTGCTGCTGTCACAGAGGATTGCTCCTGCCTGTGTTCTGCTCCATTTCAGGGTGCAAGTTTGGAATAAGCCAAGGGGAAGGCCACTGGGCCTCTATCCCTGTACTCACATAACTGGAAGTAGAGCAAGGATTCCTTCTCCCTTTGGCAAATAAGACACTTTGCTCATCTCTTCTTCAGAAAACCCCTGGCAGATCTGCTTCCACCTTGCAGTGAGCTAAGCATAGGAAAGATTATCACCATCTGATGTTGGATGCGAGGTAGAAAATGGTGACAATTACAGGGCTTGCTTTTTAGCTCCCAGTTCTCCTGGACTGCTTCAGCTTTGAGGGCTTCCTAGAGTCTGGCTCTGGTGTTCTGTGCTGTCAGGAAGTTGCTGATGATCCCAGATACCACCTCAGGCTCGTTTAAGTGCACAAAATGACTCCCAGGCACTTCTGCTAGCTGGATGTGCTGGAGGGAAAGTACACAAAATGTGGACCAGGATAGTGTTCTCTCAGGCACACACTGCTTGCTGTGTGACACTCATGGGAAGGGACAGGGCAAGTGAAGCAGGACAGAGATGGGAGGACCAGGGAAGAGCTGGGTCCAGAGGGCAGTACTAACTTGGGACTTTGTCCCTGCTGGCAAAGTTGTCTTCCTCCCCCCACTCCACACACACACACCCCCTCCACGTGAGGGCTGTACTGTTCAGGACAAATCACCTATTGGAGGATGTCCACCAAAGTCAGCTGCTTCCCAGCTGCTACTCCCAGGTTGGTGGCAAATCAATATACAAGAATGAAGATTGCTCTCACCTCTTTGAGGGTAGACTCGAATGCCTCCTGCAGGGCTTTCACAAAGTGATTTCTGCTGGGTAGGTTGTGTGGTACCAGGAGTCCATCTTGTGATCTGAAAAACAGCAAGGAGGCTCAGTATAGCACCCAGTGTGCCTCCTTCTGTCTTTGTGGCTGTCCTGGGCAGAAGCAGTGACCCCAAGACAGTAGGGTGACAGCCACAACTGTTCTTTCCAGGCTGCTCGTAAGCAGCAGATGACAGGGTCATACGTGGTAGTCAGAGTGCAGTGCACTATTTTCTGTCAAACTATCTGTGAAAAACCTGGGTGACTGCCTACTGATAGCAGAGTGGAGACTGGATAAATATTGTCCTCCCAGGGCTGGCTCTGTAACTGGTCTGAGAACATCATTCCCTGCCTGCCTTCTGCTTTTGACTTTCTCCTGTAGAGTTTCCACACATTCCCTCTCCTTCTGCCTCTCTTTCCTGCTTACTTAACCAGGTTGTGCCCTGCTCAGAGGGAGGTACCAGGGCAGTTGCCCTGAAGAAGTCAGCATTAGATCTTCCTGCAGAGCTAAGATCATGCTGTCTCCTGCTGTGCTGGTGATGGGACAAGGGGATATCCCAGGCTCAAAGGCATTTCTATGGCCCAGAGGACTTGACCTCATCACAATGTTACATTTTTGGGATAAGCAGGAATAACCTGAACCCCTTGATACTGAAAAAGATCAGAGAAGCCAAAACTGCACCTCTTTTCTCAACTGCTAGCACTTCCTCTTGTTTTCTAGACAATTTTTTAACAGCACCCCACCAGCCAAGGTAGCCAGAACCCTGCACACCTTCCCCTCCAAGGAGATGGGAAAAGGAGAGGATGCCTCCCAGAACAAGCTGTGCACCCAGACAGCTAAACAGCTTGTGGGACTCTGTGCAAGCCACTGGCCATGTCCCCAGAGCTGCTTGCCCCAGGTGCCACAGGAGAGAGCTTACCAGGAGCTCAGTCAGACCAGGGGCATCAGGAGCAGCTGGAGGAGATGGAAACTGCTGTAGTTTCACCTGTTTGCTCAGGCAGGGGGTTTGGGGTCTGGAGAAGCGGGCAGGCTGGGTTGCTGACTGGGGTCAGGAGAACAGCAAGTTAGGTGTGGTGCTGTGGAGGGTCACGTATTTGCCAGGATGGCCCCTTGCTGTAGTATCAAGAAGTTGTGAGGTGGGATTTTGAAGCCAAGAGCATAGGGAAGGTGGGGCAGGATGAACATTTCCTCAGTCAGCCTTGCACCAGAGAGTCCCAGCCTGAAAGTAGAGTGCCAGGCTGGGAGGATGTTCCAGTTGCTCTCTGTCTTCTCCAGGAGCCTGCCCAACCCAGGGCAGTGGTGGGGAACTGGGAAATACTTCTCAAATCTGAAGCTGTACTGTTATACCAGCTGTCCAAAAGTCTGGATGACTGGTGTAGAGGAAGGGGTAGTGTACAACTCCTTCCTAGCCTTCATTCCTTCCACGGAGGGAGACTGCAAGGGTTGGTATGGTTTGTGCCTCACTCACATGATGATGAGAACACGGTCCTGGATCTTCTGCAAGAGCTTCACACATTGCTCCACCGTGAAGAACTCTCGACTCTGCTGCAAGTGCAAAGAGAAGAAATGTGTTAAACGGTCAGGGACAGCAGCTGGGGGCAGTGGGTGTCCCCAAGCCCTTCTGCACAAGTGGCTCTGAAGGTAAAAGTAACTGTGGCCCTAAAGCTTCTGTGCTGGGACATGACAGGCATCCAGGCTGCACATAGGAGTAGCTGGCTCTGCAAAGGCTTCTTCTGTCCAGCCGTGTTTCAGGGCTGCCAGCAGCATTGCCTGCTGGGCTGCAGTACATATGGGAACAAACTCATAGAGAAAAGCCTTAAAAATACTTCTACTAAAAAGGAGGGAGTACATTACCCCGTCTTCCATCCCCTGGCAGTAGCACAGGTAGAGGAGGCCCTTTTTGCTCTAAAGTGGCACAAAACTATCAAAATACTAAACCTAAAGACTTTGCTCCACTCCCCTTCTTATTCGGGTCATCTGACAAAGTAGCTGACAGAAAGCATCCGTCCATGTGCTGGCTGATGAGTTATAACAGCAGGAAAATGTAGCCAGGAGGCCCTGGGGCAGAGGAACTTGGAAAAAAAACAAATGGTAACGTTTTCCAGCAACTCTGTAAGCTGAGTCAATGATCAATTGCAGCTTCTTTTAAAAGAAGCAGCATTTAAAGGATGTGGGAATTGGGGAAGCAGAAAGTAAGTGGCTGGGTGGAGGCAGGGCTAGCTCAGTGAGCAGGCATCTTCTGTCTGAGTGTTCTGTATGCTCAGGGCTCCAAAGCAGCAGGGGGCATGTCAGAAGAGCAGTGCTCACCGTACGAGCTCTCATGTCTCTGTTATACACCAGCCCTGGAAAGAAAAAACATAAGGTTTTCATGTTTTATAAGAGCAGGAGTTGTTCTGTTCTAACTTACATTTGGGGTCTGCCCAGACTTTTTGAGATGGGAGGAATAGGATTAATTCAGATTTCTCATTTTTTAAATTTATTTTCTTTAGATGTTCTAGGCTTTGAGCACCAAACCCAGTTGCTGGGAATTGAGAACTCTGCCTTCAGATTTAATTGATCCCATTCAGGCTGTGTAAATCTGTAGCTAGGGCACCCTGTACCCTGCAGAAGACAATGGCTGTTGGCACCAGTCCCTTCCCACACCCAGCAGTGGCCCAGCACCACACAGCCCCTTACCAGCGGGTGTCTCAGTTGCTCCTCTCTGCAGTAGGATTGCCCCACCCTCTGCTGTCAGATGGCTGTTTGCTTCTAAAAGCCTGAGGGAGACACGGCAGTGAGATTGTGATGCTGGAAAATGGGAGGAAGTGAAGCAAAAATGGCATGACAAGGTGACAGTGAACTCTCAGGCTGCTTCAGAAAGGAGCAGGAAGAAGCAGCAGCTTCTGGCAGCAGAAGCAAAAGGTCTTGCTGGGATTCCAGAAGAGGATTTGAAAGGTGAAATGCAGGGACAGTTTTCCTTTCTCATTTGTGCAGCTGTAACTCTGTCAAGGTGAAGGCAGGCAGTAAATGAGGAGGATGGATGGGAACCCACCTCTGCAATGCTGCTTCAGGGCTCCGTGCTTTGGGAGTTTGCTGCTTTGCCTCCAGACTCAGTAGTCTGTCAATCACCCTCCGTTTTGATTTCAGCCATGCCTCAGTGTCCTGAAACACAGAGAGGTAGGGAAGAGGAGTAACCCCTTTCTTCTGAATGATTTTACCCCTTATTGGAGAGTGGAAGAGGGAATTTCACCCTGCAACATCCTTCAGAACTGGTACCAGTTATGGGTATGTTATTAAAAATGCCCATTTCTGGGAGAAAGGGAATATCAATACTGCTGTAATGAACTTACTAACTTTTTATCCATGCCATCTTTTCTAACTCTTCCTACCTCACTTCTGAGTTGAGGATAACTCTCCAAAGTTTGGTATTCTTTGTCTCACTGACCTAGGGCTTCTGTCCTACTCTAGCCAGTGAAAGCTCCAGCATCTGATAGCAATGATGGAAAATTGGGAATGTAGCTTTATGAACTGCCAGGAACAGAAAAAGAAGTATACCAGTCTTGTACCCAGGTCACCCAACAAGCTGCTGGCAAGAAGATAACCCCAGCAGGCAGTTGCCTAGACAGAGGTTCCAGTTTCCTTTGTACAAGGGCTTGGCACAGACAAGCAAATTTCAGCACTAAAGGACTTCAGATGTGGAGCTCTACCAAGTGTGCCCCAAGGGCCACCCTAAGGATGGACTTGAGTCTGTGCAACAAGGAGCAGATCAGTGCCTGCCAAAAGGAAGAGCCCTGGGACTTGTGTGACCTGCCAGGAAGTGATCACATCAGTGCTTTCTCTGAACAAGTGAGGGAAAATAAAAAAAAATCTATTTTTGTATTTTAAAAAAGGGAAGGGAAGGACACATGAGATCTAACCTCTGGAGCTAGAAGAAAGCCAAGACTTTCCAGCAGGATCAGCTTGTCCACCATCTCAGGGTAAAGGAAACAGAACTGAGGAGACATGGAACAATAAGAGAATGAAAAACTGAGCACTGAGTGATGTCTTCATCCTGCTGCATGGGAAAGGGTTTAGGGAAGGGCCTCTCCTCCCGAGATCCAGATCTGTCCCTTCATTCCTCTCCCATTTGTTGTTGCAGCTGCAGAAATCACAACCCCATGAAGAAATGATGCTTTACTTACCATTCCTGCCACAGCCCCACCTGCAAAGGAGAAAAGGGTGCTCAGTAATGCAGAGAACAGCCCCTGGTAACAGAAATTCACCTTCCCCACAGCAGAAGCTGCCTCAGAATTAAAAATGTGCATTGTACCATGGGACAAAACCCCAGTACAAAGAGCTCTCCCAGCCTGCAACATGCAGGCAGCGACCAGGGCTGTTAATCTGCTGTATTCCCCATCTTGAGCCATTCCCACCTCCCTCAGGCAGCAAAGGCCAAGGAGGAGTTACTGTTTAAAATGCCTTGGTGTGCAGGTCCTGTTAGCTGTGACCAGAGCTGCCCTGGGAAGCAAACTGTGGCAAAATCAAATCATACTCCAAGCTTGAAGGGATGGATCCTGGAGTCAGTTCCCCTCAGTCAGTTTTATAGCCCACCAAATGGGCTGTCTATTCCTGGGCTTTGTGGGGCTCAGGCAGAAAGGCCTGCTGTGAATTCTCCTGTGTAGATCACCCCTTTTTGCCAATCACTGCTCCCTTCTGTGAGTGGGGGAAATGCTCACAGCAAGATTTACCACAGTCTGTACTACAGGGTCTTGGAAACAGGCATTTCAAACATAGGCACAGATTTTTGAATCACTCCAGCAGGAACCTTGTACTTGGCATAATATAATAAATATTCCAACCCAGGTCCTAGCAGCCTGTCTTGGAAGTTAATTATCTACTGATTTCTATTAATCTCACAGCTTACAAGGACTAGAGTTACTTACCCATACTGTGACCCATTAGGGTGAACCGTCTCCACTGCAAAGCTATATGGCAACAGAGAAAAACAGATAGTGCTACATTAGAAACCAGAGCAGCAACATCTTGCTTCTTTTCCAACTGACATGGGCCCTTTGTCCTGGAGGGCTATTGCACTGCCACATTTGCTTCTTAATCCAGAAATTTAAGCAGCTAAGCAGAGCAGTTTTGAAGAAAAAGAGCATTCACCACCTCATTTCTGTGATAGTTAAGTCATGCAGCTCTCAAGCTCTCCCTGTATGTCAAACAAACTCCAGCAAAGTCCCATTCACTGCCAGACATGAGACTGACAAGAAGCAGAGGAGCCTGACTGGGTAGCATCTGGTGGAAGAGAGAAACCTTGACAAGAGCATCCTGCTGCAGGGCATTCTGCAAGACGTGTGAGGACACAAAGCCAGGTCTGCTGCATTGAGGGAAGTATGATTCCAAGTGAAAGCTTTCTGCACCGTTTAGC
Source organism: Certhia americana (assembly GCA_018697195.1). Classification (NCBI taxonomy): domain Eukaryota; kingdom Metazoa; phylum Chordata; class Aves; order Passeriformes; family Certhiidae; genus Certhia; species Certhia americana. Next base: position 46,422,176 of record CM031879.1, read on the forward strand.
ACATCAGGCTCTTCAGTCCATTTTTAGGGCACTCTGGGAGGCTTATAGGAAAATACAGCTTTATCAGTGCTGCCGATCTGAAATATACCTCACTGGAAGATGGGGTTTATCCTCTGGAGCATCTGAGAGCTTCTAGAGGCCCTTTTGTGTACTGAATGGGGGATGTAAAACCACACATGGCAAGTGTACAGATGGACAGTTACATCAGGAGTTAACAGGAGTACAAGACACTTTGACTTCCAGATTTCTTTGTATGATACTTAAGCAAGTAGCAAACTGCCATCAGGGAAAACCAGAAGTTTCCAGCTTACAACTAATAGTGGTTAGGAGTCACTGACTCCTTACAAATAGTCAGTCTGGAAAAACTGTTTAGTTGCTTCCAGCACTTCACCACTACTGTTTTTTTAGTATAGAAACACTACAGAAATACACAGGACTTACAGTTTCTTCCTTTCCCAAAACAGTGAGAAAGCGGGATGCTTCTTCAGTCACAAAGTGCTAGCTAACATCAAACTGAGAAGCAGAGGGAACTGATTCCTCTCCTGGCAGAAAATGCTACTTGCTTGTTGGAAAGAGCAGGACCAATACAGCACCCCCTGCACAAGCACCCCCTCGAGGGTTCCTTCAACTACTCACCAGCTGCCACCCTGCGCACATCGGTCACATAATCCAGGAAATGGTAGGCACAGCCTGCAGGTCGGTGGGAGGACAAACCATGGCCAGAAAAATCCATTGCAACGTAATAGCAACCTGAAAGGGAAAGAGTATCAGATATGCAGCCTGGCCACACAACACAAGCCATCCTGATGAGCCGGACTTACCTCTGGGGAGCAGTGGAATGAGCTTGTCAAAGGTGTTTGCATTGTCCAACCAGCCATGCAAACACAGCACAGGGTGTCCCTCCGAGGGTCCCCAGGCCTTGGCTGCCACATGTCCCCAGGGCACAGGGAACTTCAACTCTGAGAACATGCCCAAAACAGGGTGATGTCCTTGGAGAGTCCCGTACTTGGAGTAGGTCCCAGGGGTCTTGTTAATGGTCTAGAGCTCTGAAAAGAGTAACACAGGTCTTTAGTAACTCACCAGTCTCCTGTGGTCTTAATTAGCAGCTTGCTGATTTATAGCTCCCCATTCAACATCCCAAGCTGCCATTCCTGCCTGCCTGTTTGGGGAATCCTCCTCCCAGCACGTACTAGCTCTGCTCCTAGGAAGGAATAAGCTTTCCCTACACAGGAGAAGAAAGCCTTCTCTCTGCCTCTGCAGCAGCTGCAACGCGACCAGAAGGCGCGGGAGAGCTGGCAAGAGGGAAACATGCAGAATTCCCCCAGCTAGCTGCAGTCAGCCAGGCACCGGTCTTGGACCAAAAAGACAGTTTGGGGAATAAGGATGCTGCCTCCAGCATTAGATTGTTACCACGTTGCCTCTTTTACCTTTGTGCTTCTGTTTTGCACCGATGGTTGGCACATTTGCAAGAGCAGCTGGCACCGTGCTGCACAGCAGGTCACTGCTGCCACCCACCTGTGCACCCCTCAGAGCCAGGGACCTTTGCATGGGATATGGGTCCACAACCTGCCAGGCACTTGTTCGACCTCAGACCATCAGATCTACCTTGCAATCACTGACCCTTGCTCAAGCACCAGCTCCTGAGTGAACCCAGGCTTTGGCAACCCTCCAGTGGTGGTTTAAACATTTCCCTTTTACCCTCCAAGCCATGGGCAACCCTATCTCCAACTCTCATGTCACATCCCCTTCCAAGTTATTTGTCTTGCGTATCTGCTCCATTAAATAGCCCTCTGAGACTGCACAGCAATTAAATTGCTCTACAGCAAGTCCCTCCTGAGCCCATACCTCTCTAAGGAGTGAGGACAGAGGGGGTAGGCTGCTGTCAGGGCCCTGATGAGCCTGGGGCTCCCCACGAGTGTGTTTAAGCTCGGCCCAGGAGGGGCCGCAGCAGTGCTGCAGGAGTGCTGGTCTCCATCAGCAACGCCCTCGCCCCGGGAACCGTGGCCCTACCTGCTGATCCCAGCTGCCCTTGCCGGGCCAGATCCTGACAAACAACCGTGAGCTGACTTTCCGTGGCGTGACCATGGAGCTGCCCTATCCTGAGGCCTGGGCTCCTGGCAGAGCCTGATGGCCCTCCCCAGGCAATCCTGCCTGGGCCCAGCGGAGCTCCAGCCCTGGGGTCCCCCCGGGCCCCGGGGTGAGGCCTCCCTGGGCGGCCAGGAGGCTCCTGGACTATACTATAACAACCTCCTGGGCGTGATGGCAATCTCTGAGGAGTCAAAATCAAGGAGGTATGGCTGCATCCTTGATTACCTCCAGAAGATACATTACTGATGATGGACACTGCCTGTACTGTGGTGACACAGTGTGAGATGTTTTAACTGTGACCCAGGAGCTTCATATTGACATCAAACAGGCTCAGTGCTTGACACTAACACTGAACTTCTGTCACTCTCTGATAGAGAGACTCTTCTGAACTCCTAACGCTTGCTGGAATCGTGTTGCTTCAGGGACAAGAGTCACCCTCCCATACTGTGAACTGACTCTACTACAGGGCCAAGCTGCCACAGATACACAGTGGACAGCACTGCCTTAGCCGCTCCACTCCTCTTCTGCAAAAACAGACCCCTCTCAGATGGAGAAGTTTCTTCTATACAGTTTGCCTCATTAAGTGCCCAAAGACGTGGTGTCTGCATAGACCAAGTTTCAAGGAAGCCAATACCCAAGTATGGGTGCTTGCTGGTGCCTCTCATTCCATCCAGCAGTCAGTCTGCTAGGCCTAATGCAGACCACAACCATTCCTCTTCACTCAAGGATTCTGCTGTCAAAGGAAGCAAAGTCAAATCACACTGTGAGCAGTGGGACCCCTTGCTGGAACTGTTGAAGGAAGCAGAACGAATGTATGTTCTTAGGGAATCATTTTTATATTGGCAACTGGAAGCCCTATGCTCAGTTCAGCACATCAGTCTCCTAAATTACACAATATATTTTCAGAACAGCCTAAAAAGCTTGAAAGAAACCAGTGTAGAAGCTCAGAGCCCTATTTCTCCTAACCAGCTCTAAATCATCCTGGCAAAATGGGCTCTGCACCGTAGCAGTTGAAACATAACTTTGGGGACCCATCGCTGAGCAGAAACAAGAGTGCTGTGTAGCTCACAGCCTACTCTCCATGTGAGCCATTAGAAAGGAAATCAGAGCATGAATTTTTACAGGTTTGCAAAGTGTCCAGTGCCTTGCTTTTTCTTAGGCCTCCATACTGGAGGAGCAGGAAAGCAGACTACAAGGACTGGGGAACCCTGCAGAAGGAGAGAGGCCACAATAAATTCTGCAACTTCTTTCCTGCAACTGTAAGAGATGAGTGGCTGATTACAAAAGGTGAAAAGCAAGACACAGCTTGGCAGAACAGATTTGTAAACTGCACCCAATAATAATGATCAATAATCAAATATTGGCTGCTGCTAATGGAAGGCAGGGCTCTCCTGTGAATTCATGGAATTCCTCCTAAAGAAGTCACCAGACAGCGGTGTAATTGCTAGGCAGTGGCTGCTGCTAGGCTTGTGGTTCTTCAGTCCATGGCATGACACAGAAGAGGACCCTGTGTCACAAAAAGCTATATGGACTATTGAAACACACTCCAGTGACTGGTGGGACAACAGGTCATGGCCAGGAAAATTCATTGCTACTCATGAGCCAGACAAACTTCTGGGGAGCAGTGAAATGAGCCCACTGAAGGTGGTGGCATCGTCCAGCCAGCCATGCAAGCGCAGCACAGATTATCCCCAGGCCTTGGCTATCATCTGTGCTTGGGGCATGGGGAACTTCACTTCCAAGAACTCATACTCACAAGCAATATCCTCTGAGAGCTACATGCTGGAGCTGGTCCCACAGAGCTTGTTACAGGGCAAAAGCTCTGGACAGAGCTTGTAGGTAGGTGGTAGTTACTAAAGTTGCTTACCTGTCAGCCCTGACTTCTACCTACTACCAGTTTTTGGGCACAAGCCTTGTTTGGGACAATCCTGGGATCCTGTTGTAAATGCTTGCCCGGGCAGTATATGCATCACCACCCACAGGCCTTGGACCACCACACTAGGCTCTCTCCTCCATTCCAGCAGCCAGTAGGATCTGGGCTATCATTGCTTTGGGTCACAGAGATTATTCTGGGACTCTGGTGGGAATAATGCATTCTCTAGTGACATTGGACTCCCATGACCTGCATCCTAAATCACTTCTGGTAGGAGGCTCCATCAGCAGCTGCCTGATGGGAAAGGAAAAATTCCTAACAGAGATGATCTGGAATAGGTGATTTCAGATAGAGCTCCATGCAGAGAAGATTGCACTGGGATGTGCTCTGTACCTTCCCCTCAGCATCAGGACTGTCACCCTATTAGCCAAAGCCAGGTTGAGCTGTCCTCCAGGTCCCTCATACCTTCTCTAGCAATGCTACTCACTCTTCTAAAAGAGCAGCCTGACATCTTACAAGAGTGTGCATCTCCCCCAGCACAGCCTGGAAAACCTCCCCAAAGGGAGGGCCCTATGCAGGATGCACAGCAGAATTTGGATGGCTCACAGAATTCATTTTGCTGCATCTACTTGGAGTGATTCTACAGGCCACTGCAGTGGAATTGCTGCTCATGGAGGGCCAAACTAGACTCCAGGTGGAAAGGTGCTGAGGTGTTGGCTGGGCTACACTGGACTGGTGGTAAGAAAGGCTAGTTTTGAATAAAGAACTGTGAGTTAGTGTGAGATATCCCATGTGCTTAGCGAAGGGTAATTTAACCTCTGTGACCTTGCAAAGGAGCAGGAGAGCTGCAAGGGTGAGCACTGGGACATGCAAAGCTGTTATGCTCCGCTGACTTGGAACAGCATTGATCAGTTTGTGGTAGCTGCAGATCTGGTGAGGAAACTTTAAGTACAGCAGATTGATTGCTACCAGGGGACAAATTCCCCATAGCTGGTTGGATTCAAGCACTGAAGTACTGACATATTGATCTATTTATGTTGATTTATTAGTAATAGTCCTGTACCCCAGTTTCTTTTGTGAGGTTATACAAATTAAAAAAAAAAAAAAAAAAAAGCATGCTATAGCAAGCTTAACTGATTTCTTTTAGAGGATATATAGAGGACACACCTCTATATAAAGTCCCATATTGTGAACATATGCTGCAATCTATAGTACACAGGAAAACAAAAGTGATCACAGGCAAGCATGTTATCATGCAAGCAGCTCCAACATGCTGGCTTATAGGCTATAGTTTGAGCTCCATCTACAAATCTTGCTTGCATTGGAGGTGGTCCCAGGAAGTCTCAAGAGTTTAATTGAGCTCCCCACGTGGGAAGATTTGGGGTAGGATATCATCCTAGGATCTCTGGGCTCTGCTCAACAGCACCAGACTCATCCAGGTATCTCATGTGGTGTACTTTTTCTTTGTTTTTCCCTAGTTGCTTGTTGAATTTCATTTATGTGAATTTCCGATTGAAATCAAAGTTGCTTATATATTAAGTGCAAAAAAAAAATGCTGTGATGGCTTAAATTAGTTTCTCTCCCTTGCTTCAGACTTGTTGTGCTCTTTGTTTATTGGCATCATACTGTAACCAACTCATTTGTTCCAGAGTTCTTCAGCTGTGCAGAGGTGGGAGAGACAAAGAGATGCTGGCTCTTTACCCACCACAGTCTGAGGCCAATATGATAGTTGAAATGGAAATCTTTGTTTTAAGCCAAGCAATGGTTGAAAAAGTGGAGTGCATCTACTTCAGGGATTCACCTGCAGCATAATTTGGATAGTGGGACTGCTGAGGTGTTAAATCATTCCCACATGAACCACCAGCATTCAGCTGGAAGCAGCCCTGGGCACACACCATGCATCAGGTCCAAGTGGTGCACATTTGTATCACTTTATTTGCAACTAATGAAATAGCTAGAAACATTTATTGCATATAAATTATATATGAGCACCCATCATACAAATAAACTCTTTCTAGTCTCAGCTTTCCATTTCCTTCTTAATCAGAAAGTCCATTATATTTGGGACAGATTCAGGAGTCTCTGCTGGTTCCTATCCCCTGGGCCTGTTTAGATTAACTTGTGAGGTGAGCTACTCTCCAGATCTCTACAAAACCCATACCCACTTTTAAAGCATGCACCTATTTCAATGTATGAATTGGGAGGGGAAGAGAAGTTTCTCTCCAGCTCTTGTCTAGACTTAACCATCTTTCACTTGGAAAATCTGGCAGATTCCCCACAGGCTGAGATGAAATAATAGTGAAAACCGTAAGTAATTTGACACTTGTAATTACAGACCTACCAGCTCCTTATTTGCTTCAGACAGAATAAGGAAATAGCACATACTAGAATCATTTAAAAACAAGGGAAAAGTTCTAGTTAACACTAAGTCTCATGTGTTTATGGAAAAGAATCTATAAAACTGCTTGGGAACTTTTGGAGATGTAAGTTATAGATTTGGGTTATGGATTTGGCTGACAAAAGTAAAACCTGTTGAAGTAATAGCTCTCCAGCAAGGAAACAGATACAGTCTTACACTGTGTTTTAATTTTTAAAAATACTGGAATGATACCAAATTAACACATTTTGTAGTAATCGGACTGAGAATTGACTAGATAGCACATGTCAAAATGTGAAAATTGATACAAGCATGTAAGGGGGTTTGAAACAGTCCAATGGTGAGTTACTCCACCTGGGCCACACTTTTGATCTGGCAGCACTGTTTGTGGAAGAAGTGACTGTGGCAGAGGACTGACTCACAGTGGAGAAGCAGCTGAGTGTGAGCTCCCAGTGCAGTCAGAAAGGCTAATTCCATTCTCTGATGTATAAGGAGGGAATGCAGAACAGGTGTAATGAGATTATATTGCATAAGATTATATTGTGTCTGCTAATTCCATGGAGATGATTACTGGTGTGAAAGAATTCCTGGTTTTGACAGCTATGATTCAATGAAGAAGGGAACAAGTTGGAGAGGCTTCCTGGCAGAGCTTTAAGGCCTGTTAAGGAGTTGGAAGACATTTTATGAGAGAGAAGCATTTAAGACCAATATGATCAAAGCCTTAGTATACCTAGGTAGCATTGCTCTTTTTGCTTTTCCAGTTGTCACACTGCCTAACAATGGCACGAGAAAAAACAGTCTAGAGACTCTAGAGAGGAGGTATACATTCAATAATGGAGAAAGGAGTTAAATACTTCAGTGGTTTACTTAGGGTGCTGGCAGCTTTCCAACCATTGCCAGTTTTTTAATGAAGATGGGATGTTTAACAAAGCAACAATGATTAATGTGACAGAGTTCTTTGTCCTGTGATCATCTGGAAAGCAGAGTGGTCTGGAAATTAGTCTACTGCAATAGACACTGCTGTCAGATGGTACCAGCCTGCAATGCTTTTGCTACAACTGCTCCCAAAATTATAGTCCATAGCTATACTCCTTGCATTTTACATTGTTTTACTTCATTTAGAGGCTTGGTTTCCTCAGCTAAGGAAGCCCCTGTTTCTAGGTTCAACAATGACTTAGGACCTTTCTGCTATGGGGGTCTCTGTCTTGGATTGCTCCCTTCAAACAGCCTCTCCCAGCTGTTTTTGTCTGCTTTGGAGAAATACCTGAAGTGAGTGAACTTGGTGCTTGTGTCCTGTGAGTGGGGACATCACCACCCGCCTCAGTGTGTGTGGGACAAATCTGGGAAAGCATGGGCAGGACTGAGGCTACGTGTTCTAACTGATGGGATTCTGAGCAAAGGGCCCAAAATCGTGGGCAAGATCCACCCATTTTGGTGTCCAGTAACATGTCCTGAAAATATGGGATAACAGGGAGAGGCAATTAGACCTCAAAGAATACAACAAAATCCTTAACTGAGCTTCCTCCTCCAAGTCTGTTGGGCAGCAATGTTGGGAGAAGTTACCTAGGGTGGTCATGGATTTATGGGGCCACCGAGCCTCAAGGAGTTCACACCCGAGTCCAGTGGTGCAGAAGGCTGGTACCTCATTTCCACTGTCCCGGATTGTCCTGTACTGCTCCATGATGTTTGACATGGAGGCAAGACTCAGAGGTGAGGGAGTGGTTTGCTGGACGGTTATAAAAGACTGCAGCTGCTTAAATCTGACCTAAATACCTTCCAGATTAGGCAACCTGATGCTTTGTTTGAAAATGTGGAAGGTCGCTCGCTGTCTGGTGGGTCTTCCTCCCTCAAGTGAGCCAGGGGCACGGACTGGCAACGAGCGCGAACTCGTCTCCTGCGGCGGCCGTGGGGGAAAGCCGAGACAGCAGAGGGTGTTGCAGACTGGCAGGAAGGCGCATCGGCCGCGGTGAGAGGCGTGCCCTCTGCGCAGCTGGCTCTGGCTCCCTTCGCTCCATCCATCATCCATCCATCGTTCATCCATCCTCCGGGACACGCAGCAGCGCCGGGCACGGCAGCGCAGCCGCTCCGTGCCGGGGCGAGCAGCCCGCAAGCCACGGCACCCGGCTTCCCGCAGCCGCGCTGGGCCACCGCGCTCTGGGCAGCCCCTGTACCTTCGATTTCCTGGAAAGCAGTTTCTTTTTACTGAGAAGAGCCCTGCTCTGGTAGAGGAAGGAGGGGCCTTGCCACCGCTTCATGCAAAGGGATCGCTACTTGTGCTAATTTGTCTCATTAGAGTGGAATTAAAATAGCCTCTGCTCGCTCTAAACTACGGGAGGTGTTTGTTTTTGTTTGGTTGATTTTGTTTTTTTCCTGGGGGAAGCAGAGGAACAGGGCTGGGGATTTTTGTGTGTTGGTTTAGTCCTCTTGGCTTTCTCTTTTTGTGGTGTTGGGTTTTTTCCTTCTTAATGCTTTGCTGTTAGCACCTCCTAAAAGGAGGCTTTTAGCAAGCTAAGAGAAAGACCATCGCAAAAGGGGAAAACTACCTAAGACTGAATGCAGTCAAAATGTTGTATACTTTTATTATTTGCAGGTTGGATTTGCAGCACATCAGGAGATGGTGGCAGTCATTTCCTACTCACCCCACAAGCATCCTTCCATTCTCCTATCTGTATAAAATCTCATGTACTACCTGCATCACCTCTCATCCAGGCCAGGGTACCCTGGCCTTCCCCTTGCTTTCTTCTCTCCCTTTCCTTCTCTTTTAGCCACCTGGCAGGAACCCCCCAGCTTATGTCTGGGCCACTTGGTCAGCTACATTGTCAGGGCAGTTTCATATCCTACTCATATCCCATCCCAAGTCAATGTCCACACCAGTGGGCAACAGCATGTTTGGGTCTGGGTGGAGGCCCAGTAAGGCACTGAGATCCTAAATAATTTGTCACCTTTGAACTGGAATTGGTGCTCCAGCCCCAGCTGAGCTTCCACACACAGGTCTGCTAAGCTGAAGGGCAAGTCAATACTGGGAGATCTAATGTATTCACACATCTTCCCTCCTCTCTGCACTCCATGTTCTTCTCCTTTGGGTTTTTGTTTGTTTGTTGGTTTGGTTTGGGTTTTTTTTCCTTTCTTCTGCAGATTTTCAGTGTTTCATTATCTCCAGGGTTTTTTTTTCCCCTCATCATATTATCATCTCTCTTCCTCTGAGGCAATGTTTGCCTTTTGCTTTCCCAGAAAACCATCTTTATTCAGTAGTTTGAAATGACCTACCCCAAAATACCATTCTTTTCCCCACACCTCCCAAACTGACAGGAGTAAATAGGCAGATTGTGGCTCCTTCTGCCTTATGCAAGCTGTAAGGAATCTGCATGCTGAGAAGGAGTGAAGCTGTTAGGATGTTACTGGGTCTTAGGCTGCTGGATATCAACATCTTGGAACTTATCAAAGACTCGGAGGTTGCTGAAGAACAAACAGAGAAACACCTCAAAGCAGAACTATGATCCAACGGTAGAATGAACTCAGACCTACTGCTCTCAGCAGCAGGACTTCAGACAAAACTCTCTGGAAATGGTTCATTCTGTCAGCAGCTCTATCAATTAATGTTTTCATGTTTAATGTGGTTTAAAGTTTTAGTATTGGGGATAGTGAGGGGATATGTAGCCATAGGCAGAGGAAAAAATAAGGGGTAGGATAAAACTTGTACTTCCTAAGAACAAATTCTGGCACATTCTTGGGAGCTATTCCTTGTCACACTGTCATCAGCATCCTGGACATCTCAAAAACTGTCTTTAGGATGGATTCAACTTTCTCCAGAAATGCAGCAGTAGACAGTGTTCAAATGAGCCTGCCTGTATTCTCACTGTCATTGCAGAAAGCCTTTCAGGTGGGTATCCTTGCAGTGAAAACAGTTGGGGAAAAAGAACTTCAGTGGTGAGAGCATGGGAAGTCTCTTGGTTCTAAGGAATTGGCTTGTATTCTTTTTTCCTCAAGAAAACATACTTAAAGACAGGATTTGTTTTTCACATCAAACCCATCCAGACTTGGTTTCAGGCTCACAGAAAAGAAATGCAGCACTAGCTAAGCCTGTGCTTGTGCATGATGTGGTATCCTTCTCCTCCTTCATGTCACAGGACGTAAGCTGTGACACAGCATCCTTTTGTTTTCCACCTCTAATGAAGGCACCTCAGAGGTACCTTGATCCTCGACACATTTTGGACCCTGTGGGTAAAATGTGGGCTTTGGAAAACTATGGTCAATGGTGCCATTGTGACATGTCTCACTGGCTTTTATGGCTGAAGAGGATTGCTGCAATACACTTCAGCTGTAACTGCTGCCAGGTTTCAAGTGAACGAGAGAAATATGAGCAAGATCTGCAGACAATCTTGGAGCAGTGAGGCTGGATGTTAACTTTTCCCAGGCAAAGATGAAGAAAAAGAATAAAAGGTAGAATTAGACCAGGCCATTTAACATTAAGGCAAGGTGGCTGGAAGACTCTCTGAAGTCACCCAATAAATGTTATAAATATCCACAGAGGGAAACAGACTCCCTACTAGGCAACTGTAAAGCAATCCACAGGATATTTTTGAAGCTGCCATCCAAAAATACAAAGAAAAGTGTGACAAGCCTACTTAAAAACCAAAAATGGAACAGATGAGTACTTCATCCCTGCTGTGATTTAGAGCTCCAGCGGCAGGTCCTCCCACTGAAGCCGCTCTGAAAAAGAATGAAGTGCTTTGCCCAGATTCTTATGGAAGTTCAGAAATTCTTCTGTGGTCAGCAACATCTTCATGCTTGGTCAAAAGAAAAACAAGAACTGATGTCTCAACACTCAGTGGAACTTCTGGCAAAACTGAGGATCAGATTCAGCGGGTGTGTTTCTGACTGCTTTATGCTCCCTAGCAATACCAAGCAGCTGTAAAACTTTTAGTCTGCTGCTCAAGCTGGAATTACAGCTGCTTTGCATCACTAGGCTGGTACAGAGCAGCCAGAGCACGTCTGCATTTGGGGTTTTTATACAGTTTTTTCAACAGGGCAACTCTCCTGGTGTGCACACACCAGGGAATGTTTGCAGCATCTAGAGAAAGTATGTAGGTGAGTGAGAGCTCTGATGGCATTATCAAATCATAGCTTCATTACAGACTAGGCCTTTAAGCTGTGTGTACTGAATTCCAAAGTTTACTTTTTCTTCTATTACACCTATTGTCTCTGAGCAGCAATATACTTACACTATGCACCATGCGGTGCATAATTTATATTTCATATCATAACGTTTCTCTGCATTTACAATTTTTTACATGATTTCCAGGATTTTAATTTGACCCACCAAGGCAACCGCGTGCGTTTTGGGGGACGCTCCTTAATTGCGTCTTACCCTGCCACGCACGCTGTGCTTCCAGGGTGCCCGGTATCCTTCTCAGAGCTCCTGCAGTGCCCGAGAGGGGCTGGGAGAACTCTGGCAGGGAAGATCTGGGCAGGCTCTCTGTTTTCCGCTGGCGTGAAGAGCCCTCTGCGCCAGCCCCTCGGCCCTGCACGTTGTCCCTTCCGCGGTGCTTGCGAGCCCCGATGCCCCAGCCCCACGCCGCAGGGCAGCTGATGGAGGCTGGGAGGAGGGGCAGAGCCCCGGACCGGCCGCCGCCGCCTCCCCGGGGCGACACGTGGCTCCGGCGGGTCCCGGGTCTGGCGGATGCTGCGGTGCCGTCCCGGTGGGGTTCCTCTGCCAGTCTGCGGCGGAGGGGTTTTCACAGCATCTTTTTTTTTTTTTTTTTTTTCCTCTTTAACTCCCTCTCCCCCCTATCCGTCCAAGTTTTCTTTAAAAGAAAACCCAAACTTTTTTCTTCTTTACTTTTTTTTTTTTTTCCCCTTCCAAGAGCCACGCCGTGGAAAGACGGGGTGGTGGAGGGAGAAACCCCTCCCCTTCCCCTCCCCCGTGGCTCTTTCCTCGGAAAAGAAACATTTTGGGGGGTTTCCTCCCCTCTTAGCCCTCCCCTCCCGTCTGTGCCGCTCCGCTCCCCGGAGCCGAAGTCGCCGCCGCGCCGCCCGCTGGCCCGCGGCCGAGGAGGGCCCGGCGGGGCAGCCGTGCCGCCCCCGGTAAGCCGTGCCGCCCCCGGTAAGCCGTGCACCGGCCCCTTTGTGAGCGGAGGGGCCGAGGGGGGGGATGTGGAGCGCGGCGGCGGCGAGCGGGGCCGCCTCCGTTTGGCTTCTGGGCGGGAGAGCGGCGGGGGCCGGGCCGGGCAGCGCTGCTGTCGCCCCGGCACTGAGCCTTCGCTCGCACCGGAGGCAGCGCCGCCCGCCCGTGGCCCCGGAGGTGCCTAGAGTAAGTTGTGCTGCGTTAACTGGAGACGGCCTTTTTGGGGGGGGCGGGCTGCGAGGAATCTGTCTGTCCGTCTGCCTGTCTGTCTGTCTGTCCGTCTGCCTGTCTGCTCCGAGCCCCCTTGGCTTGCGAGGGGGTGCAGCCCCCGCTGATTTGGCTCCTGGCGGCGTTGGGGTCGTTGTTGGCTGCGACGAAGGAGCGTGTTGGGGCTTGGGGGGGCTTTTCCCGAGGAGTCGGGGGAGGTTTGGGGTGCTGGCATCTCACTGCCGGCCTTGAAGGGAGCCATGTGCTGTGCTGGGGTGGCGGCGGGGTGCCGGGAGTAGCCTATGAGGCTCCATGGGGACTGTCCTGCTGTCAAGGTGTTCTTCACAGCGTCAGGGCAGGGAGATGCTTCTTAAACCTGCAAATTATGTAATGTATTAGAGGAGTCTGTAGGGAAGCAGCCGCACGGGTCCGGGTAACTTGGTTTTCGCACCACTTCTTTACTTTCACATAAAGCACTGGAGAAGCCGTGCTTAGAGTGTTACACTTTAGTCTTAGCTGGGAAAGGGAGCTGCCTGCCAGAAGTGAAGGCGTTACAGGGAAGCGAGGTGACTGTGAAGCGGGGGTGTACGTGCCCGTTTGGGGTTGCCTTGAAAGGCGGAGAAACTCGCCATCCTCCAGACCTGGCACAGTCAGAACGCAGCCTCACACCTGCCGTTTCTCAGAAGATCAGTGCTGCGCGCCCATGAAAAGCCTCATCGCAAAGGTTATCGCTAAATCCTCCTTCTTTATGCAATCTGAGTCATGGTGATCACAGCCATGCAGGATCCGCTACTCACTTTTTCCCCACAAACGCACGCGCTGTTACTGAGAATTTTGGAATGGTTACCACGTAAAACCTCAGCTCGTACTACTCTTAGGTTTCTTTTTTTTTTTTTTTTTTTTTCTTTTTAAAAAAGATTTACTTTAAGTGTGTATTACTTCTTGCTTAGTAGAAGCTTGGAAACAGGATCTGCATAAATCCCAGAGGTAGGTGAGAGGAACTCAAGAATGTTAAGTTAATGTCCCTGGCTTTTTTCTTCTCCTGCATGGTGAAGAAGGGGGATGTGGCTTGACCATTGTTCTGGAAAGTTGAGGGTAAAAGAGTATTGTTAGCAAGCTGCTATTTAGGACTATGTGGTCCAGACAGTGCCATTTACTAGTTCTAGTCCTTGCAGCTCTCAGAGAATTTAAATGAAAACCCCAGTCACATGCTGACCACACTCAGCTCTGTAAAATGGGGTGGGATCAGAAATAACTATAGTTTCCTGATGTTTCATTCGCTATTGACTGTGTCCTTAAGAAGGTATGGCATATCTTCTTCCTCCAAACAATTGCAACTGCAGTTCAGATGCTGTGTGAATGTCAAATGGCCCTTTCAGTCACAGCAGGGCAATGGTCATGTGCTTTAAAATCATGCACATGCACAGAAGTTTGTGGAACTGAGGCTGTATTATCACAAAATGTTGTTCTTGGTTGAATCAAGTCACGACAAAATGTGGCCAGTCACTGCAGATGAAGCCAAGCTTTGTTTCTGTGTCCATAAGTGATTCTGCTGGGTATGTGATTTAAAACAGAGTTGTTGAAGTAAGGATTCTTGTTCCCTCCAGAGGGGAAGGCTCTTGGGCACAAACCTATAGGATTACTGGGATGCCAACCTCCCACACAGGTTCCCATCTTTTCCTCAGTTAAAACTGGGATCTGGGCCTTTGTTATTTCTGTGCTCCTTGTTAATGTTCTGTATGTTGTATGTCCTTTAATAACCTAGCTTGCTTATCACTTATTTAAATGTAGCGGGGTTAAGTGGCAACACAGGGGTTTTCTGTAAGATTGTGTTGGAAGGCACAGGTAAACTCTGCTAGTGTTCCCGAAAATGGGCATAGAGGAGCACTGGGGAGAGGCTGAGCTTCTTCAGATGCTCCCAGGTATGTGTCTCTGTCTCCACTGTGCCTGCTCAGAGAGGGACAAACTCATTTTCCAGACGACAGCTTCAAACATGCAGCCAGTGCCTTGTACCCTCCTCAATCCAGCTGGGATTTCTGTGAAGTTGGTGGTCGGTTTGCGCAAGGATTGAGCTGGGGTTGGGTGGTGTAAATTCTTAATTACTGTCACTAATACTGCGGTTACATTGCTGAGAAACAAAGGAGAAAATGTGCCTTTAGAGCTGTGTTTTTTCCCTTGTTTCTCTTTTTCTCTGTCCCCACTGGGAATGTTTTGCTCTTTTCTCCTAGTCTTTCCCTGCAGCTCCTTGCCACCCCTCTCTCCCCTTGCCACCCACAGGCTTCTCTGTCCTGATTTCTACAGCCTTGGTTTGGTCAGCAATAAAGAGATAGTGCCAATATTTAAATATGACATCATTAGGGTCGGGTTGATACTGTGGTTAGATTAATAAAAGCTGTGGGGAGGTGGTGTGTTCCTGAACTGTTATTCCAGGCTGTTGCAGACCTCAGCTAGTGGTGCTTGCCAAAAGCTCACAAGATGGGAGAGGAAGGCACGTGCATCTCTGTAACTTAAAATGTGGACGATGCAAGAGCTGAGTAAGCCATACTGGACCATATCTTTTTAGAGAGTAAAGGTATTAAGCATATATGTCATTAGGAGGCACATTTATTTAAAATAATGCAACTAAATGCTACATTAATTAGATAATTATGTGTAAATAGAGGCAGAAGGTATGTATGATAGCAACTTTGCCCCTTTTCTCCTGTCAGTCTACTTCATTAAAGCCTACTCTTCTGGTTTGCATTTGTGCATATCCTGCATCCTTCTGCCTCAGTAAGGTATTTATTAGCTCAGCATTTTGCTGAAATCAGTTTCAGCCTTTTAAAAAACCCAATGGCACGGTGCTGTTTGATGTAGCAGGATTTGGTGACTTTGTGGTAGTGAGTGGTCAAAATGATGAGTAGAATTCTTCCTCCTCCTCACACCTCACCGAGTGCTAGGTTTCAAGTTAAGATTTAGAAGTGAGAGGTGTAGAAAATCCTGCTTTTAAAACTTATTGAAATCAATGCTTCTGTTCAATATATATTTAGTAGTATAAAAATGTAAATTCAGTTTTAGTAGAATGGCTAAATGCTGGTTTGTGTTGTTTTTGGAGACTTCAGAGCTGCCCCTTATTTTCATCCTCTTCAGTGGAGAAATTAAAAGGCCTGTGTGCACTTCACAGGAAATGAGTGTCTGATACAGGCTCGCAGGCTGCACATTTCCAAGAACCGCTCTCAAGGTATTTTGATAATGCACATTCTCTCTGCCTTCTCCCTTCCTGCTCCTCCTGCACTTTGTGTGCTTTCGCTTGTTCACAAACACATGCAAAGTTGAGGGAAAGAATCAAACGGTGCCACTATTAAGTTTGCAGATGGGCTCCTTTAGCTTTATACTGGAGCAGTGGCTGGCAAAATTGGGTTAAGCTGGCAGCATTCAGTTGCCTTTGTTGCAGAGGGTTTTTGTCCTTTCCCTCACTCCCTGCAATTGCTGAAGAAAAATTTTGACTTCAGATTGTGACTTGTGCAATAAGGGAGTTTTTTGTGTGTATGTGATTCTGCAGTTCAGAAAAAGTTTGGATCTCCTTTCATACTTCCTCGGTAGCAAAGTTATTTGGAAACTTAGGCTAAAACAAAGAAAATGAGTGTGGCTGTTAGCAGTTGGAAAATGCCAGAGATCTGCAGTCTGAACTGTGTAGCTGGGCTTCTGCACATCCTGCTGAAGGTGCCTTGCTGAAGCTAAGGCGGTTCAGCATAAGTTTGTCTCATTTGGCACACTAGTGGTGATGAGCACAGGTTTGATTGTGCAGGAATGGTTTGTTTATGCTTTTTGATAGACCAACAGTGTTGTTCGTTATTCATATTTTAGTTCTTCCTTGTTTTCTGGTGAGATTTTGTGGTGTGGAAGGAGGGAAGTCAGAACTGGACAAACATTTACTGCTTTAGCAGTGAACACTGAAATCTGCTGTTTGTATAGGGTATATGCTGATATTCAAGTCAGCACATCCAAAGAAGAGGTGCTGTTCTTTTTAGTTATTAAAGGATGAGGAAAACATGGACAGAGCTATCTTAACTCTAGCAGGTCCATAGTTGATTGCTCATATTGACTTCATATACCCTTGGTTTTGCTACTTCAGTTCTGCATAAAGGACATTTATGCCTTGTGCTGGTCTCCCCTTAGTGTTATGTCAGGTTTGAATGGTTAAGAGATGTCAGGTTTGAATGATTAAGAGATGTCTTAAAAAGGTGTTGCTAAAAAACCCAGCCCTTTGCTGCTGGATTCCTCTGCCTAAGGTCTGCTAAAGCATGACGTGGTGGGTACAGCACAGAAACAAAGCAAAAACATTTGAGAGAGAAGAGAAATGAGACTCCTCAGATCAGCTCTCTCATTTTCCCCAGTCTGTGTGATTGCCTTTTATGAGTTTTAAAATTAGTTACTTTTCAATCTTGGTCACCTTTGAACTTCCTCTCATCTGATTTTCTGAAATAATACAAAAAGAATGTCCTGATTGTACTGTATCTTTCTCTGACATCTTCTTGTATATGTATTTGCTCTCTAAACTGAGCATGAAATTTCTCCAGTCTCTCTGTACAGTTATGTGTTGCTTCTTGTTACCCATCTTTAGGCCTATCCTCTTCGTTTCAGCTCTGTGAGTTTTTATTTCAGGTGACTTGAACTGACTGTATTCTGTCAGTGGTGACATTACTGCTACGTTCCCACCCATCCATTTTGCACCCTCCCACTCCTGCTTGCTTTTTAAATGACTGCTTTTGCATTCGGATCTGGAGCTTTCCTTAATGAACCCTCAGCACTGTTACTCGGCTCATCGGTCAGCCTCACCACTTAATTTATTGGTCTTGAAAATACAGACCCAGCTGGTTTTCCTACAGGCCTTTTGTGTGCATTTGCATGTGTCAGGACAGAGTCTTGCCTGACCTCCTGCTGCTTTCCTTCTGACAAATTTTGAATGACCTCTGACTTCCCTGTCCTGCAGAGAGTGAAGTGATTTTGTCATTGTTTACCCTGGGAAGGCGATGGAGAGGGCTTGCTACGTTTTGAGTTGGCTGCCTAGATTTAAGTAACATGAGGCTCTAAGCTGCCTGCTGAGGGGCAAGGTTAGGCCTAGGGGGTTTGAGGTGTTGTGGGTAATGACAGCTTGAAGACAGGAGAGACAATTCTAGGAAGAGTCCCGGTTGAACATGTGAGTTTGCACAGTTATGGGGGATGGAGCTGCTTGTGTAAGAGATGGGGGAGCCTTTAGGCTGCTTGTACCCACAACCTGTTGAGGAGTGAGGTGGGATGCTCTGCAAAATGGGATGAGTTGAACCAGGGGGAAGATGCAGTGACTGGCAAGGTGGCAGAGAGGTGACCAGATGTGCAGGGGCTGAAATGCCATGGTTTCCTCTGGCCACCCCTCTTCCAGCTCCCATTCACCCTGTGGCATGACTGCTCCATGTGTTCTGCCCATCTGCTGTACAGGTCCTGGTGTGCTGCTGGCTCTTTAGCTCACGTACTGTGTCTTGCTTTTTGACTTGCTTTGGGGAAGCACTAAGTGTGTCCTGTCATCTGTTGCTTCTTCAGGTACCATCTGCCTGATGGGGAACTCTGCCTGGGGGTTGGCTCTCCCTCACACCAGGTAGCCTTGTGCTGCTCCTGCCTTAGCAGCACATGTCAAAAAAATACTTCCAATACTTGCAGCCCTCTGGCAATTGCTAGTATGGCTGATTTGATTGAGGGAACACATCTCTTTGTATCTCAGCCATCCATTTCTGAATCAAAGTCTCTGGGTTTAGTCCACTGTGCCCGGCTGGCTTTCTCCTTTAATGTCAACTTTCCCTGCCTCTTCTGATAGAGCACCCTTTCTTTTCCTTTCAGGTTAATCAGCATTAAATACTGGGAAATCTCTTCAACATCCTGTGCAAGAAAAAAATAATGCTTGCTTGTGTAACTTTTCTGCAGTGTCCCTGTCCCCACTAGCTGGTATCCCACTCAACTAAATGTTTCCCCCAGAGGTTTTCTGGTTTTGATAAACTGAAAATGCCATGTTTTCTGGGTTTTGTTTTATTAATCTTGGCCACCTACTGTCCCAGTTTCAGGACGGCCATCCTCATGTAAATTTGTTCCCTACCATCAATAATTTATATTCCTTTATATTGGCTCCTCCAGGATTATTTTTTCATCTTCTGAAGGATTATTGAGTTTGTAGAGAGATTTCAGTAGGGACTGTGGTTTTATTGTATGTGTGTTTGATGTCTCTGATCCACAGAAGAAGCCCTTGCAAGCTGTTGCACCTACAGCTGATACCTGCAACACAGTGTGACCTGTGTTGTCCCCCAAGCCTGTCCTCTTAGCCAGGCAGCATCTCTGTGCCATCATTTGTGGGAGGTCTGCATGCTCTGTCACTCAAGATTTCCTAAATAAGCTTTCACAACTTAATTTTTTAAAAATTATTATTCTTTTTTACCTTTGACTCTCAGGATTAGTTTCTTTATTTTGTGTGTTGGAAATCCCCCACTGTAAAACTTAGTGTTATATTGCATCTATGCTTTCTGACCCTTGTCCTTTCCTCTGAAGGCTCAGTAGCTGGTGCTGCATAATGGCCCCTCACATCTTTTGAAGCTGGTCCTTCTGAAGAGCCAAGGGGGGTGTTTCCCTTGTCCCCCCATGCTCGTTTTGGTTAATCATCGGGGACTCCTCTAGTTCTGGTAAGGATACTGAACCAGTTTTAGCTGCAGTTACTGCTCATTTCTCTGTCTTAGCTGCTGCTTTGAATTCCTTTCCGCTCAATGTGATGATTTTGATAAAAATCCATCATCTTCACAGGGACCACTGATGGCCTTTGTGTCTCAGGATTTACTCATTTCCTCAAACAGGGTTCTGGAACAAAGTCAGTTTAGTAGAGAGAGGCAGAGGAAGTGTACCTGTGCTGCTGGGCTGGGGGTGGGGGGAGCTGGTAATGCTGAGGAGCCATGATGGGTTGGAGGCAGCCCTGGGCATTGCTACCCCCATCCCACTGATCCCCTTCTCAGCCAGGGAGATGAAATAGAACATTTCAAGCACGGAGACACAAGGGACTGCTGTTACCTTGGCTTCTTTCTTCTTCCTCCTTGTGCCCTCTCCCTGTCTCCTTGTTTCTGCCTGCAGACTGGGGAGAGCTCCAGCCACCTTTCCAGAGGGCTGCTTCCTGAGCCGGTGTGTGGTGTGGAGGGAGGGACAGCAAGGCAGCAGCACAAGCTGTGTTCCCTGGCCAAGCACAGGGCTGGGGTTTTATGTAGCTGTGCAGCACTGACATTCACAGGAATGGCTGCTCGCTGTGAAACTGCAAAGGTCAGGAGCAACGCGACTAGGCTTCCCTCACTTACCAAAAATGCTGTTGGCCAGAGGCAAGCAACAACTCTCTGTGCTTAAGCTATAGCAGGATAGGCTCAGCTGCAGCTTTGGAACTTAGTAGGAACTCATCCAGATTTCTTCTTTTTTATTTTTTTTTTTTTCCTTCATGTTTCCCCAGTTACAGGAGAAGGCAGAAGTAATTAAATAATTCAGTATCCAGTAGAAGATGTCTTTGGCAGAAGTCAGATGGTAGTTTTGTTAATTTTACTTGCTGTGGAATAAGCTGTAGTTGCTTGTGGCTACTGCAGAGCAGCCTCTGAGTACAGGGAAGTGATGAGGCTTCTCTGTTATTCTGAAATGGCAGGATTACAGTTTCACATTGGTGTATTTTGATGAGGAATAGGCTCTTTTATTTGAAAGTATTTCTGAAAGTGTGTAGTATTTCCAAGGTTTGAGGAGGGGACCCTAAAATGAATGTCTTTTGTTCCAGCTCCTTCAATTAGCCCAGTAAAGACAATTAGTTTTTCGTTTAAACTGCCACCTTGTTGGGTTTTCCTTAATGTGTGTCACAGAGAAACCAAAGTGCTTGTAGGCTTCCCTGCCTTGAAGAGTATTTGGCACACATCACACTGTCTTGTTGGTTTTCTTGGAGTAAAAACCTTTTAGCCCCATCAGCAAAGTGCCATATCAATTCAGAAAATACATGTCATAGAAAAAATATTTTAAGTACCAAACGTTAATATCAGTTCCATGCAAAGTTATTTGCAGGTTTTGAAGTATGTTCTCCAGGCTTAAAACGTTGGGAGGTGTTTGATAAGATAAGTCTTCTTGCAAGGTGTCCAGCTGCTGATTCCCAGAGCCTGCATGCAGGATCTTCCTGCACTGTGTCTCTACTGTGTGAAGTAGGAAGTGCCACAGTGTGTGTGCTGCCTCAGCTTATTTTATTAAATATTGCATCCTTGGATGTATAGGGAAATGCAGTTTTGGTTTGGGATATGCATGTGTGGTGTGGTTTGGTTTTTTTCCCACATTTCACTTATGTGTGAGACATAATGGCAGCCTCACATCAAACTGCCATGGCATAAAAGATAGAGGGAACTGCAATTTCTCCGAGGCTGCTTTGTGATGGAGAAATTGGCTGGGATTAACACTGGTCCTCTTGGCTGAGCTGGGCCACATTCCTCCTCTAACCACAGCTCCCTCTGTTCTCTTTGGCATGTCTGTCTGTGCATCTCCTTTCCCTTCCCCCAGGTTTCTTCCAGCCCTTTGCTCAAGCTTTCCCTTGAAACAGCCTTCCCAGCCACAAATCAGTAGGCAGTGAATTTCTGTGGGATGCAGACATGCCAACAAGAGAGAGATGTCTGCTCTGCCTCTGCTGCCTGGAGTAAAGATGCTGCTGCAAGGGTACCTTAGGGAGAGCTTTTCCTAATTATTGCAGCCTCCATCTAACTGCTCTGGGAACTGCAGGGTTGATATCTGGGAGATGTCAAAGCCAAATGAGTAGTAATGGGAAAGTGTAATAATGGGATCGATCTGCACTTTCGTAAGCTGCAAGTCAGTGTAGCTTGTAGAGTGTGTGCTCAGTTTGGACTGGGCTGGGGAGGATGCAGAGAAATGATGTTACATGGGTACAAGTGAAGCTGTACCTGGACTGCCTCTGAAAGGTATGCAGAAAGCTGGGATTGTTTTTTCAGCTTGCTGATGGATCCACTAACAGACACGTGATTGCACACGTAGTGGTCTGGTGCTCCACCATATCAGTGGGTTTATTTTTCCATCTGCGAGGTGAGAAGGACAAATCTTTCAAGCTGGGGAAGCAGGGCAGAAGAGTGTGGGCCAGGGTGGATTGTGTCACAATTAGGATAACTCAGCAGTGGATGGATACCGACGTGGTGTCAAATATGATACTCTATATATTGTGTTTTCTATTTAGCATAGTTTGGAACTTTGCTGTTCTGAATTCTTAGGTTTATTCCTGTTGCCATCATCTCTTAACATTTGGGTTTTATGGTTCCTGCTTCCAGAAGATGATGGCAACTTGATGGTCTTTCCATTTCTCTTTGAGCCACCTGTGAGCTGCCTGGACCTAATCAGCTCATGGCTTTCTAAGTAGCAGTTATAATAAAAATAACAATAATCTGCTGTCTTGGTTGCTGTCTGAAGTGCTGTATACATGTTTCTACAATAACACAGATCAAAGAGATAGAGACAAAGAATTTGTCCCCAGATTTGTTGTATTTTAGATCCACATTACAGCCAACTAATGGGCTTAGTCACCTGCTTGATGGACGTCTCTTTCTTTTCAAAGGATGGATTTGCTCTTAAGTAAAGCTGTGCAAAAACTGGGAAGTGCTGCATCAGAGCTTTTGAATTTGGACCACTTCCAGTTCTGACATCCAGAAACTCATCCCTATGGGTGGCAAAGACAAAGAGGTAAGCTTTTTTAAGTGTCCTGGAAGAGGAATTCAAGGATGCATCATAGCTGAGTACTTGAGGCTGATGTTGAACATGCCAGATTTGTCAAGCCCCAGGGTGCAGGGTTGGCTTGGCTGACACCACATACAGCCCCCTGGTTTACTAAAATTGTCTCCTTACATAAAATACGCTGCCTTGCCTGGGTTGTGAGTGAGGAGGGAAGCAGAATGCCCTGTGTCAAGAGCACTTATTTTAAAAAGTTCTTGAACTTGCAGTAAATCAGAAATTCTGGGGAAACTTATCCTGCCTTTTAATTAGCAGGACACCAGCTTTTTAGGGTATGTTGCTTTGGCTACAAACATTGTTCTGACTTGCAGTAGAGAAGTAGTAACTTGTTTGGGCGTTGGGGTTTTTTGGGTTTTTTTGGAGGGGAGAAGAGGGAAAGCAAATCGTGGTGTTACAAGTCATCAGAACTAATTATATATGTGTGTGTTATTACATCCCTGGCTTGGTTTATTCCTAATCCTGGGTCTGCACATCCTCCTTGATGTGGGAGATTATGTATGCCTAGGACCTGTTGACCAATTAAAAGTGAACCTTAAAGGTAGTAGAAGCAGGAAGCACTTCTAGGGCTAATATTACTGTAACTAATCCTGTGCTGCAGGCCAGGCATTTAGCTCTTGGAAATGGGTCACTGAAGCTAAACAAATTCCCCCCATCTGAGGCTCTGACCTATATGTAGATTTCGAACCAAGTGAACAAATTGTCAAGGTGCTATTTTTGCATTTACTTTGAATTTGAAATGATGACAGTCTCAGTTCTTAGTCAGTCAGATTTCTAGTAGCAGTAGATTTTTCTCAAAGGCCTTGGGTGAATGACTCAAGGTTGAAAACTGGGACAAACCAGTTTGGGTTTTTTTTCTGTCAAATATTATCTGCAGCCTTAAACAAATTATATATTTGTTGTTATTTTTAAAACTAGCCTGGAAATGAAAGACAGCTGCCTGCTTCTGGTTTTGTGCTTGAATGAAATTTCCAACCTCAACCCGTGAAATCGGCAAAATTTTGATTTGGACCCAGGAGAAGTTCCTGTTTAGGAAGAATCTTTATCACTCCTTTTGAAGTTATAGCCACAGCCCTGGAGGCACCTAGTGGATTGCCTTTGTTTTCTATAGGAGCTAATGTCAGATGACCCTATAGCTTCCTTACCCAGCGGAGAGAAGAAGGAGAGGGACAGAGATGCTGCAGCTCCTTGTGCTGCCTTCTGTGCTGAGTTTACAGTGGTGATAAATGGCCCTTGTTGCTGTAGTGGTGACTGTGTTTGTTTGCATCCTGCTCACTAAATCACCTTCACCTAAGATTTATTCTGACTTGCTGAATGGTCTGAGCAGCTTTCAACTGCTGCCTTTTTTTTTTCTTTTTTTAATGGAAAAGAAAAAACCCAACTTGATTAACTCCTTCCTACCCCTCCCACCTTTCTCTAAGCATGGAATTTCCCTCCTGCTATGAAACTGCCTAGAGGACAGGATCACCAGCATTCAGTACAGTACCAGGGACATTAGCAGCTTGTGGATTGCAAATCACAGGGCAATAAGCTGATAAGCTTACCAGGCTGCTCTTGGAAAGGATGCTTATGGCTCCATATATGAAACGTGCCTGGCAGCTACATTATTGGTATTACTGTTAAGTATTGAGAGAGATGTTAGACTGGAAAAGATGTCTGTAGTAAGGCATTGCCAGACACGTGCTTGCTCTCTCTAACTCCTGCTGTGCCCATGTGGAGGAAAGATGTTTGTCCTCTCCTGGGGCACAGAGTGTGCACTGCCACCCAGCTGGCATGAGCACCAGAAGGAATGTGAGGCTTTGGAATAGCTGGCAAAGGGTGTGTGACGGGGGAACCTTGCAAGGAGATAAGCTTAACATAAAGCTCTCCCTGCAGAGCAAGCTCAGCACAGGTCCCTGAACATTCCCTGGGGGGCTGCCTGCCTGATAGGAGCCCTGAGCCCCGATGCTTTAGCAAGTTGAGGGGACACTCACACACGACTGCTGAAGATTAAGTGTGTTTCTTCCTCTGCTGCAGGCTGTGCCAGCACTCTGTTCTGCTCCGAGCATGGCTGTGCTGTGAGTGAGTATGACTGGGTTAATGGAGTATGTCAAGGGAGCAAGGGCATCATTTGGCAGCGAGCTACTGACTCGTCAGGCCTGGGGAAGTGGTATGTTACAGCTCAGCTTCTCACACAGAATGAGCCTCTGGCTGAGGGCTGTGGGTTTTTTGTTTGTGCCTATACAGACACACACATTTATAATATGTATTTTTTTAATATATAATTGAAGTGACTTGGATGGCTGATGGCAACACTGGGTTGAGAAATTTGCATTTCTGAAAACAGCCTGGTGATAACACAAGGTGCAGAAGCTGAGCAGGGTCGTGACAGTACATTAGAGGATAGTGACTGGGAGAGGGCAGCATTGTCTGCAGGCAGGGGGAGTTGTCCTTCTGAGAGATACAGAAGTTAAGAGTCTGGAAGGGCATCATCAGTGTCTGGTACCAGTGTTAAGTGAACTGATTCATGGTAATCTCAGCCTTGAAGTTGATGTAACATTCCTTGAAGGGGTCTTGATCTGAGACCTTTGCTTTCTCCTGACATAGTGAAACAGGCATGTCTTGGGATAAGGGAGTGATTCCTGAGATTTGGTGAGAAAGTCTTCTGCTTTTGCTAAGTGCTGTTGTCAATCTTTTTGTTGAAGAAGTGTGAGGAAACCTTTCTACCTTTCACTGAATGACAAAATAAATGATACTTTCCTGCTTTAGTAAATCATTCCCTTTTGATTTGTGGTGTCATTTCACCTTTCCAATCTCAAGGCCACTCTGAAGAGTCCCAAATATGCAGCAGAGGGAAATCTTGAATTGCTGAGATCTGCTGGGTTCAAACTAGCCTACTGGAGGGTGTGCAGGAGTCCCTGGCTGTGAGTCATGGATGCAGAGCTCTGTAAAGTGCCACCTTGTGCTGGTGGGGACCCAGCTGGAGCCCTTTCTGCACATATACCCTTGGTTGTCCCTGCAGCCGGGGTTTGGGGACATAGAATAATTTTTTGGTACCCTCTTTGGTATTCTTTCTCCCTTGGGAACTGTCTTGCCCAGATTGAAGAAGGTATTGGGTTTGCCTCACTCTCCTTCTGTCCTACAGGCTGGATGCAGAGGAGGAAGCATGGTAAAGGCAGCATCTTTCCAGGATTCATGGGCTCTTTGAGAGATGATCAGAGGGAGGCCAGATGATCTGCACAACACACATGCCACAGTTTCTCGTCTGCAAAGGCAGCATCGGAGTGTTCTCCCCAGCCCCGCGCCGCCCGGCTTGCCCGATCGTTTCCGGATGTTTCGCAGCTGCGAGTGGGAAGTCCTGGAACGATCCCTCAATATCCTCCAGGCCAGTGACTTCTACTGGGGCCCCTTGTCTGTGGGGGAGGCTCACGCCAAGCTCCAACGGGAGCCTGTAGGCACCTACTTGGTGCGGGACAGCTCACAGGGGAACTGTTTGTTCAGCCTGAGCGTGCGGATGCCCACGGGGCCCGTCAGCCTTCGAATCTCTTTCCAGGAGGGCTATTTCCGCCTTAAGAACTGGTTTTCAGACTGTGTGGTTCGGCTGCTGGAGCTGGTGGTGGCAGGGACTCGGAACAACCCCTTGCACTTTGATGAGATGGGGGGAACTCCCCTGGTCTTCTCTGAGCCCTTGTGCCGGAGCCGCCGGGCAGTGCCCACGCTGCGAGAACTGTGCTGCCGGAGCCTCCCTGCTGGTGCCATGACAGAGGACAGAGCAGGGCTGGGGGGCTCCTTGGGGATGTGTCTGAGGGAAGGGGTGTTCTCACCCCTGGACAGAAGGGGAGGGTCAGAGGGGAGCCTTGGTCCCATCCCCTCTCTGTCCTGGGCTGGGAGATGATGCCATGCACATGGGAGATGAAGGAAGATGCCTCTTTTATGGCTCTGCTGGTGGGATGTGTACCACACCAGTGAGGCTGGACTGGCTGCTGGGAGAGAAAGGGGGAGGGCAGAGGGAGCAGAGCTTGAACCCAGTGTCTCTGTGACAGATGTCTGCTCATACATCCACAGTGAGTGTGACTTTCCCCAGATATGCCTGGGGTAAAGCCAGACTTGGAGAGCAGACATTGCCACTGCCACCAAGTCCTGCTCTTTACTCCATTTTAAACTTAAAAGCTTCAGAAAAAGGTGAGTTGCCTGTCCTCCCAGGTCAGCCCTGTGTTCTCCTCTACCCTCAAGTGCTTGAACTCATTTCTGCCTCAAATCTGCCCTTGTGGAGTGCAGTTGAGTCCAGTCCCACAGCAGTGCAGCTTGGACATTGATGGGCATGACCCTTGTGCTGACCCATGAAGCTGTGGTGGAGCAAGAGCACGTTTCACTCCTTGCAGCACAAATGTGATGCCTATTACTTCAGAGGCTGGTGTTTGCACCAGGTGAAACCATTGCAGCCATGTATGATCATGCAGCTTCACTGGCTTTTGCATTGCTTTATTTGATTGGATTTTTGAAGATGGGTTATGCTGTACTTAAGGGCATGGCATTCCTGCAGAGATAGTCCTGGTCTGGGGAGTTGTGTCTGCCCTGGGAGGGTGTGAAGAGATGGGATCCTGCACCCTTTCTTAAGCTCTTCTGATAGTGTGCTGCTGCCATCTGTCGAGCATCAGAAGATGTTTTGGTTTTGCCTCTGAAAAGGCAAAGAATTTTTTATATAAAACTTCTAAAATTTTAATAAAACTTTTATATTGATTTTTAAAAGTCAGTGAATACATGGCAATAACTTCATTCCCTTGTAATGTTGGAAGCTCAGTTAGTTTAGTGCCCAGGCTTGGCAATCAAACTGAATCTGAACAAATGAACTTCTCATAAAGAACAAAAGCAGAGCACAAATAAGTGGTCCTAGCTGGGAACATTAAACTTAAAGTCATCTTGTAGTGTAATTAATTGAAGAATTTTCTCAACAGAGAATATTTCTGAAAATCTCAGCCTTACATTTTTAAAAGTGTTTTTAGCACCTTAAAGTTTGTACTGAGTGTTTGAAAAAAACTGTGTAATTCAAGATCTTAGAATAGGGCACAGCATCAGTGAACTTGAACTGGTGAGTATGAGTACAAATGGGAGGAAGAGAGTTGGCTTAAATAGGGTCCGGGTTCATTTTAGGGATAGTTGGCATAATGTCTTCAAAATTAGTGATTGAAAACAGCTGCATGAAAGAAGAGATTCAGGTACTCTAAAATTTGAGCCAATCTATTTCATATGCTGCTAAACATCTGTATCTGGGCAGGCAGCCTGCTTTGCTCATGCTGACTTTCTTCTTCAGACCTGTATGGAAGAAAAAAATGAACAGGGGAAGAGAGTACATTGAATTTACTCTATTGTCTTCAACTGTTTTATCTGAGGAACTAAAGTGTGTGGTGAGCACAGAGACAGATACAGGCTGTGATTCACCACAGGAGCCTAATGTGGACACTGAATTATTCTCTGGAGGGCTCTGTTGCTCTGCTGGCAGTGAGGTGCCTGGCCGCCTGTCTCGGGGCACTGCCTTATGAACCAAGGTAGTTAAATAAGTGTCAGGGAAGTGGTGATCTTGTCCTTGCTGCTTGCTCCTTCCAGCTGCAGGGAGACCAGAGGCAGCTCAGTGACCCTGAAGCTACCGCGTCTCTCAGCCCAGTGCAAAAGCAGGAGCTGGGATTGTTCATTTCTGCAGGGTTTGTGTGCCCTGGCATGGTGGCTGACGTGGGCATGGTGTTGCTAGCTGCCAGCATCTCAGGTGGCTCTGGGCACCTCTGGGACTGTTCCTGAGCTCTTGGGTGAAGCCCCTGCCTCAGCAGGATCGGCCACACAGCTGCCCTCCCTGTCTGCCATGGAGGAGTGGGACTAAATCTGCTGGCCCAGGCCTCATGTCCACCCCTTGATCCTTTTTTTTCTTGAGGGTGTCTGCTGAGGTGCTTGGCTGCCTTCCTGCCTTCCCTTCAGAAAGCAGAGGGTGGAGGAACAGTATAATTTCTTCCATGTTTAGAACCAAGCACAGGAATGCTTCTGTTTTCTGGCCATGGTTATACCTCACTGAGGGAAGAGCTTTCTAATGGTATTGCTGTGACCTGGCTGTGAACTGTTCTCATTTGGCTGCAAATGAGCATCTTGGGTTGTATAGCTGGGGGCTGCAGAAGAGCCCTGTTTGCGGCCTGGATTCCGCTTTAGGAAAATCACACCACAGAAGGAAAGAGTTTGGATTTTAATAAAGTCTACTTTTTTTTTCTTCCTTTTATTTTTTATTTTTTTTAATTGCACAGCAAGCACTTGTCTCAGTCTTACAAGTAAGTCAATTCCATGCAGGGCTGCAGCGAATTGATTTGAGATCTGTGGATGAAAAGCAGTGAATTACTGCCAAGCATTGTTATATTGTGGAAGTTGAAAGCACATCATGTGTGAGTATCCTCATTATTCCCAAGGAGAGGTCACTCTGCAGATGAGGATTGGTGCAAGAAAGGAAATCAATGTAGAAAGAATAGGAGAGTGAAAAGTGCATTGGCTGAGGCAAGCGTTAGAGTCCTTCGTTCTCTGCTTGCATGATGGAAGAGATATGTTTTTCTTTCAGCTCTCGAGAAAAAGGATGTACAAAGCAAGAAGGTAAGAATTTACTTCAATGGGGAAACACTATCCTGCTGCTTTCATTAGAGTGGGTCATGTTCACTTTAATGCCCCTGGCTCTGAACCGGCCCCTCTGTCAGGTAGGAGTAGCTCCTGGTGGTCTGTATCCAAATTTTTCTTTTGGTGGCTCCTAAGGGGACTTAAAAAGAAATTGCAAACTTCCTCACAACCTCTTGAGCACCATTTGGGGAATAGAAGAAAATTGTTTGCATTTTTATATGTTATGTTATACATTTCTCCAGCTGACTCATTTCAGTTTGTCGAGGAAACTTACACAGGCCTTGCAGATGGTTTTTTTCAAGTGTTCTTTGCAGCAGAAGTTGAAAAGTTTAGTGCTTGTGAGAGGGGCTTCCTCTACCATGCTGTGAAGGGCCTGGATTTCAGTCCCAATATGCTGCAGGCATCCAACAGGAAACTGCTCTTTGTCTGCTCCCAACTAGCTGTCTGTTGGTAGTGCTCTGGGACCCCAAGGGTTAACTTCCCAAAATTCTTCACTGGAACTTGCTAATAACTTCCATATGTACCCATGTGTGTGCTCAGGAGGGGCCCCACAGCCATCAGCTCTTGTAATAATACTTGATTACCTCTGACATAAGGGTCTGTATGTCATTAGGAATAGGATTCACCAAAAGACACAAGTTTGTGCAAAAGCACTTTTAAAATATATTAACATTTGGTCATCCTCAATGATTGGGAAATTAATTCTTCTTAGGTAGTCAAGGTTCAAAATAAAGCCTGTGTACACACAGCTGGATCTCAGTTTTGACCCTTACCCTGATGTCCCTCTGTAAATGTGTATTTGTGTCATTAGTCTTTAAACTAAACGCCTTAATTTATAGCACACCTCAGTTAGGGGAATGTGATGGTTTTGTCTGAGTTTGTTTTGCCCCAGTTCCTTAGATGTTTGGCATCTGTACAGTTAAAGCTGCACGCGCTGGAGCTTTCTGCCTGCCCTGTGCCATTCCCTGGTGCAAAGGCCAGGCTACTGAGGGCAGCCTTCAGAGAGAAAGCAGGTGTCAGAGGGAGAGGAAGATGTGGCAGAGTCGCTTTGAAACTCACGATGCCTCCCTGCAGAGCTGCCTGGGTCTTGGCAGGCTCCTGCTGCCTTCTGATCTCAGCTGGGGCTGGCAGAGCTGAGGTTTTGATTCAGGCAAAGCAAAGTACTTCCAAACGCTTCCCGTGCAAGGGCTGGCTCAATAGTAGGACTCTTCAGCCAGAAAAGAGATGGCTGAGGTCTGCGGCAGAGATCTGTAAAGCCTAAATGCCATGGAGTAGGTGACCATGTGTTTTCTTAAAAATCCAGGGAGGCGTCTGATGAAATACTCAAGTTCAAAACTCAAAAGGAGACATTTCCTCATGCACGTATAGTAGCTTAAGCTGTGGAAATCTCTGCCACAGGCCACCAGCAAGGCTAACCTCTGTGTGGGTACAAAATGGGATTTATGGTGACAGAGCACCTCTGGAGGAGGAAAAGCAGAGTCGGGAAATAGAAAAGGCAGGATCCAGAAGTTCTGTGCCTTGTAGGGCAGATCTCTGCTGTGGCAGGAGTGTGGGAACAAGTCACTAGGCTCAGCCTGATGCTCAGCAGCACAGGGGGCAGTCCAGGCCAGCTGAGCTGGTGGCTCCATGAGGGCCAGCTGTGCTGAGCTCCCAGAACCTGTGCTAGGCCTCTCAAGACGGGTCTGCACCTGGCAGACCTGTACACTCACCCCTGCAGTGCAGTTGCATGCCCCAGCAGTTTGATGGCAGCCCCAAAGGGAGCAGCCCTGGGGGGCTTCTTCCCAGCTTTCACAAGCAGAAAAACTGGGACACCCATCTGATGCCTGGAGGCAAGCATCAGCACAGACTGAGGATAAAAACATCACCATCATTCAGAATGAGTGAAGGAGCTTCAATTGTCAGCTGAGGGCACTGGGGGAGGCCAGCATCAGCCCGAGGTGACGGCTGGTTGGGGCAGAGCTGGGGGCTCCTAGCCTGACTAACTACATGTCAGAAAGGAGCTGCAGAGCTTTGAGAAGCAAAGCACTGTCAGGTTCCTAGGTTCATCCATCCCAGAGCAAATGACATGCATACATTTCTAAGTATTTTTGCCTCCTGGGCTACCTGCTTTCCCAAGACACTACCCTTGCCATCCGAGCTCTCAATCTTTGAGCTGGTCCCAGATGCCACTGAAATCAACAACCAGATTATTTTTCCTCTCTGAAGATTTTGGATTAGGCCTCCCTGTTTTGTCAGGCTGATGTGAGCAAAATGTGGGTTTTCTGCACTAAACGTAATCAAAACAAACCCTGCTCCCACTGGCTTGTGCAACAAATCATGCTGGGGGAATTGCTGGCATTCAGCATGATTAGCCCAAGTGCAGATGCCTTGCAGCTTGTAAACAATAGCCTAAAGGATTGGAGAGGATCACAAACAAAGCACTTAGAGAGAAGACAGCATTTTCAAAAGGGACTTGAGAGCTTATGTCCATTGGGGGTTTGTCTTTTAAAAATAAACTAGAAGTAAACAAATTGACAGAGACGGCTCTAAAGAATCTAAGAGAATGAAAGTGAGGAGACTGGATATAATACTCCAAAAATTAAGTATGGGAAAACTAGACAGGGCTAATGGGTCCTCTTAAACTCCTCAACAAGATGTCCCACAGCCTTAGGGATGGGCAGACACTGGAAATCTCATTTATCCTTGTGAATAAGCCAGGTAGGATGTGTAAAGGATGCAGAAGAAAACCCTTTGTCAGTTCACAGGAGAAAAAAAATCCCTAAAAAGTGGTGAGAGGAACAAAAGGATCAGGCAAATTGTGTTTATTTTATGGTGATTCAGTCTGAAAGTGACATTCTCTCTTTGAACTGCAAACTAGTGACAATTGCTGTGAATTTCAGACTGAAAACTGTCCAAGTCATGTAAACCATAGTTTTTGTATTGTGCTTTCAATATTTTTTTTTTTTAAATCTCGGTTTTATATAGGGTTTTTAAGTATGGGCTGAATTATTTTCAATCATGTCTCATTTCTCTTGGCCCTGGCAGAATGAAGTAGCAAGTGCCCGGCTTCACACTCAAGAGCTCATGCAAGGGGACAAGATTCATGACACTGATGGTCACTCATTTAATGACATGGTGAATGGGAGTTGCAGTCAGAGCTCACCAGCATTTCTGTAACTGAGATGGTGCTGCAAGGAATGCTAAGTACAGAAAGACGAGAGCACCCTTCACTCTTTCCCTGGTTCTGTGTCTGCTGGAAACATGCAATTCATCCATTTGTTTAAAAGGCTCAGGTAGCAGCTATTCTGATCACAGAGCATGAGGTATTTGCCAGGTCCTTGCTGGACCTTTCAGTGCATTCTGGGTTGTTTTGGAATCCATGGAATCTCAAGCCTAGAACAATACAGGTGCAAATCCAGGCGTTCTTGGTAGTATCCAGCCCCCATGTTCTGAGTGCTTCAGTTGTCCATTCTGTAGTACTGAGTTAGGAAGGGTTGATGGTTCCTTTTATCCTTGGTCTTCTGTAAGGAGCTCTCCAAGGCATTGGGATGGGAGAATGGGGTGGTGGAGAACATGAGCTGCAGATCTTTTCCTGCTCTTCCAGACTGTGCAGGGAATCAACCAGATACGAAGGCAACTCTAATGTACGCGCTGAGATACCTAAAATAAGCCATGCAAACAAATCAGTCGTATGTTATCCAGATGGGACTGTTCAAATCCAATAATAGCAGTAAAGTGCTCCCGAACTCTGCAGAGAGAGAGATTATAGAGGGATCAGGTATAATTATAGTGCCTTAT
The DNA here is from genome assembly GCA_018697195.1 of Certhia americana. Lineage (NCBI taxonomy): Eukaryota > Metazoa > Chordata > Aves > Passeriformes > Certhiidae > Certhia > Certhia americana. Next base: position 46,455,029 of record CM031879.1, read on the forward strand.
TATTACCATTCTCATCATTCTTTCTAACAAAGCTTTTCAATAGGATGAAAGAACTTCTTGCAGGAGATCCTAATGTGTTTGCTGGCATTTTTTCATTCTTCCTTCCAGGGCTGTTCAAGTCAGCCCCTGTAAATGGCATTACTAAATATCATAATGACCTTGGACTATACTATTTTTCAGAGGAAACCTTCAGCATCTCTTTATGGCTTTGACTGCAGCAAACCCTTCTCCTGAAACACCTCACTGTTGCTACCTCTACTGGGAGCACCAGCAAAAATACCTCTGTGCTGCTGTGATCCTTGCCTTGAAACAAGCCCTTCCATTCAGGGTTAAGTAATACTCTTGAAATGAAATATTAGCGTCTGCAAGTGGCTTGTCTGTGTACTGCTCCATATATTCCACCTGGAATATAGGTGGAATCACTCAGCAAACGTTCTCTACTTTGGAGAAAGTCAAAGAGCTGGAGGTATGTATCTGCAAGGTGTTCTCCTCTGCCCAAATCCCATCTCCTCTGAAAACCATCGGTGCTTGTGAGAAAAGCCCAGGGTTATCAGAATCAGACCACAGGCAAAATGGGTACAGGAAACACAACATCCTTGTCTGCAGGTTGGTCCTGTGGGCTGGCACCACTCAAGAGAAGGGAAAAAACACCCTGGTATTTATTCAGCAGTATCCCTTCCCAGATCACTGCAGATCCCTGGAAATATTGCCATAAGAGGAGCCTGACAGAGCAAGGGAGACAGCTCACCTTAGAGGCACTGCCACACAGCAGCTCTGAAACCCAGTGTGGACTTCCCAGGGAGGGGATTTTTCACGGGAGGCAAGTCCCAGGTAGCACTTCCCCTTCTGCAGCCCTCCCAGCTTAGGAAGCAACTTGCTATGGGGAAAAACTCAGCGAGCATGTGGATGGTAAAATCTCTACCAACACATCTTGTTCTTAATCTGCAGTACACCCTGCATTGCCATCCTCATGGCCTTGATTTAGTGAGTCCCTTGCACCTCTCTCAGCTTGGGGACGTGCCTGTTCCTGTGTCTGTGTCAAGTGTTGCAGTGCAGGACAGCATCTGGCTCCATGCCTGCATGCCCTGCTCACTTGCAGGACCTGGACAAACCAGGAGGAGAGGTGATGTGGTTTGAACAGATGCAGCAGGTTTGGAGGGAGACACGTTAGGTTTGTCTCTTGGGCAGGGGGAAGGGGGTGGGTTGATGAAATGGGTCTTTCTCTTCTGGTCTCTCCTGAGTGCCTTGGCAGAGCCTTGCTCTCAACTCAATGAAAGTAGGGCAGAGTCTAACCACATTTCAAGCTGTCTGTGTTTTTGGATTCTGGGTAACTGTGATCTTTATCTGTTCCTAGAAAAGATTTAAACAACTTATAAACCACAGCTGGGCAGAGGTAATAAAGGAAACAGTACTGGGATGGGGAAGGCTCTCCCCAGAGTGTACAGAGTGAGGAGAGAGTGGTCTGCAGGAGAAACCATGGGCCCAGCTGTGGTAGAGGGTCTCAGCATGGCTGCTTGGGCTGTAGGGGGACAGAGAGGGGCTGCCTTAGAGAAACCTCGGCAGTATTAGTAGCTAGGTATAAAATGTGGGCACATGTATATACACATGCATATATATATATATATATGTATGTATACATGTATATATATATATATTTATAAAGAGCAAGTGGAGATACAGTTAGTCACAGAAGAAGGTGTCTGAACCCCACTATGGTATCTATATAGTCTCAGCTTCATGCTCCCGCTGAGCTTTGTGTCTCCATGCAGACAGGCTATGCTTCCTCTTATACTCCAGGGTTTTTTGCCTTTCTCCTCCCTGTGGGACCCACATCTATCATCATGCAGTTCTTCAGGGAGAGGAGAGCTCCTTCCATTGGGGGGATTGGAATGGTTCAGGCTCAGTGCCTAACCTCCAGGCCCACTGGGAGGTTCACAAAACCCCTCCCAGGTCTCTCCATGGCCTACAGCAGCCTTGGATGCTCCCAGTGCACTCAGCAGTGGTCTGTAAGGGTTTGAAAAACAAAACCCAATGATGTTTCTCTTGCATTAGGTCAAAACTACAGATCCTTGTCCTGTAGTTCTGTCAGCCAGGAATGTAGACAGCAGGTGGGAAATTCAGGGGTAGGGAGGAAAACAGAATGAAACACATTTCTGTATTGGCAAAAATCCTAGCAGAGATGTGGTTCTTCCAGCACATGTTTTTGCCAGGATCCTTTATTTAGTTTTCATAGCCAGAATAGGGCCTGGTGGCAAAATTATGTTTTTCCACCCTAGGAGGGTGTGCTGTTACAGCTGCATCAGCCTGCATATTCTCCACAGTCCACAATCAAAGCAAAGTTGAGGAATTAATAGAAAGAAAAAGACAATATATTCACTTGGCAGTGAGATACTCAGCTACTTAATCCTTTCCCAGCTTTCCTCCTGGGAGCTGGCAGAAGCCTGGAGGAAAGCTGTGCCAATCTAAAGTGGGGTGTGACTGCACTCAAGTGTCCGTTGTGGGGGTCCATGCTGGTTCCCAGGGTCACTGCAGCTGTGCTGCCTGTTCTACTTCCCAATGTCCTGAGCTGAAAAGCTCCTGCTGGCTGAAGAAAGGGTCCCAAAACAAAAAACTGAAAAAGGGGAAGACATTAAAAGGGGAAAAAAAAAAAGAAAACCCAGAAAAAAAGGGAGAGAAAGAGTAGGCAAGGGAATGAAGTGGTTTGGGTGAAAGGGAGTGCAGGGACTTCTTGAACCTCGGGGAAAGGAGCTTAGATTCGGAGTCAGCTGTGGGGCAGGCATGGGCACCTGGGGGCAGTCAGAAACTGTTGCCAGGATGCAGGGAGCTGGGGTTGGCACAGCTGGCTGGCTCAAAGCAGGGCTGAGGCCCAAGCAGTTTTCCTGCACAGACAAGACCAGAAGGGCCATCTGGCAAGGCCATTGCTGGCAGGAACCAGTCCTGCTGCTCCCTTGCAACTGCTGCCATCTTGTCCAACATGATCCTCCCTGTGTGTGCCCTGCACAGGACCCAGCACCTGCCAAACTTGCCTGCCTGCCCCCCTTCACCCCCAGCAGTGGGGGATGCACAGCCCTTCACTCAGGACAGTTTCAGAGCGCTCAGGACAGTTTCAGAGCATGATGTGCACACCTCAAGGCATGCAGCTGGTGAGCGGGGTCTATGGGGCTCCTGTTTTAGGAGGGCACTGCTGGCAGCATGCCCTGCTCCTCCCAGCATCCCACCCCCAGCATTTTTGCTGCTGTTGTAAGAAAGTTTGGGCTGGCCTGGTCGTGGCATTGTGGGGCTGGTGACACCTCCTGTGACCGTGGGAGGGCTGTGTGCCTGTGACTCCTGCAGTCGTGTTCCCATGGCGGCTGTCAAGGTGTGTGAGTCCGTGGCTGTTTGAGGGGACACTCTTTTGAAACAGCTGAGGCAACCACCACAGCAAGCTGGAAACCATTACCAGCACCTTGACTAGTGCAGCATCACTGGTCAGTGGCATGAAATAGGTACTTGGGCTTTGCTTGTGGTGAGAAGAACCCACGCGTGTTGCCAAGAGACCTCTGCAAGGTGAGAATTGTCATTCATAATAAAACTGCTCCTCACTAGCACTGGCAGGAGTTTCCAGAGCAGCCTCGACACAGAAGGGATGCCTTGTGAGCGCAGAGATGGTGCCAGGGCTGGCCGCAATGCCGCCGGCTGCTCCCTGTGCTTTGCCCCCTGGCTGGGGGCTGCTGCCTCCCAAAAGGGATCAGCAAAAGTGACTCGGCTGCCGCTGCCAGAGAGGGAATGCCCGGTAGTGGGGCAAGAGGTGTGTGTGGGATGACTGAGCTGGGCTGCTGCGGGGACAGCGACTTTAGGCACAGAGAGAGGCGACGAGGACGGGACCCAGCGGGGATGGGTCACACCCGCGGCAGACAGGTTCATTTTCCTTTTCCACACCCCGTCTTCTGCTGCTCCTGCCTGACGTGACGGGCGAACCGCCACTGCAGTATCTGCAGTTTGCCGAGTAAAAGTTGTTCCTCGAGCTGTTGATTACGGTTAATTAGCATTAATTTTGCCTTAAGTGGATCCTAGTTGTGCTCGTTTTCTCCAGGGTTGCGACTCCTCCGGTCCCCCGCTGCCCTGGGCCCGTGGTGGGTGGGCGCGGGAAAGAGGGAGGGGGCGGCCGGGGCGGCGGCGCCATCTTGTGGGCGAGGGCGCGGGGCGGTGGGAGCGGCCGCCCCTCCCTGCCTGCCTGCCCCGCCACCGCGGCACGGCCGGACCGGGGCTCGGTGTCCGCGGCTCAGCCTCCCGCAGGGGCCGGGAGGTGCTGCCCGGGGGAAGATTTAACCCCCTGGGTCAGGCGAACCTAATATAGCCCGCTCCGCCTTGACCTCTCTTCAGCCCCAGGCCCGGCCAGGTGGATGTTCTTCTGGAAGGTGTCACTCTGAGTAGGCAAAGCTCTCCCGCCAGGCGAATTCCCGCTGGCCGCAGCTTGCCGCACAAGGAGCCTATGTAGGAGAATGGCAGGGTGAGGCTGAGGCATGGCCCTGAAGTGTGTGTCGGGCCTTTGGTGGTAACTTAGTCCCTGGGAATCTTTCCAGCAGGTGAGCAGGGAAAAAGCAGGAGTGGGTGATTTCTAAGGCAGACTTGTTTTGCTGGTGAAAGGGAATTTGAGAACTGCCCCCTCCCTTCCCCATGGTGGTGTCAACACCTCTGATTTTCTGTTTTCTCATCAAGTCACTGATCATTCTCTTCCCTAGAGCAGTTCAGCGGGTAGTAACCTAGCGAGGGCATTGGCAGCTCTTACCTCAGAATCATCCAGCCCTGCCGAGAGGCACTCACACACAACGGTGGTAAAAATGCTGGCAGAGGTATGGCCCTGCTCATGCTGGCTTTGCTATCACTCCTGCCCCCTGACAGAGGGAAATTGTATGCCTTGGAGTCTAGGGTTAGAGGAGTCAAAGAGATTGTGAATCCTCAGAGATGTGCATGTTGCTACTGGCTGGCTTTGCAGCGATGGGGGTTTGAGCTGGTCTCTGACAAGGCAGCAAACCCAGAGCTGCCGTGCTGGGGAATGCTCTGAAATGCTCTGTGCAATCAGGCTTGTTGAGTTACTGCAGCTCTTCTGTGCGCCAAGTGGTGTTTCTCTTTTGGATGGTTGTGGTGTTAAACGCTTCAGCAATAAAGAGGCTTTGTTGTGGTCTCTGCAGCATTGCTTTTGCCTTGGCTAGCAGCAGCCTTTTTGTTTGAATTAATGCTTTCCCTGGAGTTGGCTGTGGGGGCATGTGTGGGCTCGTGTGTGTGAGTGTGTGTGCCTTGACTTGTGGGTGTACATTGGACACAGCTGTGAACAGGCACTTCTGGTAGGTGCAGCACTTGCCCAAACTTGTTGCTCGTGCGTGCCAGAACAACGTGCTTTTCCTCACCGTTGGGAATGCTGGCCACTATTGTGGGCTTTTTAAAGTGCTTGAGTGAAATTAATAGCCACTTTTCAGCTAGAGGCAGAAACTGGCTTGAATTCACCCCAATTCTGTATTTAATTTCAGGAAGCGTTAGCTGCATCAAAGGAAGGACCAAGCCATACAGATCCTGGCTAGTCAGTACTGTGGTGAGGTAACAACTGGCCAGGCAGTTCCTTCTAATCGTGCTGCAGAGGCTGGCTCACATGCACCAATGTACTTGTATAAGGCATGAGAGAAGGTCATACAATGACCTATTCCTTTGGAGCTTTTTAATTTATTTCCTTTGGCACACAGGTGTCCTGTTTAGTTCCACCTAAGTTTTGGGGCGATCGGTTCAGTCCTGCTACAGGCTGGTAATAGCAGCTCCCCAGCTTTTCCTCATCTTCCTCGCATTTATGTCTCCAGGGTTAAAACTCAGTTCAGAATCCCCAGACCAAATTGAATTAGAATTTAACATTCAAAGATTCAGGCTCCCTTTAGGCTCTAAGGAACAGAATGTCATCCTGTCTCGCAGTTAATAGCTGCTGGGTAGTCGTTTCAAAGCCATTTCTTTTCAGTGAGCTCTACCATAGCAAATCCCAGCAGTGAATGTATTTCTGGCCTGGCTGTGCCTTTAATCCCACAGCTGAGTCTTATGTGTGATCTCTTTTGAAATGCTAGATTTTTTTTTTTTTTTAATTCCAGACAGCGATATTTCTAGGACTTGGCATTTTGAGTGGCAACAGAGTTGTTTATAGGAAGAGAACAGAAAGGACGGAAGGACGATGTTGACCTAGCAGCCCTACAAACCTGCCGCACTTAATCCACTTATCACCCTGAATTCCTGAAGCAGATAAATGCTGATAACAGTTAAAACACATCACTGGCAGGAGCAGCATGTTCTGTCCTCTAGAAATACATCAATACTGGAAATTGCAAAACTGTGTGCTGCCATGGGGATAAGCATGATATAAGAGCTGAGGAAGCCCTCACTATTCAGTGGAGTTCTTCCATAGGAAGGTAGTGAGCCTCTGCTTCCTTCTCCCTCCCTGCCTAAAGTACCTTGAGATGCTGTTCAGGCCTGAGAAAGGCTTCTGAACGCTGTTGTGACCTCACAGCCACAGCTGCCTGATCTGTGCCTCCATATCTGAAATACCAAGTGGGCCCCAAGTGTCTTGTTACTGCTTTTGATTGTCCTTGCTGCTCGGCATTAAGACCTGTGAGGAGTGATTTCCAGCTGAGACCAGCCCCGTGCAGCTCACATCAGCATGTCTTGGGGAGAGGAGTTGGTTTTGGCTAATCTGAGCTAAACCTTCCCTGGAGGAGTGCAGCTGCTGCACCAGCCTTGCAGCAGCACACAAAGCCACTTTCTCCTCTCCCCGTCTGTCAGGGCTCTCAGCAGGGTACTGGAGCCATCCCTGGGCATCATGCAGCTGCATGCCTCCCCCTGTGTCAAGACCCCTTCTTCCTGGGGACCTGTCCCAGGCTGAACAGGAGGAAAAATGCTGTTTGGAGTAAACCTCATTCCTACAAAGTCTGGAGGGATAAAAGAATAGATAGTGCTTTTGAATACATGAAGCTTACATGCTCATCTGCTGTCTTAAGTTTCTTTCCCCACACGGCCATCCCCCTCCAGTCTCTGCAGCACAGCACCCCATGTGAGTGGGCACCCTTGAAGTTACAGCAAAGTGCTTTCTTGTGGACAGTGCAATTGTCTCACAAGACCTGTGAATGGGGGAAGCTGCCTAAAGAGAAGTGAAGACCTCTCAGCCACTGGAGTTTTTATGAGTCAGATGCTGCTCAGCTGTTGCATTGCAGATGTCTTAGCTAAAAACAAGCGTTCATTGAAAATCAAAGACTCTTCGTGAGTATAGGCGGCAGAAGCCTCCCACAAAACGTGGTTTTTCTTCTTCAAAGGGCTCTCCTTAGATTTGCCTACAATAGATTACTTAAAGCTTGCCCGCTTTGCAGAGCTGATTCAGAGCCAGCATGGTGTGGATCTGAAACAGCCCAGCTATTCGGTACGAATTCGATGTCTGGTTGTTCTCACTTGGTGGATGTGAATGCCTTCCTCTGAAGGGGCCTAGTGGAGAAGTTGGCTGTGGAGGGACATTTTGTGGAGTCAGGGGTACAGTAGAGCCATTGCTCTGTACTGACTACTCATGTGTGCGCTGATTTTCTATGTTGAAGGCAAAACAGGTGATCCCGCACTCGAGTTTTCATGTCATGGTGGAAGGTGACAAAGTTTGTTTTAAATACAATGCGGTATTTTACAGTCATCAGGAAGCAAAGCTCTGGGTGTTAAAGTGCTTGTGGTCTGGTCTTTGGACACCCTCTGGTAGGTCTAACACCATCACTGTAGTACAGAGAAGTCAGCCCTGGTGTGGGGAGGAGTCTGACCAAAAAGCAGAAGAGCTTGCATTTGTCAGGAACTGCTTGCCAAATGTGGAGTGTGTACATCCCGCCTGTTCCTTCGCAAACAGGAAGGGATCAACCAGCTGCCCTGACATAAAAAAACCTGACAAGGCCCCATCTCCTTTCTGGATCTTTGTGTCTGTCTGCGTTCTTATGGCCTTTTGACCCCCCCGTCATGATCTCTAATCTAAAAGCCGCCTTCCTGTTTCTTTGGTTGCTTCAGTGTGGAGGTAAACAAATATTTTCTTTTTAATTCCTTTTGTTTACTCTGATGTTTTTCATATTAGAGCATTTCCAGCTGCTGTCTTTTGCTAATTTCCAGAGATCCCCTCTAGGAATTTGCACGCTGCTGCTATTTCTGTCTTTTAAGCATTTCAAAGCTAAGAGTGAATCCTCAAGAAGGGGGGAACATGGGAGAAGGGTTAGATAACCTAAATAAAATGGTTTGGCTTTTTCCTTAGTGTGTTCTTTTCAAACTAGTGGGTTCTGGGATAAAACAAGATGTATGTTTTGTTACAGTAGTGCTTAGCTGTGTCTTCTATAAAAACTATATTCATGTGTGTTCTGCTGTGTAGAGATGAGGAGAAGGATGATGAATGATTTTGAAAAATATGGCCCAGAACAAACCACTCGGGTTATCAGGATTTTGTTCCCACCTTTCCATAATATTGTGACTAGTATACACAGGATTGAGCATGTCCCTGAGGACTGTACTGTGTCTCAGTTGCTTTCACAGCCAAGAACCTTTCTGTGGTGTTGTACCTAAGCTCTTCCTCACTGTCAAGCTGTTATCCCTGGCTATGTGATCTGTAGAGAATTTCCCTTAACATATGGTACTTCCCAACGGTCCTTTCTGGGCAGTAGCTGTGCCCTCTCTCAATTGTTGTCCCCCACCACGAATCCTCAGTGCTCCACATTCAGCTGTGCTAAGTCTGAGTTGCCTTTTCCAATGCCAGCTCCCGCTGTGCTGAGGTGACGCTGCTGTTGTGATGCAGTGTTAGTCCATGGTCACAGAAAAGCAAGCCTGGCTGTGCTCTGGGACAGCTTTAATACCTTGTTATGAGCCTGTTCATAGATGCAGAACTCCAGGGAATCCCATCAAAAGCATAAATGGAAAAGCCTGCCCATCCCCTACTTTCTCTCTCTACCCTTTTTTTCCCTCTTCTCCTTTCATGTCTCTGAAAGAATCCTTCATTTTGTGAGAAGACAGGGAACTGGAAACTTACCATTCTCAAAGAGCCTCCTCTTAAGTTGCTTTATACGTGATGTTATATTAGCTGACAAACACATAGATCCAGAGACTGTCTGATATTGGACCCAGATTTGGCTGGGAACCAAAGAAGTCCTGTACCCCAGTCTCCTTACTAGCCTATGGCTCACTCTTAGTTTTTTTTTTTTTTTTTCCTTTTTATTAAACAAAATAGGGAGTGAGTTGTGATGTGGTTCGCCATCTTATTCATCCTCCCTTTTAACTTCTGACATCATTGTCTGCTGAATTACACTGATAGATCACTTTAAAGTGCCTTGTGTGTATTAGGAGGAAGCATGTGAAGGGCATGCACCTGCCTCATCTCTGCCTAAGGTACTGTCATGTATAAATACTTAAGATCTGCAGTCATCTGTAGATAGTTCCTGTAGCTAACATCGAGGCTTGTGCTTTGCTCCTGTTTTAGAGCAGCAAAGGTTTGGAGTGATTAAGCAGTGGCTTATTTCTCATTGCCCTGGTGCTGGCCCCTGTACGGAATATGCAATTTCCTTCCTCACTTCTTTTCAGAAATACACAGACCCACTGGTAACACCTGCTTGCATACAACACCTTCAGTGCCACAGAGCCATCACACGGCCGCACATAGATTCCCAAGCAGGGTTTATACCTTGGGAGTTTCAGGAGATGGCCAGCTAGCATTTATCTTGGAAAATCGCTTTCTATTCACCTGCTGTAAATACATTCGTACACCACTGCAAAATCAGTTCACTTCCTGCTTCATTTCCTGTCTTTCTGCGTGCTGGCGTTGTATGGAGCAGCTCACAAGAGAAAAGGGGAAGCCTGTGAATGCAGCAGGCTATCGTGGATCAGACAGCAATTACCCAAGAGATGTGGCAGATCACACAGGGCACGTGCTCTGAATCACTCAGCTTCTGACAAGGGCCAACACTGTGTGCTACAGGCATGCTTCCTGATGTGTAGTTATTTTCAGAGTGATCCTGTCTTTGGGGCAGCCAGCCTGTCCTCACTGATAGTGAGGTTAGGTGACTGCTAACAATTATTACCCTTACAGGGGGAAATGTCGATGTACAGCAGAAACCTCCAATCCAGGTTGCCCTGCTCCAGGAAGGAATATCCATCCCCTGTAAAGTCATCTTCCCTTACATGCGGAAATACACCGAATTTTCAATCTTCTATTACCAGATTAATTCACTGCATCAGAAGACATCTATCTATAGTAGGTTGGAAAACGTAGCCATTCCTTCTGGAGAAGAGAATAAGACTGCTGCCTTATCTTATGACTACAGAATCATGCCACTTGAAAGCACCTCTTCTACTGGCACGTACTACTGTGAGGTCAAATGGAATGATATCCAAAAAATGGGAAAGGGAGTGTTTGTCCTTGTTAGAGGTAAGTGAACAACCAGAAAGGAAGGGAAGGAGGTTAAAAATCAGCTGGATCTGGCTATGAAGACATGATCTTTGCTTTTCCTTTTCTCTATCCACACGTGCTATGAAGTCAGGTATGAGTAATGCTTTATGCCCAATACTAACTGCCATCAGGTTTGAATGCACTTGGCACAGGTGACCTGTGCTGCTGTTCCCAGTGCATAGATGGGGACATGAAGAGACAGTAATTTTATATCTGCCCTGCCACAGCCTCCTGGGAGTCAGAATCTATCCAGGGAGCCTGGGTGCTGGGTGAGATGGTGCTTTTAGATGTCAGTGTTCAGGAGACAGTGTGGTTTGTCCTTCAGCAGTGTGAGAGAGGCAGCTGATAAGGTCAGTCATTAGGCTGCTTGCTGTACTCACACGTACAGGTTCAGCATGCTCAGTTTTAGGGACTCACAAACAGGTTATGGCCTCACCAACATGCCTCCCTCTTTTCCATTTGGTACAAGGAGTTGGTTGGTCTGTTAATGAGCACACTAGAAAGCAGTGGAAAGCTTGATGCAGCATAAGAGGGACATTAAAGAAAAGTGATAAGGATGTGTATGCTGCTGACTGGTTGGATGTGCATTACTGACTTTTAGGTATGCAGAACTTGTAAATGCAAAAAGCTGTGTAGAAGTAGCTTTGCTGTCCTGGTCAGAGGATGTCTACAATACCCATCCTCCCAGTTCATGTGGCCTGTGTGCATTCCACCATCTGTCTTTCTGCTCCCATCACAAAAGGCCTTTGCCAGCCTCTATCTACTGAATTTCTTATCTCTCATAGTTGTGTCACCTCCCTCTGTGAAGTGGAGCTGCTTATACCCTGCATCTTCTGTGTGATTCTGCAGCTGTCCCCTTTTCTTTCTTCAGTAAGAGTATGTTTTGAAGGATGTGTGCATTTCTGCCACCATATTCTGCACTCCCTGTATTTTAGTTTTCTCAAGGCTCTTTCCAGGGTTAAAAATATAGCAGAATTGTAACTTCCTCTCACACTGTGAACCTTTTGCCTTCTTTCTTACAGATACAGGATACATAAATACTTCTTATGGGTGGGAAATCGTTGTTACTCTTACTGTTCTTCTTGCTGTATTGAGCATCATTGCAACAGCTCTGCTTCTGTGGAAAAGAAAGGCAAGTAATAACCAAATAAAAAGCAATACCTGACCCATTCTAGGAATTAATTTGATCTGCTTCTAACTTGGCTGAATTGGAAGTTCCCATGCTGAAATTTTTCCATGCTGTTGTCTGATCCAGTTTATTTTCTTAACTTCTTTTTTTCTAAGAAGAGATCACAGGAAAGATGAGTAAGTGATTTGCCCAGTAAAGAAATTCTGGCAATCATTTGACTACAGCATGCTCTGTTTTAGAGCAAGGATTTGACCCAGGGCAAGAAGTCACACTAGCAGTGTGCTGGCCCTGAAAATATTCAAGGAGGTGTAGCCTTGTGATGGGATTTTAGAAAATTGCAGTTTCTGTATACTCAGTCATGGCTTTTGTCAGTTTACCAGTTCAGTTGTCTAAAACCCCTGTGAAGGGGCCACTTAGACAAGTAATGTCCTGTGCACCTGAGCAAATCTGTTACAACTCTGATGGCAGGACTTTCCCTATTTCTTCTAATCCTCTTTCAAGATGGAGATTACTGTTGCAAGGAGACTGCAGCTGCATTCCTGAGCTCAGGCTCCATAGAAGAAAAACTCTGCACTGTGATGAGGATAGGGACCAAAGCCTTGGGCATCTGTTTGGCAGAGAAAATGTTAAAGGAACAGAGTGAGAGAGTGAGGTCAGAACAAGGATCCCAAGAAAGCCTGTGTGAAAATTACAAACAACTGAGGGAAAAAAAGATAGAGGGGCAAGGATCGGACTATACAATCTCCAGGGACACCTTCCATCAGCAGTGATTCTGTGAGGCTGGAAGAATGAGCCTCAAGGAGGAAACTGAGATTGACATCTGGAGTGAGAAAGCACTAGAAGGGTCTTAAGACTGGATTTACAGAGCCCCTTGGGTGAGCAGTGTGCCAGATTGGGACCAGCTGGGTAAGGAAGCAGAATCTGGGGAGCTGAGAGCAAAGGGGATACCAGGAGTGGGGAAGAAAGGATTTGGAGAGTGGCAGAGAAGCCAAAAGCATAGCTGGAAGATCTGGATGAGATGGACCTTGTGGAAAAACCCCTGGAGCCATGATACTTGAATCCCTGTTGTTTGGGGAAAACCTACTGCTTCTAGTACTGCCACCCTTAGGTGTTCCAATAACATCATCTGCATTCTTCCAGAGATCTCAAGGCTGGCTTAAAAGTACCCTTACATCTTCTAGAATGGAATTTGGGATTGTTGTTTCCCCATAACCCCTTGAAGCTGCTCTCACCACCACAACAGCAGACTCTCCTCATGCTTTTTTTATGTGGAGGCTGTGCTGCGTGTACAGTCCTTCGACTCCAAGGAGCATCAGGCTTCAGCACACACAGTCAGAGATCATGCCAGAGAATGGCAGCAGTTGGCAGCCCAGCTAATCTCGTGAGACTTACCTTGCAGGCAGTCTGATGTGGGGGCAGGAGTGTAAGAGGCAAAGGGAGTCAGCAAGAGACAGCTCTGTTTGCCTAGACAGTGTGTCTGTGGGGATGAGGAGGGGGGACACTATCATGACTCACCAACTGGCATCTCTGGGGTTTGAGGTGGGCCAGTGAATCTCAGACTTACGGCCTCTCCTTGGGGTCTGAAGAGATTGTGCAGTCATTACATTTGCCCTCCTGCAGAACACAGCCCATATTTCTCACCACAGCTTGCTCAGACCTGCTGGTTTAAAAATGTTTATCTTTAAGAGAAGCTATTTAGCATCCTCCTTAGTTACTAATGGACTGGAAAGCAGTTTGTCGTTTTCATGTGATGTGAATATAATCATCCCACTTCTTTCTGAATTAGAACAGAGATACTTAGCAAAGCCTTCTGCCTTTTCTGTCTCTTCTCTTGCTTGCTGAGCAGGGCCAACCCTTCTCTGTGTGTGAATGGAATGTGTTCAAGCAGAACTCATCTGATGCAAGAAACATTTCAGACAAAAGGACCTTCTTCCTTCAGCTCCATACTGGACTTGTGTATTAATGTATCAGTGACTATATATCACCATTAATGATTGTCTGGTGCTTTTCTGTAGACTCTCTGTATTAGGAAAAGCTTCCTGGCCAAATCCTGATAAAAGTAATTGCATTTTGCCTCTCTGAAATTCCTCTCTGCACTATGACCAGTGCCCAGCTTTACTCCCCGTCCTATAGCATTGTTTTGTGCTGTTCAATACTTCAGCCAGTAAGGTTTTGGTGGTGAAAGTGCTTTATATGTATACACAGAGCCCAGTCCTCCTTTCCACTGCTCCAGTGTAAATCAGTGACTTACAGTAAACCATGCAGTGAGGAGAGTAACCAGCAAATGTGCAGACACTGCCAGCACTCTTTCTTGTGGAAGCATTCAGGTGTGCAAACAGCTGGCTTTGATATGACATTGGTGCTCATTTTAGTTTTGGGAACATGTGGTTTTCTCCAAATGTGTCATTTGGTGTCTTGTCCTGAGCAGGTGTTGTGCCCTAGAAGGAACCATCCAAATATCCTGAGACAGAAGGTGGAAACACAGCTCCCTTCAGCCAGCCCACCACCACCTCCTGTCTATGATGTGAGTACCAGAATCACCCTTCATCTCTTCTGTCCACATCATGGTACAGCCCTTCCTCTCCCTGCCATGGTACAGACAATGTCAGTATCATGATGTGAAGCATAAGCAATACCTTCATACCAGCCTGGTCTTGGTGACCTTGCCCTGCTTAGTGTCTCTCAGGACTGGGTGTGCCTCCATCCCAGTACCAGTCATGGCCTCCCCAGTCCTGCTGAGCAGCACCTCTCCCTCTGCCAGCAGCACAGAGCAGCAAGTGTGGGGCCAGGGAGGGTTCCTGGTGGAAGAGGTAGAAGGGTCTCCAAAAGTTGGGAAGGAGAAGGGACTCCTGAGTCCCACTTTGTATTGCAGTGTCACAAGGACATACCCTTCACAGCTGGAGAATGATGGCTCAGGAAGGGGGCAGAGATATCATGATTCCTTGAACAAGCCCCAGCTGTTTTGAGTTTCTGCTGTGGCACCTTCACTGGTGCCAGTGTCACAGACCACTGCAGTCCTGAGCAGGCATACTACCTAGCAGGGGAAAATGGGCAAGGAGAAAGTAAAGGGAGTTTCTTTTTTAAAGAATTTTCCTTTTCATTGTATAGGATCTCTTTTTCCATTTCCCAAACTTAGGCCTGCTAACTGCTCCCACTCCTTGAGCCTAGTAGCTGCAGTGTCATAGGTAGTAGGATTGAAGTGGCTCCCCTGAAATGTCAGGGCTAGACCTCAGCTACCTCAAGTAACCATGACTCCTAATCCCATTTGAAACCTGTCCAGCTCCATTTTAGATGGATTCCTTTTTCTCCTTTTACTCCTATGGGATGGCTGCTCCACTAAGAAGGGAAGAGGTTTTTGTTTTTGTTTTTCTTGTGATCTGTGGGACCAACGAGGAGGAATAAAATGAAAGTGAGTAGAGAAGGATGTTGCCTGAATATTAGGAAACCTTTCTGTCTGTAAGGGCTGGAAAAGTCTCTCCAAAACTGTGGAAGGAAAACCTGTGAGCTCTGCTGCATTAATCATTTAAACTAAACAAAGCAAAGCTCTGGAGAATGTACTACAGAGAGGAGCAAAGCTCTTCCAGGGAGGCAGGAGACCTGATTGGGGGCAGACACCTACAAGAGGATGGGCCTGCCCCTTCTCATTCTCACTCTGTGGGTGGAGGTGTGGGACCATTTTGTGACCCTTTAATTTTTGGGGTAGCAGTTTAAAACAGAGCACTATGTATTGTATGTGATATGTTTATTCTGGGCAAAAGGCAATGCTTTGGGTAAAGGAGGTTGCAGGTTATAAACCTTTTCATATATATCAAGTAATTTCTTTTTAATTCAGGCTTATAAAAATCCAAATGGGTAGTTTCCTGCTGAAGTGGATGCTTTCTGCAAGGAGACAAAAAAAAAATCAAATCCATTTCTCGCTCAGTCGGCCTCGTCATGCATCCTTAGCTCCATCTTAATTACATGTTTCATCATGTTATTCTGTTCAGGCTCCACTAAGGCTAATATAGCAAGCCAGCAGAGCCAGCCTTAGGCACAGGCAATCCCAGGAGCTGGCTGGGCCCCTGTGCTTTCAGGAGCCCTATGGACCCAGCCCAAGCAGCCTTCCTGTGAAGCCTGTTAACCACACAGCAGCTGTGCAGGGCTCCTGGCCAGCCCGGTGTGCAGGGCAGGTGGCTTAGCCCTGTTTGTCAGGGCTGCAAGCAGCCTGGGCCCATCTCCTGCATGCTGGGGTGTGCGAGCTGCCCACAGGAGTTTCCTCTGTTGTGGAGGGGGGGTGCTCACAGGTGAAGCAGCAGCTCCTGCTCCAGACAAGGCACAGGCTGAGAGCAGGGATGTGATGTGGAGAGCAGCAAGCACAGTCCTGCAAGGCTGTAGGGGAGGAGAGAGGGTGAGAGCCCTGGGATGGAAATCTGCACTGGATGGACCCTCAGGACTGATGAAGGGAATAAGTTGAAAAAACTGATTTTCTTTGAATGTTAACTCTGGTACCCCACAGCTAAGTTTTGTTGGGGCTCTGCATGGTATAAACTCAGCCCTGCAAACTGTGTTAGAAACTAGCTGAGTTGTGAAAATCTATTGGTGTGTGTTGAATTCAGTGTGTAATTCATAGGGAAGGAATCAATCTGTGATCAGCACTGGGGTTATCTAAGGCAAGGAAAAAAAGGAAGAACAAATGAGAAGTAACTTCCAGTGATGAGATAAAGAAGGAGGTCAGAGATCAGGGGCTAGACAGGAGGCCAGCACATGACAGCTATCTGTGTGGGAAAGCAAGAAGTTCTAGTCTGGAGGAGAGTGAGGCCGGGGAAACACAGTGTCCTTGCAGGTCTGAAGCTGGGAGCAGAAGCAAGAGGAGGCAGCTCTGGACATCAAAGTAACAGATGCTGTTGGAATTGGCTGGTGCAGCTCATTAAATGCTCTGCGTTATCCTACGTGGTAGCCAGGCTCCTCCCTGGTGTGGGAAGGGTCCTAACACACCTTCTGCAAAGCTGTCCTGCTGAACATTCCTGGGAGCAAATACCTTCCCCAGTGACTCTTCCAGGTGCCACTATTTACTTTGTGGTCCCTGGGGTTGGCTGTATTCAGTGAAAAGCATACAATGTAGAAAAAAGCCTGTTAATGAGAGGGCAGCTGGGAACCCACTTTGTTCTCTCTGTACTGCTTTCCTTGACCTCTGTCCTCCTGCAGCCATAGAACAACTCTACCTCACTGCACTGCCCAGAACCAAACCTGTATATCCTCTGACTTCCAGCTTAGCTGCTTAGTTAATGAGCAGCTTGGAAATAACAATCTGAGGGACTTGGTTCATCTGCTTTCCGCTTCAAACAAGCTTTTTTGAGCAGCAAACAGAACTCCTGCAGTGCAGGTGCAGTCAGGTTCCAGAGCACAGGAGCTTTTCCAGGTGTGAGGGAGGCTGCTCAGGGATAGGAAGGCATTTGTCAGCAGGGAGGAGAGTGGCCTGTGTGCCTCCACTGTGACATTAGCAGGTGATCAGTGACCAAGTGAAAGAAATTAACTTGCAGATAGAGGTTGGAGATACCAGCTCTCTAACTGACCAGAAAATGACCAGCATTGTTAACAGCCTCCATGAGAAGGCGGCATGTAGAGGGAAGGGAATCTTTTCTGGAGGTTAAATACCTTGGTTCAAGTGGCATCAGACTAGAGCAGAGAAAGAGGCTGCCAAGGGGACATGGAACCAGGCTTCTGGAAGCTCAGCACACAAGATGAGGTCCTCACTGTGAGCATCAC
Source organism: Certhia americana (assembly GCA_018697195.1). Classification (NCBI taxonomy): domain Eukaryota; kingdom Metazoa; phylum Chordata; class Aves; order Passeriformes; family Certhiidae; genus Certhia; species Certhia americana. Next base: position 46,472,359 of record CM031879.1, read on the forward strand.
AAAGAGAATTGAAAATGAGTGTGGGGAAATAGAATTTTCTGTGTGCACTTACGAATGGTGGGGATATCTGAATAGGCAAAGGAGGTTTTTGGGAGCAGGAAGCAGACAGGTGAAATAATTTGACTATTTCAGAGTAGCAGTGGGAATCTGAGAGCCATGTGGAGCCCCATTCACTGTGGCCAATTCATGTCTAAGTGCCTGTTTATTCCGAGGCCCACTCCCCAGTGCTGCTTCTCTACCCTCTGATTCTGTTCAAAGCATTGTCCTGCTGGCCATGGTCCTTAAAGATGCTGAGTGTTGGCAATACTGCATAAAATTATGAGGGTTCAAGTGATTGGCAGCCCCCAACGAAGCCTCCATGTTTTGCTCATCCTTCTCACTGCATTACAGGGTGCCTCACTCTCTCCACTAATACCATCTGCCCCTCTTGCAGCCGGAGCTCCTCCCATCTTCCTGTTGCCAGAGAAACAGCCACCTTGGCAACCTGCTGTCATCCTTGAAACACACATGGAAAAGTCCTCATGATTGTTATGTTTGATCCTTCAGGCAGATCTGGAATATCACTCAAACTGACATGCATCTCCTGTGACACGATTACCTGGGGGACTACGGGTGCATATGCATGCAGGGCGTGTGTGTATGTTTCTCTGTGTAGCTGAATGGGACCACGGTAATGTTTGAGGGCCTGGGAGCATATGGATTTTTTTATTATTCTTTCCTCACTCAAAGAAGAAAGGAGAGTTCTGGCTTGGGAAAAAAACACCCCAACAGAAAATAAACAAGAAATAGACAAGAAACTGTGTTCATTTTCAACAGCCTCTGTGCTTAAGGACCCCTAGCCTCTCACGTTTTCTCACTTTTGTGTCCCCAGAATAATCATGGACAAGAGTTTGTGGTTGTCAGGCACCTAAACAGTCTTGGGTGATAAAGAGCACTGCCTCTTACCTGTAGTCCCCCTGGTGCACAACTTTGCATTCTGGGAGAACTTTGGAGCAGAGGGAAGCAGGGGCATTGGCATTCTTCTCCACCACTTGCACAGGATAGGTAACATCAAAGCCTGTCTGTGTAGGCCTGGAAAAAAGATGATGCAGCTGTACTGTAGGGATTTCAGGGGGGAAAAGGATTTTCTGTTTGCCCAAGTTAAGGTCAGGAACAATTTTGGAGATGGCAGGGGTTCCTAAAAATTTTAGGCATGAGATGGAGAACAACTCAGTAGGTAATTAGTTATCTTAAACCTAAATATTTTATTTGACCCCTACTTTCTTCTCTCTTCTCTGTGCAGAGCCTGGATGTGCAGCAAGTTGATGTCTATTCTAGCCTCGGGAGCAACACAAACAATCCATCACACAGAAAGAGTCCTCCAGGGAAGGTAAGGGCCAGGGCTGTATTCCCATATGCCCTGGGCACCTGGGGAAAGAAACCCCACACAATCTCATGACCTAGCAGGCAGTAAATGTGTCTGCAGTCCCACCAAAAGGGGAAAACGGGATGTGGCATGCACTCACCAGCTGGGCTGCACATGTAGCCTATCTTCCCTCTTCCAGCAGAACCCTGGCTCCTGCAGCTCTGCCAGTTCTGGCACTCACAGTTTTGTGCAGATGCTTTGCTGTATTACGTGTGCTGAAAGGCACTGAGGGGTTTAGTATCACTGCTCCCTCTGAACAAGATGGGCATTCAAGGAGGGTTGGGCAGGTGCTGGTCCTGTTACTGCCCTTTTCAGATTATTTAGGCAGCTGAGACATCCTCTGGGCTGAAGGAATCTGTGTACCAGCAGCAGACCCTGAACACAACTTTCTTCTCACCAGCATTAAGCACCCGAGAGCCATTTCATGGTAGCAGAAGCTAAGATGGTTTAAGCAGTGGCTGGGCTTACACAGCTCTTATAATCTCTGCTGTCAGCTTTGGCACTCAGGAAAAGGTAGTGTGGGTATGTTTTGGACTTGAATCTTCTTGTTGGGCTGAGAATTATGAGTGAGAGACGAGGAACTAAATTCACTCATAGCAAAAATAGAGGCAACTAGGAACATGCAGGTGTAAATTAGTTGTGGGGGCCACATGAAGCAGATCAGAGGCCCACACAGCCTTCTACCCTGCCTTTGACAGGCATCTGCTGTTTCATATGGACAAAACTTGCATCAGACACCCCAGGGAACATTTCCTTCCTGTCCTCAGAACCTAATTTTTCTTTTCTTCTCCAGACCTCTTATCTGCTTAAAAAATATATCCTCTTCCAATGCTAGAAAATGTTCCTGGAAAACATCTGCTGCTTTCTCCCATTAATGTTCTATTGGAGAGAGTTTTCCTGGTTGCACCAGCCCTTTCTTTCATGAAGGACAGTATTTTCCAGAGTCTGAGACATTTTCACAACTCCCACCTTTTAGGAAAAGATGGTGTAGAATCAAGCAGCCCCCATTGTTTCAGAGCTGCTTGTCGTGTGGTCTGGTCCCATGGCCACTGACCTCCTGCAGCTACTGCTGTGACACCACCGTGGTGATGGTAGCAAAAGCAGTGGCAGGTTCCTGGTTATCAAGGGGAAGGATGGGTTGTTCTGTACCAGCTTGTCTTATATGATGCACTGGAAAAGACAGCATCCCTGCATTTGTGTTTTGTTGCATTTTGAATTATTTGGATAGAGTCCCTCTTTCTGATTCTGTTTATTCTTCTGTATACCTTTACCATACCTGCCCCCTCTGAAATGATTCAGTCTGGATGGTAAGATGCAATACGTGTGAGGTTTGTCCCTACCAGGGAGCTGTCTGGGCTGTGCTGAGTTGCTTGTGTGTGGCCCACATGGTTGAGCCCATGCTTGGAGGGACAGAGGGTCTGTAAAACAGAGCAACAACAAAGCAACAGCAGAGGAGCATCTGTGTGAGTGGGTCTGGCACCAGCATTCTCGACCAGAGGGGGGTAAAGGTCAAAACAGAGATGAGAGAAAGAGGAGAAGAAAGCAGAGAGGGGATGGGATGAGCTCTCACACCGTGAACAGACAACTCCAAGTGTCCTCAGTTCTTGTGCTGGTCTGGAGGAAGGGAAGTGTGAGTGGCAGGATCCCATGAGCTCAGCACTGGAGGGTTTGCATTTTCCACTACGGTTACAAGCACCTTGATCAGCTTCCCTCAGTCATCCTGGGTTGTGACCACTTGAGACACTTGTCCTCCAGCCGTCTTCGCCAGAGCACTCAGGAGGGTGTTTTCCCTAAGAGTGAGACTTATGGGTCAGTGGGCTTGGCCTGTGAGTGGGAGTTGAGATTGCTGAACAGTGGCTGGCTCTGCTTCAGAGGGTCCAGCCCACCCCTTGCTGTGGGATGCTGCACAATTGAGGGGGAGCTGTTAAGGGAAGCAGGACAGAAAGCCTGTGAAAAGAGCATTTGCATGCTGTCGCTCTGGACCATCGGCCAGTTTGGATACCAACGGGTTAATCCTGCATGCTTTGGAGGTGCCTCCACTCAGCACTTTCCTAGTGTTTCCCTTTGGTGGTGGCAACCGAGAAAATGCTAGTGTAGGTAGGGCTTAGTTCAGCCGGTGGCATTTTAGCTTCTTTCTGTGTAACCTTGCTTACAGCAGGCCTATGCCACACAGCACTTAAAATATCAGTCTGTCAGCGCCTTGTCTACACAAGGAATGGTCGTGAGGAATAGACTCAACTGTTGAAGAAACAGGATTGAGGAGGTCAGGGAATTCCTCCTTCACAGAATCCAAAGTGATTTATTTTCTTACTGAGTCCAATTTTCCCTCCCCTCCCTGTCTGACAGTTTTTTTGGGGAAGAGTGACTAGTGAAGGAGGCATCTTTATCCCTTGGGCTGGATTAGTCACGTTCGTCTCTGGCGGAGCAGCATTTCTCACTGTAGTGGCTTCTGTTTCAGCAGATCACTTATAGCCATTTCTAACAGAACAAACGTCAGTGTCTGCTTATTAAGAATTAATTCATCATCTTTGGAATAATTTTCCTCCATTTCTTTTTTCTCCTTTTCATCATTCCGCAGACACCGAAGAAGCAAGAAACTCGAGAAGAATCCTCTGATATATTGTATGAGAATATCTAACAGGGAAGATATCTGACCCTGTGTGGACCAGAAGTCTTTCTGTATGGCAGAGCTACTCTCTTACATCCCAGATGAGATGCAGATACATGCAGAGATCCACAGTGACTTCAGAGCACAACCACGAGGGAATTGTGAACCCCTGGCCCCTTCTAAACTGCCCTTCATTAACAACAGAATGTATCTGTTAAAATCCCTCGGGGCTCAGTCTGCATTGATGCAGCAAAGCTATTTTGCAGCAAAGCTGTGTGATGCAAAAGAAAAGCTGCTTTTGTCAAGCACTTACATTGGGAATGGGCAATCTCTGAAGGTTTCTCTCACCTGCCCGGGCTGAAATACTTAACTCTCGATCCTCTGCAAATGGTAGGACAATCCAGAGACTTCCCTGCTTGCTGGCTTGATATTCCAATCCTGACCTGCCACTGCCCATCTGATCCTGTGCTTGTGGCTTTGCCGAAATGGCCATCAAGACTTCATGCATAACCAGATCCAAGCATCCACCTGTCCATTTTCTCTTTCTCAGGAACCCCACAGCAAACGCTTTCTCATAATCTGCTAATCCCATCAAGTAGTCACAGATGCCTGCTGCGACCTTACTCAGGCGACTCAAATCGGTGCCTCCAAGAAAATGCTTCCCCTTCAGCAATATCAGCAGTACACGGTGAGGACTGGATGCACTGACAGAGATAAAGGCAGAGAAAAGGAACACAGAAAATATCCCTTCCTGACAACATGTCTCAGTGACAGTGCCCATTCCAGAACAAAAAAAAAGGAACAAGGGGGTGGTCGCATAAGGAAACTCCCTTGCTGGGGCTGCATAAGCCATGCGGGTCTGGGCCAGGTTCCAGCCTGCGGAAGTCCAAGTGGAGCTCCCCAGTTTCTTTTTCTTCTTGGCAATGGGCATTGTTATTACTTGGGATTTTGAGCCTCTGTAGGAGCAGGCATGGTACCACTGCCTCACCAAAACCAATAGATTTGCCTTTGTTTCAGCTGGCTGCTGTAAAGAGTATAGTTCCTTTACCCTCCCACCATACATTATTGGCCAGGGTGACTAGTTCTGAAACTTAGCACGACTGGAGAAAGGAGGAGGGAGGCCTTAGAAGTGATTTTGCTATCCTAGTTCTTTCTCCCTTGACAGCTGGAACTTGCCTACCATTTGTGCTGATGCATATTCTGGTTCTGATAGGGAAGAAGTTACATTAAATATCCGTATAACATGATCAAACCAGAAGATCAAAAAGCTGAAGCTGTTTTATCTCATATTAAAAAACAACAATGAAATAACAACCAAACAAAACCAACCCAAAATAGGAATATGCAGCATAACTTGAGAGGAATTGTAGAAACTCTTTAAAGAAGATCAAATTAAAATTGAGCTCCAGGGTCATAGGACCCTCTCCAGCTGAAGATAATGTTTCTATGTATCAGAGATGGAGGCTATGGAAAATGTCTCCAGGGCCTCCAACCTTCCTATACTATGTTTAAAGAGATAATCCTCTTATTGCTTTGCTCTTTTTATTAGAAAAGATTTCAAACGTGCAATTTGCACTTTCTTTAACCACAGAAAAATGCCTTTTCTCTTCCCAGTGCTGAGGAATTCATTTCAGAAAAGGCAATGAATGGACAGCATGTCTTATTAGACCCATTTATAATTTGTCAAGTGATCACAACAATTATAAATATTTTTGAAGTAAAATGTTTTAGATTTTACTAATATGACCAGGAAATATTTGTGTTCACAGAGGGATTTCAAGAGGATTGTACAGGTATAACAATTCCTTTCCTTCACAAATTTGAAGAAATGATGAGATGAATTATAAATATGTTGCAGTATGGCAATAAAATATTCAGCAGATGCTGGTAGATTAGATGAAAAGTAAAAACTTTCAAAATAACGATGCTTAGGTTTTGTGTTTTGTTTTTTAAATTTTATAAATGCTAAAAATACTGGATGCTACTGGAAATATCTTGGCAAGGAACTCTTTGCAGTGAGTTGATTTCTCTTGTGTTTCTGTTACCTTTTTAAGTAGTGTGTTTCTTACATTTGTGCCTGAACAATTCTATATATTAAAAAGCTCAAGCTGTTTAAAATAAAACATGAGAGAAAGAACAGTATTCGGAATGGAAAATGCTATTCTAGAACAGTCAGTGCTAAAATACTGGAAGAATCACACCAGATTCTGATCAATTAAGTGAAAAAGTAAAAATTTCTAAGAAACTGACGAATGTGGGGATTTAGGCTGTGTGCCAAACTTTGTCAAAATCGGGATGGGGGTCACTGTGTTGATTTCAGTAGGTTTTGGGTTGGCCCTGTGAGGAAGGCTAAAAGGCTGCTGCGTGAGAAAAAGGAAGTTTAAAGCTATGAAACCACAATTTAAAATCACTTCTTTTGCATCATGCACCATAGCCAGCTACAGCAGCAACAACGTGCATGAGAGAGAAAAGCATAAAGCAGAGGGCTGTGAGAGTAGGGATGTTTTAAAATGGTATGGAGTTTTCCAAGTTGGTATGAGGAAATGCCTGAAGGCATAGGTAGGAGAGACTATGAAATATAATTTATATAATATTGGTATAGCTACTTTGTAGCAGAAATTTGTTCAGGGAAAAGGAAGTCATTTGATCTTTTTGTTGTCCTTTGGTCTTTTTGTCTTACCTGGATCTGTGGCCCATGAGGGTAGGTGCAAAAAATGCGTGCTACTAGCAAGAGGAAATGTATTCATTTCTAAGTGTTAGGCAATTGGGGAAAAAAGAAAAAAAAAAAAAGGGAAATTATGGCTCTGTTTCCCCAGTTCCACAAATGTGAGAAGCAGTGACCGGCTTACTGTGTTCACCCTATACAGTTGGCTTTAAACTGAATGCTGAGAATGGATTCCTCTTAAAAACTGTGTCTAAGGGCCTCAGCTCCACTTGCTTCCCCCAGCATGGTGCTGTTATGCACAGAGCAGGCTCCCTGGTTGTAGTGGTATAACCTTTGATTTCCAGGTGTTGAATTATCTTTTTCTATTGACAGGATTTCAGGGAAGTGGAGACCTGTTACCAAAGTAAGCAGTGGTGTGCAGTGGAAATGCACTGCCTGCCTTCTTCTAAAGGAGGTGCTGTGTTAGGACTAGGATCCTTTGCCCTCTTGACCAGACATGAGCCTTTGGTCCTGAGAGTGCATTGCTACAAAGGGAGTCGGTGACACTGAGGTCATCTATTCCCTTTAAATGGAGTCCTTCATAATGCATTACAGCAAATCCTCATTTGAGAAGGGAAAAACCAGGGTGCACTTCAGAGTGATTTGGTTTGGTGATTTGATCTTTTTCTGCAGAGGACAAGCTCTTGCATGGGTACTGTTTTGTCATACAAAACAGTGCAAACTATATTTTGCCTTTAACTGCAGAGAAGACCTCACTGTGGTGGATAAAGCCAGTGAAACAGATGTCCAGAGTGTTCTCCTTCATCACTTCTGTCTTCTCTTCTTTAGCTCTCTCAGGGGTATCTCTACTGCAAATCATCTCTAAATACCCAGCTAGAGATGGGTATCACTTCAGGTGAAGTGCTTGGCTGGACACCACCCAAGAAAATGATTACTATGGCTTTAGTTTGCTCTGCTGTCCTGCCCAGCAGTGCCCTACAGGTGTGTGATTCTGGGCCAGGGGTAGGGGTCTCTTGTTGCAGCTGGGCTGTCTCTGGGAAAGACTTGGTGTTCTTTCAGCCCTTGGCCATGCAATATTATGCCCCCGTGAGACAAGGATTTAGGGAAGGCAGTGAGTGAAGCCACCAGATGGTGCCCTAGGTCCTCTCTGCTCTCTTTCCTGTCCCCTGCATGCCCACATGCCCGGCCAGCTTCCCTGGTAACCTCCAGACCACAGACTCCCTGGGGGTGGGCAGTTACAGCCATGCAGAACATTCCCAGCCATGACTGTCTTCTACCCCTGGGGCTGGTGACTCTGACACTCCTCAAAGGTCTGTGCCATGGCCCAGGTGCTACCAGCACCTGTAAAGAGATGGGGACAGGACAGGGTCTCCTCTTTTGCATCCATGACATCTGGAGCAATTGAGTCATCAGGTAACAATGTCTTGGCACAGGACTGCCCATGCGAGGGACAGGAGAGTAGCTGGTGACACCATCACTTGGTCTCAGAGTGGCATCTGAAAGGCAAAATTAGCCAGATGTTGACGGTTGCTTGGAATTTCCACTGCTTTCTTTCACCATTTGGAAATGGCATCTTATCTTTGGTTTAGGAAAATTTACTGTGTGTCTGTGGTGAAAAAAATCCTTTGTGCCATATGCTGCTTCTCTTCTTTACTATGGCAGGAAACTGATGAAGGCTCAGATACTGCACTTTCTGTGTTTTGGGATTCTGTGGTGGTCAAGATATGCATTGCACAGTGAATTTTCATTGAGAGTTTATAAAGAAAACAGGAGCAGCTCAGAGAGCACCAGTAATCTCTGAGAGAGGAGAAGAATGTGAACCTTCAGTGTCTTCTGCTTGAATCTTGGGCATGCCAGGCTCCACTTACTGTGAGAGGCAAAATACTTTTCTTTCCTGATGATAAAGTAGAAATGCAGATTACTATTAGTGACTAGTATGTCAGTAGGTCCTTCACTGTTAATAACTAGGCCTGTAAACTCCTGGAGTGTGTTGTGAGCTGTGAATCTTCAATGTTCACAGCATCTGTGCATCACAGAGCTGCCACTACACAGCTGCCTGGGGACAAAGTGTGGTGGTGCCCTGACAATGCCATGCAGGTTCTTCTGGGAAGTGACATGGAGGAGAAGCTGCTTCTGAGGGAAGGACTGCTTCAGTAGGAGGGGAAATTCTGTTCCAGGAGGAAATCTTTCTCACTAGCTGATGAACCTCTCCTAGAGCTCCTCTTTTCCTTCAGCTTTTTGAAATATATGGGTTGTGTTGTATCACTCTGGCCACATGAAGATTTGGAAATACAGCTGGTAGGGCCAGGCAGGTCAGCCACCCTGCTTTAAGGAGTTAGAATGTAATTATCCAAATTGGAACAGGGTGAACATGAAAAAGCTAACATATGGGCTTCTTCAAAACGTTATGTCTTTTAATAACCTGTCAGGGCCTCTGGTTTCTATCCCATCTGAAAGATTCATCTGCCTACAATTTTGTGCAATGATATCCGAGCACTTCCAGGGGTAATAATGGTATACAAAATACCTGTGGCACAGTGAGATGCCCTCCCTTGTGAGAGAATTAGTGCTGTGATGCCCATAATGGTGCTTTTGGCACTGACATGTACTATTAAAATCAGAGGTTTCAGAAGTTCTTGCAAGGCTCAGTATGTCATTTCGGCTTCATGCATGGAAAAAATGGAGACTCAGGAGCTTAAATGACTTTTCCAAGACTGCAGAGCATCAGAGGTGAAGATTGGAACAGAATTCAGGTTTCTGTACTGTTAATTCTATCAGGTTGTCCAGGAAGAAGCCAGTAGCTGAGTAAGACCTGCTGAGCTACTTATAGTTTAGGGAAAAAAAAAGTTTCTTCCTGAGTCACCAGCACCGGGCTTTGCAGCACTTTGCTTTTAATTTTTGATTTCTCATGCAGGTATCAATCAGACTTGCATTTGCCCAACTGAGGTAGCAGAAGTAGTTACTTCTCTGTTTTACAGAGGCATCCACCATTTTGGCTATGAGGAAAGCTCATCAGATCCAAATTACCATAGAAAGTCCAAATATGTATGCCGTAATTCCCCAAATAAATGTTTACAGAGGGAATGTGCAGAATTGTTGCTCATCCAACCCACGAAGTCTTTCTGATGGCTGAAGAAGTTCCTGAGCTCATGGAGAGGAAAGCAAATGACTGCAGCTGAGTTGAAAAGACTCTCTTCACTCTCAAGGAAGGGAGTCGAGGAAATCACTACCATCACAACAATTAGATGCTGGAGAAGGAGGTGTGAGGAGAGGTAATAATGCTGATAATTCCGTGAATGGAAATTCTTGCCATTCTTTTTAACGTTTAAAGGAAACCACAGTTTTGAAGTCATGTAATTCCTGCTCAGTTGGGTTGTTTATTCAAGCAGTGCAGTTCCGTGTTGCTCTGGCACATGGCGGAGAGAAAGCTAAACTTCATTTCGGCTCCTGCTCTTGGGATTTCTGTACACTCTCAGACTCATTCAGATAAAGGCAGGGTGTAAATCTGAAGTATGCAGCTCTTCCAGCATGGCCCTCTGTACAGACTGGCTCTTTGCTAAGGAATGTGCAGAATGTAGATGGGGGTTCTGAAACAACCACTTTAATAGAAGGAATTGTTACTGTTCTCCAAAAGATTTAAAATCTTGCTGTCCATAAAAATCAGGTTAGCTATTTTGGGTTCTTGCAGAGCTAAAATGAATGCAGCCTCTCTCATTTCCAGTCATGATAAGTCACTAGATATCAATTCTTAATTGCTTGATTAATCTTGAATTTTCAGAGCTGACAGTGCCTGTCCGAGCACTTAGACAAGAGCTACATTTAAAAGAAAGGAGAAAATGCTTCTTTTTTCTTTTTTTTTTTCCTTTTCTGATAGCATACTCTTCAAGGTAAGAGCATGAAATTACTGAGATTTGTAACATATGTTGTCCTGAGAAAGATGGACCATTAAGCAGAGTGCAAATGAAACAATCACAGGTTTGTGATAAGCTAGGGGGGGTGATGAATTAATTTTAGCATATGCTTCAGCGATTCCTTACAAGATTATGCCAGATATTAGTACACTTACGTTTACTGTATATTTGTGTGTGTTAGGCCTTGTGTATGTTTTTAATTTACATAAATAAGCAGAAAGGTTTCCTTCATGAAGATCATGACATTTTTATGTAAAGAAAGACAATTTAAGGTCAACACTTACGGGGGACTATACCTTTGTGTGCTTTGTGTATGGATGAACTGATAATGCTCACTGCACATGCCTCCTTAAAGGGAAATATTAAAAAAAAAATAGACTAAATAAAAAAAAGACATTCAGACTCCCTATATAACATTTATAAAATTGTTTGGGCTTTATTGTTTTTCTCCTGTTTTTTCTTCCCCCCAGCAGTGAATGTGTGGCACATCTGGGCTGAGTAGCTGCACGGTGTATCAGCCCTTGCTTGGAAGCAGCATATTATACTTTCAGGTGTCCTTTTCTGTATGACAGGCTAGAATATATGATGGCACAAGGTGATGTAAAGGCGTTATGGGTGCATGCTTTCTTATGTTACATCTTATCTTGGTCTCATCCCTCTAATGATAGAATATTAAAGATTTTTTTCATTCCAATTAACTGCTGTATCTGCCACAGACCTCGCAAGAGGTTAGTGCTGTCCAAGACATCTACTCAAAGGTCTGTGTAATCCAATGAATGTATACTAAAACATCACTGCTGCTTTTTCTAGATGGTGAGCCAGTGACATCTCAAGGAAATCATAGTGATAAAAGGGAAAAATTCTGACAATAGACCTTTCCCCCCCCTGCAGCCCCTCTGTATACGAGACTCCATCCATGGTTGTCCACAGGGTTATTTTGGTCTACAAGTGCCTCCAGCAGTGGTGTGGAGAAGGGAGATTTCCACGTTCTGAGTTGGGACTGACTACTCTGCCCATGTCCCAGTCAGTGAGCAGTTAAATGGTCCCAAAGGCATATTGTCTCTGTGTAATCCTTTCACGCAGTCAGGGTTTCTTCAGTAGTTTCTTGTGTGCTTTGCTCCATATTCTTGTGTGAATCAGGGATGGGAGCTCCTGTGGGGTGCTGTCTTGCAGTCTTGCAGATTAATGTTTCCTTCACTTAATTTACTTTATACCATTTATACTCACTCAGGCAACCCTGAACAGTCTTTCTCGCTCCCTGGTGCTTCTGCGCCCCTGAAGTTCTCGTCTGCAATTCCCGTGATGCTCTTCACAGTTGTTATTTGGCCAACCTACACATGCTGTAATCCCTTCCAGCTTTTTATGTTCCTCTTTTTTTATTTCCTTCCAAGTTGCTGACATCTAGCTAGCACTGTGTTGTCCAGAACTAAACATGTCTTCAAACTGCGGTCTCACTGCTATATTAAAAAATGGGACTACTGCCTGTATCTCTGAGAAGAGGTCTCTGCCTTTACAACCCCAAATTAAATTAACTGCATGATTTTTGCTGCCATATCACATTGCAAAAACATATTAAATCTGCTGTCTACTGTCTCCCTGAGGTCTTCTGGCATTTCTGCTTGAGCACAGATGATTCCTCTCTTCACCTCAGTTTCTGTCTTTTAGATCGTATGTTGTACCTACTGCCTTTGTAGACACGTGGGATCATTCAGGGTTCCTCTTTGACGAGCAGCAGCGTGATTCCTTACACATAAGTAAATTCCCTCTATTTTTTTAGCATGAAATAGTCTGTCTCTACCATTTCCCTTCCAATCTGTCCTATGATAATCTGCCTCAGTGCAATTAAAAGGCGTGTTATTCTTTTTGGTTTCCAGATTTTCCTATTTATAACTGTTATAGAGCACTGGCCTGTATGTTAATAATCTGCCACAATCTGTTTCAACGTTGCATACTGAGGATCGCAGGTTGGAATTCTTTTTCTGGAGAAAGGAAAATGCTGTTCTTTCCTTAGGAAGTTTCTGTCCCAAATGTCAAGAGTATGGATTAGCTTTTCTTTGGTGGAGAATGACATAGTAAAATGTTGCTTTGTGCAGGAGACTGTTTCTATGGGTGGCGCAGCACTCTGAATATAGCTTCCTTGGGAAATAAGGTCTATCTATCACATAAACTGCCATGTCCTCATTTTCTGTGGTATAAACACAGAGCAATGTGAATAGAGGAAAGGGGATGAAACCATCCCAAAACCAAAACTTTGCTCCAAGCATAATTTTCTTCCTGTGTGTCTTAGGTTGCAAGGCAAGATGTAACCAGAAGTACGTATTCTATCACCACCTGTTGAAACCAGGTGGGGCAGTGTTCTTTATCTCTTCCATGAGCCATCCTTCATAACTCTGAGGGGGAATAGGGGGGGATATTCTCTGTTAATGGGCCAGCTGTTAAAAACCCAGGTGGGGCAGTTTTCTTTATCTCTTCCACAGCCCATCCTCCCACCAGGGAGATATTTTCTGCTAATGGGCCATTGAGTCTTACTACAGGACTGATAAAATTACATCATCCTACTGGGAGATGATCCACCCAGGGGGAGGAGCCAAGCATTCCTACCAGGATATAATCTGAGATTTAAACACTGCAGTCAGGCTTTCCACTGGATTCTCAGAGGAAAACCAGGCCCATCTATCACCAATGGACCTTCAGAAGAAAACTACACCTTTCTATAGGATCATTGCTTCAACAGAACCACTTCTGCCACTCCAGGAGGACTGCAGCCATCATTTAATAGGACTGCTACCAACACCCTGACCAACAGGGTATCAAGCTGTATTCTGACTCTGTCAGTATACTGTTTTTTTCTTTGTACTACTGCATTTTTATATTAATTTTCCTAATAAAGACCTGTTATTCTTTTCCCCATATCTTTTCCTGAGAGCCCCTTAATTTCAAAATTATAATAATTTGAAAAGAAGTTTACATTTTCCATTTCAAGAAAGACTCCTACCTTCCTTAGCAGAGTCGATACCTGTCTTTTCAAACCAAGACACTGGGGAGAGAACAAAAAAAAAAAAAAAAAAAAAGAAAAAAGAAAAAAAGAAAACGAAACCCTTCATATGACAGATGGTAGTCAGATCAGCTAATGCAGTCCTGGAAGGTACTTGGATATTATGTTTATGAAAACAGTGTAAGAACTGATACAGAAGGGAATGCATTTTATCATATTCTACTTCATAGATAAGAGAATATGGAAGAATCGGTTAAGGCAAGACACTAAAATGGTGTAGTAGCCATGATGATCTAAAGATCCTAGGGAAGCAAGGTTTGTAGTGAAAGGTAATATCTTGTATTAGATCAACTGATAGAGCTAGAAAAAGCAAGCAAGCTATTGGGCTCAGGGTGTTTTTATCAGATCTGACAGAAAGCAGCAATATTCAAGCTAACTACAGGTTAGATGCAATTGCTCTTAGTTTAATCTAATTATATTAATCAATTGGACCACTTGAGAAAAAAAATAGGAGCACCTATGAAGTGGAAGGGGGTGTAAACAACAGTGACTGACAGGCTGCTGGTTTTCTCATGGACCTCTAGAGAAAAGGGCTGTTTGTACTGGTGACAAAGGAGAGGTCAGCAGGGAGGCTGTAACAGGCTAGGCAGGCAACATCTCCCTTAAATCCATAGCTTGAGTATCAAGGGATTATAAGTTTTAATGCCAAGCTTTAGCTTTTGGAAAGGCTTTGGTCTCCTTTGGGGTAAGGACTGAGGCGTTCATGTTGTTGCTGTCTGACAAATACTCTCCTAATGTCCTTTACTGGCTGACTGTATGTGGCTGTTGTAAGACAGCAATTATTTAGTTTCATTCACATGGTTTCTGTGGGTGTATCTCATGTGCTGGATGAAGTGATGAACTGTAGAGATTTGGGACATGCAGGAACAAAGAGTTTCGGCAGATTTGCTATGGGAGGAAGGGCATTGATTATGCTGTCTGTGGAGCAGTACTGATGTATTTCCTGTTTGATGCTCTAGTGGTATCTGGTTCTATTTCTTATGTTTGCATCTGAGGATTTGTTTCCTCTAATGAGTTGCAAAAGGGAGAGCCTGAAGGTTAGGGGGAGAGGCATGGGGGAAAAGAACACCCTTTCAGAGCCAGTACTTTAAGAGATTATTTTATGTGTGGATTTTAGCGTGGAGTATTATCATCAGCAGGAGCACGTGGTTGCAGGGGAGAATGCTACAGCAGAGACTAAAATAAAAAGCAGAAAACCAGATTGGCAGAAAGCTAATGTGGTTAGAGAATTTGCCAGTCCCTGTTAATTTTGGTAGCATTAGACAAACACAAAAAAAAACTTTGATTCCTTGAAAAGTTATTTTCCAAAATTGCTGTTGTTGCTGTCACATCTTTATTGTAGTAAATTCGTATCTATTTTATGGAAGAGTGACCTTTGTGTATCCAGCAGGTCACCAGTTTCCCCTCAGAGCAGGTGTAACAGTATCTGCAGGACTGGCTGAATCTCAAGGCCTTTTGTTGCATTGTGAATGGCTGCTGGTGTTACTGCATCTGCTTTACAGAGCAAGTTTGATGGTCTGTAGGTTCTCATGTTTGTGCTGGCTTGTGAGGTGCCATTTTTAATGTCAGCAGTGGTGTCTAGGAATCTGATGTCCGTGGAAGAGCAATCTTGGAATGGCAAGGAGGCTGCTCATTGAATTGGTGGTTGTGTTTGATGAGGGAAGCTGAGGTTTTCTGAACTGTCTGTATTTTTGATAGGAATGTCACCTGTATTTCGTCTACAAGGCCTGGCTTGGTGGTGATGTTTTTCAGTCTTGGATTGTGAAGAAAAACGGCATGTTGGGATTTTGAAGACTTGCAGGAAGGTAATCTCTCTCTGCCCCCTCCTTAGAGTTTGGCAAACAAAAGGAGATGACTAAATGCTCTCTGAAGAAGAAAGATGGATGCTTGCTGCATGATGGAACAGACACAAAAATTTCAAATGGTTCAAACCCAAAAATACTGAATGTATTAAAAGAAAAAAAAAAAAATCCTTTAGGAGCTGTTAAATACAAAGACCCCAGCTATTGGGAAGTGCCTGACCACAGGATCATGGTCATGGGGGATGTCTTCTGGGGCAGCATCATGGTCTGTTTTTTGTAGCTGACTACTAAGGTTTGTTTGTTCAGCACTTTCAAAGGCAGGATGCTGATCTGATCCAGTACTGCTGTTTCTCAGAGCTTTTCTCGAGAAAGCGAGGGGTTTTCCTCTCTTTCATTGCGAGCCACAACTAGAAAGCACATCATTACATTTTTATTTACTTTCCTGACTGCTGCGGCAGGCCCGGGCCTGTGCGCCAGTGTTCCAAGCGCACCGCCTCAGGAGGGGAACACACGCCTTGCTCGGGGCTCCGCGTTAGGGCTCCCAGAGCGGGGGGTCCGGCGCGGGGGCAGCACGGCCCTCGGGGCAGCACGGCCCTCAGGGCAGCGCCCTCCCGGCCCCGCCGCCTCCCGCTGCAGGCAGGCAGCGCTCCGCTGGCAGAGCCTGCCGAGCCCGGCCCCGCCGCCGAGCCCGCCCCGCCGCCGGCTCCTCCTCCCCCGCCGCCGCCGCTCCGCCAGCAGCCAGTCGGGCCTGAGACCCGCGCCCGGCTGCGGGGCCTGCGCTGAGCGCCGGCGGAGGGCGGGCAGCGGAGAGCAGCAAGGAGGGGCAGCGGAGACCGAGCCCGCCGCGTCACATGAGCTGACAGGACCCGCTCCCGTTCCCGTTCCCCTCCGCGCAACAAAGGCTCGGCAGCTCCTGTGCCCGCCGCGGGACGGGGCGGGGCGGGGCGGGACGGGGCTGCCATGGGACCCTGAGGGCCGCCGGCCCGCGCAGGTAAGCGGCGGCGGGGGGTGTGTGGCCCCGGCGTGTACGGCGTTTGCTGGAGCTGATATTTGCTTTCCACACCCTCCCTCTCCCTCCCCCGGGCACCCTCCGCCGCCTTCCCGCGTGTGAAGGGCGGGCAGGGGCTCGGGCAGCCGGGCAGTCCCCTCGCCTGGGGTCTGTCCGTCTCCTCAGTCTCCAGTTCCTTCACGTTATTTCATTTTGTACGGCAGTCAAACAGTTAAAACCGTGGAGATCTGTGCATTAGCACCCCCCTCCTTCCCCCCTCCCCCATTGTGGACCTCCACGTCGCGACCTTTCTGGCTGTTAAGGGTAATATTAAGGTGATCTTTATTTTTGTTAAAGCGCTGTCCTGCTTACGAGCGTCTTTTCCCAAGGCAGATCGCTGCCGGGGTGGTGGGCAGCCCCCCGGGACTTGTCCCTTCCTGGGACAGTGGCTGGAAGTTGTTGACAGCTGCGGGCGCGCACGTGTGCCACACGCTCCTGGAGCCGCCGAGGTTTAGGGCTGGAAACTCCCGCTGGGAACCCGGGCCGCCACACTGCCGGGGGGAAAACACCCCAGCGAGGCTGGCGGCTGAAGCCTCTGCTTGTTTGGGAAGACTTCTACTCGGGTGGTGGGGCTTGAAGGGGGCATGGATGTCAGGAGAAGTTTGTGGGTGGGTGAAGGCGGTCCTGGGGATGTTTGCTGGGGGCGCAGGAGGGGCTTGCAGGGAGCTGGCACGGGTGGAGGAGCTGTGAACAGGCTGGGCAGTGTGCTTGGCCCTCTATTGTGTGCATGGTTCAGTGGGAGGCAGCTGAAGGGAGTGGTGTAAGGAATGGTGGTGGTGGTTTGGTTTTGGTTGTTTAAGTGGTTTTTGTTTGGTGGGTTGTTTTTTTTTTTTTTGTTTTGTTTTTTTTTTCGTTTTAGTTGTTTTTTCGTAAATTTTATTTTTGGCTTGTGACACTGCATGCTGTGATACGAAAATAATCTCTCCTGTGCGTGGTTAGCATCTTCCTTCATATGTCAAGTGGCCACTGGCTTGAGTTTTAATGGAGGAACCCCTAAACCCTGGCTCTGTCCAACTGGGAGTGTCCCTGGGAAGGAGTCTTCCTCTGTGTGGTTATCTTGGCTTGGATGGATGGAGAAGAAAATGCAGTTCCCTTTCAGAGAAAGATGCTTGGCCAGCCTTTATAATTGTGCTAAATCTCTCAAGTAAAAATTAAAGATAAGTAGAACCACGAGGTGAGGAGAAACAAGCCACCTGCTGCCCTTTCTATGTGCCAGGTGCCTGTGACGGCAGAAACAGTTTCTGGCAAAGAAAACAGTTTTGAGGGTGGTGTTGCAGGACTATGGTTCAAGCAGTAGGAAACTGGTGACATGCCAGGGAAGGTGCTGGGCAGTGAGGAAGCCAAGGGTGTGTAGCACCTTCCAGTGCAGCTGATGTGTCCTGAGGTGTTTCACAGCTCCTCTCGCTGCAGGGTTTGGAAAGAAATGGGGTGCGTGAGCAAAGAAGTTGGGCAGATACTGCTGTTAGCCTGGATTGTTCAGAAACTATGAATTAGCCCACATGTGCTGCCCCCACCCCAGCATTTTTAAGGAAGTGGTGTCTTTCAGGGTGAACTAGATTTGCAAGTTTATGCCTGTCTTCATGCAGACTTGACCTGGAGTTTATTTTTAATGGAAGCTAAGCGTCTTAAGCAGTGTGACTTCAGTTAAAGCACCAAAACTGTGAAAACAGAGAATGCTAATTTTAATTGTTTGTTTTTCCACAACTCCTTCTTTTCCCAAAATTTGTGTCCCAACTCTCCTCACTTTGCAGGTGTTTCTTGGTCATGGTGGAAAACAGAAGATAACTTGCCAAAAGCCAGCTCAAGTTGTGCTGCTGACGGCTGAGAATGTGACTGTTTTTTAATGTAACCAGCTAGCTGTGTCACAAGGGTCTGATCTGAGACCCTGAAAGTTTGTTATATGTGGGTCATTAACTGCTGTGGAAGACCAAATGATGGTGGCTGACAACTTGTGTCTTCAGGGAATAGGAGAAAAGGTTGGCTTTTTCTCTAGAGTGGATGGGAGGTTTGAAGTGAAAGTTAGTTCATCTGTCCCTTCCCTTTAAAAGAATGTACAGCACATTTTTGAAGCTGAGTCATCAGGTACAATTTATTTCAAGTATTTTAAGCTGTAGTGAATTTGATGCACTTTGGCCACATGCTCACTGGAAATTGTTAGACAGTCCTGCTCAGATTTGCCCTGGCTAGGCTCAAAAAGGTGATGAGGGAGTTTCTTTGTTGCAGCCCTTTTAGATCTGAGCAGAGCAGAAATATCTTAAAAGGGGTGAAATTTTGATGTCCTGTGCTCCAGACAAACTGGGAAGGGAGCGTGCAAGGCTCTTGTCCACCAGCCAGGTGTGGATGTGCTGTCAGCCTCCCACTGATAAACCAGAGTTACCTTTTGACTCTCTCTGAGCTGTGCTTCTGGAGAGGTGTAGCACAGGATCGGGTACATAGTGTGGGGAGGGCAAATTCCCTTCAAAGTCACTTTGTCATGGAAGTCATAACAAGGATGCACAGATTCAGGAATGATTATTAGTGTCTGATGACCTGACCAGGATTGTGTGATGACACTGAGTAATAGATAAAAGGTTTTATGTCCCATAAACTTGGTTCTAGCTTCAGGGTAAACTGCAAGGCTTTTGAAAATGTCTGAATTTCATGACTCTGCTAACTGCAAATAGGTGCAAGCATTAATTGCTTGCAAAAAGTCTTTAAAAATAAGAGCAGACACAGATGCAGGCTATAGGTAGGAAAGTGAAAGAAGAGCTAATTGCTATTTTTTTGTGTATTTTTCAAATCGCATTTAATCCTGCACATATGATTCTGTGGGTGACCTAGCAGCTCCAGCAGTTTATTCATTTATTTAAAACAGCTTTGTAGTTCACCTTGAAAACCACTTCCTGCCATATGGTTATATTATTTCCCTATGCCACGTTTTTTGCTAATTATCAAGACCATTTGCTTTAAAATAGGTGTTTTTAATTTCACAGCCTTGTCTGCCTCTCCTGCTTGATCCTGCCCTGGAGTCAAGAGGCTGTGTCTGTTCATTCTCCATGGCAACAGGCTGTGATTTACTTATTTCAATTTAATTAAAAAGCAGATATCAAATTCTAGGCATTTTATATGTTTCTTATATTGGAAAAATATCAGTGGATCAGTCTCCACGACAGATCTATCAGTCTCAAAAGTAAAATTCTCGACCTAAGCCACTGTTTTCTCTCTCAGTCCACCCCTTTGGAAGAGTTTAGGAGATGGGGGGAGTGCTGTAGCCTGTCCTCAGGTGAAGGAATTTGTATGCAGGCTAGAAATGAAGGCCTAAGTCCTAAATTAGTTTTTCAAGCTCTGTGATTGTACAAATACTAGTTTGTGTTAGTCAGGGATAAGGAAACATGAGTAATGACAGGCAGTTGATGGCTAAAGAGGGGATTAGGGTCAAGAAAGGACCTTGGGGCAGATGGAGGAGTGTGGTGAATTTACTAACCTACAAGTCTTAGGTTTGGTAGAAAATGGATGGAGTGGAAGCAGTGTAATTAACTGCCAAAATTAACACCCCTTTATGCCTTCAATACCAAAACACCAATTATTAATAGGATTATTTTCCCTTGAAGGGCCTGTTGAGATGACTCAGCCTTTGGAGTACCTGCATGCCAGTGGTGGTTGCTTCCTAGGAGAAGCTGTGCCTGCTGAGTTGTATAACTAGACTCAGGTGCTATTTCTGAGCTCTGATAATGTGTGGAAGAAGACAAGTTGGCTGTGCATTTTTATTAAGCCTTAAGGAGCAGTTATCATCAGAAGAGTGCCTGCACAAAACTGCACCTTTGGATTTTTTTTTTTTTCCCCTTTAGTGTTGCTGCTCCCAATGCTTTTTCACAGTCACGGCTGGCAACTATAACAACAGACCCCGGTTCTTGCTCCTCCTAGCCCTGCCAAAGCCCGTGAGGCTATGTCAGCAAACACTGGACTCTTTCCTGGCTTGCTTATCTGTATCGATTTAAATTATGTACAGAGTTTCTAGCTGCAGATTCCTGGTGACCATGCACCAGCTGGGAAGAGACCCTCTTTGAGTCAGTGAGGTAAGCAGTTAAGCAGTGTTTACTAATAAAGAGAGCATGTTTGGTCTGTGAGCAGTATATCTGAAATCTCATTATGTTGCTCCTAATAATAACAGAATAAACCCAAGCAAAACCTCAAAGCAAGCTTTTGTTTGTTACTGTGTTTAAGCAGATACATTCAAATAATTTATATCCAACTGGCAACTTTCTTAATCCTTTATTACTGGTTTTACTAGAGAACAGTCATGATCTGTATTCTTTAAGAGTGCATCTGTTCCTCTTGCTTATCCAGCTTTGAAGTAGACCTTGCTGATATTAATTTCTGCATAGCCTGTAACCTCATCTATAAAATGAAGGGAATACTTCATACAGGCAGCTGTGAAGTTACATTTATTGTCTGTAAATTGCTTCTAGTAATTGAGCAGAGGAGGTGGAGAGAAATAAAGACAGTGGAGTTAATATGGGCTTGGTTTTTTTTAATAAAAGAAAAGCATAATTTTTGTTCATCTGATGATGTAGAAGCTAATGGGAAAAGAAAAATGCACCCTGAAACAAACTGTTAAGTTAGTAATGAAAACAGACATTTCTTTATCATAGTGATAAAGGCAGCCATCTTGTTTGATAATAACAGAGTCCAATTTAGAAATAGGGAAGATTATTATTGGAAATCCTGCTGTACCTCTTGTATTTCTGTTTAGTGTGAGTGTCTGCTCAGTTTTAGTGTTGTTTTTTGTCTGCATGGCTGCCTTCCTAAATGCTACTGGCATGAACACCTTAATAATAGGTAAAACTACCTGTTTTAAGATTATTAGCAAACACTTCTATTGCAGGCTTTTCAGCTACGCCACTTGTTTTGTGCTGACCAGTATCCTTGTTGGACAAAACTGCAGTTTCATGTGGGTTAGGATGGATCTTCTTGCTGTGGCTAACCCAATATCACCCCTTGCTCCTCCCAAGAGGGGTGATCATGCCCTGCTCCTGGCTCTGTGGGCATATTCCTTGCCTTGTATATACAGCTTGTTCAGCTTTTGGAAAGCTGACTTGCCCAAAACCATAAAAAAGTGAATTCTTTTCTCTCAGGGCAGAGAGCTGAACCTGTTCACCAGGTTCAGGCTCATATCAGAGCTGCCGCTAAGGAGGGGCGAGATTTGTTTTGCCAGCAGTGAAAGGTAAGGAATGAAAGAGAGGTGAAAATGGGCCCCCCCTTTTTTGGCAGCAGTGACCTATTAGCCTGGTCCTGTTGTAATGCGAAGCCTCGCCCTCAGCTTTCATTTTCAGATCCCTTCCTTCCCCTCTGCACCTCTTCTGTCCCTCAGATACACTCATGTGCCTCCAGATGCCAACTTCATACCCCAGGAAGTATTTTCAAAAGGGGGAAAAAGCCTCTACAATTGGAGCCATACTGTTATTCATGAGAGCCCATTGTTGTGAGCCTAAGAATTATTATTATTATTATTTATTTGGCTCATATTTTATTATTAATGGGCTCAAAAAATAGTAGCTGTAATCATTCTTTATGAAAGGGTAAAAGGAAATTGCCTGGTGGGATAGCTGTAGGCCAAGTTTGTAGAAGAGCTGTTCCAAACCTGGTGATGGTGGCTCTTTGGACCGAGATCCTGGAGCTGGTGGGACCAGGTGGTCTGGGCTAAATGACAAGGAGAGGAAACGTCTGGAGAATTTTATTCCATGCCATAGTGAGCCAGGCTTGGAGCCGGGTACCACAGCACCGGGAGGAAGTCTCTCCTCCTCTGAACTATGGCTTGCAGTTTTTCGAGGTGCTACTGCCTAACTAATTTTCAGACACTAGGAGAAATTGAGAAGGCCTTGCAGGACGTTGCTGTGGTATTGCAGAATGGTGCCATCTTGCTCCAAGGATGTGATGAAGCTCGGGTTCCATGGGAACTGGCGGAGGCAAACTTTGCTTCCGCTGACTGGCAGGGGATGGTGTTTCTGCCTCAGCATTGCCACTGATGTTTTGGTGAATCTGCATTAGCCCGTGCTGGCTGCGGGGAGCATGTGTGTCTAACGAGATACGTGCCCAAGCATCTGCTTAGCAAGGGCACCGTGTGGGTTGGAGTGTGCATTTGGAGATGAGATGGAGGCATCTGTTGGCCTACAGCAATTGCCTTATGGCTAAAGGAGCAGAAACAGTGCCTGTCTGGTGAATTTTCTACAGCATGAAGGTGGAGATGATGTCAGTGAAGAGCAGCGTGCCAGAGGCAGCAGGATGCAGTGAGCTTGTGCATGTGTGGACTGACCCAGCAGCTGTACTTGGCAGGAGGGGCAGGTTGCAATTGGTGTGGTGCACAAATTAGAAATGTTTGTGCAGCCGTTTTCAAATAAGGAAAGCCATAGGGAGGGGTGAGGGAATTCTCTTCAGCTTTGAGAGTTAGAGATTTGTTTCATGCTGTACCATAGTTGGGTTGGATTTTTGAAGCATTTAAACCTAAATTCTTCTCATTGGTAGCGAAGACATGGCAAAAGAAATGTTATCGTAGAGTTGTGTCATGTTGCATGGTAAGATTATACACTGGGTGGCTGTTAGAGTGGGTTTGTGTTCCAAGGATGGAGTGAATAAAGGAAAGAATCAGTGCCTTGATATTAAATAATGATGCCACTGGATATGGTGAGTACAAAGTGTCTTTGTTTTCAAGGCTATGTTCGGGGTTTTTTTTTAAACTGACACATTTATAAGCCAGCTGCAATATTTTTTTAAAAGACACAGTTGTAAGAGTGGGAGCAATATAGAAAATACTGGAAGTAATCTCATTGAGAGGTATGGTTTTTTTCCATTCCTTTGCACATGCATGCAGCCTCTGGGGAAGATGTTAGTGAAGGAGCTTGGATAATCGGGGTCTTCTCTGGAGCTGCCATTGTTCTGATTGATGTAGTGGGTATTAGCTGGGGAATGTGTACAGATGCATGGGCTGATGGGCTGTCTGGGGTTTCGCAGTCTCCCTTTTTTTCACTCCTCCTGGATAGAGATATGTATCCTGGCAGATTTGTTTTCCACCTACATCTCTTTCTCATCTCTTTCTCTTCTCATGTAAATACTTGCTGATTGGGTTTTTCTGTTTGTGTGGTTTTGGGGTGTTTTTTTTTTGTTTGTTTGGTTTTTTGGCTTTTTTTTTGTTGTTTTTTTTTTTTTGGGGGGGGGTGGTCGGTGTTTGTGGGTTTTTTTTTCTTTTGGCAAATCTTCTACTGTGCTTGTAATAGGTGACTCTTCTCCTCATGATGCTGGGTGTTCCTGTAAGCCAGTCTCTTCCTGGATCACTTTGCTGAATTTTCATGCAGTCTGCCTTGTCTGGCAGGGCTCTTGTGATTCCTGCTCTTGTGATGGTTGCTCTAGTAAAGGTTCAGGTATTGTAGCTGACTCCAGCAATGCTCCAGCTGCCCTTTGGAGAGCGAAAGAATGCAGTAAAAAAAGCAGCCGTTTTGTGGTCCTGTTTGTCCTCAGACCTGAAATGCTGAGAGCACATTAGAGTTCACATTTAGGACTGTAGTAATTAAATAGTACTGGAGGGAGAGGGAGTAGGAGAGCATGTGATGGTCATTTCAGATAGATTAACAAAGAGGGGCTATTACAGTGCCAGCAGAAGACATCCTAATCTGGAGGTTCCTAGCCAGCAAATATTTTTAAAAGCTATTCCAGAGAGTAAGAGGGAAGCCTGAGAGGTCTGTGCTATAATTAATTGCCCAGATACCACTGGAGGAGCAGTTTGAAGAAGGGAACTCATGTGGGAGCCGGGTGTGGTGTAGAGGGGGAAATGGGAATTTCCTGACTTTTGTTTGCAAAGATCAAGCAGAGAAGAAATTTTAGACAAAATTGGTGCAAAAAAGGACAAAAATTAATAGGTAATTCCATTTTATTTTCTTTTGCACTGCATGCTCCTGGCAAGTGTTACTTGAACATCAATTGAAGCAGTATAGAGCATGCTTGGGAACTGGAGACATTAAGCAGAAAGAGAGAGCGAATCTGATTAGCTTTGCTTTTCGAGCATTAAGCAGAAAGACGGGCTGAAATGTGATTGCAAACAGATAATAGCAGCAGGCTCCTGAGGCACCACCACAACCCGGCATATGGGGTGATGGATCTAACCATGCCATAGAGCTGTTTCTTGTAATAGAAGCTGCTTGTTTTTATGTTGCGGTTGCTGTTGTACTTTCTAATTACCCTATTCATCGCTGTCTGCCATTTTGAGCCTGGCCACGTGGGATGGCTCAGCCCCCTGGAATGTGTGCCCTGTGGAGCACTTCTGCCCTGAATAGTAACAGGAGTTCTGGTAGCCAAAGGGTGAGAGGGAAGAGGTGCCAAGGCTCAAGAGTCTTAACTATTTTCCCCCTTATTTCCAAGAATGAGGGAAGTAACAGCTGCTGCTTTTGCCGTGATGGAAAAGATGAGTACTGGTGTTGTGTGTAAATCTCCTAACTTCCCTCTGATTGTCCAAGTACTGGGGCTTGCTGGGAGAAGGTTTCTAGTGTCCTGAAAAAAGGGGCATCTCTCAGTTCTACTTATAATTAATAGATAGAAGCTGGCCTTCCTACACCAGTCACTTTTTTGGCACAGTAGCAGAGATCCTGGAGCCACTTCCAGTCTGGGGCCTCTCTTCCACACAAAGCAAATGTAGCAAAGGAAGCAGGCAGGGGCTAGGCTGGTGCAAGCTGGAATTGGAGATGCCGATAGAGCATCCAACACCCATGCCTGCTGCTTGGGGTGTTTCTTTGTTGTGGTGATCCTTTCCCCTGAACTGCCTGCTTTCCATTCTTTCCACCCAAGGCTTTCATTGATGGAAAGTCTAAAAAACCATTTCCAAAGCTCGTATGGATCAGGGGAATGTAGATAGAATGGGAAGAGCAGACCTCTCCTTAAAATGTCTGAACAAAGCATAGGAGCAAGAAGCTCACATGTGTATAAGTATCTATATATGTATTTTAAGGCTAGAAGGCGTGGGTCAGAATAGTGTTTCTGTGACCTTTCCTCAACTGTGGCTTGCCTTTCCTGTGTGCTGCCTCTCCTTGCCTGTCAGGGGACTTCTACATCCTTCCTGCTGACCTGCAGGGCTGGGGGCAGCCTCTCTACCCTTGTGGCAGCTCCCAGCTCTGGCTCTGAGCCCAGGCTAATAATCCTGACATATTTTACTGCCTTGCGCTCTGCTCCGTGCCTTGCTGTAGGGAAGACGGTGTATGAGGTTGTGGTTTGCATGACTTTAAGCATTTCACTGGCCCTGGGGAAACCCAAACCTTGTAATAAGCACCGGCTGAGCCTCTGGTAGAGCCTGGCTTTGCTCGCTGAGGCCCCTTGCAGGTGACCAGCTAGCACAGATGTCATCCAAACACACCTTTCAATTGGCTCTGGCTGTCTGCATGATTGCCAGCGGTATGGGGTTTGGGTGGAAGTAGGAGGTGTTGATAGCCAGGAAAGGAAAAATTCATCAGGTACCAGAGAAGGGTAATGAAGATCTCCTCTCACCACTCTCCCCACGCATCAAAGCACTCTGAAAAAAATAGAGCGCTCATCTTTGACCCCCATTAATGACTGGCTTGGTCTGTGTAAGAGTTTTATGAGTCTGTTGATGCTCCCACAGAGTTTAATTATTTAGAGCATGAGGTGGAGGTTTGTGCTTTCGCTGCTGATGGTGCAGGGTTCAGGCCCTCCTGGCGGGCAGGGGGTTGGTTACAAAGGCAGGCTGGCTGGGAATGCAGCCGCTGGCTCTGAGGAGTCTCAGGGAGGCACGAGCTGCAGCTGTGTGGTCCTTGTCAAGGCTGGGCAGAGCAGCATATCCACAACAGCGTATCTCATTGTGTGAGTTCCACGTGACCTGTCATGTGGAATTCAAGGTCTGTGTCCTTATCATCAGGGCACGTAATGGTCTGGACCTGAGATACCTTAAGTGACTACCTGAAGCTGTTGGGTGGGCATATTTGTGGCAGATCCTGCTTGTTGCTGAGCCCCCTGTCAGTGCTAGAGGCTTTAGGGGCTGGTGTGAGACTTCAGCAGCAATATCCAATTTATCAGCTCGGGGCTACAGGCCTTTCCTGTTCCCTGTAGTAGCAAGCCTTTCTTTTGCCTGCCTTTTTTCTGTGACCAGCCACTGTGTGTTCCCCCCAGATTCTGCTCTACGCTCTAGCAACCGGTTTTCTTACAGTAAAATCCCATCTTCAACCTGCTGCTTCCTTCCCTTTGCAGTTCAGCTTGTTCTTGCCTTTCCTATTTTTCCTCACCCAGCATTTCTCTCCTCCTGAGACTTGGGAACACAGAACAGATATAAAGAACAACCAAGGAACAGCTGGGTGTCTGAAGACCTTTGTGCACCTCATGTTCCTAAACAGGCAGCTGGTCAGCTAAACCAGGAGTATTTTCCTGATGTTCTGCTGACCATTCAGCCAGGTTTCCAGTTCTAGTGGGAAGGTACCAGACTCCAGGTTCAGTTGAGTGAAATGTGGGCTGGTCTGAAGTGTCAGCTTGCCAGCTGGAAGGGTCAGATGCTTGCCTTCTGGCTGCTTCTGGAATGGGTAAATTCCTTTAGAATTGTGCCACCTCTTATGTTTGTGGGTCCTTAGGGCTTGCAGTTCTCATCAGCGCTGAAAGGAAACAGCAGTGACTGTTTGTTGCAAGACTGTGAGTGGAGGCTTATTTCAGAGCAAAAGTGGTTACTATTGGTGGATCTGGGTTTGGTTTATAGCCAAATAAATTTATGGGCAGACTGGGGAGGCTTAGTTGGTATGGAAGGTTCACATGACATTGCTTGTACCATACAATATCAGTATATATATAATACACTGAAAATGCCTGTCGTGGCAGACACCAAGCCAGCGGGTCACCTAATGCTGCTGCTGAAGGCTGAGCTCATTGTGTGTACTGGAGCTCTCTGCTCTGCCCTGCTGCCATTTCTTACCCCCTGAGCCCAGGGGATAACCTTCTTCTCACATCTGTTCTCCCGCTGTCTCCTCGTACGTGCTTGATCTCCTGTTTTCTGCTGTAGCAAGGGCCTGTGCAGGTTCTTGGTTGCATGCCAATGGGCTTTTCATGCTATCCCTATTTACCCTGGTTTATCTCTTCCCACTCCTTTCCTTATTCCTATTTCATTTCCTTTGGTATGGGACTAATGTTCCAGGTTGTGTTGAGAGACTGGGTTGAGCTGAGATGACAGAAAGAGGGTAGAAGGGGAAAAGGGGCTTGTACTGGTAAACGTGAGTTTCTGTCATTAACTCAGTCTTCAATCGCTGATTATTGTGGATCTAGCTAAATCAGCTGGATCTGCTAGACAAACATGAGGTGCTCTGTGTCCTGTATCCATATTCTACTCTGTTTTTCTTTTTTTTTTTTTTTTTTCCCTCTGAAAATGAATAGGATTCTACCCATTGATGATTAAAACAACGCCTGGAGTTTTGGAATGGATCAGATGCGTCAATCAAATGTTACCACATTGCACCCAAAGAGAGGAATGCCATCCAGCTGGGGGTAGGGTCTGTTTTTTTGTCCCCATCAGTGTCTAGAGTTACTGGAAACTTTTTTTTGCTTTAAATTTGAGAACTTTTAATAGAAAGTACTAGTTTAAAAATTAATTGCTTCATTGTGTGAAAACTTGATTGCTTTTTTTTTTTTTTTTGTTGGTATGGAAGAAGGTTGTGCCCCTCTGTATTCAAAATGTTATTAATAATGTTGAGGCTTTGCAAGCTTTGGTAAAGAAAACATTTCAGTAACTACTTCAGATATTTTGGGAGGGAAATTTTGTGTTTTAAATGAAAAGTAAATCTATTCTGATTACTAAAAGAGATGAAAATAATGTAACTTTTTTTCAGAAATGTCAAAGTTCAGGTCATTTGTCCTAGTTCTTGAAATTAATGTAAAACAGACTAATACCCCTACATAAACTGTTTGCCTTGCAACAGGGGAGAGCAGGCAAATAGGAAGCTGCATATCTCTGTGTACTGCCTGTGGTCATGTGGCTGCTGTGGCAGCAGGTACTGCATGAGACCTGGAAAGAAATAAAACCTTGGTGGGAATGTGAATCTGGAGCCTTGCATGGGTATGAAGCACAGGTTGCAATCCAAGAAACAAACTGAAGTGGCTTTTTGGCTCCCTTCCAATTGGTAGAGCACGGCTCCCCATTATCCTCTCACTGGTATGCCACTTGGCTGTTCCAGCAGAGAGGCTGCAGAAACAGAACACTGACCTGTCTCCCAGAAATGGGATGGACTTTCCAGGTCAGGCATGAGAAGATCTGTGTGTTGGGATTTGTGTCCGGAAGTAATGCTGTTCCACTGTTGCTCACTTGAAATCTGAAGCTTCTTATGCTACACATCAATTTCCTGTTCTTGTTAAAATTGCTTTTGCTTTAAAAATGAAGGGTCTTAAAGCTGAGGGGTTTGACAGAGTGTGCTGCAGAGTGATTCTTTTCTCCTCTGTAAGTTTCCTGAATGAATGATTTTGAAGTAGTATGTCCCTGCAGAGCCTACCTCTGTTAAGTCTTTAGGCTGTTACAGCAACAGTAAGACTACTAGTGCAATGTTAATTTATATATGTTCCTCATTTTGGATCTTTGTCAGTCATTTCAGCCTTGGCAGGCTGGAAAAGATGAGAAAATTATGTATAAGTTTTGCTGCTGTTCCCTCTGCATCTGTTCTCAAGGTAGGCAGAGGATTTGGGTCTTCAGAACATGTCGATCTGGAACCTTTTAGCAGTGCTGAATTCACAGAAGTAATACCAGAAAATAGCATAATGGTGTCTCATTTCAGTCGTCTCTACATAGAGTTGTACTGCTTTTGTTGGACAAGTGTGGCTCAGATGTTTGTGAGCTTCCCTTGGTTGTAGGAGGTGAGTGGAAGGTGAATTTTTTATGGGTTCCTCCTGTGGGATGAGCCCAGCCAGGGTTTTGCTGCATGTCCATAATCAACCCCAAATGCATCTGTGCTGCTGAAGCTGCATGTAACTGTCTTTAATCCTGGGCTTCATGTCTTTGATTCTCTCCCTTACTATCTTCTGAAGGGAGGGAGCTGGTTTGAGTGTTACCTGAGTAGGCCTTGCTTGAAGGGAGATGCAGAAGACTGAGCCAAATGAAAATGGTCTTCAGGAGCAAGGCTGATGAGAGGATATCACCAGAGAACTCAACTGGTTTAAATACAAAGTGTTACTGAGTTCTGTTCTGGAGTTTGCTGTGGCAGGTTTGTGCTTGGCATTAGCAATTACGTGAACACCTTCCAGCTAGGCTGGAGACCAGGTACTACTTCAAATCTTGTTGGAAGCATGGCAGCATATTTCAGGAAGCTTTTGGAGTTTGGGAGTTTTTTGGCCTGTGGTGTAGAATGCATGAAGTAGTTGAGGTGTTTCAGCAAGCCTGTGTTCTTTCAGGCAGGTACTGAACAGTTCGAGTCAGACTGGTCCATTTATGTGGTATTTAGCAAGCAGGTGAGTGATTCGCTGGAAGTTGGAGAATTAGCTCCCATCTGTTACTTGTGGTTCAAAATGGTTGTTTCACCTCAGGCAGTGAGAGACCCAAAGGTTTTATACTGCTAGGGGATGGATGGATGGATGGATGGATGGATGGATGGATGGATGGATGGATGGATGGATGGATGGATGGATGGATGGATGGATGGATGGATGGATGGATGGATGGAACTGTCAAGTAGAAAATAATGTTCTGCAAGGAATCTGTATCTTAAGCTTGAAATAGATTTCTAGAATTGTTTTGGGGTTTTTGTTTTTTTTTTTTTTTGTTTTTTTTTGTTTGTTTGTTTGTTTGTTTGGGTTTTGTTTTTTTTTGTTTTTTTTTTTTGGAAAACTGATGTTTCTTTAAAACTGGATTATGTTGTTTCAAATTCAGTTTTTGACTGTCTTGGCTTGGAAGAAAGTTGGCTCAAAATGACTCTGTGTGCAGAAGGATCTGCAGAAAGATGAATGGATAAGAGGAAACATGGTTTTGTTGTTTTTATGTTGCACTGACTAAAAGAACTTTTAATTTGAGAGTGAATTTTTCACTATGCTTTGTATCTTTGTATTTCAAATATACTCTTTTCCTGAATTCTCTGTTCTGTTAAATCATCCTAAGAGGCTTGTATGTACAGTTTGAAGAAGACAGGATGTAACTGACTTAAGATTTCTTGATCTTAAATTTAACACTTAAATTGCATAAGTAAGTGGGTTGGCTGCTGTGGGATGGTTATAGTTCAGGAAGAAGCTATAATGCCTTGTTGGACCTCAGATGCCTCAGTTGCAGCAATGAGAATTTTTTTTCCTTTTTCTCTTTTTTGGATTGATAAGCCAGGAGCATTACTCCTGTTTCTGCACTTGTGTGCTTCATCTAGTGTACATACGCATTTGTAACAAAAGACTGCAAAGCAGCACTGGTTTGTTCCACAAAACAGAGGGAATTGGGAAGCTGAGTTGGAAGATTCTCTTTCCTCTTTTTCCTTTTTATTTTTTTGGCCCCCTCTCCCTCCTCTTTACAAGTTACTTTAAATAGGGAGCTGTTCAGCAGGTTGCAACTAGAATTCTATAATAAGATCTCTGTTCGCTCTCCCTACTTTTTCACATGCAAAGTTGTGGCTGTAATTATATGACAGCTGCCCTCTTGGCTGACATGCAGCAGATTGAACTGGGGATCTCCAGAGCTAAAAGTGTGAGCTGTTACTCTCTGAGCTAAAGCTCTATAGCTGGAGGCTGTAATGATCTATATCCTTCATGACTGAGCGTAGAAGGGAGCTGCAAAAAGCACTTGCTGAGTTATGGTGCATACTGTGCACATGGTCACTTCCCAGGGGTACTGGAAGCATTTTTTGAGTGGTTTGCAATAATTGTACAAACTGTTGCCAACTCATGGGTGCTTTAAAAGGACGATCTGTTTTGAAGCCTTTCTAAAAACTTTACTAGCCTGTTAGGCACAGACGTTTGTTGCTGTATGGGAAAGTTGTGCTGAGTTTGAGGTGCCCTGATGTTGCTGAAGTCCTTCAACTCTAATGCAATATAAGTAATTGTTACCAATATTGAATGCAGTATTAAAAACTCTACACTGCCAATGATGTTCAGACAAGTTTGCCTTTATGCTTTGCCATTACAGTAGGTTTTTCACAGCTGGCACCATGTGAGCTTTGTAAAAGCAAAGAAAGGCGAAACTGGAATTGCTGGAATCCCTCCTGTTTCCTCAGGACCAGGAAAATCTGAGCGGTGCCAAAGTTTGTTAGGCTGAGGAAAAGTGAGGAGAAGCAGAACCATATGGAGCTTCATGAGTGGTGTCAGCCGTGGGTAGCTTCTGCAACCAGTGTTGGAGAGGGGAAGTGTGTTACAAGTTGAGACATTA
The DNA here is from genome assembly GCA_018697195.1 of Certhia americana. Lineage (NCBI taxonomy): Eukaryota > Metazoa > Chordata > Aves > Passeriformes > Certhiidae > Certhia > Certhia americana. Next base: position 46,504,187 of record CM031879.1, read on the forward strand.
ATTTTGAACTTTGTGAAACATGAATTTTTTAACCCTTAATACCTCTTTTCCCTACATCCCCAAACAAAAATACCCCCAAAACCATAAGAACAACAAAACCCCAAACCAAATAGGAGATAGGCATCTGCTAGCTTTAAATATGACAAAGTAAGCATTTCTATTGATCTGCATGATTCAAAACCAAGCTGATCTTTTCACATTTAAAAAAATTAGAAAAAAGGAAATATGTAAAATGTGCAATTATATGTTAAGTAAAGTATAAACTGAGACAGTCTTTCAGACCTCAAACACTTAAATTAGTGCCAGTCCAGTGTGTCAGAAACTTACTCCATTCTGTATTTAGTATCAACAGGGACATTGCTGTAAATTAAGATAATCTCAGTATATGTTAGGCCATATCCTTTTACACAAGTCTGACCATATTCAATCATAGTTTAGTAAGCATCCTCCATCCTAGTTGCATCTTCCAGTGCCTTTCTTTGCATTATTTCATGCACACAGAGTTAATATAAAGTCGCCTGTAGCATGGCCTAAGAAATTCTTATTTCCTCACCTCTCATTCCTGTCCTGTGCCACCATCATCCCATTGGTTTTGGGGTGCAGCCATTGGCGGGACCGTGCTGTAACATCCATTTGTTAGAAGGGTTAGAAGCCCCATTCCTCCAAATACATGGAATGACCCAGGTTACAGTGATCTAGTCCATGGTGCTGCCTTGCAAGCAGCAGTGTTGGCAGAACTGGGGAGGAGACATTTTACTGGAGGGGCAGAGGAAATTTTTAAAGTTTGTGTTACTCCTGAGGCATCTTGTGAGACTTTCCCTATCAGGCAACCTCACCAGTCTTAGGGCTTGATTCTCTACTGCCTGTCCCATCACTCCTTACAGAGAAGTAGGACGAGGATTCTTCCACTTCCTTTGGGAGCCTGTTCCGCAGCCTAATTGACTCTTCTGTCAGGAAACATTTCTTGATTGGACTTTAATCATGGGTATCAGACTGCTGGTCCCTGGGATAACCTTAGCCTGCATCAATACCAGTGCCTTCCTTGCATGTGCTGCCTAGAGCCTGCTCCTCATTCTCCTCTGGCATTTATTGTAAACCTCTTTCAGCTGTAGGCAGCTGTACCTTGGCTCAGACTCCACTGTCCTTACTGCTGTTGTTGGAGGCTGTTGCAGAAGTTGAGATCTGGGAGCCCACATCAAGGTCCTGACTTGTGATCTGAGATGGATTCATCATCTGAGACCATTTTTAAGAATCCAGGCTGCTGGAAAGTAAGGAAATACACACTGAAGCAGCATTTGTGTGTTTCTCAGATAGAGCAAAGTCCAAGGAATCTGTTACAGCACAGCTATCCCATGACCTAATTGCGTTGCTGTCAAATCCGAAAGTGAGGGCAAGACTCCAGTATATTCCTGCAATCACTTTAAAGCAGGGCTTTTGATTTCTTTTACATGACAGAGTTTGTGCTGTCTATGTTGAAGCAGCAAGGAAGAGCAACCCAGCCAAGCTGTTCGTCTGCGAGGCTGTGGAAATACCAACCATGAGGCTCGGCAGTGTAGACTCTGTATGCAGTGTATCAAATTTGGCAGGTGTGGGTGAAGAGTCTGCCTTGCTAGCTCCTCAAGGAGTGACTCTTCCAAGGCTGGTGGCAGTTTGTGGTGGCTGGCTGTGAGCAGATGGACAGATTACCTGGGGAGAGCAGCATGCACCCAGTGTCACAGCCCTGGTATGTTCTGTAGTTGTAGAGGCACTAGAAGACTTCCCTTTGCAGCATGGGGCTGTTGTTTTGCACATGCAGGCTTCATGAAAACATCTGATGCTTTTCAGGTCTCTTCTCTTTGTTGCTAAAGCTCCTCAGTTTCTTGTATTCCCTTTCCAAAGTGGGATGAGTAGAGCACCTTTCAATGCTGCAGAGGCAAATGTATCTTTGACTTGCATCATATCACCATATATAACCAGAATGGTTGTGACAGCAGAGATATGAAGTAGTTTTTTTACTGTTTCTCCTGATCCCTTCCTCTGTGCCCAATGTGGACCCTCTATATCCTCATCCTGCCTTTGTGTCCTCCAGTTCATATCCTGGCTCCCTTCTGCTCCTCACTGCTCTGCCAGTGAGTTACTTTCCTGGTATTTCCACACAGTTCTTACTCCTCTCCAGCAGTTGGTTCCTATCCTCCTTGACCCTCAGATCTTTGTCCACCCATCATTGGTGCATTCCCATTGTTGGTTCTTCTGCAAGCTCTGTGTTTCCTGACTGTACTGCCCACCTCACCAGGGAGAGCTTTTTGCTTTTCTCCATTCCCATGGGAGAAATAAAACTATCTTGTCTAGAGGTGCATAAAACATGGCCACAGTCACCAGATTTTTGGTTATCTGTGTCCTCTTTGTCATCAGCTCATCTCTTCCCTGTTAACCATGTACAAAGTAGCCCTCTTCCCTTTGTGTTCATGGGGTTTGCATTCAGTGTCTTGCTCCCCTGGGACTAAGTGCCATGCCTGTTGAATCCAAGGGTTTTGTTTTATGAGGGTTGTTTTCAGCAGTTCCTGCTGCTGCTTCTGAGCTACTTGTTCAGCTGTGCCAGTGCAGCTGAACGTGCTGCTGCACATTGAACTGGATCAGGGAATTGATCTGGATTAAAGTAGCCAAGGTGGAGAGGAAAGCTACTTAACCCAGTGATTTGCTCAAAGAAATACTTGAAAAACTACAGTTTAAGAGCACTTTGACTTGATAGCCCTTTGACTAACAACCCCCTGGTATAGAAATCCCTTGTTTAAATGTAGAGTTGCTGCCTCTGCCCTTCAAACCCTCCTCCTGAGCTATTAAACACCAGCGGCCACCTGCTTCAGGCTTAGAGCAGCTGCTGCAGGTTAAAGATGTGCTGTGCAGCCACTCCAGGATGCATGGGACACCATACTGTTTGGAAGGGATGAGGACCCCCTGGAGTAAAAATGGACATGTGTCAAAGTGTGCAAAATCATCCTTTCACGGAATGTCACAGACTGAGACAAAGCTTTGTGCTTTTTTTATCATGATTGCTGATCTGGTTTCACCCTGAGCCTTATTAATGTTCCAGGATGTTGCTGTGTCACTATGTGTGGGAAATACAGCATACCTTGATGCTGGCTCAAAACGTTGAAAATGCATCCCTCTGCCCTTCTCTGTGGGACACATTTAACCTGCCCCATCCCTCCCGAGCTGCTGGAGTGGAGCCCTGTCTGGTGGCTCTGCTCCTGCTTTTCCCCTTGGCTTTTTCGTACCCTTCCCTGCCTGTTCCGTTCATGTGCTCCCAACTTCATGCTGTCCAGGGTTTAATTTTTGTTTAAGATCTTCGTTCCTTTAATGACAGCGGGAACCGAAGGCTGTTCTCTGTGGGGGCTGTGGTGCGCGGCTGTGCTTGAGGTAATGAGACTTGATGAAAACCTCTTGTTACTGTGGCAAGATTTCTTCCTTCTCTGTGTTTAAGAAGAAGGGGGTGGGGGGAGGAAAAGAAAAAGTGACAGACCCTGCTGGGTATGTTAATATATTTTTAATGGCTTCCATGTGGCTAGCTGAGGACTTATTTGTCCAGCCTGCAAGAAAAGGGTGGCAGCACGTTATTCTTGTGCACCTTTGAGCTTATCTGGGAGTTGAAATGGGAGAGAGGGAGGATTGAGTGAAAATTTCACAGAAATCCTGTTGATAAAAATGAAATCTGCTAGAGATGGAGGGGATTGGCAGGGAGAGAAAGATTGGATCCCAGATACCTCCTCCCCTCCCCCTCCCCAAATCTTCCCTTTTTTTCTGGAATATTCCACTGTCTGCAATCATCAAGAGAGCTACTGTCTCAGACTATGGTATTTCTACCAGTGGTGAGGGGAGAGATTTTTCTGAAATAATTGCTGTATTTCTGCAGAGAAATATTTTTGAGAAACAAAAGGGTTTATGCTATGCTGGCAAGCTGGGGAGGGGAGGGGGGGGGGGGGCTGGCAGGGATGCAGGGCGGGTGCTGGGCATTTTCCCCTTCCAGCTTGAATATTCCAGTTAAACTGCAGGCAGGATGAGGCTGGTGGTCTGACCCGGCTGCCTGGGGCAATGAGGGGTTTTGCTGCTTTCCTGTTCCAAAGACACGCAGAGCACTGCCAGGATTAAGGGGCAGCCAGGCTGGGGCAGCTGTGGGTTCTGGGGGTCAGGAGCCAGGTGCCTGGGGCAGTAGGTCAGAGCAGAGATGTGCTTGATGGAGCTGTGAGGAGAGTGAGAGCTGCCAGTAAAATATTAATGCTGCATAGCCCTGGTGAGAGGGGGAGAGAGCAAACAGCGAGGAACCCTGGCACTTGGTGTGTGCTAATTGCATGGAACTGCCAGGAGAGAATGGTGCTGTGACACATTGGCAGGTTGGCTGGAAGGGTTTTGGTATGGTCAGGTACAATGGATTGAGCCCACACCCAGCCAAATCGTGGTGCAGGAGGGTTGGGGGAGCAGGGACATCTCTCTCTGTCCCTGTGTTCTCATTCTTAGAAAATCCCTGTCAAGGGTGATGTAACCCTGGGGCAGGAAGGACTGAAAATCAGGTAGACACCAAACTAGGGTTTTTCCTGCTGCCAGCAACTTGTTGTTCCTCAAGAAACAGCTACTGTGCCAGCTCTGTATTTCTCCTGTATTCAGTGACAAGCTCATCTCTCAATGTCCACTTACAGGAGATCCGTCCACCCAGTGTTCAACCCAGGTGGCTTGGCGGGCCCTTCTCCAAGTAAGGAAGCCAGTGCATGTGAGGCATCTCTTGTCAAAGCCATAAAGTCATGCTAACATCTCTTGAGGCAGGTGCATGGCTGGGGTCACTGCTGGGAGGATGTCAGGAAGTAATTTTCTTGAGTCACTGCCCAGTCCTGGAATAGTGCGTGTGAATTGGCAACAGCCCTTGCCTGGCTTCTTTTTTCTGAGTGGCTGGAAAATGTCCCACAGCAGATATGCCTCTTCTTGGTGGCAACTTCTCTGGGTGTTCTCTGGGCAGCATCCCTACAGGGTCAAAGCTGTGTTTTTTGGGGAAAATTAAGGATTTGATATCTATTTAATTTTGGAGCCAAGAAATAGTGCTAGACTGGCAACTCTTGGGATATCCTTTGTAGCCTGCCCCTGCCAATGTACCAGATTGCTGACTCCCAGCCAAACTGGCCCCTCTGATTTTTAAGTCTCACAAAAACAGTTTGTGGGAGATTTCTCTGAGGATACTGTAAGTTTCTTTGTGTTGCAGAAAACTGGAAGCACATATGGTGAGTTACTGATATCTGTCTGAAAGGACAAGAACTTGTTAGTCTGCCCTGACCCAATTGCTTGGCTGATCTGACCATACCCTTAATTTAGATTGAAATTAACTTTCAGCTGATTTAGTGAAAATAGGTTTGGTAGTGAAGCAGGCAAATCAGGGATACATTTGCATTCTGTATAAATCTGTCCATCCGGGTGTTTTATGACATTTTACCCATCTATTTAAAGTGCTTCAGCTTGCCTCTCCTGTGTGCCCCTCTGCAGGCAAGACCCAGTTTTTGATGAGTGTCCACTGCTTCCTTATCCCACTTTTCCAGCTGGGCTGAAGTTGCTGACGGCATCATCATTTACCCAGGAGCATGAGTGAATGGGAATTGGCACAAAATAAAAACCAAGGACCCACCAGGCTCCCAGCCCTGTAAATTCTGGGTTGTTGAAGTCCTACATTGCTTGAGTAGCCAACAATAACAGCCAGCTAATACACCCATATATTATTATTTTTACTTAAACCTCTTCCACTAATAGTATGCTTATTTAAAAAATGGAAGGATTTTGTTTCTTTCCTTGAGCATGCTTTCTAGTGTTAAGTCTAGATTAGTTTTACAGATGACCCAAAGGGAATGTTTGTTCTAAACTAAGCTTGTACCAGTTTATCTCCCCCATTCACCCCATCAGTGGATTTAAAAAATGGTACTGTCATCAAGCCTGATATATCTGAGGCTGCAATAAAGACTAATGTGTGCTCTGTGTTTTAATTTTTTGGAGGCCTTAGAGAACTGCTACTGAGATATAATGGATGTTTCTGTGAGCTCTAATACTTTAATTGTAGGTAAGAGAATTTAGCCTTTCTGCAGCTTAAAACAAGTCAATAAATACAAGTCTTGGTATAGACAGTAGCAAAATCAAGTGAAGACTATCCAGAATTTGTTGTGATCTGAGTAAAATCCCATTCTCTTTTAACAACACAGCTTTCAGTTTCTCACTGTTCAGGAGATATCATTTTCTTGGCCCACTGATTCTCATAGTCTTTCAGTCTAGAAGAAACTTCCATTGCTAAGTGGGCAAGATGGGTGAGGCAAAAGAAATGGCCAGAATTTTTGTCTTGACATTTTTATGTTATATGTTTTAAAAAATACAATTGCCAAACTGTAACAAAAACCAAATCATGAAGTCACGTGCGTGCGTCTATTTTTAATTTTAAAGATTATTGTACAGTTGTCTCTAGCAATCTCTGCCACAGGCCTCTAGCTGTACCATACCCTCTTCTAAGATACATTTACATAGCCCTGATTTTCTGTAGGCACAAGGCTGTACAACATAGTCCTCCTGCTTTCTAGTTATTTACTGAGGACACTGGTTTGCATAAAATGAGGCCACTGGAGAAGGTCTCAGAAGATCTTGGAGTATCTTGCTAGTGTTGCATACTTGTAAAAAGTGGGCACGTTATATCCTGAGGAGGAAGGAGGGTGAGAGGAGTTTAATTCCCTGACGCATGAAGGTGTGCACACAAGGCTGAGGGAAGGCAGCTCATGTAGGTGCCCGTCAGCCCAGTGAGGGTGTCCCAGGGAAGTGGCAGTGAGGTTTGTTCATTAACTCAGTAACACTTCACCCCAAGCTCACCCCCTTGTCTTTCTGCTCGCTTCCTTAGCCCTTCCCCCTCCTTGGGAATCTCCATCGGGGGAATTGGGAATTGCAGCCTGTGAGCTACTCCCAGCAGCTCATGGTGGCAGTTGTGGCTGCTGCTAAATCAGCCAGCTGAGCACCTGCTGTCTCCTGCTAAGGGAACTGAGCAGCCAGCTATTTGTTGTTAAAGTGACATTGTCAAAATAAAAATCCTGTTTTAACCAGGCTCTTTCTTGCATTCCTGAATAAAGCACTGGATTAGTAAATTAAATTAAATATAAAAAATCACGTTGGTCTCCCAATTTTAGCTAGAGGGGATGGCCTTGAGCATCAGGTATGAATTACCTACACACCCTTCAACCACAACTTCATGTGCTGAGGTCGATAAATTGACTTCCATGCAGCTTATTAGGTGGGGCTCTTTCAGATGTGACCTTATTAAAATCTGGAGTCCTCTTTGAATAATGGCAATCCCATGACTGTTTCCTTAAGTATAGGGAAGGGTGTTGTTGCAATGTCCTTGTCAAAGTATCTTTCTTCCCCAGAATATCTGCCCATAGTGGCGTGGGCCAGTCATTCACTGAGCTTTAGACATTACTGCAGCATGTTGCTGAGTGAACAGATTCTTCTGAGGGGCATCAAAGGTAGATATCGGCCTCATGCTAGTGTAAGGGCTAAGGCTCTTCCCTGAACAGGTAGTTGTGTACTACACTTGATTGCATTGTTTTGTTGGTGCAATTCCTGGTTTTCATTACAAAAAAACCCAAACAACCCAGCTCACTCAAGCCAGCTATTATATCATTTCATAACCTCAGTCTGTTTCCTTCTCTGCTTCTGACCTATTAGTTCATTTTTGTAGTGCTTCAGAGCTGCTTCCTTCTCTGTCTCTTCTTGAACTTCCTACCCCCATTCTTCATGTGTTTGGCCACGTACCAGCATTGAAATGCCTGTATGCTCAGATGGGAGTTTAAAACTACTGTGAGATATTTAATATGTGGAAGACAAGACTGACTAGCCATAGACATACTGGAGGGAGAACTGAGTGACCCAGCATCCCAGGCTGAGGTGTGATCTAGTGCCTGCTCTTCTCTCCCCTGCCTCTTAGCCTCCTGAGAAAGTCGAAGGTTTCTGCTAGAGCATCAGGTCTCTGCTCCTGCTTATCTTCCAGTGTTCTTTGCTGGCTCTTTTCATCCTTGCTCAGAGCATCTTGGGTGGCACAAAATAGAGAACAGGCCTTTGTTCCTGGTGTGGGCTCTTTTGTCAGGAGGGAAAGAGGAGCACTGTGGTTTGGGCACTGTCCCTGGCTTTGGTTTCCCTGCTCAGATGCTCTGCTGTCTGCAAAATGGGGCTGTTGCAGCCCACAGGGCTGGGGGATGTGCCTGCTTACAGACTGCAAAGCGCTCGACAGCGGGAGAAGGGAAGACTGTGGATCGACAGCTGCAGAGCTGCCCCTGCCCTGCAGTAGCAAAGTGGAATTGGCACCTTGGGCTTCGCCGGGAAACAAGAGGGTGAGAGCTAATAAAAGATCAGTTTCTAATCTTCTGTTTTGGGGGAAACGCTGAGCAGCAGCAGAAGTGCTGGAGCTGCTGATCTACAGATTGCTGTGGCTTGGCTTAGTCTTGTTTCACATTATAATGATTTTCTATGAGCGTGTGTGTGTGTTTGTGTTAATGAAGGCTTTGGTTCAGTACAAGCTGTTACCACTGGACTACAATTTCTTGGGTTTTTTCACAAGTAAGTGAATTTTCCCAATGTCCTACCTCTCTGTATGCACACACACGCACATGTGTGTGAATTTGGGGATCATTCAGGATGGAAAGTGCAGTGGAAATGTAAAATACTATAATTATGTGCAGCGTTCATTTCTATTTTTTGCTCCGCAGTCAGCTTGGCAAGGGGAACTCTGTGTCTGGGCAGCCTCATATCTGATCTGATCTATTTGTCTGTGCTTTTTTGCATTGTGGTTTACAGCCCTGCAATTGAAACCTTCAAGATTACTTAAAGATGGAATGAGAGTGTGCTTCCACTGAGCTTTGTAAAGGCCATTTCTTCTAGTGCAAAATAATGGGCCTAAATGAGTTGACAGTACTCTTTTTAAATCCACCACTTGGTTCCTGAGGGGGCAGGGGGAGGACGTAATGTATAGGTCTTACAGGAATAAAGCCAGTGTTTTGTGCTCCCCTGCGGCTCTGCAGCAGTAGCTCACTGACTGACCCTATTAGCAGAGCCGTGCTGTCAGCACGGGCCAGTCCTGTGCTGTGTGCACGGGGAGCTCAGCCCAACAAATAACACCAAGTTAGGGGTTCCGACAAGGCTGCGGCAGAGACTGCCACATGAGGAAAGCAACGGGTGCTCCCTCATAGCTCAGTTGTAAAAAAATACCCGAGTCTCCCCTTCTCTCCTGTTCATTTGAAGGTGCAGCTGTGGGAGTGACAGGTCTGAGGAGTTCCAGTACAGGCAGTGCCTTGCAGTGCTGTAGAAAAGCAGGTGGGGGTACCAGAGGGGTGCATTTCTCTCTGAGCCACAGCTGAGCCCATGCACCAGCATTGCTCTTGAAGAAGCTGCAAGGAGTACTGGAAACTCTTACAGATGAGAGGCAGAGCCGAGGTCTTGATCAATTGATTGTTAAAGATCCCACTGCACTTTTCACGAGATGAGAGGACAGTAACCTCAGTGTCCTGGCCAAATTCCAGTTCATTACTTTCTGCCTGTCTAAAATTTCCCCTTTCCCTCCCCCTGCCGTTTATCCTGAAGAAGTTATCATTTGCTTCCTCTCCTAATGACTCACGGGTAATGCTGCTGGCACAGAACTGATGCTTTATTTCATCCTGGTGATGAGGGAGTGATCCCTGTGGTTTGGGGTCTTTGGGCTGGAAGAGGTGCTATGGAAACACAAACATGTTTGGAGTGTACACATATATACAAAGGCACTGTAGGCTACTGTTCCTTTCAGCTGCTGTTTCAGAACAGGTAAACAGGTTTTCCAGCTGCATCTTCCAGCTGAATCCAAATCACAAATGTGTGTGTGTGTGTGTTCAGTGTGTGTGTGTGCGCAAGCCTGTCTCTTCCTTCCCCCCCCCCCCCCCCTTTTTTTTTTTTTGTCTTGGAACAAGAAGAATGTGTCAAGCCCTCTGGCTGCAATCCAGGACTCTCCGTGGAACTATAAATCGACCCGTCAGGGAGGGGGAAAGAGATTAACGTTGGCCGTCTTCATTAGTGAGTCCCCAGAGGAAACCGGGTCTGCCATGAGCCGTGAATGAGACCAGCTGAGAGAGGAGGGGGAGAGCTTGCGGTTTTTATCACTGCCTCCAGAGACCCTGGAGGAGTGGAGGAAAAGAGTGTGATAGGGATGGGAGGATGTAAAATGAAGGAAGCTGGAGCTTTCCAGCGTATCACTCGCTCCCTCATTGGTGGGCAGGTAGCTGTTTGCTGCTCCTCCGCGCCAATCCCTGACCCGTGAGCCCATGTGTGTGGCTGGAGTACTTGGCATGCTAATTGGGAGCAGAGAGGAGCAAGCCCAGTGGCAGTGCAATGCCCTGCCATGCTAAACAAGTGCCAGTAATTGCATTCAAGGTACTTTCATTATGTCAGATTTTTCATAGAACCAGAAAAGTGCATTTATCACGAGCAGCATAATTCTTCCTGGGCATTGCTTGGGGGTGTGTGTGTGCTTAATTCCCTGCCCCCTCTGCCTCACAGAAAGATGAAAGTAATTTTTGGTTTTTTTCATTCTCAGTTGCACATTGATTTTTACAAATAGCTTCTTTGAGCTTCAAACAGCGTCTTTCTTCCTCATACTGTTTTTTGTGTATGTTTGCACCGAAGGCTCATGCAAACACATGCATGCACTAATGCACATGTGTGCTAATTGTTGTTTTTCCAGGCTGACAGAGGATATGGAGGCTGCAACTGCAGCTGGTAATGTTTCAGGATCCGTTGTAAAGTCCCTGAGAGCCTGGATTCTGGTGATGCTCCTACCAGTAAAATCTGGTTTAAGCTGGTAGTTGTCTTCTCCCCCCCCCCCCCCCCTCCTTGCAGTGAGTGACGCAGGCTCAACAGCTCCAGATAGTGATGCTCTTTTTTCATCGAGCAGGCATCACACATCGTGGCAACACCAGCTATGCATGCACACTGTTCTACCAGGGTACCTAGCAGTGACCTGAGGGGACCAAGGAGAGGGAGGCCTCCTGTCTATGCCCATGTGGTCTGTGTCACCTCTGCAGCATGACAAGAGAACCAATTAGTGTCAGTTGTGGTGGCAGTTCTTACTGATGGGGATGTAGACCTGGCTAAGATGTGAACTGAGACATCGTACATCTTCTCACTCTGCCTCCCTGTGGGTCTCTGGGGTGGGGAAGTCACGCTTGGGAGCAAGGGAGCTCCTGGGAAATACAGTCAATGTCTGCAGCCACTCCGGTTTTGGAGGTGCAAGTGACCTTTGCAGGTGATTGGAGTTACCAATCTGCATGGCAGAAATTTTTACTAAAACTTACTGTTCTCTTCTCCCTGTCCTCTCACTGCTGTATTTTGGTTCTCTTGCTGTTTTCCCTAGACATCTGACCGCCCTCAATATCAGCACAGCTTCCCATGTTTGCTTTACCTTGATATCCACAGTCCTTCGTAAAATATGGTGCAAGGCTTAGCTTTTGATTTTACACATGCCACCAGAGCTTAGACACCTTTGGTGTGGAATTTGTCAGCTTCTTGAAATAGCTTTTTAACTAGCCTTTGCAACACAATTATGACTTGTACTTCTAGGAAGTTAGTATTGACTAAGTTAAGTGATGCTCCTTGGTAATAAGTAAAAGTAATACCATGTTTCTGATACTGATAGATTTTTTAAAAAATATTTTGTTAGGACCAACCCATAGCCTATAGCTCCTAGTTTCAGGTGTTCACAGGCAGAACTGGACAAACAAATAATGGTTCAAATAGGAACGTGGACAGGAAGGAGAACAGAAAGCTGGAGCAGAGGAGCTGCTGTTTACATGAAAGGAGAGCACTCCTGGTGCTAAAAAGTGGTATTTCAGGTGAGTCAGCCTGACTTTGTCTAAAAGCCAGGAATCCTGCTGCTTCCTAGTTCCCTTTTACAGCTCTCACTGTTCCCAGCTGAGGAGCACTCACTGATGTTTTGCCATACCTAGGAAGGAGAAGAAATAAATGATGATGAGTAGAGGGGTAATTGCACTATGGTGTGTTGTAACACACCACCAGCTACGGTGTCGCTAATGAACAGGCTGATGGATGAGTTATTTACTTCATGGTCTGGAGGGAAGAAGACACCTTTGCTGATGCCCACCTCTGAGCAGAGTGAGGGCTCTACATCAAGAACAGTATGTCATCTGCAGGAGCAAAATCCTGCTTCTTCTTGTGCAGCTGGATGCCCTTTGGAAAGCTCCAGTTCAAGCCTGATCCTCCTTAGCTTGTGGTATGGCCTGAGGTGGTTCAGTCTGTGAGGCAACCTGCTGCCAGCGGAGGTGGAGGTTCTGCTCCTGTGGGACCTCTGTCCTAGTGGAAGAGTGGAGGCACAATGGGACTGCAGCCTGCTGTGGGGGAAAAGTGCTGCAGTAGATTAAAGCAGCTGCTGAGGGACTCCTCCAGTGAAGCTTGAAATCAGATTGTTTGACAGACATCGTGTTAGAAGCACCTGACTGGTTCTGTTTGCCCCACAGCTCCCTACCTCAGTGAGAAAACAAGGATTTTCACTGCTCCAGAATTGCTTTACTCTTCCCTCTTCCCTTCTTTTGCTATGCCCCAGAGGGTAGATTGCATGCCTACAGTGAGCCATGGGTGTCTGCTGGAGGTGGAGGGTGGTAGAAGGGTTTGGGAACCCTCACCCAAATGGCATCCCCTTGTCTGAGAGCCAGAGAGCTTATGGAGACATGGGTTGGTTTAGTGTGATTTTTTTTTTTTTTTCCCAGCTCTGATTTTTGTTCTGCCTCATTTGCATATTGTGGTTTTTTTTCCAAGCCTCTGCATCTCCTTTTTGCTTTTTTTTTTTTAAATTATCTTCTCTCTGCTAAAGATTGCTCCCTAACTCTCAAATGTCCCTCCCCCGCCTCACTCCCTCCCCCATCCCCCCCTGCATTTTTCTTTCATCCTTTGTTCTTGATTGCTTGTGCCCGGGAGCAAAGAAAGGAAAAGGAAAGGATACCATCTTTCTGTGAAATACAGGAGAGACAAATAGGCAGGCAAGCAAAGTTGTCAGCCTGGCAGAGTGAGATTGAATCCATCTCAGGAACACGTTTCACACCTTGAACACCTTGAAGGGATTCACCTTCTCCATTACGCTTGCCATGCCACACCATGTGGCTCTGGTCCTACCAGCCCTGGATGGGACTCCCATGCAGAAATGTTGCTTTTGGCATCTGCTGCCCCAGAGGGACTAAAACCTGCCTGCTGTGTCTGCTCTGGTCTCTAACAGGGTCCTGTGCACTGTCCACTCCTTGTCCTGCTGTGAATCTGCTGTGTCTTTCTCACACAGGAGTGTAGGGGTAATCATCTGAAATGTGTGTGCATGCTGGCTGATGCATCACATCTTCTCTCTCCTTCCATCTCCTCTCCCCCTGCATCAGCAGCGCTGCCATAATCTCTCAAAATCAACAGGCCATTACAGTCTGATGTAACTCAATGAGTACTCTGAGACAGAAATCCTGCAGTGTACTTAAAAACCCTAATGCAGAAACACAGTGCTATCTTGCATTCTCCTTCCACCTCATTTCCTGGTTTCTAATGTAAAATGATCATTGTTTCTATGTCTACACATAGGGTTTTTTAGCAGAGCTAGACTTCAACCAGCTTTTTATTCCCTTTCAGCTCCCAGAATCTCAAATATAGAATCTGATCTCCCCCTGCTCCAAGCTTCTCAATTTTTCATTATCTTTTGGGAGCAATGACTTCCAGCTTTTGCCTTGGGAGAGTGGAGGTCACAGAGACCTCACAGAGGCCCTGTGTTTCACCTGCCTTTGCCTGTCTGGCCTGTCCCTAAGCAGAACATGCACTTTTATTGATCAGACCCCATGGGTGGTAAAGATGGGCCATGCTGGGTTTTGCACAAAAGTGTCTTTCCCTAGAACAGCTTTATGTTAAATGTAGCCTTATATTTCAATCGTCCTTCTTAGTCCCCTCCACTGAGTTTTTTGTTGTAAGTCATATTTCTGCCCCAGAGAACCCTTGATCTTTAATCCTTTATTGGGGAGGGGCATCTCCTTTCCTGATATTTGCAGGTTATTCTTGTTTCTCGTAGGACTCTTATGCATCTGAGATCTAGGTTACAGGCTTTTGCAGTGGGGTAGCGCAAACTTCAGTGTCAAATACCACAGAACTGGATTTTTCATTATTTTGGTTACATAAGATAAACATGAATGATGGATGAAATTGAGTGAGATGTTGGCTGGATAGACAATGTTTACTGTCAGTGGTTCTTCCAAGCTTCTTGCTGTGGCATCTTGCGGGATCATCACTGTGTGGGGTGTTATGGTTCATGTGTTACTGTGTGGTTTGCTTTATGCCCATGGTAAAGTGCCAGAAACACTGCCCCACTGTTGGGCCCACTGACCCATTTGGTCTGATACCCTGTCTTGGGTACTGGAGCTGGCTGTGATGCCAGAGCTGGTACCAGGTGTCCTCAGAAAGTGACGAACTACTCCAATGTGGGTAATTTGAAGCAATGACCCTAAGACAGAAGCTGCTTCTTTATGTCTGTCTGTCGGCTTTCATACACTTTGAAATGTGAGGGTCTGCACCAGTGTATAACTGATTTTGTGTCTGATACCACTGTGGATATTTTTGTTATCTTTGCAAAAGTCTAATTGAATTAAGACACTGGTCAGTCTGTCTTCTGGACTGTCAAAGGAACTCCATGTGCTTCTATCCTGTGGCTGCAGAGACTGCTATTTGGCAAGACCTCCTCCTGGGTGGTGCCTGCATCTGAGAAGTTTCACTTGTCCTTCATGTCCAAGTATCCAGGGTGCCTCCTGCCAGAACTGCAGGCACTGGAGACAAAAATGCGGGATCCCTCTGTTCACACTTACTCCATACATCTAGCTAATGTGTTTTATAGCTTATCATCTACTGGTTCCAGTCAAAGCATTGCAGCTGCTTGAGCAGCTTGAGCTTTCCTTTTCCTTTACTTTCTCTTCACGCCATACCTTGCGCTGCTTTGGAGACAGCAGCTTATTTTCTGACTTGCTATAAAATCTCTTCTCTGGTACAAAAAGCTCCTGTACAACTCTGCAACTTTGGCAGGCACTTGCTGACCATTTTGTCATTTCTCTCTCATGTGTCTCATTTAATCTGAAAACACTCCGTTTTCCCTCTCTTTGCCCCTCTTAGTGTTTCTCTTCTTCTTGCATTGTAGGTATAAGCACTTGAGCCAGTTGGGAATATTGATTAAATGTGGGGGGGGTTTCTCTATTGGAAAGTGTTAGTTTAAACACTAGTAAGTGTCTGTCTAAGGCGCAGCATTTCATGCAAGTTTCACAGGGAAAGGAATGTGATGTTGTCCGGCTGCCCAGAATATCCCTTAGCCTGCCAGCACAAAAGCTGTCCTCTGAGCTAGAGCAAAGCCTTTGCTCCTGATGGGATAGAGTGGTGGGCAGAGAGATTTTTTCATGGTTGTCTTTTATGAAACAGATCCTGCTTCCCAGTCACACCTGGAGACAGCAAGTGGGGAAATGGTTTTGGAAACTGGCTTTTCTCACCAGCACCAAGATCCTGCTGTGCCTTCATGTCGTTCTGTGAGGAGTGGGAGGAGAAGCTTGTTTTGGTTTGCTTTTTGTTTCCTTAAAGGTTTGAAAAGGTGTGTCACCTGCTGCAGTGTAATTAAGGCATTCTTACATCTGTTTGGCTTTGGAAGCTAGTTTACTGTAAGTTGTTCCTGGAAAATGCCTTCAAAAGATATTGGAAGGTGAAAGGGCAGGATTGGCTTTCAAGTTATGAACCAGGTACTTGTTGATACGATGCACTAAATAGTTGTTTCTCAAGCTGCAGGTTTGTATTAAGTGGTCCTGGCAGTGCTGTGGCTGCAGTATCATTTGGAGCATGTACAGTTGAGGGAAAGGGGAGAAGATAGGCCATCCCACTGGAGGGAAGGTGCTGGATGAGGAGTCGACTTGCTGCGCTTCAAACCCAAGCCTGTCTCTGCTGATGTCGTTGTTTAGCTTCTCTGCACCTCCAGAAGATGTGCTGGAGGGCTTCCCTTTGTAAGAGGGAGGGCTGTGGCTGTGGGCGTCTGATGAGGAAGGCAGGAATTAGGCTTGAACCCCTTCCGACTGAGCTGGGGGAAGGGAAGCAGATGGAAGAACCTGAATGAAAGCAGGCTTGCACTTATTCGGTGCTGTTCCCCATTTGGAGTTGAAATCTATGGCCGGGAGATGGAGCGATATTGGCATTTGGGTTGCAGGTGTCAGGTTGTTCTTAAGGGCATGGCTTTGTGAAAGGCTGACGTAGATAGAGATCAGCGCAGTTACCAAATGGAATGGACCCAGTTGTCTCCCACATTCCTTGTTACTGCTGCAAGTATGCTGTGGTAAACTAGCCAAGTAAAGAGAACGTTTTCCAGCCAGATCTAGTCAGGGAAATGTGCTGAGGGAAAAGAGGCAGGAGGGGCTTCTTTGCCCCCTCAGCAGAAGTAAGGACTTGGATTGTCTTGACGTGTTATCTGACAACTTGTTTTCAGCTCATTTAGCTAACTCGTCTGCTTCCTGCCGTTGCCCTCTCCCGTTATCCCCATTTAATAGTACTTCCCAGCTTTATGAGGGTGTGATAAGGCTATCGCAGGCTGAGAAGTGATCCGATGAAACGCGTGTGTGTGTATACATGTGGGAGAGGGAGAGAGACCTAAGAATAATTTCTGCTGTCAAAACCTCTGCGGGGCAAGAAATGGCATTGGCAAGGGCTGCTGACAGAGATGCCTTGGCACGGCCAGGTCCGTGCGGAGCCTTCCACCCCTGCCGGCCCGGTGTGTTGTGCTGACTGTGCGTGACTCAGCCGAGCACTCGCCTCGGTGGCATTTCGCAGTTTGTCTGTAACACAATAGCACTGGAGCACTGCCGCCCATCAATTCTGAAACTAAAGGGGGTGGCAGCAATGGGCAGAAGCCTATTGATTGCGCTGTAAATCAGAAGGCTAAAGGAAAAAGCCCGATTCCCAGGAAAATTGCAGGTCTCTCACCTGCTGCCGGCAGGAGAGTCTTTCTGCCACCTATTCTGGGCATGTGCAGTATTAGTACTTAACTCTCTTGTGTTCAGGGAGCATTGGTAGTCTGGAGTCTAAGATCAGTGCTGGTTGTTTCCATGTTTTGTGCAGGCAAATGATGGGATTTCAGCAGCGCTGGATTAGGTCAGATAATGGTGCTAGAGGGTTTAGCCTTGTTTATAAAGGAATCCCAAAGAGAAACGGGACAAGTGGACTATTGGAGCTCGTGTGAACTGGTGTAGAAGAGGTAGGACTTGATGCCTCTGCTTTTTTGGATTGATGTCTGTTTTGCAGCAGAAAACAAAGATCTGTGACAGAATTATCCCTCTTGCTTTTGCCAGTAGTGGGTTCTGCCCCAGAGACACCTGGTTTTG
This sequence comes from Certhia americana, assembly GCA_018697195.1. Classification (NCBI taxonomy): domain Eukaryota; kingdom Metazoa; phylum Chordata; class Aves; order Passeriformes; family Certhiidae; genus Certhia; species Certhia americana. Next base: position 46,521,619 of record CM031879.1, read on the forward strand.
GGAAAGGTAAACTGGAGAATTGAGCTGGTGTCATGTGTGGAAGGAAACAACTCCAGGTAGAGCAAAGGTGTTGCTCAGAGCTGGGATGCGACAGGGTTAATGTGGGACAGAGACAAGGCTGAAGAATGCAGTGGAATTAGAGATTTGGGGGAGATGATGAATTGTTGGGCAGAAGATGGACAGATGGAAAGAGATTTTGGAAGAGGTCCCAAAATTGCCCCATTTAGTACATTTGGGAGAGTTATCATTCTGTTCATCAGGCATATGTTTTGGGAATGGGCCAGGGGAGTTTTCAACAGAATCAAAATCACAATCTCAGCTTTCTTCTCTTTAAAAACAAAACAGAACAAAACCCAAAAAAATCAAAACCAAAACAATAAAAAAAAACCTGGGGGAAAAGAAAAGAAACAAAAACCCCATCAACAAAAACAAGAATAATAAATCCCCCAAACAAGACTCATTATTTTGGGGTCATTTTTATCTTCATTGAGAAGCTTTCTAGAAATAAATAAAAATCTGTTAACTGTTAATATTTCTTAGTTTTCTTACCCAAGTATAAACAAGAGTTTCACATAGATTCAGGACAGATGTGGAGGCAGCTTGGGAAAAGTGGAATGACAGGAAATTATGTTGGTCACAACTGAAATGCTCAGCACAACCAAAGCACTTGAGCTAGTGAACCTTTTTTGCAGCACATGTTGCCCCTGTGCCACAGACTGTTAATTTTCTCTTACCCGGAGCAGATGGAGAAAACCCCTGGGGATGGGATTTTTCTCTTGTGACTGGAGAAAAGTCTCTGTGTCTCCGGAGAGAGAAGAGTCACACCTCTTGCTTTCCTGTGTCTGGGTTAGCAGGAAAGCTTCATGAGGATCATGGCTGTACTGGATCTATGTTTGCTTTAGGTGCTGAGGGATGCTGAGGTCAGGCAAGCTTCCCCTGTTGCAGTGGGGAACTGCTATAATAACTGCTCTTTCTGCTGTTATGGGCCACACAAGGATGAGATATTTATTAGGCTAATGAGCAAATTATAATTCAAAGCTTTAGGATGAACAAAAAAAGAAATGTATGTTAGCTCCCAACTGGTAATGGTTGTAGGATCAGAGTTGCAGAATTCTTGAATTTCTAAGTTTTCCCAAGTGACCAGTGCTTGGATGAGATGCAGCTGTATGTGGTTATATTCTTAAACATAGAAATGCATGCGTACATCATGGTCATAGCCCAGAAAATGAGGAAAAAAGCAACCTTACCTCATTCCCTGCCTGTTTCTATGTCCATTCCCATTCATAAAGCACAGAGAAGGGGTATTTTTGTTTCCTAGGGAGATATTTTTCTTCCCCCCGCTAAAAGAAAAGGCAGAAATCTTTGGTCATGCATTCAAATGCAGCTGGGTTTGGTTTGTGGTGCAGAGGTCTAAGTGTGCATTAGGACATGACCTGCCTAGTGTACCTGTTTTGTATCACCTCTGTACACAGGGAGGGGGTTTTGTGTAAATTGTATTGACCCGCTATCCAAAGACAGTTTTGGATTACAGTTTATCTGGGCTGGATTCAAATCCTTAAGGAGAAATACTCTTTAATCATTCAAGCTGGATGCTGCCCGAGTTTTGGAATCTTACAAATATGTTGGCATTTATGTAATAAACACAAACTTTAAGAGTATTTCTTTTCCTTGAGGAACTCTTGACTTCATAAGCTTTTATTGTGAGCTGGTTGTTAGGGCTGAGAATTTGCCACTGACTCCCTCTCCCCACCCCAAAACAAACAAATAAATAGAACCATATGTAGTTGACTTCATCCTCCAAAAAGGCTCTTTGGCTACTTCCCTATGAAATCAGCAGGGGTATTTTTTTTCTTCAAGTTTTGAGGCATGCCAGACCACTGAGGCTGTGGGGAGAAGGAAGATGTTAGCCCTAGTGATGATTCTTAGGTCAGCTGTTAGCTTAGTCTGAAGTATCAGTCGTTTTCCCATTGCTAAAATCGCTGCAACATGTTTTTCTTGCCTTATTCCCTGTGTGAAATGAGTTACTTTAGCAGAAGTGGTTTAAAGACATTCTTTGTTTTTTGGGTTGAGGTGGTTTTTTCCTTTTTTTTTTGTTGGTTTGGGTTTTTTGGGGGTTTTTTTTGGTGGGTTTTTTCCCCCCAAAATAGAAACATTCTCTTTTTAACATCTTTTAAATCATGGTTTCTATGTACAGCCAAACAATGGTTTGGGGTTGTTTTTTGTTTTTTTTTTTCAGTGGCTGTTTCTGGTTTAGGCTTGACATAAATCTATTTCAATTGTTCAGTGCTGTGATCCAATTCAGACTATGAAGTGGCCCAGGTACAGATCAGCCTGATTCTACATTTTATTCCAGATGATGTTACTGACTTGCCATGTGGCCTTTGCTCAGTCACTTGTAAATTTATCTTTTATTTCTGTTATCTTTGAAATCAGGGTAGCTCCGGTTTTTTAATATAGTTGATATTGGTAGAAGAATCTTAATATTAGAGAAGAGGGGGACACACCTAATGACATAGCAGAATTAGGATGAAGAGCATGAAGGGGCAGAAAGGGACCAGTGGCAGGAAAAAAAAGGAAGTTTAGACTGAGAGGTACTGGCAGGAGGCCAGAGTTGAGCTGTAGGAATGGGAAGAATTATTCAAAAAGTGAGAGGAAAGGAGATGCTGCAGATCAAAGAAAGAAAGGAAGTAGAGCGCAAATGAAAGCAGTGATTTGGAGAAAGGTGGGTTAAGTCAAAGAGGTGGAAGAAAGGAAAGGGATGGAATAAGGAAAAGGGTTTGTTCAGTTCACTTAGCTTTGTAGATTATCTGATTTGTACTTTTGAGACATTACCCTTATGTTTCTAAACTTAAGGCAAAATGAGGCTTGCTATTTTTTTTTTAAGTATCTGAACACTTTAGATTATCACATTAAATAATTTGGACTAGGAAGGTCTCTAAAGTTTGCTCCTCGAGGTCATAATGATGTCTAATAGCACCCTCCTTTCCCTAGAAAATAGTCCCTCGAACTGTTGTGTTAATGGCTTGGCACAGTCCCCTGCCAATTTGTCCTGCTGACTCTCAAATTATTGTCCTGTGCTGTAGAGGACAACTTCTAACATGTAAAGCATTTAAAACATCAACAAAAAGTAGCTACAGAAAGTTTGTTGTCTGTGGATTTTTTGTCTTCCTTTACTGTTTAGAGAGTAATGTGCCTGATTTAAAACTGTGCCAAATGACGCCTTTGGCCCTGTTTGCTTGTTCTCGGTGGTGGTTGTTCCCTTTTTCCCTGCTGCCAAGTCTGTCTGTGAGGAAGGACTGGTGAGGAGAAGGGATGCAGCAGGGATGGTTTGTGATGACTTGTTCTGGGAAATAAGACCAGGATGGCCCATGCAGGGTTGAAACTGGAGGGGAGGGGGGAGCTGGGGAGTGCTGCTGTTCCTATTGTTCTGCCAGACTGTCTGATTCAGCCACAAAGCAGCTGGTTCTCAAAATTAATGTTTAAAACTTCCCATTTTGAAAAACACTGGTTTAAAATATAATGAAGCACAATAAGAAACGTGAAGACTGATATTTTGAAACTACCTGAAGGCAGATGGATCACTTGGAAATTCTCCCAGGAAAAATATAAAAATATTTCTATTTTCTCCCAACAAAACAGTACGTTAAGGCATAACCTTGGGTCTCAAATAAGCTTCTGCAGTGACTAATTAGGCAGTGGAAAAGCAGAGAAATCACCTCACCTCTGACCACAGCACTAGTTAAAGTTGTGGAAAATATGGGCAGCCACTGCAATCCTAAATTGTAAGAAGGGAGATGGAGCAGCTGCTTTCCCCAGGGCTCTGGTAGGTGTTGCAGACTAGCAGCACCCATAACCACTCCTGCTAAAATGAACAAGGAGACTTGTTCCTTAATGCACAAGGGTGCACCATGGGAGCCAGGGGAGACTTGTTGGGTGTCCTGGTGCTGCCCATCACCACTGGCACAGAATGGGGCAGGAGCCCTGCCCTGCCCTGTCAGTGGTGATGGAGGACACAGGGCATGTGATGTCCTGTCAGGGATGGACCCCAAAGGTGCTGCCAGATACGGCAGCTCCTGTGCTAAGCCTTTATCTCTTCCTTCACTCTCTCCTTCAGATGGTGACAGCACCGTGAAATCTTCCAGGAGCCACAACGTTTCCCTTGAAAGTTGGGACAGCAGGGGAAGAAGCGGGGAAAAAGGTTGTGGTTTTTTTCAAATCTTGTTTAGGCTTTTGTTTGCCTGTTTTTTTTCCCCCTGGAGAGTGCCCAGCTCACTGTTTCAGGCTGGTTTTCACCCTTGAGAAATTCCTATGAATCAATCAGATGATTTGAGGGTGTGTGAGATGCTTCTGTATTTTGAGTCCTAATCACTTAGGTGAAAAAGAATAAGTAAATTATATATTGAACTGCTAACTGGTGCTGAGGCCTGGTGGTTTCCATGGCAACAGGGCTGGAAATAGCTGCCTGTGACGTCACCAGCACGGCACAGGTAGATCCAAATCCTGTTGTTGCTGTTTCCCCCTGAAGAAGTGAGTGCGGCAGGCACAAACACCTTGACATTGCAAGTAACATATGCAAATATCCCAGCCACCCCGGTGGTTCCTATCCATCACCAGGGGACATCGAGTTCACTGTGAGCACAGCAGAAGTATCTGGGCCCTCTTGCAAGGTACTGAGGGGGGCACAGATCCTCCCACCCCACACCTCCCTGCATTGGCCATGCTGGGGTGCAGAGACGCTGCATGAGACTTTTCAGCCTCATATCCAGGTTGAGGGGCTCAGGTCTTCTCCTTCAGGGGCTGGTGATGCCCCAGTTGCCCAAGCTGCTCCTCTAATTCATCTTACAGCTGCAGTATTGCATGTGAGAGGGGAGAGATTTCTAAACAGCTCGGACACCATTTCTTCTTTCTGGAGATGGATAGAAGACGCGGTAGGTTTAGGTTTGGTTTTGGTTTGGTTGTTTTTGTTTGTTTTGGGTTCTTTTTGGTAATTTGGTTGATGCAGGTTTTGATTTCGCTGATTTCTGGAAGATTTGGGTTTATTTTCCCTTTCTCTTTTATCTTTGAGATGCCAGGAATGTAAACTCTGATCTGGCATTGCTGAAGGACAAGTGGGAGGTGTAAATGAATCTATGAATGTGAATATTTAAAACATTAATTGAAAGGGTGAATGTGGTGAATCTTCAACAAAGGCCTTTTCTACTTAAAATATTAATTACTTGTTGAAGTAAATATATCTTAAGCAAAACAAACAACCAGTCTGATTCAACAGGGCTATTTGATTATCCTGGCAGAGTCAAGAATGGAGGTTCTCCCTGAAGCCTCTTTCACTGCACTGTAGGTACAGGAGTGTCAGAGTGTTGTGTGACAGGGACTGACCCACACTGGAGCCTGGTTAGACACAAGCAAGGTGTATGTGAAGAGTAAGTCGCAGTTTAGCTGTGGAATTGAATATCCTTTAGCCAGCAACAACAAACCCTCCACCCCCACCCCACTGATCTGATTACCTAGCTCCATGCATGATCAAAATCCAGTAAATGTGGTACTTCCTTCCATGTGTTTTCTGGTGTTTGTGTTCAATTTAGTTTTAGCTGTCCCGAGTGATTGCATTTCCAATGTTTTCCTGAGAAGACAAGACCATATGTCTCCTGTTAAGGTGATCTGTCCTATTTTCCCCATATGGCAATGGTCAAGTTGTGTTGAATACTCAGATGACACTGAATGATCCTCTTTTTAGTTTGTGCCTCTCAGAGGTTTGTAGACAGTTCAGTTCCCAGCTCATTGGCCATTGCTTAGCAAGATCTCCTATTTAGTCTTAGTGTTTGTAAATTATTTCTGGTTCTTGATAACACACTTATTTCTCTTCTGCAACCTTCTATTTTGTCATGAGGTTTTTTTGTGCAAGTTTAGCCCAGAGTTAAATACTAGCTTTCTGGTATGGTTGCAACCAAAACAATTTGAGGCTTGTCAGCTCTAGAAACTGCTAATAATACTGTAAGCACCTGCAGCAAGTGCAGCTATTTGCCACCAGCAGTATCCACCTGTACACAGTAGTAGTTCTGTCACAAGAGTCTTCTCCAGGAGACTGCATCCTGCATCTCCTGTGCCTGTGTCACCCCAATGGCTCTGAGCATCAAACGCTGATGGTTCAGGTGTGATGGCTGGTTCTCTCAGGAAGGGTCTCGTACTGTCTCTTCCCCTTGATAAAAACAGATGCCCTCTGGATGATGGTTTACATGTAGAGGTAAATGCTTATCTGTCATGCAAGCATAAAAACATGCTGAGTTTATAAGGAGAAAAATGACATGGAGCAATGGACAGGCAGTTTTACTGGGTGCTGTGGCTTGCAGAGTGTTGTTTGCAGATAGGGCACTGCACCGACTGCCTATTATGCTTCACAGGCCAGCAGTGACCTATGGACCACAGTTTAGGTGATGCTGTTCTAGGGCCTTATCTATACTAGGAAAAGGAAGACAAATGATGCATAGTTTATCGTTTCGTTGTAAAGCTAAATGACATTGTGGAAGGGTTTGGGGTGTTTTTTAATGTCAGGAGCTGATTCTTGTGTGTGCTGCAGCTCTGTTTCTGCTGCCAGAGGTGAAATAACTGTCCTGATTTCATCAGTGTAGATGCAGATAAATGTACTTGGAGCTATGGAAGACTCCTACCTTCATAATGTAATTCTTTTTGGAAGGATCTCCAAGTATTACTAGCTCCTTTTTCCCGCTTTGAGGGGACTACTTTAAGTCATTCATATTATTATGGCTTCCAAGAGTTTTTTCTTCAAAGTTGGTTTGTAGACAATGCCCCAAGAAGTGAAAAGATATGAATATGAAAAGTATTAGGATCTCTAAAACCTTACTGACAAAAGGGAAACCTTACAAGGCATTCCACTGCTGTCATCCTGAGTTACCTGTGCTACCACTAGTGATGAGGCAGAAGAGTTTGAGATCTTCTGTGGCTTGTTAGAGGCAACATCAGAATTGAAAACTGAACACCTACTGCTCAAGGCTTTTGAACAGTCATGAAAACCTGAGCATTAGTCTTAGCTGAGCATTTAGCTTTTCCTAGTTGGACTTGCAATGATTATGTATGGTATGACTGAAGAACTACAATCAGCGTTTCTGTGTTAAGGTGCCTACTGCTATTAACACTCGTAGTGCTCCTCACAGTTTCTAACACCTTCTGTCTTTTATGCATCTGTCTGTCAGAAAGTGAAACTTCGGGCCAAAAATCAGCGCAGTTTTGTCATATAGCCATATTGATAGGACAAGAAAGAATGGCACTGCTCAATGTTCCCATCAGAGTAGTTGGCAAATGCATCTGTCAGGAAGGATTTAATGATGGGTATTAAGATAATGAGCCACAGAGAGGTAGACTATGGCTTTTCATTCCTTGCCATCTCTACTTTTCCCCCAGTTCACAAGGTCTTCAGGAAAAGGAAAAGCTGTTACTATTGCTGATTGCTCAACTCTTGCAGAGTTCTTGATTTCTGCAGATGCTGTGTGTAATACCCATGCAGTGGTATCACTTGGGAAGGGTGAAAACGAAGAAGATAGGGGTTTATTGTCTTTAAACCTGAGGCTTGCTCAGGTTTTGGTGGCTGCAGACTCCAAAATTAGATGGTTTGTGTTTGGATTTAGGATATCCTCAATCTGGGGAGAATCTGGGCCTACTGGGGAGAAACCACTGTTTATGCACCCTAAAGTAACCACTTTGTCTTTCCTCTGCCGCAAAGTGGATGGAAGGGGAAACAGGACCTCATGCAGGGCTCAGGAGTGAGAGGTGGATGGGGTATGATCTTCAGGGAAGCAATCTGATGGCTGGAAGGAGTTGGGCCCCATTTAAAATGGCTGCTGCCGCATTCAAGGGGCCATTTTAAGTGCCTGTTATCCTACTCTGGCTTAGAGCTATAATTTGAATGAATGTGAAGCCAACAAAAATGTTAGTTTCCAATACAAATCTGTTCTGATTTGGGGATTCATCCGAGTCCCAACAATGCGTAAAGTACTGCGGAATGAGAGGTGATACATTGTGGAAATGTGAGATATGAATTTTATATTTATTACTGACTTGGCAGGGTGCTTTTCACATCACCATTCTGGTACAATTTTGATTAGATTTTTATGCTGAGCATTGGAGAAACACTGCTCGTGTGTACGTAATTCTCTTTCCCTATTGTGCATCCCTTCTCTGATAAGGAGAACTCTGTGCTGATGAGACAGGGTTGACAGTCATCGCACTGTAATGATACAGTTCAGACAATGCCATTAGAAACTTCCTCTGCCAGTGTGGAGGATGTGTGTTGACATGGAGCAGAGTGCCACTAGCAGTGGGAGAACAGGTAAGTTTCTGTCTCGCCCAACTCTTCTGCAAGAGTTTGTAAGGGTGACAGTAGTTTCTGTCATCTTGCTGTGTATGGAGGAACTTGTTCAATGGTTCTCAGCCCATGGGTCGATCTCATTTGTCATAAATTGTTGTCTTGTAATGGATTTTGTTTACTCCCAGCATGTTCTGGCTCTGAACTAGCATTGGAAGCAGGTAAAATTCATCTGCAGATGGAGTGCTGTCTGTTCTCTCACAGGTATTTGCTTTAGATGGGAAAGCATCAGGGAAATACCCTTCTCTGTAGACTACCTTACAGAGTCAGAGTTCTGGGGCAGAGGTAAATCTGATGTGTGTATTTATTTTTAGTTATTTATGAACCCTTGTCTTTTGTATAGAGCTTTTTACAAGCATTGGTGCATGTATTTCACCTTGCTTTGTTTCAAAAGTAGTACCGTCCCCATTTTATAGCTTCATAAAGAACTGTGTTGTGCGGTTTGAGATGATGCAGAAAGTCTGCGTTAAAACTGGGAACTAAACCCAGACTTCTCAGATTTTTGGTTCAGTGTCCAATACTCAGGAAGAATGAGGAAAAAGGCAGGATGATTTTTGTGCTTATTTAAAGGTACATCTACATATTTTTGCGTTGAATTGGACTGTGGAGATGAACAGCTTCAATGTAGCATTTTTCATTAAGATAATTGTCTTTAGAAGAGGTTTAGAAGGATAAAAATGTAGGGTTTTTTTTTTGCATTTTCACCTCAAACTGCATTGCAATTGTACTGCAGGAATGCACTTCACTTGTGGCATTTGGTGGAATCAAGAGATTTGACTCAGTGTGATCCTGGCAGAGCAAAACATAGGAACAGACTATCTCCAGCAAGTTTATTTACCACAATAAGATTATAAATTGTCATCTGAGCTATAGTAGTTTGACTCTGTGATCTTTCTTCATTGCAGTAAGTAGTAAAATGTTTGCCTAAACTATCAGGAGGTTGCTTGATTCAGTGTTTCTGTGACTCAGCTGGCAAATGGTGACTCGTTGCGGTAACTCAATCGCTTATTTCTGCATTCGTAGCTCTTGAACTGATTTTGGTGGGTAGCTGTTGTTAATGGAAGGCAAACGAAAGGAAAAGCATGGGATTTACCTGGATGTAATCACTGTTCTCTGGGTAGTCTGGATAGAAGCAGATCAGCTCATAGAGCGGATGGCAAAAAGAAATGGAAAAAGTTTTGTCTGTGTCTAAGTTGCTGGCCTACTGAAATAGATCTGTCACCCTCAATGGAGCTGTGTATTTTTATATTCATAGTTTTGGCTGCAAATGGACAAAGCTGAAGGTGCTGTTATATAGGTTAGTATTTTATTCCCAATCCTCCCACAACTGGAAGACTGCCTCTTTGTGGAAAAGGTGCCTTCCCCTTGCTGAAAACCAAGCTGGGCTTCTGGGCAGCCACACACAGTCCATAGCTTCACATTGCCCAACAGTGATGTGTGAAGTCAGGTGGCCCCAGCCTACACAAAATGAACTTGTGGTCTGTGCACAGCCCTTGGGCTGCAGGTCTTCTACCCAAGGTCTAAAACCTTAAATATCCCACATTCAGGGTCTACCTCTTCAGGAGTAAACCATGCTTGTAAAACCACTGGGCACTTACGCTCGCTGATGCAAGGAAGTTGGCGTGCAGTAAGCTGGGGTGTGAGTTGATGGCTCCCCTGCTGTTCTTGACTCTTCTGTGTAGGCATTTTTCATATGCAGTTAAGAGCTGAGCTGCTTCCTCCAGCAGTGTTGAGTAAGAGTGGCTACAGCATGAGTTGGTGTGCAGTGCCCAATGTGCCATCCGCTCAGAGCCCAGCTTGTCGCTCCCTTCCCAGGTTGAACAAGCCCTTGGGAAATGTTTGGATTTTACAGGAGACCGTGCAGGATCAGAGCAGCAGCAAGGTGATGCGGTGGGACTGTGGAGCTGTGAGACCAGCAGGGATGCACACGCCATACCAGACACAGCTGGGATGTGCCAAGCTTAATTGTGCCCCGGTCAAGGCAGGAACATCAGTGATGCAAGTGGAGAGTGCTTATGTGGGGATGGGAAAAGAAGGCCGGGGAATCCTCGGATCACGCTGGGGGCAGGTGGTACCGGTGGGACCTTGCCTCTCCCCTCCCTTTGCCCCACGCTGGCCTTGGCAGAGCCCACGGAGAGGCCGACGGTGCTCGGCGGAGGAAGGAGGGGAGCAAATGCTTCCCGCGGAGGAGCAGAGCTGGCATCTGAGCAGCCTCACCTCTGCCCCACGGGCTCTCACCGGCCCTTCCTGGCTGCCTGCCGCCTCTCTCCAGCTGCCAGCCCCCCGCCCGCTGGCAGGCACCGCATCCCCTGCCGGGCTGGGAGCAGGGAGGAGAGGGGTGGGTGGGCAGCTGAGAGGACCAGCTCCCTCGGGCCCCTGACCCACCCCGGCAGAGCGGCGGGCTGCTCCCCGGCTCCCCGTGTCAAGCGCGTGTTTAAGCTTGTGCTAGTCTCCTGGACACCTTCCCGGTGAGTTTTCCAGAGAATGACTACAGATGAAATGCAATTAGACACAGATGGAGGGGGGGTGGGGGAGGGGTGGGAGATGAGGCGAGTTTGAAAATGGGGGGAGGGGAACGATTAATTGCGAGGCCGTGAGGCAGGACCGGCGTGTGCAGGAGAGATGAGTGCGAGGATCAGAAGTCCCCGCTGGGAAACGCTCGCTGGGCTGGGGCCGGGAACCTGAGGAGGTCTCTGTGCTCTCAGCTGCTGCTGCCGCCGCTGTTGTGGTTGTTGGAGAGCCAGAGGGAAGCAGCAGGCGTGTCTCAGGGATGATTAATCATGTATGGCAGCAGCGAGGAGGGAGGACGCGGTGCGCACACGGAGACCAGCACCTCCCCTAGCCCTGCGCGCCTTTGGCTCGCTGACAGCGATCTCTTCTGCTCGGAAAACCAGCCCCAGAGGAGGGCAGCCAGAGGGGGACCGTGTTTCGCCTGAGCCAAGAGACCGCTTCTTACCCACCTCATCCTCCGGGAACTTTGAGACTTGAGAAACTTAAATCTCCTGGGTCTGGGGAACAATGAAAAAAAAAAAAAAAAAAAGGTGAAAGCAGGGAGTTGAACTAGTCCAGGTGGGAGGAGAGGCAGACCTGACTGAAGGTTTAATTAGTGAGGAGCATGGAAAAAATAAAAGTAGGTTTGGCAACAGCAGGCCGCAAGTGCTTCCCAGTTGGAGAGGTGGGGACAGGGCACAGACCAGTCCAGATTGTTGTTGCAGTCTCTCTTTGCCTCAGGACTTGTCAGCCACCTCTCCCTCCACACCCTGTCAATACCTGAAGGGGGAAAAAAACCAACAAATAAAAACGTAATTTGGCTTTCTTTTGGGGAAAGTGTTTGGGGAAAGCATTTGGTTTTAAATCTTCGGGATCTGACTTTTATTGGCTGTAAAGAAAAGCTTAAGAAATAGGAACCTGCCTTTTTTTCTGTGTGTGTGTATATGTGATTTTTTGCAAGGTCAGAGCCCCACACAAGGTGAGAACGAGAAAGTGAGAATATCAAAAACTTCCAGAGAAGGAGACACGGCTAAACCAGGACCACTGGCAGGCCTGCAACTTTTTACCAGACTCCCCAGTCTATTGGCCATTACTTGCAGTGGTCTGCACACACATCTTCCTCTTCTAATTTCTCCTGCAAGTAGTAGTGTCCCCTTTTTCTACATCCCTCATCAAAGTTAAGGCAGTATTCTTCCCACTATAATTTACAGTCCCTTTAACCTCAAAGACTCCCCTTTCACAGTCTGTAACAGTTCTTTTTGAGAGCTTTTCACTGAAGGAAGGTGTTTGATTGTATTATCCTACCCCTATTTCCCTCTGCTCAAGTTTTTCTCAAACGCCGTTAACTAAAGTGCTGTCTTCTGTCACTGAGGTGGGATCGCTGAGCTGATTTTTGTAAGGCTGCTTGGACTCACTACCTTTATGTTTGCCCCTGCAAGATTGCTAGAGAGTGTTATTTAATGCTTATAAACAGCTCCACTTTTTCCATGTGCCACTTCTTCATGCAATGCAGAGCTGTGGCCAGTATCTGGAATGTACTAATTTCTTTAATTTCCTCCTTGTTTTTCCTTAATCGTTCTAAAATGTAGCTAAGTAGTACTCCACAAAGCTAAATATGGTCACAGAGTAAGAGAGGAGGAGGGCATAGATTGTTCAGAGGTGGGACTGAAATGGGTCTCTCCAGACAGAGTTGTTATGAAATGTGTACTGCAGAGCTATGGAAAGATAGGCTACTGGTGGGGAGATTTACTTTACCTTTGTTTGGCTGTTTTGGGATCCCTGGATTAAAAATAAAAAAAGCAATGCAGTTTTTCAAGCAGAATCAAAACACGTTGGTGGCATCAGAAGCTGACAAATCCAAGAGCTGGAATAAATACTTAATGCTCCCTCCTGTGAGACCTCTGCTCACAGCCAGTAGTCATGGAAAACAGGACAAGACAGATGTGGATGCCCAAGCAAGTGAACAGTACTGCTTCATTCGTTGCTGTTTTGAAGTGAGATGTTTTCCTTTCCTCACCAATTTGCCAAGCTTCCTTTGTGGTTTCAGTGGCCTGGGACAGTAGTGGGAAGAAGGTGCTGGAAGCATCTGGTATGTTGCACCTACGCCAGCCCAGCAGGTCTAATTTTTGGATCTGGGCAGAGCTCCTTTGCTGAGGATGTATGGAGGGGTGTCTGTGCCTTGGCTGAAAGGCCCATCTACTTATTTTGAACGGATGGATTGAGAACAGGTAGAAGAGCAGGAGGGCATCCACAGGCTGGTACAACACAGCTTCATTTGGAACTTTTCCTGAAATGGCTCTCTCTAAGGGCAAGCTGCAAAGGGAGGGGCAGCTGGTGGTCTGTGGCACTTTCTTCATCCACCTGAAGTGGAAATGAACGGAGTGGGGGTCCCTGCAATGTACGTAGTTTAAGAGAGAGGAGGAAAACCAGGGACAAAAGGATGCAAACCAGGGACAAGAGGATATAATTTGCTCACTCAGCTGCTGGATAGGTAGCAAGAGGAATGTGTTGCCAATTAATGTGAGCTATTGATTGCATTTGGACAGAGGTGATGCTGTGGAGGGGAGTAGTGTCCACCTTTGTGCAATTGGACCATCCAGGAGTTATTTAGTCCTTTTTCAGTTTGGGGACCATTTTGGTGAGCCCTCGAGCTTTGTGTTGCCTTCCAGCGGCAGTGCTGGTGGCAGTGGCAGAGTCCCTGGGGACTATAGCCTGTGAAAGTGGGGGTGGGCAAGATTCCCCCATCTCAACTTGCACCTTGGGAGCCACCTGGTCCCCTCCCCTGCCGGGGGATGCTTTCCACTGTGTAAGGGGAGCTTTTGGAGCAGCCAGGGGCTGGCTGCCAGGCTTCCTTTAATTCCCCCAGCTGGCAAACAGGAGGCCTGTGTCGGTTGCCGGGGCAATGGCGGGAAGCTGTGTTAGTTTAATGAAGCATTGGGAAGGCTGCTGTTTATTTCAGGGGCGCGGGGGCTCTCTCGTCTGCCAGGATGCTCTGCCGGGATGGAGGGGCTGCTGCCAAAGGACTCCTAGGCCATGACTGCCATGCTCTTCCCCTCGACTGCTGCTCTCAGCCCTTCACAGGGAGCAGAGGCCAGCATCCGAGCCATCCCTCAGCATAGCATGTCTGTCTCCTCCCCTTCCACTTGAGCATAGCATTTTCAGTGCCATGCTGTCAAAGTTGTCCTCTTCCAAAAGTGCCTGCTGTTTCCCAGTGAAGACCCCCCCACCAGTCCCACTCTTGTGTTGAGGACCCAGTCCTCCTCACCTTAGGCAGGATCGCTCCCTTCCTGGATGTCCCTTCCCATTCATTACCCACTTGAGGTACAGTGGTTACCTGATTGGGGTGTTGAACTTACTCCTTTATTTAAGCAAATGAAGACTTGAAGCATCAATGTCTTCATAGTAAAGGTGACCTACAAAGGAGGGAGGAGAAGAATGAAGAGGGGGGAAGGGGGAAAGCGCCTTGCGTTATTCCCCTTTTCTAGTGTCTCTTTTTGGTTTAAAAGGGATCTAATGGGGGGCTTGGGCTTTTTTATCCTTCTTTGCTTCTTTTCTTCCCAGCGTGTTATTTCAAATACAAAAGGATTTCTGGTCTTGTTTAACCTCTAGGGGGGAGGGGGAATTCGATGCACAACTTGAGCGCTAATAGGCTTATGACTATTCAGATAAAACTTCATTAACTGAATGTTTTAAAAAATAAGCCCTACTCAGACCTGTTAAAAATCAAGAGAGTGTAAATGGGTGTGAACAAACAAATACTAGGTGGAGAGGTTGTCTTAAAGTTCAGTTAGCCGTGTCCATTTAATAAAAGGCTAAGAAAAAGCCTCAGGCCACAGACTGATGAATTTTCACACAAAAAAAAGGTGAAATAAGGCTATTGTCTTGCAAAGGAAAAAAAAAAAAGGCCTTTTCATATGTGAAAAGAGAGATTTGGTGAAGATACACGAACAAAAATGCACCTGAATTTTTTTTTGCCTCTTCTCCCCTCCCCCCTTTTTTTCTGGTTCCCTTTTAAAATACCATATAAACAAATGCTGTCTTGGATGTTGCTTCCTCAGTTGGTGTAGCAGAGCATCCCCTGGTCCTGCAGGAGCAGCTTTCCACGCCAGCCCTTGCAGGACAATGTCCCCCTCTCCCCGAGCACAGCGGCACGTTCCGTGTGCCCGTGCCCGGGGTGGCAGTGTCCCGAGGGGGTTTGCAGGCTGCCTTTGCCAGCCCTGCCATGCGGATGGAGCACAAGGAGCCGTCTCTCGGCTGAAGCCCACATCAGCCCAAACTCTCCGACGCCCTGTTGCTAGCCCGCCTCTCTGGCCCGTTTCTCCCTGTATGTGCGAGTCTCATGCCCTGTGGATGGCTGGTAATTAAAAAAAAACTGTGGAGGGGGATATTACTGAGTTAACCGTAGTTATTTTGTGAGGCTGCTGGGAAGGGGGGAGAGAGATCTATCCCCAGGGAAAGCTGCACTGACGAGGGGTGGGGGGGAGAAGGAGGGAGGAGGAAGTGGGGGCGAGATTGGCAGGTGACTGCCAGCTCCGAGGAGATGACAGCGGCAGCAGCTCCGCCAGTCCCACTTGAACACTGCACTGCAGGTACTGGGTTAATGGGTGGGAAGTGGTGAAGAAGAATATCAGGGTGGGTGGCTGGAGGGGAGGGTGTTGGCGTGGGGGAGTTGATTTCTGTTAAACGCCAAGATAGAGATGACACTCTATATACATTGTAATCATTAGACTTCATTCCCAAGAATGTTTTCCTTCATGTAATTTTTTTAAATGCAGAGAAAGCTTTCCCCAAACCTGACAGTATTCTACCTACAATCACTTACCCCTTGCCAAATACTACCATGCTCTACAAAAAAGGTCTGAAATGCTGTACTATTTTTGACCATTTCATTTGGGTTATTTGTAGTGAAATTTTAATTTTTAAGGTGCTAGGAATAGGCTCCTCAGTCCCACATCATCTCCATGTAGCAAGGCCTTTTTACTGAATGTGAGACTGCATTACAATCTAAACCTCACAATTTTCTTGTTTGATGACATTGACTACCCAACTAGAAAATTCATGTATCCTCCTTTTGCAGGACTGGCAGGTTAGACCTAGACTGAAGTCCTGATTGACATCCGCAGACAGCATTCTTGCTCATGCTCATGCTCACTCTCTCTCTTGCTCTCTCTCTCTCTCTTTTTCCCCTGCGCTCATGCTCTCTTTTCCCCCTCTCTATTCCCTTTTGTAGGGCAAAACATCTGTTTGCAAAGGGCTGAGGACACGCACTGCACAGGGAGATAAAAGCAAGGAGCCCTCATCCCATGTAAGAGTTCACAGATCTGTAACTCAGGGGGCTGGCAACAGGGTTTGAAAAGGGTTGAAATCCTGTCTTTCTCCCTTCTCATATATTTGAGTTTGAAAAACAAAACCAACTGGGGTTATCTTAGATGTGCAATATTGAGGATTAAGATGTCAGCTTTGCTATCAGCTTCATTCTTTGTGCACAAAGAGAGAAAGAGGATCACAGATTTGCACCTAAGCTACACAGAGTGATGCCAGTGACTTGGTTTATCACAGTGGAGGAAGCTCATGTGTTTCCCTGCCCACTACAGCAGAGTTAAGCCTCAAGGGCCTTACACAAACAGTGCCTCGGTTGGAGTCCTATCCTTTCCCTCCCTGCAACAGAAGCCAAGTTTAAGGAATTGGCTGAGAGTTCAAGGCGCACATATGATTGTAGACCTTCGTGGTACAGATAGCAAGGAGAAGAAGCTTCAAAAATGTTCCTATCCCTTTCTGCCCCAGCAGCAACAGCAGCCCCCCTGTAAAATATTTAGCTGTAAAAATATGCCTTTTCTTTTTGACCTGCCATGATGGTGGAGAGGGCCACCACCTATGCCTGTGCACCTGTGTTGTTACAGATTTTAGTCTCGCTAAGGTGTTCTCAGCTGTGAAAACAACTGGTGGGCTGGTCTAAACATCCAGTTTGACCTAGAACTCAGGTATCATACTGGTTCACTTATCAGAAACACCTGCAACAGAAGGGGCAAACCCCGTTTGATTTTCCAGTACTGACATAAGTACACTGATTTACATTACATGGAGATACATATTTTGACTGCTTGACAAAGAAAATCATGCCCATGACAGCTTCTTGTCAAGCAAGTAATCCTACTAAATGGAAGCATGACCAGCATCATCCGTTTTTGAGGTCTCTTCTGCATGGTAATTTCCAGAGTCCTGGTATGGCCAGTTTTAGGGAACTGTGTTTTTAATCTGGTGACTACCTGCAGTCTTCACTGAACAGCACTGGAAGCATTGGGCACTTAGCAGCTTTGAAAATTACATCATAGGCATCTTAAATGTGCTTCTCAAGCTTGCATTGGTTTTAAAGCTTAGCAGCTGGCCTTTTGGCCATATATATAGATCACACACACTCTGACTTGCTTATCAGGAATGGCAGTTAGTTGAATGCAAAGAAAACATTTCTCTCCTGCCTTCATCTTCATCTCCTGTTTTCTGCATGGAATGAGAATCTTGGGGATGCTCCTTGAGCTGGACCATGAACCCCCTGGCCTGTCAGTTTTGCTAGGGGTGGAAGGGACTTGCTGTGTAAAGTGCTATCTGCTCTTCAGATGCTTGCACTACAACCTGCTATATTTTCACTGTTCCTGGCATGTGGCAGCAAGAGTTTTAGATGCACGAAGCCTTGCTTGGGGGTAAGGGGGGCTGGGGGAAGGCACCAGCAGAAGACACAAATGAAACTGCTAGTTTAGAGCTCACAATTAACAGGACTGAGATTTTGAGCAAGTCTCAGGGTAGTGGGAACGGGTAACACAAAGCCAGCACTGGGAGCTCATTTTAATTTCAACCATCTTGTGCGTGTGTAGTTGTCTGTCTTTGTTTAAAGAACTTGGCCTTCAGGTAGATTTTATTTGGACGGCTTGCTTATCCAAAGAACATTAATGACTTTCCTTGAGGAGTTGCAGCCAGTACCTTTGCACCCTGGTTCTCCTCTAGCCCTGTTTTCTCTTTTCCATAATCTCCCGGTGCCCGGCAGCAAGCCTTTAGGGTACATGCGCAAGCAAAAGGAGCTCGAGTTGGGGAATTAATATTCCTGGAACATAACACCAGCAGCATGCACACGCTGAGGAGAATATTAGAGCTATTAGCGGTGGGAGTTTGGAGTGCATGCAATATCTAGATGGAGAATTCAGTGTGATTAATCTGCCTCTAAGCAGCAGCCTCCGGGCTTTGGGAATTCTGTGGCACGTTTGAAATCAGAACTTTTTTTAATTACCTTTCTGCATCAACAAAACAATTGCAGTTGTGTGAAAATAAGCCCATTCAGTCCCTGCCCTGTCTCTGTTCTTTTTTTTTTTTTCCTTTTTCCTTTTTGGATGAGGCATGCTGCTGGAGGCCTGAGTATTCACAGTCCCGGCAGCTCTGACAGCATTTTGCACAAGTGCAGAGGGACTTAACCTGGGAGGTTTGGCCAGCCTCCAAGTCAGGTAATTGCATCCTGGGCCAAGCAGGAGCAAGCCCATGCTAGTCAGTGTGTATGTCTTAGATTCCTTGCTCTTTCCCCTTTTTTTTCCTTTTCCCAGCAAAAAGTGCCTCCCCTTCTCCCCCATTCACCCCCTCACCTTGCATCCTGGAGTGTTGGCAGCCATGTTGTCTCCCCGCCACAGGCAGGTTGAGAGAGATTCCCCGAGAGAGGAGTGGGATAAACATGGAGGTTTCCTCTCATGCAGTCAGCAGGGTGGAAAAAAATAGATAAAAAAATGAAAGGAGTCGATATAAAAATGGTAGTAAAGTTGTGGCCAAAAAGAGCAAGACTTGCTGAAGGATATGAGATTGGATGGGGACCTCCCTGCTTGCAATTCATACCTTTTCCCTCCCTCAAACAAGCAGAGGCAGGAGAGTTTATACCATCCATTGCAGCCTGGCTTATTGCTGTACTGGCATGGAGACACTGTAAAACAACAGGGGAAATCTTCCCTAACGCTGTGGCTCTGCCAGGGCTGGGATGATGCCCCAAGGCACTGGGATTCAGAGTCGATGTGGGAACAGAGGCTCTTGCCATGGAGCAGCTCCAGCCTGGAAGACCATCTTCTGGATGCCTGGATTTTATGCTGGAAGCCCATCGAACTGCTGGGGTACAGAAGTTTCTGACAAGTGTCTTGGGTTTCCAGTGCTGGTGCCAGTCCTCTGGGGCACCTCAGGCACTCATGGGATGCTCCCCCCCGTCCAGCAGCAGTGAGTTGGGAATGTACTTGCCAGCTGGTTCGTGGCAGGGATCTGGATTGCTTCCTCCTCGCTTCTTGCTCGCTCCACATACAGATTTCCCTCCTGCTTCACTGGCAGGTTGCAGAAAGGGCAGGCTACGATAGTAGTGCTGTTTTCTCCTCCCTTCCAGGTCAACATGGCAATGGGAATTGCTTTGTAGGTCTTGATGAGGGCAGGGATGGAGGTTGGAGGGAGGAGTGGACACACTGTGAGGATCACAAGCTGTCTTCCTTTTGGCTCTGCAGTTCCAGTAACTTCATAAATATAACGTCTGCAATTAGCACAGTTTAATTTTTTTAAAATTTTATTTTTAATTTCATTTGGCTGTGGCTGTGCCCTTGACTTATTCCTCTGAATTCCTGGCCTTCAGGCATGATTAGCACAGTGTAAGTGTTTGAGCTGCCTGGCTTCAAAAGGTGAAAAAAAAAAATCCAATTTGAACACAAATAACAGATTTTTATTTTTTTGGACTTATTTACTGACTTGTTTAAGGTGGTGTTGAATTTTGAGAAATTGATGTCAAAAAAAATACACCAGCTGAATAAACAAAAAACACCCCCAAATCTTACAACTTTCCAGGTCACATTAAGCCAATAGCTACTTAATAAGCCTTTTTTTTTCTTCTAGGCTTCATTTCAGAAATGACTACAGAAGTCTTATATCATCAGCTTTTGCTCCCAGAGCAACATCCGAGCATTGCCTTGTATCGGGAGTACATCAAAGTCTCCTGGCCTTTCTTTCATCTACCCCAGTCTGTCTTCCCCTCCCCAAGGCACCTAAAACCTAAAAATACACTAGGGAATTGAAAACTCCACTCTTTTCCCTCTTGCCTTGCTTAGGCCTTACATATAACTCTGTTACCTTTAGTCTAACCACTTTTACTCGAATTGTGGTTTACTAGTGGTTTCAGATCCTCAAGTAGGGGGAAAAAACTCCCAAGTGCCCACTGATGAGCCTTACCTCTGCCTGGCCCACAGCTCCCAGACCTCTGGCACGGAGTTCTGTTCACTCTGCGTGGCCCTGCTTGCCCGCTGACTCTCAGCGCTGCCATCCCTGTGTGTCTCAGGTACAACACACACCATATGCCTCTTTCCATCCAACCCTGCAGTCCCCCTCTGCCGTGCCCCCTCCAGCCTCTCCCGTGGCCACTGCCATCCCTTGATCTTCGTCCCAGCGCCTCATCCTGCTGCAGTCCCGGCAGGTCCAAAGGGGCCACGGCAAGTGGTTCTGTCCCAGAAGGGCTGCTGGTGCCTGTGCTGCGCTGGAGGATGGCGCCTGGGCTGGCGCTTGCTGTCTGTCCTGCCCAGGCCGCTTTTAAAAGGTATTTCCACCGTGGTCACAAAGTTTATTTGTGCAGAGAAACCACCAAAAAAAACCCCGCAACCCCCCCCCCACACACACACGACAGAAAAGGGAGTATGATTTATATTTTGAAAAAAGGAAAAAAAAAAAAAAGAAAAAAAAAAGCCATTTTCTTGGCCAGCCATTTCCTGAGTTCCCTTTGTTACTACTGCAGATATGTGTTTGAATAAGAGCCTTTTCCCCTCCCCTCTCCTATTCCTCCCTGTTCTACCCTGCAGTGAAGTCACAATCCGGCGTTTGTGGGCTCTGTGTGATGTCAGAGACTCGGTCTTGTGACTTCACCGGCGGGCTCAAGCAGAAGGTGCAGACGAGGCTGAGAGAAGAGAAAAAAAAAGCCCCCTCCTCTCCTCTTCCCTCCCCCCCCCCCTCCACCCTCTCGGTTTATAAAACCAGTAGCTGAGATAAATCGGAAGGGGGTGGGGAGAAGCAGCAGGGAAAGCTGAGAAAGATGCCAGAAAGGTACAGTAAATGGGCTTTATCTCTCTCTCCCTCTCCCTGAAAGTTGAGAGTGGAAAATTGCCCTGCAGAGGCCAGCTCTCGCCGACCACGCGCGGCGGCGGCGGTGGCGGCCGTGTGTCTGCGGCGCCCTGTGCGTGTCACCCGCCCCCGCGACGCCGCCGTGCCCACCCGGGCTGCCCGCGGCGGGGTGGGGGGCTGGCGGCGGGCAAGGGGGGCTCGGGGGCGGCGGGGGCAGCCGGAGCCTGGCGTGGCTGGGCACGGCGAGCCGCTCGCCTTGTCCCTTTTCAAAGGCCCCAGCTGTTGGCTGCTCGCTGCAGTCTGGCTCCTGCGAGACCGACATAAATGGGTTATGGGGTTTATGCATATGCGGGGTGTGTGTGTGTGTATATGTGTGTGTGTGTGTCCCTTTTCTTCCCCCTGTATCTCTCCTTGATGGTTTGTATTTTTTTTTTTTTCAAATTTTGTTTTGGTTTTGGATGTGGTTGTTTGGGTTTTTTTTTCCTTGCTCTGCAGGCTCAGAGTAGCACGGGGGTGGATGGGGAGGGGGCCTGCCATTCCCCCATGATGTGTGGGTGCATCAGGAGGGAGAAGGGCAAGGCCTCAGGGTCACATTCTCAAGGGCTCTGAGATATGATTTCTTCTTTAATATCTTCATTTTGGGGGGGGGTGTTGGTGATTGTTGTTGTTTTTTTAACTGACAGCTGCACAATAGCAATGTGAGTGCACCAGCAAAGAGCAACCTAAAAAATATTTTTAAAAAATAAAAATTTAGAAAAAGGGGGAGGAGGAAAACGGGGGGGGGGGGGGGGGGGGGGGGGGTTAGCTTGCCCCTCCCTTCTTTGGCAATTTTTTTTTCCCTGTGTCAAATTTACTGTACACTTGAGATTTTGGACAAAGGTGGGGGCAGTGGGTGGGCTGCTTTGAGTTTTGTGATATAATATGACTGGAGCAAGAGAGTAAAGCACAGACAATTAAGGATCAGCGCGAGGGCTTTGCTCATTCAGTCTGTTGAGGAAGCCGTCATTTTGTGTTAGTGTGCGTGTCTGGAGGAGGAAGGATAGTGGAGAGTGACAGTGGAAGGATGCCTAATGTTGTGGTGTATTTGTACTTGCTAAATGCCTGCTCCAGGAAAGGAGGGCTTCAAAAGAAAGGGATGAGCGAAAGGGGGTCCTTCTGAATTTGCCCTTTGGTGAAGCCACTTCAGACTGCGTTCTTGCTGCTGGGAATGTGATGTTTTGTTGCCTCCATGGAAGGGGAGGGCTGGGAAACGAAAAGGGCAGGTGTCAGGCAGGCTCCTTGCTGCCACCGCTCTGCCTACGCATCTCACCCCGATCACCCCGATGACCGGTGGCTTCTCTGCTGCTCTGATTCATGAAGCTCCTGTGAAAAGCACCGCGTCCCGACTGTCTGCAGGGCCAGGCTTCTCTCCACTCCCGGGTCACCTGGGTCTTGCTGCTGCACTTCACTCCTAAAGACCCAGAGCACCTCCTGCTTTTGTAGTTATTTATTTCTTTATTTCAACTACTGGACCCTGGCTGTCCTCTGCCAATATGTTTCAAGGCTGATGAATAGCACCCCCTGCAGTTATAGAGCTGATCTTTTGTAGCACAGATGTATAATTAATTGTGCAGCACTTTTGCAGTCTGAACAGGCAAGTGGATTCTTGGAAGACACCCATGTACTGCCACCTGCTTCTCAGAGCCCCAGCTCCACGGCCCTTGGGGAAGGGACCTGTTGGCCACAGCTTAAGAGCCTCTGTCCTACTGGAGTGATGTGAAATGGGATTTGAATCCAGGTTGTTGGTGTAAAAGCCAAAAAAGCTACAAACAGCCTCAAACCTAACGCACTGCTGCACCACAGGACTCCTCTCCTCTGCCTCTGCTCCAACATGAAAGAATTTCTAGGCATTTTTGCATCTCTGTTCCATCACAATGGTCATGTTTAGGGATTTTTTTTTCCCTTCTTTTTTCTCTCAGAGGGGAAGTAAGGATTTGTAAGTTTGTAAAGCACTTCGAAGATAAAAATTGTCTCTGCAGAGTTACTGTCTGGTGGCTTGTCTGAGTCACTACCTAGCTTGTCTGGGAAGTGAAACCTAGAATCACCCTACAGACCACTTGGAGGATCAATTCAAAAGAACCATTGAGGTTTCCTCCTTTGGACCTCTGGCTCTAGGGAGAGCATGAGCAGGGTGACCAGGTGGGAGTGGACACTGCATGTGAGTCTGGGAGGTGGGGGGTGATGAGTGAAATGCACCCTGCAAAACTGAGGGCAGAGGACACTGGGGATGTGATTTAGCTAAGATTAGATACAGAAGTTATTTTAAGCCTCATTATTTTGCCTGGGTACGGCAGGATTGTCCCCTACGGGGCTTTCCTCAGTTTTTTATCTACACCTGCTTTTAAAAGCAGAAAACAGTGGAGAAAACCCTTTCCTTTGATTTCTCTTCAGCTGGGGACATCCATCGCCCAGGACTGTAACCATAGGTGTTCAGGTTGAGGAGAGATGTGCATCACCTCAGCCCCATGCTAGGATATGAAAAGATTAAATCTCTTTCCTAAGCAAAGTGGAAGGTCCCCAGGTGTCTTCTCTCAGGCTCAGAGATTGCAGTGGGAGAAGGAAGCAGGATCCAGCTGGGTAAGAGACCTCATCAAGAGGATAAAAGCATTTAGGGTAAAGGACAGTCTGTCTTCCTGAGTAGGGGAAGTAATCAGTGAGGATGTGCGAGGGTCTCTCAAAAAGCCCTAGGCAGGCAATGTCAGAAAAGAGTTTCCAGGCAATGGTGAAGGGGAACGAGCTGAAAGCGTTAATGAGTTCTACCCACCCCCCACCCCATTTCTGTTAATATATTCCCTTTCTTGTAACCACAACTGCTTTTTGTCTTTCTTTTCTATGTGGTTTTTTTTTTTTTTTTTTAACTTGTGTCCCAATGAAAAGGACTGTTAAGGAAACCCCCTACTTACCACCTGAGGCTAGCTGCTGACTTACTGTTTTTTGAGAGGAGATAATGCAAGCTGATTATAAATAGGGTGACTACCCTTTTTCATCAATATTAGGAGTAAGCTGACACCTTGATCTTTAGCCTGTGGAATGAATCACGCTGTAAGAGTTGTTACTTTTGGAGAAGAGTGGTCATTTCTTCTCTCACATTATGCTTCCTACTATGAAAAGGCTTGGCCCTGATGAGGGGATCCTTGAGCTGGGGGCAGGTACCCCAGGGAATGTGATATTTCACTCCGGTGAAATGCTTCAGTGTAACCAATGTCTCATCATTAAAACTGGGTTCAGCCAGGGTTGTCAGGGGATGACCTTGAACACTGCAGCCCCTCCCTGCCCAATGCTGCTGCTTCTTATTGAAAGTGTCAGTGTAGGGATAGTTTGTTTTTATATTTGGAAGTTTGGGCTATTTCCTAAACTTGCTAAATCCGGTGGAGACTTACTAAGTTGGTAGGTTGACATGAACTGTGCTTGCTGAGGTGTCTGTTCTTGCTTCTGCTGTCCTAAGAAGTGCTGACCTTATTTTCAGAGCCCTAATGGAACTGACAGTATTTTGTTTAGGTCTAATTACTCACACCACATTTACAGAGGTTAAATGGGAGACCTTCAGTCCTAAACATCTCTCAGGACAAATGTGAGTGCCAGCAGGATTCCCAGCTGCAGAAGATATTCATTTCAAAAGGAATGATGAAAGCCATGATATGTAAGCAGAGGTTTTGTTAGTTTGAAACTGAAGTAGGCAACTGGAAGAATCCCTCAAATCTTGAAACAAAACAAAGTTATTTAAGATCTTACTACATGGCTTGGACTCTCAGAAGATAGATTTGTCCAGCCTTTAAAAATTAAAGACTGATTTTCTTAACTGAGGGCACTTGTGTCTTTGTGTCTGTTACCTAATAGCTTTTAAAGCATTTCATCACTTGGGTTAGGTAATGTGAATAAAAATATGCTACTTTTCCCCATCCCCAGATATGTCAGTAGTGTTCATAAATAGTGGAATATGTTGCGTTCAAAGTTTTAAGTTCTGTATGCTCTCATGTGCCCTATCCTGATCTGGATTTGAGCACAACTTTAAAGTAATGCAGGGCACTAAAATAAGACATTAATATATTTTGAAATGTAGAATTAGAGTGTTTGAGCATTGAATAAACTTCAATGAGTCTCGAGATACAAAGTAATTAAAGTGGTTGTGTTTGAAGTAGGTTTTTTTCCCCATCATGTTTTGTTAGCAAGAGGAGATACATAAGTAAACTGTGGTGGAACTTTAAAAATATTTTCAATAAGCCAATCTCTCAGATGAATCAGGACCAGAGAACAACATTATATGTAACAAAAAAACCACAGAAGCTGATTTCTATGATAAGAAGTTAATGAGATTTCATGCAATGTCTATCTTTAGTGGACCCTTAGGTTTCTACTACCCAGTGTAAGTACAGACTTCTTACCAGATGAATATAGAAGACTCTCTTGATTTTGGTCCAGTCTGATGCTTCTGTGTTGGCCTCTTGCTGCTTCAAGTTCTTCTTATGTGCTGTTTCATGTGCCTGGAATTCTGGAGCATGGTAGCAGCAAGGTGACTGGAAGAACTAACGCTTTTCCTTCGGGGACCTTTTTTTTTCTCTCCTGTTGGCACAGCTGAGATTCAACAGCTATTGCATACATCAGGGAGGAAGCCAACAGGGAGCCAAGTAAGAATCAGAACTTTAGTTGCCTCTAAAATTTGGAACTATATGTCATGGGGATTTGAGCTTGTTAAGCCCAGAAATTCCCACTTCCCTGTAGGCAGAAAAAGCCACCCCAGCAAATGAAACCTCTGTAAAGGGCTAGCAGAAGTAAGAGAGAAAAAGAATCCCTTTCTGTAAAATACTTTCAGGCAAGGCAGAGTTGGTTTTATGTAAGATCATTTAAAAAGACAAGTTCTAATATTTGAATTTCTACTTTTATTTAGATATGCTTAGCAATTCAGATAATGAAGATTTATTGATGGTCTTTTCTGTCTCGTTGGAGACAGTCTTGCTGGAGAATCATATTTGTATGGCTTTCTGTTTTAATTTCCACCTTTATTACTCTGGGCATCTGCATGGAAATGTGGTTGGCTTTTCCTCAAAAGTTCAGCTTCTGTTGTTTCTCGTTTTTTCTGCTGGACTCAGATTCTTTTGTCTGCAGCATCACAATCACTTTCACACAACTAATTCTATTCTGCCAGAAGCAGCTTTTTGGCAGGAAGCAAAAGTAAGAAGCCGAAGAAGCAGAGGAGGTCTTAAGGTACAAAGATCTTATTTTCATGAATCAGCTCTTTGTAATGGGAAGATGAAAAGGTAGAAGTGTTGCAGTGTTTTAGTTTTTTCTCCTGCTATGATTCACTTTACCTACCTTCAGCTGCTTTATCATTTTCCTTCCTTTGAGATGCTCCAAAGTGTTTCAGTCCAGTTGTTGTTCCGTTACAGGAAGAGGCTGTAGGACTTAACACTATGGCTTATGGAGACACTCCCAGTGTCTGGAGGAGAGCAGCTTCCAAGTGATGCACCCAAGACATGACCATCAGTATGCTGAAAATCTGTGCTGTCCAAAATATTTTCCATCAAGCACAGATCCTTTGGCAGTCTTAAGGGGAAAAGTTAAATATCAGTGAATTAATGAGAGGAGAGCCATCCCTGTCTTTGCTGCACTTCCTTGGAAGACATCTGGTACTGCTTTTCCCTTATGTAGGGTCAGATGTAACACTTTTTATCTGAAGTAAAAGAAATAGGAGGAAGGTATGGGAAATCCTGGGGCTGGGTAGGAAGAGAGGTAGGAAATGTTAATGAGTGTAGCCATGCTGATGTCTTTCTTGGGGAAAAAGAAACAGGTGAGCTGCCCTTGCTTTACACTTGCTTAAAGATGTAGCTGTCCTACCGTGAATATAAGTTTCAGTCCCTGGCTGCGTGACCTGTAGGTGCCCAATCTTGCTGTCATGTTTTGTATTATCTATCTTCAAGGTAGTTGCTAATGCCCATTCCCATAGCATCTGAGAGCCTCTAGATGAAAGCTGTAAAAGTGCAGTGGTGAGCCTGTGCATGACATGAAATTGTGTAACAGGGGAAAAGATTAGGATAAGGGTAATACTTTGAGGGGACTGGTGCCATGTATGTGAGAAATCTTCGTGCCTGACTCTTCGGAGGCTTCATTTTCCTAGTGCTGCATCAGCTGTGAAACCTTTTGTAATGAAGAAGAAATCTCTCAGAGGACCCCACCAGCTGCATTCAGAAATCATGTTTCCTCTAACAAACACTGGGGTGCTCAGAGCCTTTCCAGCATATGTTACCTGCAAATTTGTTCTCAATCCCCTATTCTGCATCACTTACTGTCCTCTCCCCTTCTAGGCAGAGGGAGCTCAGTGAGAGTGCGAAGATGAGAGGTGGTTGAGGTCAGGAATGGTGTCATCCTTCTGTTCCCCCTCCAAGCTGCTAATGTATGCTTCTGGAGAGCCACATGAACTGAGTAATTACTGAATTACAGCTAGATCAGAAGTGGTGACCTCAAAGACAGAAAGAGACTCTCCATCTCCATTTGTCAGTCCTCTTGGGGTCAGAAGGACAATTTTTCGCTGGGATCTGTGAGAGAGGGGAAAGGGAAGTGCAAGGTAAGCCTTACATTAAGGCATAACCGGGAAAAAATGTTTGCTTTAGCTGTAGCAGAGTTCATGTGCAGTAAGATGCAGCATTTGCCTGCATGTGTGCAATGACAGCACTGGTGGGAGCAGGGGCACTAACCCAGAGGGCTACTCAGGAGACTTCACCTTGCTCAGAATCTCCCATCCATCTCAGAGGAGGGTGCCAAGTCTTGAGGCCATTTTCCTGCCTTATTTGTGCCTCTATCTTCAAAAGCATTTTGACTGGGAGATGGCAGGGAGGACTTCAGGGAGGAAATGAATAGGATTTGGAAAGTTTCTGTTGTGGTGGTACCAGAGTGGCTCTGTACAATTATGACAGAGCTGATTTTCTTGCACTGAAAGCAGAGACTTCAATCTTTCTTATGACTGTGGTGTAGCACATCTGCTGAATTTATAGTACTTACTCTTGGATGATGGAATGTATTTGCTGAAAATTTACATTCAAACCTGTTTAGTTTGTTGTGTTGATTGTAAAATTGATCCTTTAAGGTGTTTTGGGTTTGGGGTTTTTTGTTTGTTTGTTTGTTTGTTTGTAACTATTTTTGGCCTTAAATCCCTGGGGTTTTTTCTTCTTTTCAGAATTGAAGGGTGAGAGCATATAGATGCAACTGAGGACTTTACCCTGAAGTAGTAAAGCTTGCATGGGTGTTAGATTCCCACCCTGATTGTGGGTGTGGGATTGTAGCCCTAGTAGCATGATGAAGTTACTTTCTTCATTAGTCCTAGTCATGTTTTATTTATAATAATTTTTTTTTTTTTGTAACTGGTGGTAGTCAAGTAGGTAGATGTTACTGAACGGCCGAGTCAGAAGGTTGAATTTCTTTCTTCTGGAAAGAAGATGAAATGTTCAGTGGTGAAGGAAAACTTGGCAATGTGAACAAGGTGTACTAATGACAGTGGTTTTTCATCTGGAGTCTGCAGACAGCCAAAAATTAGTTTCTGAGAGAATTAAATTATCCATTAAGTCCAGTGGGGTTGTACGTTGAAGCCTGGTATATCACTTGGAAAGCTGCAAAGGATATGGCGTCTCTATTTGCACGATCTTTTAACTAATATAGTTTTGATAACTTTGTTTACATTCTGCACCTCTATTGACCCTGTGTATTACCAGTGATGCCTCCTGCAATGCAACAGCTGACGATGGCGTGACAATTGCTTGTATTTATAGCGTGAGCTCTTTTAAAACATCATTTTAAAACATCTCAGTTCATCCTTCAAAATCAGCCATATAGTTTTCAAGTTTTTAAATATTTTAAAAAGCAATCCCTGTTGTATTTCCCTTGTAACACCTATAAAGTAGTCATAACAGAGATGGGAAATGCCGCTCTGCAGCAGACGAGAGAGCCAGATATTTCACTGTGTGCATTCACTTATTTTTGGTTCTTTGAGAAATGTTTGACCTGGGAATGGTTGCTGTCCTTGTATTTTTATATGCCTTTTTGAGCATTTTGCAAAACTTTTGCTATTTATGCTGCAACTTCATTTTAGACATTAGTTAAAAAATACCTTGATATAACAAGCTTATCTAGATAAGCCGTGCTCTTATGTATTTATATATACACCAAAGGATTTTACCTTAAGATAAGTTTAAGTTTAGCTCAAGTCAGAGTGCTCTAAGCACTTCTACCTTATAAATCTACATAAAGGATTGACCTCAATTGATGCTTCACTTCAAAATCAGAAAACAGATTTGGAAAACCAAATTATAAAAATCTTATCGAGTTCCCCCACCCCATTACAGCTTTTATCACAGTCCTGGATCCCCAGGGGGAATGCTGGAGCTCTAGCTAAGAGCTCTAACCAAGCTCTTAGCATGCCGTGGCAGTCAACAAGATTAAGGCTGTTTCTGACGAGAGCAACCTTGCGGTTTGTCACGGTGAATATGCTGTCGGAGCCACTTCTCCAGGCGAAGGAAGTGACGACCTCCACCTCCTGTGAGCGAAGCACCGTGCCTGAAACGCCACCTGTGAATGGGCAGTGCCGAGGAGAGCAGGGTGTACAGTGCTATGAGAGCAATGAGGCAGCACCTGTGTGCTCCAGCTGCAATTTCCAGGGAACTGATGCGGCGTACATCGCAGTGTTCTCATCTGGAGGAGAGAAGGCATAGACCACAGCAGTGCCTCAGAAAGGAGCCAGTGCCTCTCGAGACCCAAGACGAGTGAGCAGAAGAGCAACCAAGTCTTTCCTTAGATGCTCCAGGTGCACGATTGCCTGACCAGTGGCTGGGGAGTCCCTAACACCCACGAACTGTTAACTTGAAAGACAAATGGTAGAAGCACGTGTAATTGTTGTGTGCTCTGGTTGTTTTCTCCAGACTACTGGCATCATTTTAGGCTAGATGGAATTTCAGCCAGTCTCCAAATTATTTTTGACAGATAATGCATGGTGTGAGATGTGGTAGTTTGTATTTATTTTTCATAAAAAGCAAGTCACCTGTGGAGGAGCCATCAGTGAAGTTGTCAACTGGCCGTGCTTACAACAGTCCTTCACAGCAGTTCATTCCCTTTGGGATAAGCTCTTGATCAGAGGCCTTCTCTCAGAATACGGCTTGCTGAGGATCTGGGAAACAAAGCTTGGGAAACAGGGCAGTTATTGAAAGTGTCATGTCTGCTCAGTAAAGTTCCTGGCAAAGCAAGTTTTAAATGATGCTTGAGCTTTCTCTGCCCAGCACTTAAGAGCTTCGAAGACTGCCAGCCTTACTGCGTTTTCACGTGAAATGTTCTAAGTGGCAGGAGGAAACTGTAGTGTCCTATAGAGCTTCCTTTGCTGGCATACAGGCTTAAATGAAGGAGGTGATGATTTGACCGGCACTGCATCCTTGCTCTACAGCTGCCCCATCCACCCTTGCCCCCTCACTCTCAAACCCAAAAAGTAGTGAACAATCTGAAAAAAGCTTAATTGTTTCTTCAGCACAGAAGTGCAGCTCAGCACGCGGTACTCCCAAATGCAAGGCCCGTGGGGACTCGGAGGGCTGGCAGTGCCACTTGCGCTGGCCCGAGAGGCTCTGTGCTGGCGGTGCGGGGCCACGAGAGCCCGGGCACCGCCGCCTCCATGTTGTTTCCTCAGATCCCCGGCGGCTCCCATGAAGCGGCTCCGATTCGGGGCCCGCCCAGCCCCGGCGTGCGGCCCGACTGCCGCCTCGAGGCGTGCTCCGGGGCTCCGTGCCGGTGGACGGGCGTCCCGGCCGCGCCGTGCCTGGCGGGGAGGCTGGGCAGAGACAAGCGGGCAAACGGAGCAGAGCCGGCTCTTAAAATGACTTGGGGGCGAGGGCGGAGTGCTGCCTGGTGGGTGGGAGAGGGGCCGACAATTGATGTGGAGGAGAGGGAAAGGGGGAGGAGCTTGTCCGGGGGCCCGGTGCCCGCCGGCGGGGTGGGGAGTGCGTTAGCACGCCTCGCACCACGTGCTCAGACCGCGCGGGAACGGGGGGGGGTGTGTGTGGGTGTGTGTGGGGTGTGTGTGGGTTGTGTATGGTGTGGGTGGTGTGGGGGGTGTGTGGGGGGGGGGTGTATGTGTGGTGTGGGGTGGGTGCTGTGTGGGGTTGTGGGTGTGTGGGTGTGTGTGGGTGTGGGTGTGTGGTGTGTGTGTGGGGGGGCTGTGGGGTGTGGGGTGTTGGTGTGGGGGTGTGAGGGTGTGTGTGGGGGTGGGTGTGGGTGGGGTGGGTTGTGGGTGGGGTGTGGGGTGTGTGTGGGGTGGGGTGTGGGTGTGTGGTGGGTGTGTTGTGTGGGGTGTGGGTGTCTGTGGGTGTGGGGGGGGGTGTGGGTTGTGTGTGTGGGGGGGTGTGGGTGGGTGTGGTGTGTGTGGGGGGATCGTGTGTTTGTGGGTGTGTGTGTTGGGTGGGGTGTGGTTTTTGTGTGTGGTGGGGGGGGGGGGGTGTGTTTGGGTGGGTGTTGTGTGTGGGTGTGTGTGTGGTGGGTTGGGGAGGTGTGGTTCGTGTGTGGTATGTTGTGTTGGGTGTGTGGGTGTGTGTGTGTGGGTGTGGGTGTCGTGTGGGGGGGTGGGTGGTGTCGTGTGTGTTGTTGTGTGTGGTGATTGTCGTGGGGTGGTGTGTGATGTTGTGGGTGTGTGTGGGTGTGGTGGGTGTGTGTTGGGTGTGTGGTGTGTGGGTGTGTGTGGTGTGGGTGTGGTGGGTGGGGGCGCGGCGCGGCGGCCTCCTTTAAGCGGCGCGTGTGGTGGGCGGGGCGGGCGGCTCCCTCACCACGCCCCCCCACCTCCACTCTCGCGCGCGCCCAGCGGGCGGGGCGGAAGGCACGTTCCCTGCTGGAGGGCCGCGGCGGCCACGCGCCGCGCTCCCCCTCTCTCCACCCACCTGGCCGGCCGGGGGACCCGCCCGCCTCGCGCCGGCCGTTCCCGCTGGCCGGCGCCGCTGCCTCCAAACCGCCCTGCCCGCCGCCATTGGCGGCCGGGGGTCAGGTGACCCACGTGTATTGCCGTGTCTTGTGTCGGTGGTGTGTGTGAGGGTGTTGTGTGAGAGCGGTGGGGAGAGGGGGAGGAGGGGATGGAACCGGACGCCCCCGCGCCCCGCCCGGCCCCCGGCCCCGCCGGCCCGGTGCGAGCCGCCCCCGACCCCGCCCGGCCCCGCCCGGCCGGGCGGAGGCGGAGGGCGCCCGGGCACGGCGGAGGGGGGGGGGTCTCAGGTAAGGGGCGGTTCGCTCGGGCTGTGGTCGGTTTGTTGTGTGGTGGGGATTGGCCTGGGGAGGGGAGTGTGAGCTCCGGGCGGGGAAAGCGGAGGAGGATAGCAGCCTTCGCCTGGGGCGTGGGGAGGGCATGTGAGGGTCTCACGTGAGTTGGAGGCGAGCTGCTACGACGGGGGGGGGGGGCTTGTGAATGGGGCTCTGGGATAGTGACCTTACTCATGTCCCCTCCCTCCTTTTTTTTTTTTTTTAAACCTCATTTTTTTAAAAAAATTTTTTTAATTTTTTTATTTAAAGAAAAAATAAAAGTTTGTTTACGTGTGTTCGGGACGCCCTGGGCTTGACGGTGGGGGTGGTGCAACTGTTTTCCTGTCCCGGAAGATGTTTTTTTTTGCAAGAATGGGAAGGTTGTTGTGGGGGGATTGGTGTTTTCAGTGGAAGAGAAAACGATTAAAACTGTGAGCAGGATGGAGCACGATTGCTCAAAATTGTAGTAGGTGGACAGGGCTGTGCTGGGAATGCTTTGGGTTTGAGGCCTTCGCTTTTTGAGGCTCGGCGTAGCTGTTGCTTATCTGCAACGATAATCAGGATATAATCGAGTTGGGGCTGTGCTGTTGGATCGTTTTATTCCTAATGGGCTTACCTTGCTGGAAGTTGTTTCGGGCTGGTGCAGTTGGAAGTTATTTATTTACTGCCTTGCGGGGGAAATGAAGCGAAAATTATGTAACATGAACGGTTCTACCTAGGGTATCAGAGGAGCTGACGTTGGTACGGGGATCTGGTTATAACCTAAAATAAGAGCACGTTTCGTGTGTAAATCACGAAGGGGACTGTCTCTATGGTATGCTTGGCCCTTTACATGAATCCTTATTTCTGTGTATCTGTCTCTTTCCTTCTAAAAGGGCGCCAGGGCAGTTAGTTTGATTGAATTGGCAGCATGGTTTTCTGTGTAACATTTCAGTTTTTTCTTTAAGTCTTCCGTTTGAAAACCGATAAGGAAAAATAGAGATGTACACCTGTGAGGGGGATTGAGTTTCAGAGCGTTCTGTGTTTAGGTTAGCATTTTGTGAAAAAGCTATTAATGTCTGTGTCGCTCGTTCATCGTTGCTGCACGCATGGGTAAATCTTTGGGAGGAGTATGTTTAGCATGCTTCTGACCAATAGATGTGCACGAAGCACTTGGAACCTCTACTCAGAATTTATGAACAATGAAGGACTGGATGTGGAGACGTGCCAGCAGCTTTCTGGAGGTCAGTTTTTGGTAGGCATGCATTTGGCTGAAGCTCTAATTCAAGGAAAGAGCTGATTCTTTGGACTGTTATCTAGACTCTTTTGTCAGATAAAGCTGGTTTTTTTGCGGCTTATTTCAATGGGTATTATATGCCTAGGAGGCATTTGTTTACGGGTATGTGATAAATAATTTTTACTATTGTTATTGAGTTTCCTTTTGGCTGAAATGTTTTGGGGTTTTGGTTTGTCAGTGAATTTGATAAGGGATGAGGAAAAATTTTGGTTTGTTTTGTTCTTTTCTTTGGTTAAAATAATGCTTCCATAAAAATAGCCTGACGGGCATTTTTACTAAAGGAGTAAATTTGGGTTTATAATGCGTAAATTAGAAGTGACGTTATTTAAATGAAGGAAAAAAAACTATCTGTATTTGTTGGAAAGGAGACCTTTTTAACTGTCAGGAGAAGGCTCCTTAATCTTCGCTGAAGAAGAATAGGCTGTTACTACCTGTTTGCTACCTTTTAAGAATATCAGCTGTTGTAACTAAAAAACATTCTAATGTTTCTGTCTATGATTGAACTGTAGGAAATCTGTAGGACGAAGAGCACAACGTTGAGGATTTGGAGTTTTTTTCCCTCTCCACTTCCTGTTGTAGAAAGGTGTGCAAAGATAAACCCTTGGCTTTTAGGGCAATTAATAAGAAATCCATGCAGTACCCAGTTCTCCCTTTGTAGGTTTCCACGTTTAACTCTAAACCACCCGTGAGGCCAAAGCAAAACAGCAATTAATGACACTATGGAAGTGGGGTCATGTATAAACATGCTAATAAACTGAAGCATTCATTGCTGCTTCCTTGGCCTTCTCTCTAATGTGAGTAGGGTTATGGACAAGAGGTTTATACCGGTTTATGGCAAGTTCTTGCCTTTTGACAACAGGGCATGCCGATCTCCATTTGGGGGGGGATTAGCGTTTTTTTTAATTAAAGCATGTGTTATTTTTCATGCCTTGGTCAGTTTATGTTTTGTACTATGAAAGGTATTACCCCAGTTTTGGGAACTGAAAGTCTGTAAGTTACAAAGAGATTTAGTAACTCTTGGCAAGTGCTGGGCTTCTTAGACTTCAGGAGTGTATCTTACTTGTTGTGGAGAATTTCGTTGTGTGTTACTTAAATACCATGGTAGGCCTCTAAATGGGGAAGATTATGAAAAAAAATGGCATGTTTCTGAAGAGCCAACTGATTTGTTGGTTGGAGACTGGATGGACCAACAAATCTTCCCATCAAGAAAATTAAAACTTGCCCAGTTTTGATAGCAAAAGGTTGTTTTTTTGAACCTTCTTTTGGTGGGATCTCTTCAAAGAAGCATTTCATTTCTGATTTAGCTTTTGGACTTCTAAAATCAAAAATAAGGTCAGCCCAAGTGTTCAAACACACTTCTAATAGTGTTGATATGCTATGTGAATTTTCT
The DNA here is from genome assembly GCA_018697195.1 of Certhia americana. Classification (NCBI taxonomy): domain Eukaryota; kingdom Metazoa; phylum Chordata; class Aves; order Passeriformes; family Certhiidae; genus Certhia; species Certhia americana. The sequence continues at coordinate 46,556,545 of CM031879.1, forward strand.
TCATTGTAAAAAGCATTGAGTATTATGAGAGAAACACAGGCAAGTGTAAGCAGAGGGTATAGTTCTCTAAAATCATGGCAGGAGAGCTCTGTTCCTGTGGGGATCTGATGTCGATTCTGTTCCTATCAAACTCTCATATTTATGAAAAGGAAAAAAACAGAAAGGTGGTTCAGGTATTCTAATGCCTGGGTCCCATTGCTAATAGTCTGATTAGACTTCGTCCTTGCACCGAACTGGAAAAAGCTGGGAAATGTCTTCAGCAAGGGACAGAATGCTGATGCATGCTGGGTCCCCATGCCCGTGTCTGGCCCCGCCACCCTTTAATTGCTTCAGCTGAGTGCATTTCCACGCTGCTCTAACCATAAGATATGCATTGATTGTCGGGGGTCCTTTGGAAAAAAGCCTGTATGTTCTCTATTATGCATTTACATGGATCCTGTCATTTTTCAAAAGGAACGGACAAAAGAAAATAGCGGACCCAAAGACTCAAAAGTCAGACTGGACATGTAGCAAACAGTGGATTCTGGTTTAGCCCTGGTGTGAGGGTGAGAAGATGTCTGCTCTGGGGTTCTAGAGTCGTGTTTTGTGCCTGTTTGTCTATAAAGATTAAAAAAAGTGGGGAAACTTTGGTGTACCAACTCTTGGAATTCTTGTTGCCTCAGGAACAATGGCACAAGCAAACTTCCAGTTTTGGCTACCAACAGAGCAATTGATCTGAAGTAAGACTCCTGTTTGTTCTTGAATCTTACCAGTGATTTCAGAATGGAATAAGCAGTGGGAGCCCAAAAAAATGCAAGCATCCTCTTGGTCAGCTCAGCCTCGGTGACACGGATTATGCTGTGTTTTTTCCAGTGACTCATGTTCTCTTTTACCACAGTGTGGTACCGTGTGGAGTATAATTGGATAAGAGGGGAAAAAGCGAACCAGGTTCTTTGTCAGGGAGCCCTTGGCACTTGGTATCCTTGAGATTGACTTTACTCTGTTTCGGAAGGCTGTTATTTCTTGCTTGAATTGTGCTGCAACAAATAGGAAAAAGCTAGGTTAATGCATTTTTCACACCATACTTTTTATTAACACGCCACACAGCATGCCTATTGTTCATCCAAGAAATGGATGGAAATTCAGTGCAACATGTCTGCACCAGTATGATTGGGTTTAGTATTTTACTGGTTATGAACTCAGTCATCTAGTTGTAGAATTGCAATCCTTAAAAAAACAGACAAACCCTCTGATGAGCTCTGATAGACCTCAGTACTTAGCTAGGATAATTGTATAGGGAGCTACTATGCTAGCTTTAGTACAATTTTATTGGAAGATTGTTCCTATCACATTCCCGTAAAAATTTGGTGCGCCAAGGTCTTTATTAATAACTCTTAATCTGCTAATAAAGACCCCGTGGTATTAGCAGAGCTGACTGGAAATGGCGTGTGTCCATGTTTATAGCATCACTAATGACGGAGGAAAAAACAACCTAAAACTATTAGCTGAAAGAAAATAGAGTGTGTCATACTTTGCCAGAATAGAATAAACCTTCAAAAACCATAATGAAAGGTTCTCAATCAGCTTTCAATTTGATACTGCAGATTTCTGTTACACTTTGGTTCAGATGCCTGGATACACGGATTTCATGAGATTGATTTGTTCAATAGGTTTTCTTGAGTAGATGAGCTTTTTTTTTTTTTTTTTTTTTTTTTTTCTGGGAATAGTGGGAAATGGCTACGTGTGATTTTTAAAAATTAACAAAATGGTTACATGAAAATGTTAGTGAAGGGTGCTGTGATTAGGCGTTATGTTTTTCTGCTGGAAAATATCCAAAACATCAGGGCAGGAACGTTTGGGAGGTTTTGAAGGTTGTCCCTGACACAAAATATGATTGGGAAAATAGGGTAAGGGTCCCTGCTGGACCTTGTGTTTAGTGAACGGGAAAGTTCCATGGTGGGTGATGTGGTGAGTCAGAGGAACACCCTGGGGCAGAGCGAGCATGCAAGGATAGTTTGCAGTTCTGGGGACATTAAGGAAGGGAGTCAGCAGAACTCCCACTTGACTCCACAGAGCACGGACTGTGGCCTGTTCAGGAGCCGTTGGCAGGTAGTTCCCTTGGAAGCTTCCTGAAGGCAGAGAAGGCTGGACATTTTCTTCAAGAGAAATCTTCAAGGGAGGAGCAGGCAGGTGTACTTGTGCTGAAAATTTTTTGCAGCCCAGCAGGGGGAAGCCTGGTCTATCTGAAACAGAGAGCTTTGGATGGGAACCACCGCCCCCGGCCCGGAAGATAGATGACCTTGAAGCAAGGGGCACTAAACTTGGGATGATTACAAGGAGTGTTGTGGGGAATATGGAAAGAAACAGACCGTTCCAAAACAAACTAGACATTAATCTGGTGTCTACCATAAAGACAGTAAAAATTTTTGAAAACACATGGTTTAGCAGTCTAGATAGGAGGGAAAAGAGAATCCTTTATGGATGTGGGGGGTAAAAGATGAGGAAAAGGTTAGACGCTTAATGTTTTTTTTTTCCTCAGTCTGTATTAGTAAGACCGTTGTTACCTGTGTATCCAAGTCCCCAGAGCTGAAGACAAGGGTGGGGAGAAGAAAAAATTGCTCCTTATTACAGGGAAAGTAATAAATGACCCCGGCTACACCACTTAAAACACCAAAGTAGTGTGGGGCAAGGTGACTCGACTGCACAGGCTGCGGATGGCCCCCCATGTTCAGAAGTCTCTCGAGCTGCTTTCCATCAGCGAGCCCAGATAGATGGGGAGGTACCGGGATAGAAGTTGGCAATGGTGTGTGGCCATCTCAGTAAGGGCTTGGAAGGAGGATTCGGAGATAAGGCCGCTCAAGCCTGACCATTTTGTGCCAAGGAACAACTGGTGGAGCTGATGTTAAGGGCATCTCATGGCTCCTTGACGGATTAGTTCAAACAGGTAGTCAGCAAAAGTTTAT
>CM031879.1:46561988-46667771 GCA_018697195.1 Certhia americana
AGCCGCCTTCGCCCTGGGGCGTGGGGAGTGGCATTTAGGGTTCTCATCCGTGAGTTGGAGGTGCGAGCGCTGCTACGAGCGGGGCTTGGTGAATGGGGCTCCTGGATTGAACCTTCTCTCCTTCCCCCTCCCATCCTTTTTTTTTTTTTTTTACCTCGATTGTTAAAAAATTTTATCAGTTTTTTTTATTTAAGAAAACAATAAAAATGTTTGTTACCGTGGTTGCAGACGCCCTCGTTCTGCCGGTGGGGTGCCACCTGTTTTCCTGCCCGGAGAATGTTTTTTCTTTGCAAGATTGTGCGTTTTGTGTGGGGATGGTGTTTTTCGTTGAAGAGAGAAACGATTAAAACTTGTTGAGAAGATGGATGCCACGTGCATCAATTGTGTGTAGTGGACAGCTGTGCTGGGAATGCTTGAGGTGTGTAGTGCATCTGCTTTTGGAGGCTCGGCGTAGCTGTTGCTTAGCTGCACGGATAATCAGGATTAAATCAGCGTTTGGGCTGCTGTGAGATCAGTTTGTTCTTCTTATGTCTTACCTTGCTGGAAGTTGTTTCAGGCTGCAGTTGGAAGTTTATTTTTCCTGCCTTGAGGGAAATGAAGAGAAAGTTATGTACACATGGTGTTCTAACCTATGTTCAGTCTCTGCCTGATTTGTACTGTCTCTGTTATTAACCTAAAATAAGAGCACGTTTGTGTTTAAAATCAACGAGTGACTGTCTTCCTGGTTAGCTTGGCCCTTAACCAGAAATCCTTTATTTCTGTGTATACTGTCTTTCTCATTAAAAGGCCGGCAGTTGATTGAATTGCAGCATGTTTTCTGTACCATTCGCATTTCTTTAAGTCTTCTTTGAAAACCGAAAGAAAATAAGAGAGTACACCGGTGATGGGGATTGAGTTTTCGAGCTTTCTGTTGTTTGGTTAGACATTTTGAACTCTATTCATTTCTGTGGGCGCTTCGTTGCCCATCTGTGTCCTGCACGCATGGGTCATTCCTTTGAGATTATGATTTTTAGCATGCTTCCTGACCAATAGATGTGCACGAAGCACTTGGATCACCTCTACTCAGATTTTATAGAACAATGAAGTGACTGGATGATGGAGATGCAGCAGCTTCTGGATTCAGTTTGTAGCACATTGGCTGAACTCTAATCAAGAAGAGCTGATTTCTTTGACATGTTATCTAGTCTTCTTTTGTCAGATAAGCTTGGTTTTTTGAGGCTTATCAATGGGTATTGTATAGCCTAAGGAAGTGCATTTGGTTAAGTGTATGTGATAAATAATTTTTAATATTGTTATTTGAGTTTTCATTTGGCTGAAATGTTTTTGGGGTTTTGTTTGTCAGTGAATTTGATAGGAGATCAGGAATTTTGGTTTTGTTGTTGTTCCTTTTCTTTGTTACTAATGCTTCATAAAAATAGCCTGAAGTGAATTTTTACTAAAGGAGTAAATTTGGTTTTATAATGCGTAAATTAGAAGTGAAGGTTATTTAAATGAAGGAGAACTTATTTCTGTATTTGTTGGAAAGGAGACCTCTTTTTAACTGTCAGGAGAAGCTTCCTTAATCTTCAGCTGAAGAAATAGGCTGTTACTAACCTGTTTGCTACATTTTAAAGGATACTCAGAGTGTAACTAAAAACATTCTTAATGTTTCTGTCTATGATTGATACATGTAGGAAATCTGTAGGACAAAGAGCAAAACGTGTAGGATTTTGGAGTTTTTTCCCTCTCCACTTCCTGTTGTAGAAATGTGTGCAAAGATAACCCTTTGGGCTCTTAGGACAATGTTAATAAGAAAATCATTGCATACCCCATTTCTCCCTTTTTAGGTCACGTTTAACTAAACCACCCGTGAGGCACAGCAAAACAGCAATAATGCCACTCTTGGAAGGGTCCATGTAATAAACATGTAATAAACTTGAATCATTTCATGCTGCTTCCTTGGCTTCTCTATAATGTGAGATAAGGGTATGGAAGAGTTTATACCTGGTTTATGCATGTCTTGCCTTTTGACACAGGGCATGCCAGATCTCCCATTTGGGGGGGGATAGCTTTTTAATTAAAGCATGTGTTTATTTTTTCATGCCTTGTTCAGTTATGTTTTGTACTTATGAAAGGTATTACCCCATGTTTTGGGAACCTGAGTTCTTGTAAGTTACAAAGATTTAGTAACTCTTTTGGCAGTGCTGGCTTCTTAGACTTCAGAGTGTATCTTACTTGTCTGTGTGAGAATTTGTGTTACTTAATCCCATGGTAGGCCTCTGAAATGGGGAAGATTATGAATGGCAGTTTCTGAAGAGCCAACTGATTTGTTGGTGGAGACTGGACTGAGACCAACCAACTCTTCCCATTCAAGAAATTAAAACTGCAGTTTGATAGCAAAAGGTGTTTTTTATTGACTTCTTTTGGTGGGATCTCTTTCAAAAGAACATTTTCATTTCTGATTTAGCTTTTGGACTTCTAAAATCAAAAATAAAGGCAGCCCTAAGTGTTCAAACCCACTTCTAATAGTGTTGATATACTACGTAGAATTTTCTTCATTGTAGAAAAGCATTTAGTATTACTGACAGAGAACACAAACATAGTGTAAGTAGAGGTGTATAGTTCTCTAAAATCATGCAGCAGAGTCTGTTCCTGTGGTGGGATCCTGATGTTCGATTCTGTTCCTATCAAACTTCTCATATTTATGAAAAGAAAAAAAAAAAGGTGGTTCAGTTATTCTAATTGCCTGGGTCCCATTGCTAATAGTTCTTGATTAGACTTCAGTCTTGACTGAACTGGAAAAAGCTGGGACATGACTTCAGCCATGTACAGCAATGCTGATGCATCTGTGTCACACTGGTGTCTGGCCACGCCACTCCTTAATTGCTTCAGCTGAGCATTTCCACTGCTGCTTACCACTAAGATATGTATTGATTTGTTCAGGGTCCTTTGGAAAAAGCCTGTAATGTTCTTCATTATGCATGTACATGGATTTCCTTTCATTTTAAAAACAGGAAAGGACAAAAGAAAAAGCGAGACCCAAAGACTCAAAAGTCAAGACTGACATGTAGTTAACAGTGGATTCTGTTTAGCCCTGTTGGAGGGTAAGATTCTGCTCTGGGTGTTGTAGAGTCTGTGCTTTGCTACCTGTTTGTCTATAAAGATAAAAAAAGTGTAAACTTTTGTTTTACCAACTCTTGAACTTCTTGCTGCCTTCATGAACAATGGCACAAGCAAACTTCCAGTTTTGGCTACAACAGAGCAACGATCTTGCAGTAAGACTCCTGTTTCTTCTTGACTCTTACCAGTGATTCCTCAGGAATGGAACTAAGCAGTGGTAGCCAAAAATGCAAGCATCCTCTTGTCAGCTCAGCCTGGTGACAGTGAATATGCTGTGTTTTTTCCAGTGCCTTTCATGTTTCTCTTTTACCACAGTGTTGGTACCGTGTGATGATATTGGAAGAGGGGAAAAAGCGTAACCAGGTTCTTTGTCAGGGAGCCCTGGCTTGAGTTCCTTGAGATTTGACCTATTCTCTGTTTTGGAAGGCTGTTATTTCTTGCTTGAATTGTGATGCAACAAATAGGAAAAAGCTAGGTTAATTGCATTTTTCCCCCCTACTTTTTCATTACAAGCACACAGCATGCCTATGTTCATACCAAGAACTGTGTATGGAATTCATTGCACATTCTGCACTAGAATATGATTGGTTTTGTAGTATTTTACTGGTATGAACTCAGTCATCTAATTGCTAGTGAATTGCAAATCCTAAACAGAACCCTCTGATGAGCTCTGATAAGACTTCAGTACTTAGCTAGAAATTGTATAGGGAGCTACTATGCTGGAAGCTTTATACAATTTATTGGAAGTATTGTTCATATCACATTCCCTGTAAAATTAGGTGCTGCAAAGTGTCTTATTAATAGCTTTTAACTGATATCAAGGCTTGGTATTAGCAGAGCTGACTGAATGGCTTGTGTCCATGTATAGCATCACTAATGACTGGGAAAAACATACCTAAAACTTATTAGCTGAAAGAAATATATGTGCTGTCATACTTGCCAGAATAGGAATAAACCTTCATACACCATAATGAAATGTTCTCAATCAGCTTTCAATTTGATATCTGCAGTTTGCTGTTACCTTTGGTCAGATGCCTGGATACACTTGAATTTCCATGAGTTTTGATTTGTTCAATAGTGTTTTCTATGAGTAGATGTTCTGGAATAGTGGAAATGCTACGTGTGATTTTTTTAAAAATTAACATAAATGGTTACATGATAAATGTAGTGAATGGTGCGTGATTAGCGTTATGTTTTCTGCTGGAAATACAAAACATCAGGGCAGAAACAGTTTGGGAGGTTCTTGGATTGTGTCCCCTGACACAAATGATGAGTTGGAAAACTAGGGAAGGTACCTGCTGGACCTGTGGTTTATGAACGGAGAAGCACTGGTGGGTGATGTGGTGGTCAGAGAACACCCTGGGCAGAGCGAGCATGCAAGGATAGTTTTCAGTTCTTGGGGACATAAGGAAGGGAGTCAGCAGAACTCCCACCTTGGACTTCCACAGAGCAGACTGTGGCCTGTTCAGGAGCCTGGTTGACAGAGTCCCTTGGAAGGCATTCCTGAAGGGCAGAGGAAGGCTGGACATTCTGCAAGAAGGAAATCTTACAAGTGGAGGAGCAGCAGGCTGTCACCCTGTGCTGAAAGCGAAGCCAGCAGGGAAGACTGGTCTATCTGAACAGAGAGCTTTGGCTGGAACTTGGGGAAGATAAGATGACCTTTGAAGCAAGGGGCACTAAACTTGGGATGATTACAAGGATGTTGTGAGGGAATATGGAAAGAAAATCAGATGTCCAAAACAAACTAGAACTTAATCTGGCTGCTACTATGAAAGACAGTAAAAATGTTTGTAAAACACACGGTAGCAGTGTAGAAGGAGGGCCAAAGAGAATCCTTTATTGGATGTGGGGGGTGACAAAGGATGAGGAAAAGGTTAAGACGCTTAATATTTTTTTTTCCTCAGTCTGTATTAGTAAGACCAGTTGTTACCTGTGTATCCAGTCCCCAGAGCTGGAAGACAAGGGTGGGGAGAAGAAAAAAGCTCCTGTAATTCCAGGAAAAATAATGACCCTGGTACACCACTTAGACACACCAAGTCTGTGGGGCCAGGTGGGATCGACTCAAGGCTGCTGATGGAGTTGGCAGAAGTGCTCTCTGAGCTGCTTTCCATCAGCAGTCCCAGCTAGCTGGGGAGGTCCCAGGTGATTAGAAGTTGGCAAATGTGGTGGCCATCTACAGTAAGGGCTGGAAGGAGGATCTGGAGACTACAGGCCTGTCAGCCTGACCTTTGTGCCAAGGAGCTTGGTGGAACAGATCTTAAGGGCAATCTCATGGCACGGATAGTTCAACCAGGTCTAGTCAGCAATGTTTAGGAAAGTCTGGTCCTACTTGTACCAAGCTGTGGTCTCCTTCTGCAACAAGGTAACCTGTTTAGTGGATGAAGGAAAGGCTTTGAATGTTGCCTAGCTGGACTTTAGTAAAGCTTTTGATACCGTTTCCCCCAGCATTCTTGAGAAACTGGCTGCTCCTTGCCTGTATGGGTGCCCTGTTTGCTGGGTGAAAAACTGGCTGAATGGCCAGTCTCAGAGTGGTGAGGAATGGAGTTGGCAGCTGGTCACGAGTTGTGTTCCCCAGGGCTCTCTGCTGGAGCCAATCCTGTTTAATGTCTTTATTGATGATCTGGGTGAGGGGATTGAGTGCACCCTCAGTCACTTTGCAGATGACACCAAGCTGGGCAGGAGTGTTGATCTGATGGAGCACAGGAAGGCTCTGCAGAGGGATCTGGTCAGGCTGGGTTGATGGACCAAGGCCAGTGGTATGAGGTTCAGCAAGGCCAAGTGCCTTTGGGTTTTAACAGCACCATGCAGTGCTGCAGGCTGGGGGCAGAGTGGCTGGAAAGCAGCCCAGTGGATTGACAGCAGCTGAACACGAGCCAGTGTGCGTGGGCCCAGGTGGCCAAAAAGGCCAGTGGCAACGTAGCTTCTATCAGATATAGTGTGGCCAGCCCCTGTACACTTGTGAGGCACCTTGAATCCTGTGTCCAGCTTGAGCCCCTCACTACAAGAAGGACATTGAGAGGCTGGAGTGCATCCAGAGAAGGGCAATGGAGCTGGTGAAGAGTCTGGAGCACAATTCTTAGGAGGAGCAGCTGGGGAGCTGGGATTGTTTAACCTGGAGAAAAGGAGACCCAGGGAAGACCTTACCACTCTCTAGGCAGCCTGAAAGGAGGCTTTAGTCAGGTATGGTTCAGTCTCTTCTCCCAAGTAACAGGCAGTAGGACAGGAGGAGATGGCCTCAAGTTGTGCCAGGAAGGTTTAGATTTGATATTAAGAAATATTTTTTACCTGAAGAAGTTAAACATTTGAACAGGCTCTCCAGCAAAGTGGTGGAGTTATCATCCCTGGTATTTAAAAAAGATGTGTAGATGTTGTGGTTGTGGACATGGTTTTGTGGTGGCTTTGACAGTTCTACAAGAGGGGTTGGATTTTATAATCTTAAAGGTCCTGTACAAGCTAGTGGATTCTATGACACTATAAACCGTGTCTTTCCGTTTTGTTTCTCATCTTGCATTCAGAGGAAAAAGAATGAATTCAACAGTGTTCTGTCATGTTGTGTAAGTTGGTTTAACCCCTGTAAGTTTTTCCTATTTCACTTCATGTGTGGAGGAGGGGAGGTTTCTCTTCTCCCTTTTCCAAGATTTATGCATGAAATGTGTACATCTGATTTTCTGATGTTCTTGATCCTGACCATACCTTCCTTGTGCATATTGCTGCATAAAATTGGTCTTTTAGATAGGTCTTGGTAACTGTAATAATAATAGATACTTAGTATCTATTTTATAATTTAGACTTGGGCAAAATGGTTACAGAAGGAGGTAGCAGATTGTCTTTGTGTTTGTATTGCAGGGCATTGCTGAGTGAGTGGCAGATTCTCTTCTGTAGTGTTGAAGAGTGGAAGTAGCAGGAGCATAATTGAGAATTGCTCCAAAGTGACACTTCATTTTGCATGAGAAAACTGAACTGTGCTGTCCTTATCTCCTTTCCATCTAAACCACTGCATTTTAATGAAGAAACATCTCATCCCTTGTTACTCTGAGAGTGCATAACGAGAACTCTGCTGCAGAATTGTTTGTTTGCCAGTTGTGGTAGGGCACTGGTTTTGGTGATGACGTGAGGGTCCACTGCAGTGTGGTATTCTGCATCTTTACAGTTCTGACTTCAGCTAATATCATATTTACTTTGAAGAGCAGGGATTCTCCCATTCTGGCCTTTTTTCCTTTTGTTCTGTGTTTTCTCTATGTGCTCTTACTTTTCTACGTTTGGTGTCTTTCAACTTTTCTACATTAGGTATCTCTCATATTCTGGTTATCAGAGACAAAACTTGTTCTTGCCTCCAAATTGCTCACTGAGTACATTTTTAATTCAATGATGGTAGTATCATGCACTTAGGATATAGAAATTTGACTTGTCATGTGTCCATTTGGTTTATTTCCTTGTCTTTTTGCCTTGCAATAGTACAGCTCGTTTTGTGTTTGAAAGGTGGAATTTGTGGAAAACCGAAGGGAGGTGTATATATAATAGAGTTGCTGAAAATAGCAAGGGGAGGAGAAGAGGTTAATTATATGTACACTCTGCAGCATAGTCAAAACCCTGTCAAAGCTGGTGGAAAAAGAAAACTTCAGTAAACCTGGGTCAAACTCACCACTGAAAGCACATCTCTTAGCTCAATGAGAAACAGCATTAGGGACTTCCTGAAAGTGGAAGGGAGAAGGATTTAGGAAATAAACTTCTTAGCTTGTCCACAGAATGTATCCACTGTAATGTTTATAAAGACTTTGTTGGTCTGGGTTTACTCATGGAATTTTGGCTCTATGTGTGTATTGCCTTTCTGGAATAAGCTAAGGAGTAAGGTTCGTTTGCTCAGTTGGTTTACAGGACCAATTTACAATTTACAGGAAGAATTAAATCAGGAACAATTCTCAACATGAAAGGATTTAGTTGCCATCTTTCCAGCTGAAACAATGTAGCAATGTTACATCAGTTTTTCATAGAAAGTTGGGACATTGCAGGGCAGGGATGAAAAGAGATCTAGTCCTTTTTTTGCTATAGAACACTGGCACTACATTAGCATTATGAAATGGTTAAATGTAATCCATTGTGTATGGTTTATTTTAATCATACCTCTTTATTTAGCTTCCTCACGAGGGGAGATAGGTGGAGACAGAAACAGCAGAGTCTTCTGGTTTTGTTTTTTCTCTCCTCCCTGGTGTACAAGATGAATGACTGCAGGAGTGTGGGAACTGAAGTTTAAGAGAATGGTGGGACTGATTCTGAGAGTAGTGCGCCATCTAAGTTCCGTCTGTCTCACTTTAAAATGTTTTTACATTTCCCAAAGTAATGCTCTGAGTGCAGTGTCTTTGTTATCCTCCACTAATCAGCATTTACAGAGGCTTGCTTTCTTCTCTGGTTTTGAATTCATCCCTCCTCTTTTCTGTCAACTGCTGACTTCCTTAAGGATATATCCTCTAGGATATGATATGGAATACATGCACTAGAAGCTTTGTCCATTTGCTTTCCCACTTTAAACACTCCTGACACTATCACTGTGGCGACAGAGAAATCCTCTGGGGAAGGAGAAAGATTTAAACCCCGGGTTGAGAAGATCTCTAATTGTAGGATGTTAATTTCTCTGTACTGCTTATGCTCATTAGAGTTAATTCTGTGCTTGTGGTGTGGTCTGACTGCTGTTGACATTCCCTGCCTTTGGCTGTGGCAGCAGAACTTGGAAGTATGGAGTTTGTTGGTTACAGTGGCTTGAGGTAGAACCTAGATTTTTCAGGCTTCTAACTGAGATGTGTTAGAAGTGTAATCACTTTATATGCATAAAGTTGACATAGAAAGATTGGTTCTGAAAGGTTTTAACTCAGTGGGAGAGCCAGTGAGAGTGAACCAATTTAAGTGCTTTAGGCCAAGGCTGAGAATAAACCTCAGGAGTTCTGAGCTGTTTGCTCCAACACTGCTTTGTGCTGCCTTCTCTCTCTCTCCTCTCTCTGTTGGTTGTGCCAGTGGAGCTACAGTGGGGATGCATAATGAGGTGGTCCAATCTGAAAATTTCAAAGAAAGCCTGTAGGGGTGGGGATGGGTAGGTAGGAAGGGGGAGGACCTCCTTAAAATAGTCCTACCTCTGAAGTAATCTCTTTGTTGAATTATTTAAATGTATAAAGTTATTTTGTATTAATCAGAACTGTCTCTTCTGTCGCCATGTAAGTGTGGCTAAAGTCTTAGTCACTCCCTGTTAGTCTCAGAAGACAAAGCTTACTGTAAGAATGGGTCTGCTTCAGTTTGTGGCTTCAACATGAGGCAGATACTGTGGAAGCTGAAGTGTGGAGAAATGAGCAAAGTGATATTTAGAGGACATAGGTTGTAGGAAACAAGGAGAAATGTTAGGCAAAGAAGAGTTGTTCTTCTGTTGGGAAAATCTTACAAATGCTTTGTTTGGTTTTTTTTTTTTAATTTTTTGATAAGTTCAAATAGTTCTTACGTTTGGGGAAAATAAGGTTTCTCTCCAGTTTTTTTATCAGTAAACATGATATGGCCTTGACCGTATTTTCTTTTAAAGTGTGCCATAGCGGTGATATCTGCAGACCTTCCACACTCAACTTCCTCTTAAATCTGCATTGATTTAGAGGGATGAAGTGCTGGATTCATAGGAAGAATGATTACTTTGGCAAGTGAAAATTGAAAGTGTTAAAGCTAAGTTTTTTATCTTACCTTAAAGGAACAAAAGCTATCTATAAGAGGATTGGAAGGTGTAAATTTGAGTACAGCTGTTTTACAATTGAATAGTAATTCTTGATTTGTTAGTTTAGGTAGATCATGGTTATATTTCTACCTGATTTTAATGTTACTGCCTATAATGTAAATTGGTGGTATTATCTCCAAAAATGGTTTTAGCCTAATGTAGTTCTTGTGTACAGTGCGTAGCCTGTATTGTAATAATACTTGCACATAACTGATACAGATTTTATGTCAATTTACTTCATTTGCCTTGAGGAGTTCCCAGGAGTCTTAGTTACAGGCTCATTGCACCAGACATTGTAAAAAAAAAAAAAAGACTATACAATTAAATCTTTTTATTCTTATGCTGAATAGAAAAGACAGACATATTACAGGTACTATTTAATATGACCCTTATAAGTATTCATCTTAGCAACTTGTCATCAAGGCTGGGGCTACTGCTTAGTATGAAAAATTATAGAAGTTAATTAAAAATAATTTATTAGGATGGTGGGATTTTTTTCCCCCCACTGTATAGTTCTGTGTGTTTTAGATACTGGATAGGTTTCTGCATAGAAAGTGGGAGCTCAGGCAGATAGAACATGGCAGCACTGCTTACACTTTACTGTTTTCCTCTTGCCATTAATAATTGACTTCTCCTTTTCATTGTTTTGTAACTGAAAGGTGAAGGTTTAGTGAGAGCTGTGATGCCTTTGCTGAGCCTTCTGTCTTGCATGTCTGAGGAGGAGCAGATCAGGAGTGGTTCTCAAAGTGGATGTTCAGATTTTGCTGTATTGCCAGAGCAGATATCATGTTTGACTGCTTGAAGACATAGCGGGTATGGACACAGGTCAATTTGCAGTAAGAGGTATGTAATGAATTGATGAATTGCCAGCATTTTTGGAGGGCTAGTGAGGTGGATTAGGATGTGCAATCAGCTGATCTGTGGCTTGGAGGAAAAAAAAAAAAAAGATGAGCTGATGGTTCAGTATTATTTTCATTTTGGCATTAGGAAGGGTAGTTGAACTATACTGTAAAGACGAAGATCCTTTTAAATATGAGCTTCTGATTTCAAGGGCCCTTCAGTTGCCACGCCACTTAAAACAGTTCCTGCTGTGTCCGTTTTGCTGGTACAGATGTTTGTGTAATGATACAGTGAATGGATCTGGCAGGTCAGAAATGGCTTTTCTCCCTCACAGAATTTTCTCGACTGTATCAGTTCACTGATCTGACTTGCTCGTGAATGGCTGTGTTAACACTGGAGGGAAGGAAGGCTGGATCTCTTCAACTGGGCTACAGAAGATTGACCCTATATGTGAAACCAAAATTTTTGTTTTAATCTTTGACATGAAATGGAATCTGACTGATTTGCATAGATTCTTATTAAAATAGCAGTGTCTGTTAAAAATTTGGATGGATAACTTTCAACAAGAGGTTGGTGGATTTTTGAAAGCTATTTAAGTGCATCTGTGCTGTTGATTGAGACTGAGAACCAATGGCATAATAATAAAATCAGATATATACAATCAGCCAAAATTCTGCTGAACTTTGATGATTTGTTATATTTCTAGAAATACATGTTTTCGTAGTACTACAGCTTAAATACTGGCTGACAACAGAAGTTGTTCTTGTCAAATTTTTTCTTTCTCTATGTTTAGGAATATGAATTTAACAGTACACTTCACTAAAAGTGCAAAGCTAGGCTGGAGATGGTGTTTTAGTTTTGCTCACTTAGTGAATAAGGAAAACTTGCAGATGCAAAAAAAGTCTGTATTTCTGATTTGGTGATATACAAGTGTTTTTTTACAAAAATATTTTGGACGTGAGGGAAGAAAGCAGCAGCCAAATAATGGCCACATGCAAAATTTTATTGTTTTGTTTACATGATGCCTTTTATTACAGCAGTTGAATGCTCTGAATATGTCTGCTCACATCTCCCCTGTGAGACAGGAAGGTACACTGACTCAGGTGTACTATGGTTGGGCTTTTTCTGTGGTCACTTAAGGAAATATATGGAAAAATCCGTGAATGTAGATTTTATTTAGCACAATCATCTCCAGAGCATTCCCCTCTCTCAACTGACAAAGCTCCCTGTGCTCCTTCTGCCACGCTCATCTGTTCCTCACCCATTCTGTGAGAACCATTTCCTTAATTGTTTGGATTTAAGTTCATACATACGGACTTTCTGTAAAGCTGGTAAAGAAGGCATAGTGAGAGAAGGCATCTCTGTGAGATGATGGAATCTAGTTACAATCCACTTGGCCAAGCTGTAGCTCATTTGAGGAATTTTTTGAGAAAAGTTTTCGCTAGGAAGGACAAAGTTAAGTTTTGGTGTCTTGTTTTATTGTTTAGGTTGTTTATCAAGACCAGTGTTGCTACCGATTTGCAAGATGTGTTGCTAAAATGTGTTATTAATTGGTACTTAAGCATGTGTAACCACTATATATGGTTTTTAAGATATGTTGTGATTTTTTTAGGATTACAAAATTCGGTTTCCGTTAATGCAGTTTTCTGGGTTTAATTTCATTTTTATATAGTTTACAAGATACTTCAGTTTAGCTACTTCCGTAGGGTGTGGCGCTCCCCATAATAATTAACTGTATCCTGTTTCAGCTTTGAGTGGGGTAGTGTGGTTAGTTTGACAGAATGTATTGTGATGGTTTGGTGAGAGCCTGATCTGACTGTAGTTTTCTCTAAAAAATTTAGATTAAAAATTCTGCTGAAATTCTAAAATTCTAAAAATTCTAAAAAATTCTGGTGGTGAATCATACCAGAAACACAACTTTCTGAAAGAAGTGAGCAGTGATTGTTACTGCTTGGACAAACTGGTGTGACTGTCTTGGTTTACTTCTGTGCCACACCTAATGTTGAAAACAAGTCTTAATTATTCTCTCTTTTCCTTTAAAAAGGCATCAACAAATGTAGAAGAAGTAAGTTACATCTGTTACTTTATTAGCTGCAGTCTTAGGTTTGGTCTTTAAATTCAGCTCCTTGTGGCATTGGTGGCTGATTTGCCTTCTCTTAAAAGCAGCAGTATTCCTCCAAAACTAAGGTCAGTCTATTCCCAGCCATTGTTCAGGTGTGTAAGTAATAACTCTGTACCTGCAGAAATGAGGGTTAGCAACTTGGCCTTGACAATAGAAATGGTACTCGGTACATGGAAATCCATTTTTCCTCTATTTCTGACAGAATTTGGAACATTTTCTTACAAAATATACTCCTGAATTGCTCATACTCAGGTTCTGGCTGTTGAGATTATTTTGGTTGTGTGTGTTCTCTGCTAGTTTAAGAAGATACAATGAGGAAGCACAAAAATAGTAATTTTTGCATTTTATATGAGTTGTGGCAAGAAATGGCTGCAAACTTATGTAAATCTCTGTCACTTGCACAGCATTTAACAAGTGAGTCTATTTTAATCAGAACCCTGGACGCTTTATAACCCTCCCAACTTCTTTGTGTACATTTTGGCCTATGGAAAATACTATCTTACTGTTTGTCAGCTGCCTGTAACTGCATTTTCTTTCCTGATAAGCATGCTAGGAAGTGAGAGGCTTTTGACAGAGCACTAAAGATATATTGCATTTGACTGCTGCCTGAGACTTCTCTGCACAGATGGATCGTGGTAGTCAACCCAAATCTAAAGAAAATTTAACGAAGCGGAAAGACCTCACTTATGTCCTACAGAATGAGCCTGGTGGTGGTTTCATTTGATCCTTTATAGGCTTATAGTCAAGAATTAGGCATGACCCTACAGTATTTTGGGTTTTAGCTCACTTGTTACGAGCTGTCTGTAGTGATGCATTATTATGTTGGCATCGGTGTTACGTGGGGAGATCTGGGCAGCTGTCCTGTTATTTGTCCAGTCTTTGATAATCAGGACAAAAAGAGTTTTAAGGATTTATGTGGCTGTAAAAGAAAGCCTAGCGTGGTGTATTGCTGAAGATCATCTCACAGAGTAGTCTTGGCATGGGAGTACTGATGAATTCTGTTAATCAGCACTGGTCAGGGGCACTCCGATACGCATGCAGGAACAATTGAAAGATGCTTTGCATGCTGTTGACTAACACTGGATAGTCTTGCACACAGTGAGGTCACAATGCAGTAGCTTCATTTTTTGAGGAACTCCTATGTTAACAAAGCTCTATGAGGCTGTTTCAAATGATTAAACCAGATACAAAATCTGCATTATGCTTAAGTTCACATGAAGAAGGTAAATTGATACACTGCTTGAAATAACTTTGCACGTTTCACAAATAAGTCTGACATTTGGGTAAGAGGACCTATTGCTTCTTTCTATTCAAGACTTCTTGCAGTGATTCCGTAAGTGAGGCTGATTTTTATCAGCCACACAAACTTGTAATATGCTTCCTTTGTTCCTACCAGGTTGATGGCAAGTTTTGATTACTGGGCTGTTGGGGGAGAAATGAATGTGTTAGAGCAGAGAGAAACTCCTTAGACTTGTGAGTGTAGTCTGCAGTGTCTAGATGGATATGCTTAGATGGCTCTACAGCTACAGGCTATAAATACTTTAAAGTCATGCAGCTTTAGAGCTGCATGCACATGTAGCAAGAGTGTAGGTGTGACACTGGAGTAGTGAAAGCTGTGCCAGACTCTTACCTTGCCTTTGAATAAATGAAGACATTGCATATTGTGTGTGTTGTAAAGTACTGTAAACGGGTGTAACTTGTGGCTTTTAATAGAGCACTTGTTTGGAGGCAGGACTTTGTCCCTTCTGCTGGGACAGAGTTTTACATGATTGTGTTGTAGGCTCTAGTTGGCAGGTGCTGCATTGTCCTCTTGAGCTCCTCCATGAGGAGGAGTATGTACCAGCTGAAAATGTCTTCTTTAAAGACTTCCAGTACAAATGAATAAAATAGATACTTTTTTTTTTTTTCGTGTGGATGGGGGTAGATTTTGAAGGCCTTATCTGTCTGAATGTATTTTATTAACAAGACTTGTCCAGGTGATTATTGTCAGTAGTTTTGCCGAGAGCATAGCGCTTATATCTAAACACTTTACAGGGCTGTTACTGTTAAGAAAGTAACAGTAAAGAAAAGAAAGCCTGAAAGTCTATTGCAGTAGTAATTGTAATAGTTCTGTATTTATAGCACATTAATGACAGGAAGTGTGCTATATGTCATAAGTGATATAATGGGTTCAAGCATGTCCTATTGTTTTTTACTCCTGTAATTAATGAAATGCCTTTTTTTCTTTTCAGCAGCTATTCTACTGGTTATGTTACTCTAGTTAGGCTCCTTGTGAGATACTCAAAGCAAGTATTGTCCTGATGAAAACTTCTTATTTATTTGTCAGGTAGATTCCAAGATTGAAAAAAATAATAAATTGAAGGAGAAAAATATGTTCTCCCTGTTTTGAATTAGCATATGTAGCTTCTGGACTAAGTAAATGTTACATGACTGCAAGAGATTCTGGAGGATAAGAATTTGTGCCTTGGTTGACCTTTACATATCTTGGTTCTCAAGGGTATTTTACAGCATCTTGTGCTGTTTCTATTCATTATATAATTAAAATTACTCTTTTTTAATAGTGAAGAAATCTCAAGAATGTTTGTCAGCATTGTTAACATATATTAGCTTGAAAATGTAGCTGTTTTCAAGCCTGTTGGTAGAGTTACAGAGAGCTAATATAATTCAGAGATTAAAGTTTTTGTATGATGTAATGCAGAAGAGGCTTCCTGAGATCTTGTCCAGACTATGCAAAGTAAGCTTTGGTAAAAGTCATGTTTAAAAATTGGGTCTGGGATTCTGTGGGAGCCTGAGCCTGTGAGAGGATGCAAATGTTGCTTTCATGAAAAGAGGATGGATGCCAAGCACGTGATAGCCAGGGCGTGCACGTGAATGTTACTGATTGCAGAGCCCCAAACTGCTTATCTAGAGAAGCTGCTTTTAACATCTGCCAGTTGCAGTAGATGTTCTCTTACCTTTAGCATGAGAACTTTCTTCTATGTATGTTTTTTTTATTTTTTCCTTTTTCTCCCCCCTCATTTTTTTGCCTTAACAGCAAGTCATACAAAAAAAGAATGAATCTTGCTTTAGGTATTCCAATTTTAGTCCTACCCCAATAGGGCTGGAACTTCAAACTGATGAAATATCAAAAGCAATGATTCAGAAAAAGGAGGAGCTTATCCATAATAAGCCTGAACTGGACAGATTGGCATAGTGTGGCATTCATAGAAGTGTTATCCATGTAGCCTTTAAAATGCTAAAAAAGTGGAAGTTCAGCAGAACAGCAGATCTCTCTTATGACACTTAAAATATAAGATTAAAACAGCAGTAAAGTTGACTGCCTAGAAGAAGAGAGACAGAATTTGAAGTATTAATAATTTGACAGTTCCCTTTTGATTCTAGTAATATTATGTACATCAAGCTGCATGAACCAAGGCTGCAACACAAAGAGGCCTTTGAGTTAGAGGAGAGGGGCTGCAGGGACATGCAGTGCTGTGGGGTGGTTTTGTGCCTGTGTGTTCTGTAGCCTACACACACAGATAGTAGAAGATGAAAGACTCCAGTGTTAGAGTCAGTCTTCTGTAGATAACATACATGTTAATTAAAAAAATAACCTTGGGATGCAGAGGGGAAAAGAACAGGATACCAAATCTTGCCTGCATCTCATTTGGGTGCTTGGGGTTTTTTTGTGAGTTTGGTGATCTACTTGAACAAAACGTAAGTGCAAAGCTAGACTCTAATTCTCAGTGGGTTCAACTGAAAGTGGTAAACACAAAACATGACTAAATGTGAAAACGTAATGCGGGCAAGTCTTCCAGGAAGTCTCCAATCTGAGGAGTTTGGGTTCTGTTTCCTGGAAAAGTGTAAGCATTGTCTTAACATTCTTTTAAAGGAAGGAGTCTCTCCAGGTGGCTTTATCCATATTTTTTTTTCAGGAAGAGAAAACCATGAGGTGTTTCAGACATGAAATACTTTTGTCATCCGTTAATTTGGGGGGTTTTGTTTGGTTGGTTTTGATTTTTTCTTTGTTTGGCTGTGGTTTTTAAAGGCAGTGTACACGCACATACTTGTTCATTACTATACCTAATGCATCTAGTAATGTGACAGGCTTTCACAGAGGGCCTAGCCAGGGTCCCCAAACAATTCTGCATTTGTGGTCTAATCCTTTAGGGTGAGTCATACTTCCACATACTGAATAATGTGTTGAAATACAGAGGAGAGCCTTCCTGGAGTTTGTTTACTTATGAGTTGATTATGTAAATGTAGATGATCATGCACGGTATTCCAAAATATATATATTTTGACGGGCAAATGTTTTCAGTTATGTTTCGTTCAAGGTAATACAGAAGTCCTGAGGGATGAAGTTGTTCACTGTTTTGCTCAAATGGAGTGAACTTGTTTCAACTTTCCATCCTGTAAAGCAAAGCAGATGGCTAGGGGGAAAAATGTGATGTGTTGTCTTGTGTTGGTTTTCACCTAGGAGTGTCACTGGAATTACTCAGGAACGGAGCATTGAGTATGCTGGTGGCAGTTCTTTCACACGCTCACATAGATCCTTTCACTGGCTTATCTTGGTTTGAGCTTTGGTCAATTGTGTCTCGAGTGTTTGCTTAAAGACATCTTTCCCAGTGTGAAACATGGACCTTGGATACCATTCCTGGGGTAAATCCAAGTGCAGTTTGAAAGCGTTGCAGGGTTCTTGTCACGTCTTTAAGCATGGTAGCAAAATACTTGGATTACTCCCAGTATTAGCCATAATAGGGAATAGCTGGAGGGGTGAGGATTGCTCTCTTTTGCTTTGCAAATATTGTTGGAAGTTTCTCTCTTCAGGGGCACGTAAACACAGCCCGTTAGTAAATGATGATGGGGAAATACTAATGCTGGAAATGTGCTCCAGCTGGTAGTAGGCTACTGGCCTGCATTACCTAGAAGGTTGCAAGAAGCGGGGTTAAGCATTGATGTACCAGGAAGTAGAAGAGAAATACTAAATTTTAATTACTGTTAAAACAGGGAAATGACGTGGGGTACTGGTGTGACTGGGAAATATATTATACCTTTTTTTTTTTCCCCTCTCTTTTTCTCCATATTTAGGAGGGCTTTCGAGTTACCGCTCTGCTGCTGAACAGCATGCAGTCCTTTCGGGAGCAAAGTAGTTATCACGGAAACCAGCAGAGCTACCCGCAGGAAGTGCATACTTCATCCCGACTGGAAGAGTTCAGCCCCCGCCAGCAGGCCCAGATGTTCCAGAGCTTTGGAGGAGGTGCTGGCAGTGGACGTCGTGGAGCAACAGGAGCCTCTACAGCAATGCCTGGTGAGAGCTCTGGCCATCAGAGCTACCAAGGTTTCAGAAAAGAAGCAGGAGAGTTTTACTATATGGCTGCCAACAAAGATCCAGTGGTGTCAGGAGGGCAGCAGCCGCCTCAGCGCAGGCCTTCTGGACCAGTACAGAGCTATGGGCCCCCTCAAGGGAGTAGCTTTGGGAGTCAGTATGGGAGTGAGGGACATGTGGGCCAGTTCCAAACACAGCACTCAACCCTTGGGGGTGTATCCCACTATCAACAGGATTATACTGGTCCTTTTTCTCCAGGGAGTGCCCAGTATCAGCAGCAGGCTTCTAGCCAGCAGCAGCAGGTGCAGCAGCTGAGACAGCAGATCTATCAATCTCATCAGCCTTTACCCCAGGCTTCCAGCCAGTCTGCTTCTAGCACCTCACACTTGCAGCCAATGCAGCGTCCATCTACCCTGCCTTCCTCTGCTTCAGGCTACCAGTTACGAGTGGGTCAGTTCAGCCAACACTATCAGCCACCTTCGTCATCCTCCTCCTCCTCTTTCCCTTCCCCACAGCGTTTTGGCCAGTCAGGACAGAATTATGACGGAAGCTACAATGTGAATTCTGGGTCGCAGTACGAAGGCCATGCTGTGGGTTCCAATGCACAGGCCTATGGGACCCAGTCAAACTACAGCTTTCAAACTCAACCGATGAAAAGCTTCGAGCAGTCTAAGCTGCCCCAAAGTGGGCAGCAGGGGCAGCAGCAACAGCACCCACCTCAACACGTAATGCAGTATTCAAATGCTGCCACCAAACTGTCTCTTCAAAGTCAAGTGGGACAGTACAGCCAGACTGAAGTTCCTGTAAGGTCACCGATGCAGTTTCACCAAAACTTCAGTCCGATCTCTAATCCATCTCCTGCTGCATCTGTGGTTCAGTCTCCAAGCTGCAGCTCTACCCCTTCTCCACTCATGCCAGGTGGAGAAAATCTCCAGTGTGGGCAAGGCAACATGTCTATGGGTTCTAGAAACAGAATCCTGCAGATGATGCCTCAGCTTAGTCCTACACCATCTATGATGCCAAGCCCCAATGCTCATGCAGGTGGATTCAAGGGGTTTGGACTGGAAGGACTGCAAGAAAAAAGGCTCACAGATCCAGGACTGAGCAGCCTGAGTGCTCTGAGTTCTCAAGTTGCCAATCTGCCCAACACAGTCCAGCACATGTTGCTCTCGGATGCCTTGGCACCTCAGAAAAAAAGTTCCAAAAGATCATCCTCTTCCAAGAAGGCAGATAGCTGCACCAACTCAGAAGGCTCTTCCCAGGCAGAGGAGCAACTCAAGTCTCCCATGGCAGAGTCCCTGGATGGTGGCTGTTCCAGTAGTTCAGAGGATCACGGGGAAAGGGTGAGACAGCTGAGTGGCCAGAGCACCAGCTCAGACACCACTTACAAAGGGGGTAATTTAGAGAGATCCAACTCCTCACCAGCGCAAGGCTCTCAGAATGAGCCATCAAAACTCAGCAGCAGTCCTGCAGCTAGGGAAGATGTGGCCTCCCCTGACGGGAAGGAGGCTGTGGTTGCTGTGGAAAATGCCCCAAAAGTGAATGAAAAGGCAGTTGGAGTGATTGTCTCCCGGGAAGCCATGACAGGAAGAGTAGAAAAGTCAGGTGCACAAGATAAACCTGCACAAGATGATGCTTCCTCAGCCCCTCAGGCACCAGCTAGCACTAGTGGGGCAAAAGAAGCTGGGCATACAGGGACACAGCAAGAATCTCAAGGAGGAGGTAAAGGGAGCAAAAGTGGCGATAACACTAACCATAATGGGGAGGGGAACAGCCAGCCTGGTCATGCAGTTGTTGGGACAAATTTTCCAGCAAGAACAGAATCTTCCAAGTCTCCTGGCAGTTTGAGATACAGCTACAAGGATAATATAGCACCTGGTATACAGAGAAATATTGGTGGCTTTCCACAGTATCCGTCTGGTCAAGAAAAGGGGGATTTTCCAGGGCATAGTGAGCGCAAAGGCCGGAATGAGAAGTTTCCTAGCCTCCTACAAGAGGTTTTACAGGGGTACCACCATCATCCCGACAGAAGGTATTCTAGGAATGCACAGGAGCATTCTGGGATGGCTGGGAGTTTGGAGGGAGCCATGAGGCCCAACGTTTTAATTAGTCAAACCAATGAACTGGCCAATAGAGGCCTCTTAAACAAAAGCATGGGGTCCCTTCTGGAAGGCCCTCACTGGGGTCCCTGGGATAGGAAGTCTAGCAGTGCAGCTCCAGACATGAAACAGATAAATTTAGCTGATTACCCTATTGCTAGAAAGTTCGATGTGGAGTCTCAGTCTGCTGCCCATGAGGCAGGAGCGCTCTCAGAGAGGAGATCAGTGATCTGTGACATATCTCCATTAAGGCAACTTGTAAGAGATCCTGGCCCCCACCCCATGGGGCACATGGGTCCTGAGGCCAGAAGCGGAAGGAGTGAACGTCTTGCCCCTGGCTTGAGCCAGTCAGTAATACTCCCTGGTGGTTTAGTATCCATGGAAACAAAGATGAAAGCTCACAGTGGGCAAATAAAGGAAGAAGATTTTGAACAGTCAAAGAGCTCAGCTAGTCTCAATAATAAGAAAACGGGAGACCATTGTCATCCTGCTGGCATCAAGCATGAATCTTTCCGAGGCAATGCCAGCCCTGGAGCTGCGGTCTCCGATGCTGCTCCAGACTACATGCCCCAGCAGGACAGCAGATCGACACAGATGAGACGAGGACCTGGCAGAACTGGAAGGGGTAAATCACCCTCTCAATATCATGATCTTGCTGATAAGCTGAAAATGTCACCCGGCAGAAGCAGAGGCCCAGGGGCAGATCTTCATCACATGAACCCACACATGACACTATCTGAAAGAGTTAGCAGGGGTTCCTTGCATTCTGTCTATCCTCAGAATTCGGAAGGCCCATCTCTGGCTTCAGCATATCACACGAATGCTAGGCCTCATGCTTTTGGTGACCCCAACCAGAGTCTGAATTCTCAGTATCATTACAAGAGACAGATATATCAGCAACAGCAAGAAGAATACAAAGATTGGGCAAGCAGCGCTGCTCAGGGTGTGATTGCTGCAGCTCAGCACAGGCAGGAAGGGGCAAGGAAGAGCCCAAGACAACAGCAGTTTCTGGAAAGAGTAAGGAGTCCTTTAAAAAATGACAAGGATGGAATGATGTACCTTCAAGGTAGCGCTTACCATGATACTGGAAGCCAGGAAGCTGGGCGCTGTGTCATGGGGAGTGACAGTACTCAGAGCAAATGCACCGAACTGAAACACGGCAACCAGAAGTTGCAGCATCATGAATCTGGTTGGGACCTCTCTCGGCAAACTTCTCCTGCCAAAAGCAGCGGCCCACTTGGAGCAGCCAACCAAAAAAGATTTTGCCCTCAAGAAAGCGACGGGCATCGACGAGAGGAATCTACAGATTTGCCCAAGCCTAGTAATGCTATGCTGAGGCTCCCTGGCCAGGAAGACCAGTCTCCTCAAAACCCATTAATTATGAGGAGGAGGGTCCGTTCTTTCATCTCTCCTATCCCTACCAAAAGACAGCCACATGACATGAAGAACAGTGGCAGTGAAGATAAAGGGCGACTGATGACTTCAGCAAAAGAAGGAATTGATAAAACATACAACTCCTATGCCCATTCATCTCAAAGCCAAGATGCTGGCAAGTCAGTTGCAAAGGGAGATTCCTTCAAGGACCTGCCAAGTCCTGATAATAGGAATTGTCCTGCTGTATCCCTTACAAGCCCGGCGAAGACCAAAATATTGCCCCCAAGAAAGGGGCGAGGATTAAAACTGGAAGCTATTGTTCAAAAAATTACATCTCCCAATATTAGGAGAAGTGTTTCTACCAACAGTGCTGAAACTGGTCCAGATACTGTCACTCTTGATGACATCCTGTCCCTCAAGAGTGGACCTGAAGGAGGAAATGTGGCTGGACATGGACCAGAGGCTGAGAAGAGAAAAGGAGAGATGTCAGATCAAGTGGGGCCAGCAAACCAGGATACAACTGGTGAGAACACTGTTCCAAGATCTTCAGAAGAGTGGCAAAGCAGCGAGGATGATAAAAACAAAAAAGAGGTCCCTGAGACCGCCAGTACTGGCAAAGAAGGAGCAGGATCCAGTGCAGCACCACCACCTTCTCAGAAGTCAGGTAGTCAGGGAAGGTCTGATGGATCTGTAAGTGGAGCTGGAACTCTGACCTTTTCTGACTCAAAAACAATTTCCCCTTCCAGTGTGTTCATTTCTGAACCAAATCCAAAGTCTGAGGAAAAAGATGGCGATGTGACAAACATTTCGCCCAAGCCAGATGGTTTCCCTCCAAAGGGATATTTCCCCTCTGGAAAGAAAAAAGGGAGGCCAATTGGGAGTGTGAACAAGCAGAAGAAGCAGCAGCAGACACAGCAGCAGCTGCCTGTGCCCCCACCTCCCCCACCAGCACCATCACAGCCTGCAGAAGGGGTGGGTGCTGGTGAGCCAAAGCCCAAGAGACAAAGGAGGGAGAGGCGAAAACCTGCAGCACAGCCACGGAAGCGGAAGCCTAGACGGGCTGCTCCAATCGTGGAACCTCAAGAACCAGAGATCAAGCTTAAATACGCTACCCAGTCTGTAGATAAAACTGACTCCAAGAATAAGTCCTTTTTCCCTTATATTCATGTGGTAAACAAGTGTGAATTAGGCGCTGTGTGCACAATCATAAATGCGGAGGAAGAGGAGCAGAACAAATTGGTGAGGGGTCGGAAAGGACAGAGGTCTTCAACACCCCCTCCTAGCAACGCGGAGAGCAAAGTGCTGCCCACCTCAACTTTCATGCTGCAAGGCCCTGTAGTAACGGAGTCTTCTGTCTTGGGGCATCTGGTTTGCTGCCTGTGTGGCAAATGGGCCAGCTACCGTAACATGGGTGACCTCTTTGGTCCTTTCTACCCCCAGGATTACGCAGCTACCTTGCCCAAGAATCCACCTCCAAAGAGGGCCACAGAAATGCAGAGCAAGGTCAAGGTACGGCACAAAAGTGCTTCTAATGGTTCCAAGACAGATACTGAAGAGGAGGAGGAACAGCAACAACAGAAGGAACAAAGAAGCCTGGCTGCTCATCCCCGCTTTAAGAGGCGGCACCGCTCTGAGGACTGTAGTGGAGCCTCTCGGTCACTTTCAAGGGGAGCTTCTTGTAAAAAAGCAACCACTGATGGTGGCAGTGGTGGGGAAAAGACTCCTTTGGACTCAAAACCGTCTATGCCCACTTCAGAAGGTGGCACTGAGCTGGAGTTACAAATTCCTGAACTACCTCTTGACAGCAATGAATTTTGGGTCCATGAGGGTTGTATTCTCTGGGCCAATGGGATCTACCTGGTCTGTGGCAGGCTCTATGGGCTGCAGGAAGCTGTGGAGATTGCAAAAGAGATGGTAAGTACCTAACCTTGCTATACAAAATTTTCTTTCAATAGCAAATATATGCCATTTGGAATACTGGTTTTTCTTGTTCTTCTCTCATGTCTTAAACAGCCATGTTTTATCTTTAATAATTCTCCAGTGATGTCCTTTTGATGGCCTCATTTAGATCGCTGCCACACCTGATCAGATAAGATTATTTTTTGGACATCAAAAAGCTGGATGCTTATTACCTAGTAAAAGTTCGGGATTTCCAACGGCTTTCTTGGGTCCACAGTGATCTCTTTGCCCTTCCTTCTATTCTGTTTGATATTTAATGTTCTGTAGGGCGCTTCTTGGAGTCATGGAGTGAAAGGACAAGTGGTAGCAGACACAAATTGCAGCAAAGAAAATTCCAGTTCAGTTAGGCAAAAAATTTCGGTGAGGATAGTCAGATGTTGAATTGAGGGAGGGGAAATGACAGAAAAGCCGTGGAACGTCCTGGTTTTGGAGATGCAAAATTTGGTTCTGGGCAAAGCCCTGAACGTCTTTTGATCTGAAGTTGGATCTACCTTCAAAGTTGGCTCTGCTTTCAAGCAGGGGCTCCTTCCAGCGTGAGTTACTCTGCACTGTAATACATATTACACAACTGTAGGAGAATTTGCAGTCCTTCCAAAATAAGGTGGATAGAGCAGAATTGCACAAACGTCTGTAAGCATTGAATGAACTGTATATGGGTTTGGTATTGGTGAATTTAGTATTCACAAATGATATTGATAATTGACTTCCTCCAGAGCGCAAGTATAAAATGAGTGAGAGGAAACAGGTAAAATTAAAGCAGTGACAGAAGAAAAACTTTATTCACAACTGCCTGGTTGTGGATGGGCACACTCACTTTTCTTGATTTCCTGAGGCAGAAGCTGATGCTTAAAACCACAGTTATGTGCCTTGCATTGCCATCATCAGTATGCTGCATCCCTTTTTTTGTGGTTATCTTTTTTTGTATTGTTCTTTGTCCTGGATCAGACCATGGGAGAGGCATAGAACTACTTTTTCCTGTTGCCTTTAGGGTCTTCCTTTTCTAAACAGTGTTTTTAACAGAAGTTTTTATCTTCTTTCCTTTGTATTGTTACATACAACATGCTTGTTTCCTCTCCATGAGCTTTTTCTCTTCAAGTTTGATTCCTGGCTTGTTCTAAATTTTCACTCAACTGTTCTTTGACAGTAATTACATGCTTCTTTGCCCTAACTTGATTTGGCTTGCATTCTTGTTTCTAGTCTCTCATTAAACATAGTCAGTTAATTTCATTTGGTTTTCATCAAGCCATGTCTGCATGCTTGTTCTGATGCAACTGCTGAATTTCTTATCTCTGATAATTGCAAGGTTTCTTTCCACCACCATTTAAGTTCTACTCACAATGTGGCCATGCTTTCATTTGTCTGGTAGTTCACCAATACTTTGAATTTGTATCTCTCCAGCCTGATTTTCCGTTTTTACTGTGTGTAGGGTGTGTCTTTCACTTAGGATTCTGGTTTTCCCAATAGCAAATCCCTTCTTTACAAGGTCTTGAACCACTTGAGTTATCCTCCAGTGATCCTTTTTGTGTCCATCTTTGTGTAAAGGACATAAGCCCAGCTGTGCTAAAACGTGCTGTGTTGAGAAGCTCTAATCAAACTTGTTAAATAATAGCAGCCCGTTATCCACATTTTTATATGGCTTTTGCATGTTGTTTGACATCTAGTTCTTTCTCTGCAGGGAATCTTTATGACTTTCTGATTGAACATGCTTTGGCTTACCCTTTATCACTTTCTTCCAACTGTTACAATCGTCTTCTCCTTACAAGTAAA
Organism: Certhia americana; assembly: GCA_018697195.1. Taxonomy (NCBI): domain Eukaryota; kingdom Metazoa; phylum Chordata; class Aves; order Passeriformes; family Certhiidae; genus Certhia; species Certhia americana. Next base: position 46,587,299 of record CM031879.1, read on the forward strand.
ACATTTTTTTCTTCTCCTTAACCATTTCATCTGCCCTTATGGCACCTTACAAAAAATACCTCATCTCTCTTGAACTTTGTGTTCTTTTCCTCTACCTTTTTCCCTTAATCAGTTGCTCAACTCCTCTGTCTTCTTTTCCCTCATAATGCCAATAGAAATAAGCATTTCTCATTTAAAAAAAAAAAAAAAAAATGTGTACAAAATGCTTGTGGCCTCTCTTGCCTTTGCAACTACCTCTTAAGTTCCTTTTTCTTTTTTCATCTCAAAGTATTTTGAGTGCATTGTCTGGGGCTCTTGTCCTCCACTGTGGCTTCAGTTGTGCTCTGCTGCCATTGTAATCAATGTTTATGGTGATCTTTTCCCGGTTAAGGTTCAGATCCAGTGCCTAATTTTCCATTTTTCTGTTGACTACATTGTCACTATCAGCTGTGCTGCTTTTGAGGTATTGTTCCACCTTTGTTTTCTGCCTGTGTCTTTTGATTACCTCCTTGCTTTCCATTGTATACTTCAGAGACTGCTGTTCATTACTTCCTGCTTTTTCTGAGGGGCTCACTGAAGTTTGCTTCTGCTTTTCTTTGCTTTTTCCTGGGACACCTTGCTTTTGAGTAGCTTTTGGTAACTCATCACTTTCTTCCAGAGTCTTGTAGAGCTTCATTTTTTTCTCCAGATTCAAGTTCTTCTGGCACAAACTTAAAAATTGCTCTTGAATTCATAGTGAGTTTTCTAAATTTCACTTTTAAACACAGCTTTTGATCTACATTATCCTTAATCCATCGTCTGTCATTTTATTCAGATTTTCATGTCACTCAGATTCCCAATCTCATTTGATTTTAAAATTATTTCTTCCTAATCCTTCTTATTTAAGGTTGCAAGAAATAATGCTTACTTTTTGTATATGATAAGTAATATCTAGTCTTTCAGTGCTCTCCACTGTTCTGTCTAGGCTCATTTTTAATCTATTATAAGACTAAACTTTCGGAGCCAGGGGCCATTGTCTTGTGTGTACATTTTGTTTTATTATAGAATCATAGGATGACTTTAATTGGAAGCAACCTTAAAGATCAAACCCTCTGCTGTGAGTAGGGACACCTCCCACTAGACCAGGCTGCTTAGAGCCCCATCCAATCTGGCCTTGAACTCTTCCAGGATTGGGCTATCCACATCTCCGCTGGATAACTTGTTCCAATGCCTCATCACCTTCACCCTCAGTAAAGAGTTTCTTCCTAGTATCTAAGCTAAACCTACTCTCAGTTTGGAACCATTCACCTCACCCTTGTCCTGTCATTACATGTTCTTTTAAATAGCCTCTCTCTTGTATGTTCCCTTCACATACTGGAAGGCCACATTTAAGTCATCCTGAAGCCTTCTCTTTTCCAGGCTGAACAATCCCAATTCTCTCAGCCTTTCCTTGAAAGAAAAAGTGTTTCATCCCTTTAATAATTTTGGTGGCTCCTCTGAACTTGCTCTAACAGGCCTTTTTGTGCAGAGGACCCCAGAGCTGGATGCAGCACTGCAGGTGGGGTCTCACCAGAGCAGAGCAGAGGGGCAGAATCCCCTCTCTCACCCTGCTGCCCACACTGCTTTGGGTGCAGCCAGGGATACAATTGGCTTTCTGGGCTGTGAGTGCCATTGCTGGGTCATGTCCAGACTCTTGTCCACTTGTGCTCCCCAGTCCTTCTCAGCAGGGGACTGCCCTTGATCCCTTCATCCCCCCAACTTGTGTTGGTACTGAGAATTGCCCTGTCCCCAGTGCAGTGCCTTGCACTTGGTCTTGTTAAGCCTCATGAGATTCCCATGTGCCCACTTCTTCAGCCTATTTGGATACCCATGGCTGACATCCCATCCTTCAGGTGAGTCAAGAGCACCACTCAGCTTGGTGTTACCTGAAAACTTGCTGAGGGTGCACTTAATCCTTTTGTGTCATTAATGAGGACATTAAATAACACTGGGCCCAATACAGGCCCCTGAGGGTCACCACTGGTCAATGATGCCCACTGGGACTCTGAGCTGTTGATCTCTACACTCTTGATGCAACTGTCCAACCAAATCCTAATCTATTTATTCCATTAAATCCATCATTCTCCAGTTTGGAGAGAACGGTGTTGTGTGGGACTGTCAGAAGCTGTGCATCTCAAAAGCATTGCATATACATTACATCCTTAGCCTTTCCCAGGGAGGAAGGAGTCACTCCAGCATAGAAAGCCACTAGGTTGCTCAAGCAGGACTTGCCCTTTGGTGAAGCTGTTCTGGCTTCTGAATCACCTCCTTGTCCCCCATGTGCCTTAGCAGAGCTTCTAGGAGGATCTGTTCCATGCTTTTCCCGGGCACAGAGGTGAGGCTGACAGGGTCCTTCTTTCTGCCCTTTTTACACATGCGTAGTGTTTCCCTTTTTCCACTCACCTGGGATTTCACCTGACTACCAGCTTTTCAAATACAATGGAGCGTGGTTTAGGAGTTAAATCAGCAAACTCTCTCAGGAATCAGGTGTTTGTGAACCTGATCTTTGCATACAGTGGGAGGGACAATGCCTGCCCCAGTCCCCATCCTGTCATCCATCCACTTGAGAGGTGTGGGAAGAGAGGTTGCCATTGAAGGCTGAGGCAAAAAAATTTGTTGAGTACCTCAGCCTTCTCCTCGTCCATTGTTAGTTGTTTGCCAGCATTGTTTATGGTGGGGGGAGCACCTTCTTTGTCCTTCCTTTTCTGGTTAACCTAAAGTCCTTCCTGTTATTCCTTACATTCCTTTTTAGGTTCAATTCCAGCTTTGCCTTGGACTTCCTCAAACCATCCCTGCACAACTGAACTTCATCCCTATACTCTTCACATGTTGTCCTTGTTTCCACTGCCTGTGTCTTTGGTTTTTTCCCTTTAGTTTGATCAGGAGTTCCCTACTCAGCCATCCAATCTCTTGCCTTCCTTGCTCAGTTTCTTGCTCCTGGGAATTGCTAGCTCTTGAACTCTATGGAAGATTTCTGCTCCTGTGTCCCTGGGGGCAGTCTCCCAGGGTACCTATTGACTGTATCACGAAGAGCTGGAAATTTGCTTTCCTGAAGTTCAGGAGCCTAACTTTACCTGCCCATATCCCTCAGGACTGCAAAATCCACCAATGCATGATTGCTCCAACCCAGGCTGCCTCCCTTCTTGACATCCCTAATTAGTTCATTTACCCTGGTGATCATCAAATCCAGTACTGGGTTCCCTCTGGTAGGGCTGTCACCTGGCTCAAGAACATATCCTCCATGTACTGCAGGAGACTCCTAGATTGCCTGCAGTTTGCCTTGGGACCTTCCCAGTGGATGTCAAGGTGGCTGAAGTCCCTTCACAGGACAGAGTGTGTGAGCATGGTGCTTCCTGTAACTGGGGCAAGAAGGCTTTGTTTGGGCCTTGGTCAGGCAGCTGGAGCAGACCCCAGCTGCAAGGTTTCTTTTGTTGCCTCAGTGTCTGATTTTTACCCACTCTCTTTCAACCTGCTCATGGCTGTTCTTCAGAGACAGCTCTTCACACTCAATGCCCCTCTTGACGTAGAGGGCAACCCCTCCACCTTTCCCTCCTTTCTGTCTCTTCTGAACAGCTCAAAGCCATTGATACTCACACTCCAGTCACACAGTTTGTCCCACCAAATTTCAGTAATGGCAACAAGATCATATCTTTCAAGCAGCATGGTGGCTTCCAACTCCTGTTTGTTGCCCATGCTGCATGCTTTGGGGTAAAGGCACCTTGGCCAGGCTGTTGGTTCCATCACCTTCCTAGAGGAACACTCCTTAATTCCTTTGAGATATTTCCCTGGTGGTATCCCTGTTGGCTTCTGTTACTTCAGGACTCCCTGGCTTACCTCTGTAAGTCTCCCAAGTGTGCCCCAGTGTGGCCAGCATGTTTCAGAATCAAAGGCAGAGTGCTCTCACTAGCACGCTGTCCTTCTAACCCTTGCACCTCATCTCACAGCTTGCCAAGGACAAGCTTAGTACAGTCCCCCTCCTGAATCAGTGCAATGCTCTGTATTGCCTCATATGGACCCAGTGTCCTAACATGATGCTGGGCTTCTCTGTATAACATCCATAAGAGTAATCCATTTACCACCCCTGTGACAAATAGTGAAATAGGTTTTCTGCTGGCATTTTTCTTTTCCTATTGCAGTAAGCTTTTGTTCTGGGTTCTCCACTGGAAGCAGTGTATCCTCCTCCCTTCAGCTCACAGAGGGTTATGTGCAGCACTGAGATGGCCATGGGGTATTCAGAGGTATGCCTGCCAGAAGCCATCCCCAGGCAGTGGAGAGGCTCTATTGAGCTCAACTCTCCTGCCCTGCTGCCTGAGGAAAGCCTTCTGGCTCACACAGCTGATTTCCTAGGCTTGCTGCATATGCTTTTTCTTTACCTCCTCTGCTCTTTGCAACTGCATTTTCTCTTTTTTCCTCTGACATGCAGTTCGTTTGTGTTGCTGTCATGGAAAAAGCAGATGTACAAATCAAGTAACTGCTTCCTACCAGGAACAAGTAGAGAGATGTGTGCATAGGCACACGGGAATGTAGCACTTGGATTTTGTCTATGGCTAAGGAAGGACATTAGCATATGGTATATTAAGGGTCATGATTTTGGAAGTGAATAATTCATGTATGTAACTCATTCTGTGCAAATTAAATACTCCCATAACTAAAAATTACGTAAACTGTCTATGGTACTGACAGGGTAAATTATGCACCAATTTAAACTGAATCCATACCATTAAGTGAGTTGAAATATTTTCTTTAGACATCTGGGTCAGTTGCTGTTGTTTATGCGGCACTCCAGTATAGAAATAGGAAACTTAAACCTTTAGTCAAAGGCTATTGATGTAGAGGTAGTGAAATAAGTAACCCGTCCTGTGTTTCTTCTCCTCACACAGGCTCACCTATTTTTCATCACATGAAAGCTCATTATAGATTTTTTTGCCCTGAACACCTGTTTCTTGTACGCTTTCCAGAACCAGAAGATGATTTTTCTTGCTAAATTGTTTCTTACATGAGTAAATGTCTGTCTTACTGTAGTTTTTTTGACAACTGCCCCATAGTCAATCTCAAGAAAGGATTTTTATGTATGTGAAGGTGCTCAAAGATCAAATTGTACCAGATGCTCTAGAAGAATTCCTGAGAAGGTTTTATCTTAAAAAGTTTTATCAAACTCTGAAATGACTCTCCTGAGCTTTGCGCTTTCCTTAAAGTCTATTTTCACCCTGGACTAAAAGTGTTATGTATGCAGCAATCCAGGGGATTTCCAAAGTGCTAGAATCTGCCATCCTTGAAGGCAAAAAAGTGTTCTTTTTACTCTGGACCTCTGCTATGCTTCTTGGTTCTGACAATGTGTTCCAATTAATTGGGCTGCTTCAGATGCAGAATGACTTAATCATTCTCCTTATTCTGATGCTCAAATTAGATACCCCAGCAGATGAACCTAACTGCCAAGGAGTCTGTCTCTTTCATAAACTGTTAATGCATAGTAATGGTGTAAAGTTCTTGCAGTTAGACTTTTTTTGTCCCAATGCTGATGAAATATTCAACTGAAAAAATGCCATCTCTTTAGTGCTAGGTGATCCTGTTGCTTATAAAATGTTTTCTTTCAAATACTGAAGGTGGCCAGAAAGTTTCCTTTTGTCAATTTTTTCACTGTTTTTCTATTAATGAGAAGTTCATTTTCATGGAAGACAAAGTGTATTGGTTACCTTTGGAACTGGAAGAATTGTGGAGTCACTTTGGTAGTTGTCAGCAGTTTTAATGTTCAGAAGAACTGATGGTCTTTATTCTCAGTATTAAATATATGAAGCTGTAAATGAAGAGAAGAACAATGCAGAGAACATTCTTTGTGTTAAGTTGAATCCAAGATAGTTCAGCTATTGTTTTTCTAAAAAGCTATTCACTAGGAGGTGGTATCCTGTTTCTTATAGGGCTTTTTTATAAGACGTGTTTTTTCCCAAGGCAGAGGCTCTGGTCTAGCACATATATTACTTCTGGTTGGGATGGGGTTTTTTTGTTTGTTTTGTATTTTCTTCTTCTACCCCTGCTCTTATCAGAATTGACCTTGCTTAAGGTAAATGTAGCTTGTGTTCCTGCTGAGAGTGTTCTGTGAAAGAAAAGCTTGTTTATCCCCCTTTTAAAATCTCTTTTAAAAGGCCTAAAAAATGTAATGCTTTTCTCATCAATCTCTGCATCCCTTCCAGCTTGAGAAATCTTTTAATCCTTATACGTAGAAAGAAGTCCTTGGAACCTGTTTTCTTTGTTGCTCCTTATTGAAAAGCTCATCTTGGGTTTCAGTCAGGTGAACTTTAGAGTAACAAATGGTGAGGGGTGAAACCTGCCCATGATCTACAGTATAGCAGAACAAGATTGTGTTTTCTCTCATCAGTCTGGAATTTTGTCTGTCCAGCTCTCCATGGATTCTCTTTCAAAGCCTGCTGTTTACCCAAGACTGTTAACAAGCCTGTTTTGAAGGTCTGATAGACTTCAAAGTGGTTCCTTCTGATCACTCCTGGTGATGAGAAGTTAAGAACGTAAATGCCTGAAGTCTCTTTCTCTTCAGCTTGATACTAGATATTTGAATTTTCGTAACTGTTGGGCAGTGGTATCCTTGTGCCTCGTGTTGAGTGTGTCTGTCAGTTGTAGTGTTAAAGGTAGATTTGCATGTTGCTCATGTTTCACAGAGAACAGCTCCTGGTTTTACACAGGTAAGTTGTTCTTGACTTGAGATTGCTGATAGTTGATCTTCCATAGTGTCTTATTTGGAGGAAATTGCCTTTCTGTAATACTTTGTTTATTCTGATGCTTTCATAGAACCATTTTTTTGTTGTTGTTGTTTATATCTACTATTCTGGACCCTAGCTGTAAATTGTGTAAAGAAAGGTGCCTGGAGGGATCACTAGGCTTTAAGCTATTTATATTCTCTAACTTGGGAAATCAAAACCTTAAAAAAAAGCTCCCACACTCTATAAGTAACTGCTTATAAAAGGTTCCTGGCTGCATAGCTAATCAAGTGGTTAAGCCAGGGAATCAGTATGAACTGGGAATGTTGTGGAAGGTTAGCTACCTTTGGCAAAACAAAGCAAAACAGTTTCTATCCCCAGAAATCTGGGTACTCTAGTACCATAGGAGTATAAAGGTATCAATTGATTCTGAATGTCTCATTTGGCACAGGTGGGTTCTCTTATCCCTAAGCCAGACCAGGAGGGAGTTGCTGTCATGAGGAGTGATCCTGTTGTATCCTCTTTGCAAGCTGCTTGCTTCCACTATTTCACTTGTGCATTTGCACAGTGGGTTGATTTTTAGCCAGCTAATCCAGCAGAATACTAGCCTGGTGTGTGGGATCTTTATGCCAGATCAGCCATCTGACTCTGCTTACCCTCTGAACCCTGTTTGCTGCATGTGGGTGGGAGTGTGCTTTCCACTGGTAATGATACCATTAGATCAGCTTAGTTGTAACATAGAACTGTACCCAGGTGCTGCCAGCTTTTGAAAGGGGTTTAGGTCTATGGTACTACTATTTTATAGTGTTGGGAGAAGAATGTTTAGCTTTTATTCCTCATCTTTCTTCATAGAGAAGAAAAACATAAAAACATGCAGAACCTGGTAATTTTTTTCTCCCCCAAACCAAAGCACAAAACCAAAAAAAATCCTCAAGTGAAGTTTGGTATTAGGTCAGGGTTCAACTGAAATAATAATCTGCTGCTTCAAAAATAACATGCCTGACAACATGCAGGAAGGAACAGTTGTATTTCTACACCTAGACCTGTATTAGTAGGGACACTTTTCAAGAGAAGGAAGAAGTGACACTGGAGCTTTTTAATTTTTCACTGTAGAGAAAGGGAAACCAGTGGCAGATTTAAAATCACTGCCAGCAGTGGTTGGAAAAGGGGTGTATTGAGAACATTGTTTGCTTGTTTTTTATCTCTGGAAACAGCTTTTAGTATGCTTTAGCCCTTCAAATGAGGATTGCCACAGAACCTTGAGGCCCTTTCTACAGTTATCCTTAAAGTGCCTGAATTCCTGGTTTTCATTGACAGACTGTGCCCAAATCCCTTGTTGTCTGAGCTGGAAATGTGCACGCTCTAGTGTAATACTCGTTTTCATTCTTCAGGAAATGGCAGCATCTTTAATATTCTTCCGCAGTGTTACAAAAATAAGTAAGCATGAAATTTTGGGTGGAGGAGAAATTCTGAAAGACAGCTGAATGATGAACTTCAGATTTGGTTTTCTCAGAAAGGCATTGCCATCTGCTGTGCTACCGAAACTCTGTGCTGTCATGACTCCTGGTCTATAAGAGTGTTCCTCCCCAGCTAGGAGAGCTTGGGCGGAGCCCCTGTTGTATCTCTGTTCACTGCCTTCCTCTCTTGGGGACCTGGTAGTGTGAATCACTACTGCTGCAGCACTTTGTAGCTCACAGCAGCTCTGTGCATCGATACCCCAAGCCTTAAATGCTAAAGAACTGAGCAGGTAGAATCCACATGTACATATCTGATGTTTCAGCAAATGTTTCAATGTCTTAAATTCTCAGAAGCCAGTAATTATATTTGTGAAATGCAGTTGGTTTTCTTTGGCTTTGTTGTGAGTTAGAAGTGAGGTAAATTTGGTGCAGCTTATTGGCTATTATGGATAGGAAGTGCATTTTAGCACATTTTACTTGAAGTCTCGAGCATAAAGATGATGCTGGTAAGTGGAAAGACTTCAGTATTGACCCCTTTGTAATGGGGAAGAGAGAAGATGCAGGGAAGTACTTTCTGTGCAACTTTACTAGCAGTCTCCTTTGTCATTAGTTTGTCCCAAAGTACAGGCATTATGTCTGTGCTTGCATGTGGTTTTATATTTTACTGTTTGTCTTGCATGTGGAGTGAGGAAAGTGGAAAATAGATTTACTGACAATGGAGTGTTGGGAAAGAATAGGATGTTTACCCACTTACACTAGTTGTAGCCAAGAGCACTGGAAACTTGTATGCAAAAAGCAGCTTGCTCGTTCCACAGTTGCCTTTCTGTAAATCATCAGGGATCCTCATAATCTGTGTACAGTTTTAATTTAAAAATACATTTAAGTAATTTAATTTTTTGGAAACTCTTCCAAATGTGAATGAGGCCTTCTCTGTGCAGGAGATTCCTAGAGAAAGCTTCAGAGCTTTTTGTCTGGCTTACCACAAGCTCACGGAGTCTTTTTTTTTCTGTAAGATTTCAATTGCCTGTTACCATAGGGGTGCCAAACTCTTACTAAATTTTCAATAGTGAGTGAATGCAATCTATTTATGTGTAATTTTAGCTTGAATCTTTTTAAGCTGTTATGGTAAAAAGCTTGTTAAGATTTCCCCAAAATTTTGGAGGAGGATTGTTGTGTTGTTGGTTTTTTGTTTTGTTAACTTAAAATGAACCAATTTTTTAAACTTAGACTAATTCCAGATGGTTGTCACTTTAGCTGTATTCCTTTAGCTTTGTTAGAAGAACACTACTAGCAAATAACTTAATTCTGCTCCATGCCTCTGTGTTTAAAATGGTGTATATTTGACTACAATTGGTCAAAAAATGCAGTCTTACACAGTTTGAAGAGGTCAATTTCTGAAGGTAAGAATTCATTGCTTTCTTTTATATAATATTTAATGGATTATTAAAACTGTGTTCTATCTTTTGTAAGACCTTTTTAAATAAAAAAAAATCTACAATTTTTACATATTATTTTTAAAATAAGAATTATGTTGAATTCTTTGATCACTGAATAAGCAAAAATCATGCTTCAATTATACTAGTGTTCTGCCATTCATAATAAAGGAAAGCTCTCCAAGCATGACAATGCAAACCATGTTCATGAAAAGTTATCTACACATAAGGTTTTATGCAGTAGCCAGATTGGGATAGGAATTCTGCAGGCAAAACTGGGCCACTTACTGATGGGGGTATGAAATTACCATGACTTCACAGGATGGTTTGGGTTGGAAGAGACCTTACAGGAAGAGACCTTCCATTAGACCAGGTTGCTCAAAGTCACATCCAACCTGGCCTTGAAGATTTCCAGGGATGTGGGGCATCCACTGCTTCTCTGTACAGCATTCCAGTGCTTCACCCTCACAGTAGAGAATTTTCTCCTAATATACCTAATTTAAACTTCTCTTAGTTTAAAACCGTTCCGCATTGTTCTGTCACTGTCTGCCCATGTTGAAAGTTGCTCCCCATCACTTTTATAAGCCCCTTTAGGTACTGGAAGGGGCTGTAAGGTTTCCCTGAAGGCTTCACTCCAGGCTGAACAATCCCAGCTCTCTCTGTCTTCATAGCAGAGGTGCTCCTGCCCTCTCATCATCTTTGTGGCTTTGTAGAAAGCAGGTTTTTAACTTTCTTCTTTTCAAAAGTAGATTTTCATCTGTCCATTATAAACCTAGTTATATAACCTCAATATATTTTTTAATTAGAGAAATATGTTCTGAAAGATGTTAGATTAATTTCCCTAGATTTAGAAAGATGAGTAAAAATAAAACTGAATTATGATGAGTATTCATGTAATAATTTTAGAAACTACAGCAAAATTATGACTAGTTTTTTTTTTGCCTTAAAGAATGTTACTCTGCAGAGACAAGGACTGGAGAAAAGAAGTTCTTTTTGTGCAGCACATTGTGCCTGAGGTTATGGAAGGAGCCAGAAAAGTAGTCTGGATTCCCTGAATCTTAAACCCATCCTTCTTAGCTCATTTATACTATGCTGCTCTTACCCTGTTGTGCTCCGGCTTGTATGTTGGCAGAGGAAATATTTTCAAACAATTTCATGCACTTAGCTGGACTCTGCATAGAGGATAGTCTTCACGGATAGAGCACTTTGGCAAAAAGTTATTAATGAGCCTTCATTGTTATGGATTGGATCCTGGCCAGCTGCTTAGTGATTAAAGTTTAATTGCATGATGATTAGTTTTCATTAGTAAGCAATTAGCATTTAACAGCAGTCTCGTATTGCTAAAGCTATGGGCGAGCATAAGTGGCTAGAGCTATGTTGAGGGAGAAGGTCTGAAGCTGGAGATGTGGACACAGAGCTTTTTGGAATATGGGAATAAGAATTCTGAGGTTTGTTGACCTCATCAGCTTGTTCCTACTGCAGCATTAAGCCAGGAGGGTGGATGGGAGTGGGAAATGGAGCAAATGTCCAGAAAAGCACAGCCTGCACATTAGGCACAGAGACTGGCTGTGGATTAACCCATGTGTATGGAGCTATAAAAAAAGTAATCCTGAAGTGAAGTCCTGAAAAGGCCCTTTGAAGTTCTGGCTTGCTCTCACAGTAGCATTGGTTTTCGTAGACTTGTTCCCTGCTTGCCACAGCTAAAACTCCTTTTTCAGAATTCCCCTCTGAATTGGTCAAATCTCCTTTTCTACTTTGATAGCTGCCCTTGATTGCTTTGTGCTACTGTGGGGTAAATTAGGAGAAAGATGAGTGCAGGGCAACTGCAGGGCTGGGGAAAGTGAAATGGATGAGGGCAGAGGGAGGTAAGAGTGTAGCAAAAGGTCAAGGCTTCTTTGCTGTTAGAGGTACAAAAGAGTGAAGAGTGCCCCAAGTAAACCATTTCTGCTTCACTGAGGAATCTGTTGTGAAGATGAAATATGGTGGTAATTTCATCCAGGCTAAATTGGGGTTTTTAGAAGCCATTCTTCTTGTCCACACCTTCCCTTTTGCCTGCATTAGTGCTCTGTGACTGAACCGAGTTAGGTAACTGATCTAGCCCGCAAATCTCTGCCTCACCCCATTCCCATTTTAATCAGGCTAATTTTTTGGCTGGATTAGCTTTCTTGACTTTCAGTGCCAATACTGATACAGAAAAATGCTAGGCATAGGAGGGGGCTGCAGGCTGTGCAAGACCAAACACAGGTCTTAAAATGATTTGGAAGTGGTGGGCCTGGGCAGAATCATGACTTCAGATGGAAAGTTCTTCCAAAATTATATTACTAGTTATGCAAAGTAGTAAATGGGAGGAAAAAAAAAAAAAAAGGAACAGTTTAAGGTTTGTCAAAGGTGGTTCTCAAATGTATATATTTGTTACTGGTGTCAAGTGCATCCATCTCATTGTCTAGACATAGGAAAAGATAGGAGGTTTTCTTTATTGTGATGATCCCATGATGAAGAAGCACTAGGGACTGGATGCTCCATCCCCTCCCCTGACCTAATTTGCCAGCTGCAGTAGCCTAAAACAGACATTTCCCTCCAGGTAAAAGGTCTCAAGTAGCTACAGTTTCTTCTGAGAAATTCTGACAGTGCCCAGTGTGTGGCTTCAGTGGTGTAGATCTACTTGTCTTCAGACTTGCCATAGGAATAGAAATAGCAGGGTAGGACCCGGTCTGAAATTGCAGCCCAAGGCACAAGACAGTGCTGAATGGCAGAGCCCTCCCAGAGCTCTGGGTGTTGCAGCTGCACTGTCATCAGTGTCACCACCTGAGCTACTCGTGGTAAAAATAGATTGCATACACCTTCCTGAGGTCTGCCTGCACAACTGTTTGTAGCGTAAGCACAGTCAGGTCTTAGCCAGCTGATTGTTGTCTGGGTCATAAGTTTTCCTCCTGTTTGAGAAAATATTAAGTCAGTGCTAAAAACTGGTTGTGCAGTCAGTCTTCATTTACTAGTGATTCCCCTCCCCCATTTCTATCTTCTTGCATATTTTCTTTTGATTTGTGATTAGAAGTAGGGTACTTAACTCAGCTGTATTTCTTTTTCTCACGGCTACTCATTTCACAACGTGGTTTTGTTGTTACTTTGCACTAGACTGCTGTTAATTGCAGCTTTTCTTGTGCTTCCAAATCTTTTATTCTTACTGAGAACTCATACTTGCTAAGTTTCAGAAGTTATTGATGATTAAAGGCAACTGACCAGCTTCATAAAAGACTTACTGCTAGGGGAGGGGAAGGAGGAGGAGGGCATTCTGGCATGAATCTCTGAAATGGGAACTTTCACTGAAGGATACTGCTGCTCAATGTGAAGCTTAAAAGGAAAATAAAAAAAGTGGGTGGGGATGGGAGGGAAAACCGAGTTCATGTACTTGAGTTCAGGTATGAGAGCTGTGAACTTTTCTGACTACATGCCTGTGCTGTCAGAAATTGCCTGCACAGCCTTTGACAAGTCATCTAATTATTCTGTAAAGTAGGCTTTAACACCACTTATTTGTGACCATTAAGACAAATTTGTAGGGTGCTTTGAATGTGTTTAAGTTGTCAGATGTTCTCAATTAAATTGGAAGATTAGGGATGGGATACAAGGTTTCATGGTTTAGTTGCATAGATGTAATGGCAGGTAGATAAATTTAAAGTTTGTTCATGTATCATTTAGAGTCAGGTCCAAAAAGATAATAAAAATGTTTTGTAATGTGTTCATTTGCTGTTAGCTTTCTCTTTTCTTGTAAAAAGCTAAAATGCTGTAAATACTAATAGCAATGTTCTCATCCCAGATGTAAATTCATTGTTATATTTATTTGTTAAGATTTTTCTTGGGGAATAACCCTCCAAATTAAACTTAATCACTAAAATTTCAGAGTTGACACAGTTAATAACTGATGCTTTTCAGAAAACCAACATTATTATTTTTTTAATGTTAACTGTAGGAAATTGTTTAGAACATTCCAGTACTCACGTTATAGGTACATAAAACTCTTTTACAAGGTTTTTTATGCAGTCTTAAGTCCTAAACTTAAATTTAATTATTCTTCCTTTGAAGTGTTACAGTTTGTCATTGGGAGGTACAAGGATTCTTTAGTGATGCCACATGGTACCACTGTTCTAAGCAGAAACTCTCAGGGCAGTTCCTGGGGGACAAGAGTTACGAATAATTACCAATAAATTCAGTTTCCTGGACAAACAGCCACAAGGGTAATGCCAAAAGAAGAACTGTCTATTCTGAAGCTGTCTTAACAAAGAAGACTTTAATGTTGACTTACTCTTCTGCTTTTGGGCTAGAGCCTTCAGCAGAAAAGGAATAAGTAAGAAGAGGATGTGTTTATGTAAAATAAAAGAAAAACAAAATAAAAATGCCGGTAGCCTTTGATTTCTACCTCAGGTGAAAAAAAAGATTTAAATTTTTCTTTGATCTTCTCCAGTGATTTATTTCTAGTAATCTATGGCTCATATGGCCTTTTTTTCATAGCATAGATTGGTCTAGATTTATAAAACTGAAGGTGTGGCTTGCAAATGAATAATATTATTGCTTGTGCCATGATTCAGCAGTGTTCTGAGCACAGAAGATCTTCATTAGTCCTTTCCTTTCAGATCTCAGGAGAACCCCATCTAATCCTTAGATGGAGGAAGTTCTTTTCTTGGGAGAACCACGTTATGTCTGTCCTTTAAAGAAACTACTGACACTACCTCAGCTGCTGTGTAATATCCAGCTGGACTGCCATCCAGGCTTGGACTGCTGCTATTTATATTTTCTGCCTCTTCTAAACTGCTGCTAGCTCATACTATGTTTTCCTGTGTTGTGTCTGACAAGCCTACAGACACTACATGTTCTTGTATGGATTCTGTTGAGAATTCATAAACGGTATACCTATTATTGCAATGGGCAGTTTAAGCAGCATATATATTATTATAGTTTGTAGGGGTCTTTTTTCCTGATGATTAGTGAATAATGAAATAATGCATTCCTCTCTAAATCCATTCAAATTTTTGGCCAGTGAATATTACTTTACATAGAGCACATTCTGTGTATCTGAGGACATTTCACCAATATGTGCTAATTGTTTTCTTTCCCTCAGCTGTGATTGATGATTTATTGCTGTGGTTCATAAGATTGTAAATTTTTTTTTTTTTTAATGCTGATATGTTACTTGACAGCTTATCGTTAAAGAGAGATCTACTGACTTGCAAGCATTTCTCTTTTCTGTGAGCATTGCATCTTTACCTCTTCTCTTGGATTCATCTTCTGCTGCTTTTCCTCAGTGCTAGCAATAGCCACCAGTGTCCTCAGGAATACTGGTGTGCACTTTTACTCCTTATTGGAGCTCTGCTGCCAACCACTGCTTCTGTGGCTTTCTGGGGGAGCTGTCTTCTTTCTTTAATGGTATTGAGTAGTAGTTTTCTTTGCTACCTTTTTTCTAGAGACAAGTTCTTTATCCAGTAAGATAAACATTGTGCTTTTTTCACCTATTCTTGCAGTGAAGTGTATTTTGACTGTGCAGGAGTTGTTCTTCAGACCTCAATTTAAGAATTGGTATTCTTAGTAAAGTGCAATTTGGATGGAACACTGTCACAAACATTTGTTGTTCTAAACTGTCATTTTCACATTCCTACTTCTTTCACATTCGTCTGCCCACCTCCTATTTTCTTACCCCTCAAACATAAGGTACTCGTCATTATTTTATCTGCCTTTATCCTGCTGCTTTTTCTTCTTTCAGTTTTAAGAACTTAAGATTTACTTCCAATCAGTACACCCTGGCTAATTTTATAATTTCCTAAATTAAATGCTTCATTTTCAAAACCCTGCACATTTACCTTTGTTTTTCTTCATGCATTTCTTCAAAGCCCTTCTTGTCTGGGATTTGTGCTGAATAATTGGATCTGCTTAGCCTGCTGCTGAGATGGACTCTGCCCAATGCTGCTGGCTCAGTCTCACCATTCCTATTTCATCCCTTTGCATCCACCAACGCTTTGTTCTCTTTTACCAAAGTGTCTTGCACAGTGGGGCTCTGTTTATGATGAAGGCTTGCATGGATTATTACGAGTAATGATAAATGGTGTATTTCTCTCCAGCTTTACAAGTCTTTGAGTCATTGACAGGGTTGGGTTTGTGCTGCACCCTTTTTCCTCTCAGGTTGTACAGATATGCAATATCTTGTCAAAATATTTTCCATTTATAGTTTGCTTTTATCACAAGTATTTCCTAATTTTTGAGCCTTTATAAAGATTTTGTTTCTGTTGTATCCACTGCTCCTACTAACCCAGTAATTGTGTCTCTAATGAACCAGGGTTTTTTTTTTTTTTTTTTGAGCCTTTTAGTAAATACTCAGCACCATCTCTTTCTTTCTTTCTTTCATTAGAAAAAAGCTGGTTCTGTTAGGCAGTTCACTTCTTGAAAACCTTGAGTTTATTGCATTTTCCTGTTTATGTCAGGCTTTTTCCTTTTTTTATATCACCTTTTCTTTAAAGCAAAGCTATTGCATTTCTGGTAATTAATTTATCCAAAATCTCTCTGATTATGATGGAGATGTTGCTTTCTTTTAAGGTAACTGCATACTGTTGTTTTATACTCTACTTGGTAGGTCTTGCACTAAACAGAAATTCACTGTATATTTGGATATTTCCTGTAATCAGTATCCAAGATGGCTGGGAAATAAATCTAGTACTGATAGAAAATGCAACTGGAGTAAATGCTCTTCTTCCTGATGGTGCTGTTCCCTCAACTCTGTGCGTCCTTGTCACATAATCACCGCTTGAAAATTGGAATTTCTTTTTCTTCTTTTAAGTCTGATTTTCAAACCTTTTTGTAACTAAATTGCACTTATTGATGCATGTTTAATTCCCCAAATGAATAGTCAAGATAACATAAACTGTACAGTTTTTTCTGCTAGACTTGTGTACTTCAGCAAATTCAAATCCCCATACTTAAAAGTAGTTTTCTGAAATGTTTCTCTCATTCAGGGTGGCCCTTTGCCTCAAAGGAAACAAGATTTACGAGATTTTTGGCTTCTTGGACTTGGCAGTCTATGTATTTTTTAATATTCCTTTTAAAATATGAAATGGCTACATAGGTACGTAGTTAGCCTGTGTAACTGAAATTAAACATGGTTTTGCAGCACCATTTAAAATTACTGATTTTGTCAATTTTGCTAAATCTGTTTTAGTTAGCTCCTGGTTGACTCTTGAAGGACCTAACCTCTCTTCTGGTTCAGTTCCATTGGGTCTTTATTTCATTTGGGTTTTTTTTTTTCCTTCTGTTGTGTGGAAGAGGCGGGAAGGGTTCATCCCCCTTTCAAGTCTTACTTGGTTCTTCAGCGGTCTCATGTATTCATGCACATTTAAGCCTTTGATCACTCTGCCAAGTGAACGAAACAGGCTTGTAAGGAGTAGTGAACATGAATTTGTCACTTAGGTTGAATTTCAGTCTTTTATATAGTGTTACGGTTTAGCTCAGCCTTCCTGTTAGGGAGATAAAACTGAAGAGTCTTAAAAACTGTAACCAAACAGTGTTTATTCTGTGTTCTTTTTGATAATCATGGGGGGTTTTTGGTTGTTCATTGTGGAATTTCACAGTCACATCTCTTGGTTTACACAAGAACTGCCTTTCAAGACAGGTGCAAAAGTAACTTTTGTTGTGGTGTCCTGTCTCCAGCAGTGGCCATGTATTTACCACTTCACTGCCTGTATTCAGAGATTTGCCATAAACTAGGCGTGTGCAGAATAACAGTTGCATATTTTCTCCCTCCTTTCAGCAGCAACAGCTTTAGAGTTGTAGCTTTGGTGTCCCTGTGTTTACCAGGCAGAGGCATACCTATCCTTGAGCTTGTCTAAGCTGTTTTTGAACTTGCTTATCTTTTTGCCAGTGCAGCATTCTTTGGCAATGACTTTTAGTTACTTGAGTTAAAAAAACCCATGTTTGTTGCATTTAAACCTGGTCTTCCTTCATGGAAATGGCTAAGAATCATTCCCTTATGTGCATCATATTGGATTTTGTAGGTTTCAACCCCCATTTAGTTCTCTCTTTTCCAAAAGACTTAGATTTCTCTCATATACAAGTTCTTTAGATTCCTAGTTATCTCTGTGGTCCATTTTTGTTTCTGATCAGTTGTACTCCTTCCTTAACAGGGTCATCAGAACCATACACAATATTACAATGTCAGGCTACTACAAGAGTAACAGACAGACATCATGAACATTTGAGTTTCATTATGGATTTCCTTCCTTAATAACTGCTTATGTTTTGGCTCTTTATTGTGCTTGTGGGAGCTGCATGATGTTTCTGTCTAGGATGACTACTAAAACCTTCCTAGGAGTAGTAAAAACTAATTTAGAATCTGTCATCATGTATATGCATAGGTGAAAATACTTTCACCACTTCACAATAGTAATTTATTAACTATTTTAACAACAGTAATTTTCATCTCCATTTTGTCATACAGCTGACCATGGTTGTGGGGTGGTTTTGCAGCTTTTTGCTATCAGTTTGAGGTCTGGCTACCCTGGATAGTTTTACAATCTTCACAGGTTTTTACGTTTTATTCTTCACCCCCCTGTTTGAGAATGTCTGTAAGTGCAGTTGAATAGCTTAAGTGTCTTCATAGGACCTTAAAATTATTGCTGGCAAGCCATTTTTTGTTAAAACTAAATCTTTATTTCTGTTCTTGTTGCTTTCTATTTTTCTTTCTAGTTGAGGGTAATAAAATGCTCTGCTCTTAATTTCAAGTGCTTCTGTTCTAGCGTAATCAGTTTCATATGTATTGAATAGGATTTTCCATTTTTAAGACATTTTCTAGCTCTTGGATTTCATGTGGATTTTTTTTCCTATGCCATCCATTTTGAGCTGCAGCTTCCCTTTGTGCTTCAGCAGCCTGTGCAGCACTGCAGTTTTAACTTTTTATTATGTTTCCTAATGCAGCTTTATTAGTATAACATCTTCCAGATCATTGATTTGTCTGTGTGCTGAAATCTTGGAATCTAAATCTGTCCTTAGTTTCTTGACTTGAAGACAATGGTCCAGTTTTACTTTTGGACTGTTTAATTTGCTTGCTACAGGAGTATATCATCATTGGCAAGAGATGTCTTTTTATAATGTATGTTTAAAGATTTTTATCTTTTAAATTGTGGGGTTTATTTTACTGATATTCTGTGCCTGGGTTTTTTGGGGTTTGTTTTGTTTTTGTTTTTTTTTTTGTTTTGTTTTGTTTTTTTTTTAATATAACTTATATTGTTTGTCAGGAAATGTAAACTAATAGTTCTGTGTCCTTCAGTACTGGTTGTTATCTCTAGCCCCAGCCACATAAACAATTTTTTTCATTAACCAGTATCTGCACATCAGACTGGAAGTCCTCTTTTCCTCTCCTGTTTCCTAAAAATGTCTTCCCACCTTGTTTTTTTCATCTTGGTCCCTTTTTGCAGAAGTCTTTCAAAATCACTTACTTCTTTCTCCTGTAGTAAGCAGTATACACACACACTCTTATTTATTTTTATTTTTTTCTTGTGGCTTTTTGGAATAAGCTGACTCTCTGTATCCCACTTTCCAGGAAAGGGAATGCGGCTGCCTGCTGTTTCTGTTGCCCTTTCGCCTGGATATTAAATCCAAGCCTCTGCTGAGCCTGCCAACTGTTTAATCAGAAATAGTCAGAAGGCCCTCCTTCCTAATATTGCAGCTGACTCTGAAGTCCTCATTATCTTACATCTGCATTTGTGCAGTGCAATTATATAGAAGCAATTGTTTTCCTAAAAGCTTATAATTTAAACGGGAGAAGGAGAGAGTATGAAAAATGCATATAACATGTAAAGCAAAGGCTTGTACCTGTATAATTAATGCCACATTTATTTCACTTTTTGCTTTCTTTGTTTTCTCAGTAGCCTTCAGTTGTTGCTTTCTGTTTTATTCCTTTTATGCATTCTTGACACTGGTATGTGAGAAGGGACCAAACAAGGAGATGGAAAAGAAAGCAAAGAAAAAGAAAAGCAGACCAAAGGAAAAACTGGTTATTGGAAAAGAGGAAGTCAAGAGGTCTGAGTATAGGGTATATAACTGCTCATCAAGAAAAGATGTTTTGTATTACAGACAGCAGAAAATATTATCCTGTTGTGAATGTCTTGTGTAAACTGGTTTGGTAATTGTTCAGCAAGGAAGACAGTGGAGGAGTCATCTGAAAACACCTTACATTAGTGTTAGAAGCAATTAATTTCTGCTTCTAAGCAACTGCTCCTGCTCCTGCCCAGAATATTTTGGAAGGGCTAGTCGGCAGCTTCCATCCTCCCACCAGTGGAAACTATGTCCACTGTAAGATTCTAGTACTAGGGAGTACTTTGTCTAGGGACAAAGATATTACCTCTGCCAGTGCAGAGCCAAATTGAGCAGGTGAGTGCTTTATTTGAGCGGCTTGGGGCACCAGTTTTCACCAGGCTAAAAGCTTTGTGTTTGTTAGGAGTGGAAAAAGGTAGGTAGCTCAGCACATCTTTATGTTACAGCACTTCGGTGGAGTTGTGGGTACAAATCTGAGGGAAGCAAAAAACGGTACTCGAAAACATACTTATTTATAACGTTTAGCAGTGTGGTCTCAGAAGAGGGAAAGAATACAGATTGCAAGGGGGAAAAAAGCCAAACATGAAGCAAAAGCAATATAGTTGGTAGGTGCCGTAGCATTTTAAATGAATCAGGGCTGTTCTGCTGCTGCTGTGGTAGCAGTCCCCCAACTGTTCCCACTTCCAGGTTGGCTGTTACTTCATTTTGGTAGACACAGAGTGATGAGCTCTAGCAAGGAAGAAATGGGCTGCTAATAGCATGGAGAGGTAGAGACAATGTATCTGCCTTTAATACTATTGATAATTTAGTTCATGGGATGGAGTGTCTCTTCTAAATGGCACTTTTCAGTCTCTCCAGCCTATTCTAAGTGAGATATATGTGCCTTGTGGCCAGAGATGAATTGTGGAGATAGGACCTATGAATCAGTCTTTGCTGTGTGGTCTCTTTTTCCCCTTTATTTTTTTTTTCCTCCTCTTCTTTTTTTCCCTTTTTTTCCCTTTTTTAATTTAAGCCAGGAGTTGATTAGATGCTTGGCAATGATTACTATCCATTGGCACCTCCCATTGGGAGCACACTCCAAGTACCAGCCTTCAGCTCTTTCAAGCAGGGGAGGTTAAGCAGGCTGCTTACTGAGCAAAAGGAATTTCTCTTCCCAGGAGAGCTGGAGTGCTGTTTCCCTGACTAAGAATGCTATAATTCCTTTACAAGTGACAAGCAGGCTGCTACCATCTGCTGGCGAATGGCTGCAGGATGGTGGAGTTTGGGTGAAAATTTACTCATGGACTAAGAAAACAATTAGTTGTCATTACGCTGAATTCACACATTTCCTTGTAAGAATTCTGTGATTTTATTTTGGTGTTAGAATGTTTCCTGGTTGTATTTTTTGGATTGAAGCATAAATATGTGAGATGAGGGTTCTGACTGAAGCCACAGAAAGTACCAGCAGGAACAGGGCATCTTTTTACCTTTTAAGGCACAGCAGCAATATCTTGTAAAAGAAGACTGAGACCATCCAGAAACTTTTTCAGCCCTCTTTTTTTGTCTTCATGGGAACACCTGGGTGTATTTGGAAACCATGTGGCGCTACATGATGATAGTCTCTTTCAAATATTAAGTGATAGACTCGTAAGTTGTTTTAGAACCACGCAGCTTTGTAGGGCATCTGCTTTGTTCAGTCACTCAGGTGTGTCAAGAAGGAAGAACTCAAAAAAAAGAGCAGTTATTGTGTATGTGGTTCCCTCAGCTTCCCCTGAAAGAAGCAGATGGTTGGGGGTCCCGGGAGGTAGAAGAAATGGGGCCATTAGATTGTCAGTGGCTTGTGAAAAGCAGAAGCATCTGCCAGAATGGAGACTTGTTCCACAGCGGGGGAGCCAGCAGCAGCAGATGATCTCTGCCTTGAGCCGTCAGTGGCATAGTCATCCACTGGGGAATTGCTGTTGTGGGCGTAGCACAGGTAACCTTGCTAAAATCTCGTTGGTCTGCCAGACTGAAAAAAAGGGGCAATGAAAGCTTGATGCACCTGCGATGGCATCTTAACTACCCACTTTTACTGTCTAATCACTCCTAAAATCACAAAACGATTTTAAAGCATTCCTTACCCATTCTCAGCTGAAAATTTGTCAAAATGCCTGTCATGTTTCAGAATGTGATTTGCAGAATAGCAACATGAACCATGCTAGATGCAGCAAAGAATAAGTTCAAAAAATAAATTGACTTTTGGAAAAGTATCAAGAATTTTGCTAGGGGTCTTGTTTTCTGTTGTATCATGCAGCATACTCTTTTAAGACAAGCCTTTTTAATGTTAAGAAATGTTTTATACAGCTGCAGTTCAATCTCTGCTGCTGTAGTTCTTATGCTCTTATTGACTGCTCTGCACAGGACAGAGTGTTCCAGGGGAGAGTGACCTTCTGTTGCAACAGTGTGATGCTACGTAAAAGATGAGATAAAGTGAGGAGGGCAGAATGCCTCTGAGTATCAAAACTAGATATTCATATCTACATTCAGAAAGAATAGTCAATTTGAGTTCTGTCCTGTTAGAATAATTAATCCCAGTCAGCCACATCTAAAAGCGAGAATCAAGTACACAGGTACAGAGGTCTGTTTCAGAACTCCTCAAGCTGCACTTTGTGAGTACTTGGCATAGGTGAATCCGGGACTATTGCCAGTACATAATATCCTTCTAGAGTTGACTTCAGAGCCAGGAAAAGACATTTTCTGTGGATGAAGTTTGGTTTTGCTCTCATGGGAGAGTGAATTACATTGCAGTTTGGCTAGCGGTCCGTATATTTTGGTGCACATTTTTAATGTTGGTTTAGCCGGTTTTTGGGTTTTTTTAGTCTTTGGAAACTTGCATTCATGTTCTGACAGGCAATAATAAGCTGCTTGTGTGTCTCTTTCTAGGCCTCAGGGGCACTTGCCTTGCATCATAAATACTGCAGTAGTTTGTCGTGCTTAGACGATATGATTTTGTAGGATGCACTGAAGATCAGGCTCAGGATGCTTTGGCATACCCATAAAGAGAAGGTGTTACTCAAAACTGCAGTTGTAGATGTCACAAGAGCTGACATCTCACAAGCTTTTCTGTTAGTTGCATCTGCTTTGATTTGAAGGGGGCCCCTGGTTTATGGCTGGAGCCAGTTTTGCTTTTATCTTCATTGAGGCATTTAAATACAAATTATAGTCATCTCTGCATAACACAGAATCGTAGGAAGAGCAATAACTGTCAGATATTCTCAGAGGGTTTGGAAATACTGTAATCAACCCCCTGTTTACTATGCAGAGTGAGGAACTTGGCTGTGGCTGTTAGCTTTGGCCACGTCTGTTTTGCAGATCTCCTCTGCAGCGTGTGTGCTGATCAGGGATTGAAGACGTGTGGTGCAGGGGATGTGACCATGTTGGCAAACAAGTGTCCCTGTATGGTGGGCAGGCCGTGCTCGTGTCCAGTGCCAGGTGCACCGCTGCCTCGTGCACAGCTGTTTGTGTGCGGTACAGATGGAGTGTGTGTGCTTTGATATCGGCTTTTCCAGTAGCAGCAGTGAGTTTAGATCACGTCAGCATCTCTGTGTGCAGGCAGGGACCAAAGGCAACTTCTCACAGCCTGAATTCTAGGTGAATTGTACCAACTATACAAGGCCTTATTATGGTGTTGGTTATATTTATTCCTGTCTTTTTAAAGTGTGACTCAAAAATTATGGTAGTTCCTTTCTTCGTTTTCTGCCAGTAGTTAATTCACTTTTTAATTTTTAAATAGTAGCAGTCTCCTAGCACTTGGTGAATTCTACCAGCTATGGCTATGTCTTTTTTTAAGGGAAAGACTTCAACCTGTCAGAAATCAGTTTTCATCAGAATCAGATTAGTTAACAAAAATCACTTAGTGTATACATTCAGGAAATAAGATGTCGGTCTGAATGAGATGTGCTCTAGAATTACCTCCTTAGGTCATTTCTTAAGTCATTCAAGATGAAGTAAACAGGTGAGAGACTTTCTTTCTGCTTTCACAATTGTCTGATATCATGGTTAAATACATCATTGACTAGTTGAGCTAATAGGATTTAGCTAGTGAAAACTGAACGTGGTCATCACATGAGTCTAAGCTACTTTGACAATAATTGTATGAGCATTCTTGTTGCATGTGCAACATCTCATGCATCCTTGCTGCAAGTACTCTTTTTGAACATGTGCCATTTCTGTGATGATGTGTTTTCCCATGATGGCATCTTCTTCTGCTCCAAATAAACCCTTTTTGATTACCTGTGAAAAAATATACAACTTAGCCATGATCTTCTTCAACTGCTAAGTGTCATCTAAACCATTATTTGTCATGCTAATTCTCCTTTTAAAGCTGCTGTAGATTCAAAACCATTCTTTTTCCTCCTATTTTAATAGTGATGTCATTGTCAGGTACTGAAAGGGCCAGTAAAACAGATTTGAGAAGTATTTTAAATTCTTTCTGAATGGCTGAACATTTCCATCTCTTGCCTGGTTAGCACAGCTGAAAATTTCGTAGTTTGACAGAGCTTATGTTGTTACCTGTTTGAAAGGCCTTTATTTGTATGGTGTAGAAAGATAGAATTTAATGTGATTTGTCAAGTAATTTGTACTGGAATGTGGTTGATAAAATTCCTAGGAAAATACAGGTATTCAGAAAATGACTGCAGTCTTCATTACTGTTTCTTGGTTTCCCTTTCAGAAATGTTCCCATTGCCAGGAACCAGGAGCCACCTTAGGCTGCTACAACAAAGGCTGCTCCTTCCGATACCATTACCCATGTGCCATCGATGCAGGTAGGATTAAAAGGCATCTTGACTGTATTCCAGAATTACTCAAATAATACAGCATGAAATAATTCTAAGCTACTTTACAAATTACTCCCTCTCAGTTTTTCTCCTACTGTGAAGATAAAGTAATAAAAATGGCATGAGATAAACAGCGTACAGTAACACGTTGGGACAAGTTGGGGCTTGTAATGAAAAGGAATCTGCCTGAAAGAGCAGAAAAAGCCTGGTTTGGGGAAGTGCAGCTACAGTGACTGAAATTTGGCTGCAGTGTAAGAACTGATCAATCTTTTCTTGCCAAAAATAGAAACCCTTTGTTAAAAGGATGTACGTAAGCAGCAAGGGGTTTCTTCTTTGAGGGTTGCACTCCTATGGGCGGTCCTTGTAATGATTTCAAGTGTTTGTGGAATCATCAGAACCATTTGCAAAAAAACTCCTTTCTCTCTCCTAAGAACCAGTTCTGTCAGTCTCTTGAGTAGGTCCAGTTTTTATAGTTAGACAAGCTAATTGTTTAGATGATACTATTTCCAGCTATGAGCCTGGGCTGGTAAGTTTGGTGAGTTTTGTGCACTAATTACCATTTTTCATGGAGATAAACTGTGTTCTTGGGTAAAAAAAATCCGACCTCAGAGTAAATGATACCCCACTTTTCCAGTCCCCTGTATTTCACTTCTGTCATGCAAAACTCAGTCTGATAACAAGAAGGAAAGGATTCAAGATTACAGCTCTAGACTGGAAAATAATTCAAGCTTCCTGTTTGTTTTTCTAATTCCACAGTAACCCAATAAAGTGTTCACCACCCATCTTATGCTGTTTTCCAAATGTTAGAGTATTTCCAAATGTTAGAGTACTTCCTATGAAGTAGGAATGCTCACTTCTGAATTACTGCATTGCACCTCTCACTGTGAAGTCCCACCCTATTGGAGATCTGCATTTTATTCTAATAGGAATGTTACTATTAAATTAATATTGCAGTGAAGTATTCTACACAGTACTACTAGTAGACGGAATCCTTGGCTTCACATGAAAGAAAGGTTATTCGGGTTGCAAAAATCACATATTCAAAAATACCAGAAATAACCTAAGTGGAAGTTTGGTCATCTATGAATCTATCTTATAGTAATCAGCTAATTAAAGGCTGATACCTCTTTTCATAAGGCCCCACCTCAGCCTGTAGGATGGAAGGGTTCTCATTCATGAACATATGTTGTCCTTACTGGATCTGTGTCATATTTACTGCAGATGATTCCTTCTCAGTTCTGAAAGTAGGACTGGGAAATTTCCTATCATGTTCATCTCTGTCATGCCTGAGAGTTTCATGAACATTAATAAACATGGTTTTGTACAGTAGGTTTGAGACACATGATCATTAATCAGATTCACATTCATGTTGTGTTTAGTATGTATTTGTTTCTGACTTGTGACCTGCCCTTTTCAATACTATAAAAAAAATCAAATTATAGTGAATACTCCCAATAATTTGAGAGCTTGATTTAAAGTCATGTTTTACTAGATACAGTGTGTAGCATTTTCTGGATTCTAAATTCAGATACAATCCTTTTTCTTCAGGTGTATTAACTCCACTTCACTCATTAACTCTACTCCACTTCAGCAAACGTAGGGTCCTCCAAAATGAGAAATATACTGAACAGTCATGACTGATTCCCAAGAGCAGTTCTGTGGTATGCTTGGAAGAGGCAGTGTCATGTACAAAAATCATACTGTTTAATCCATTTTAAATGTAACATCTGCTATATAATATGTAGACCTGGGTTAGAGTAAATTTGGCTTTTTTTCACTTTTGTCTTGACTTTGCAACCTGTGAGATTTTTTTCAGAGTAGCTTTTTGTGTTCAAGTTCCAAGGCTACGCTTACTTCATTTTCTTTTAATTTTGTTATGAGACATCATGTTGTCATGTGGCCATCTGTCGAAGTGCACAATTCCAAGCTAATTTCCCTCCTTTGAGTAATATGGCAGTAATAAATTGCAAGAGCTGCATGGAGATGGGATACTTGGACTGTGAGTTTCACAAACATATTTAAAAAATAGCGGAGGAGTTGGTAAAACTGGTGAGTCTCTGGTTTCACTCCAGGAAAAGTATGGTTTAGTGAGAACAAAAGACTTCATTGGTGCTTTTTTAATATATTTTCCTATCTGTTTTTTCCTTTGTGTCTGTATATCTGCTGTGTTCTCCTTTCTGGCTTCTCATAATAGCCACAGGCTTTTTATCTATCTGATCTCAGGCTCCTCTTTACAAATTTCTCACTCCAGTTTCTTTGTAAGACCCAATTCCTCCTAATTCTTTCTGACTTTTCCTTTGTCCAGTTTTCTAGCTCTCACTCTGGCTTCCTCCTCTCTGGTCTTACTTTACCTCTTCCTCTCCTTTCTTGTTTCTAGTTCTTTTTCCTTTCTGAGCTTTGTTACTGCCATTTGGTTCTCCTAACTCAACTCCTTGTCACACCTCACCCCACTCGTCCTGGTTTGTTCTTGTATATTGTCCTTTCTGTTCTCTGTTTCACCTTTCTATGCCTTGTTCCAGTCAGCTGTCTTAGCCTTGTGCTGGCATTCATCCTTAACTCCCTTCTCCTGACTTCTAGTAGCACTGGTCTCCCTCCTGCTAGCCTCCATTTTTTCTGTATCTTGATGGCCTTTCTCAGTGCAGTTTTCACTTCTGCCTGCTGGAGTAGTGCTTCCTATTTTGCAGTTTTGAAATGGTCACTTTCTTCTTTTAGGTTGATTGAGTCTTAGAAATGTCCCCTGACAATTCCGCTGCTTTTGGGTCTGGTTCCTGAATCTAAGGGCAAATGTTCACTTACAGGAAAGGCCTGATCACCCCCCAAAACAAGTATATTCAGTGGAATTTTTAAGAAGTACCTAGCTACTAAAATCTATTAAGCCTCTTCTGAGGATGTGCACATGAAAATCCCTATATCACCTTTCAAGGAGTTCTATTTGCTGGTTTTGTGGTAGCTGGCAAGGGTGTGCCTTAGCTAATATCCAGGTCCTACTGGAAATCAGGATATTGCAGAGCTTTTCAGAGAAAAAATCTTGGGATGTTTAGCATGGGGAGAATAACTTTTTTCCAAGAAAGAGTTTTAAGGAAATTGTTGGGCTGCTTCAGCTGAAGTTTTCAACCAAAACAAATAAAAGAGCCCCAGCTTGAAGTACATTCTCAGCAGTCAAAATTTCAGCCTGATGGTGTGACAGTAAAAGACCTTATTTGCGGTTGCTTTTATCTGTGGGTGTAATCAAGCTGTCTTAATCTATAGACACTCTTCCAATAAATCTGTGTAAAAGAAATAAACAAGCTATATGGCATAAGACCTGATTTTCATTTATGCCCAAGCAGAAAATGTAGGCTTCCTTGAGAAACAAATCAACATTATTTTCTCTTTGCTCAGCCTGCTGTCTGCCTGTAAACCCTTTTTATTGGTTTTGCATTTCTACTGTCTTTTTGTAGTGAAGCTGTGCAGGTGCTTCTCAGCTTCCTTGAGCTCAGTGGTAGTTCCATTTTGAAGTCAACCATCCTGCTTTGAAGGATGGTGCCACCTTGCTTTATTTAGGATCTGTCACAGATCTGTTCTGAATCCTCAGAAGTTTGTGTTAACATTTACAAGAGCTTTCAGGCTTTTGGAATATGTATGACTGGTTTTGTATCTCAAAGAAATAAAGCCAAACAGAAAACGCTTGCTGGAGTGTTCTTTAGGGTATGTTGAGTCATTCACACTTGGTTTGTCTGAATTCCTGGAAGTGACCGTGCCTTAGTTGAGATGAAGTACCCGTGCTGTATTCTGAAGCAGTTGCAGTGGGAGCTGAAGCATTTCTGCAGTTGCATCCACGTGGGTTAGAAGTTGGTCTCTGTCAGTTACTGTGCCTCACGAAAGGCAGTACGTTTTTGGGAAAGGGCTGGAGGCTGGAATATGTCAAATGGCTTCAGTTCCTTGCAGCACTGAAGGCAGCCCTGGAGTGGGTCCTGGGCTCTGGCTTCTGTGCCTAAGATTGGTGCCCAATCCCACCCCACTGAGGAGCCAGGCTTTGCCCCACTGTTGCTAATTGAGTGCTGTGAAAGGCACGTGGCTTTGTAAGTTGCCAGTTTGTACATATGGATGCTTTTATATAGCCTAATTCAGGCTGTCTTTTAATTTCCTTTCATAGAAAATAATCTTTGGCAGTATAAGGTGTAAGAGAGCTGAACATTTCTTATCCATTTACATAAAAATCAAGATCAGTAGTGCCACTCTAAGTAATTTTTGTATGGAAATGACTGTGGTTAACATTGTCTGTATTTGGCTTTCGTCTGTCCAAATTTATGAAGAGCCTCTGATGTCTCAAGATAACTTAGTCCTAGGGATGTCTCCATGGAAACAGGATCTTTGTTTTCTGAAATTTTATATCCTCTCCCTCCGCTTATTCCTCCCCACCTGGAGTCAGACCCTGATGGTTGCAGCACACTTGTCCCTACAACGTATATTATAGGTAATTCCACTTACAGAAGATTTTGGACTGTAAATTAGGAAAAGATTAACAGAAAAATAAAATGAATTTTCAGAGAACAGAAATCCTGTGTCTTCACAAGTATCATTAAAGATGAATAACAGCAGAACACAGAGGGTGAGACAAACGTATGAAGCTTACAGAAGAATAATTGCATCTATTAAAAGTGTTTTAGGTTTTCCCTGACTACTTTATGGAGAAAAATCTGTGGAAACAAGGACAAGTCTCAGTTCTTTTCCCTTTCTGCCACAATGAGCTGATCATAGCTCTGTGTCTGCTGACTTCATGACAAATTGTAATCTGTTATATAAAATACTTGGAACTGCTAACCAAAATCCAGGCCAGCTTTGTAATGATGAACAATTTCTGCCTTATTGGTATTCAGCTGATTTTCTACAGTGTGCTGATGACATTTTTCATAGCAGTCCTTTAACAGAAACCAAAAAAATTTCTATTAATTGGATCTGCTATTAGTATTTGCAACAAAAATGCTGACCTTAGTAAGAAAATGAGCTCCATACACTGATCAGGCATTAAGTAGAAGGTTTCTGGCACTTTTTCCTGATCCTTGTACAATCTTCCTTTCCGATATGCTAGCTAAAGAACTGCATTCATTACCAATGTTGGGTTTCCAACAAAGAAGAAAACTCCATTCTGTTCTAACATACTGTGTATGTTTTTGATGATTGCTCTGTATACTTTTGATGATTGCTGTATTATGCAGCGATAATTCATGCTGTAGTCTAAATGTATGATTCCTGCCCTTTTAATGAGAAGACATTTTATTTATTTCCTGTGATTTGCTAATGCTGCATTTGAAATTATCTGTGGCAGGATTAAGGGTTTTACTCCCCTTTGCTAAAATCTCTCAAGTAACTTAGCCTCTTGCATGCTGTTTCCCTTTGATTCAGGCCAGAGGCATTCATGTTGAAACATTAAGCATTCCGTAGCAGAGGGATGCTCTGCCAAAGCTTGGGTATCTAGATGGCTTTTCCCTCAAGCTTTAGTTCCAGTCTCCTGCTGTCTGCTAAACTCTTCCAGCAGATTGAAACAGCAGGTAGCACTGGTTATGCTACATACTTAAGAGCGTTTTAAATTAGCACATCTTAGTTACCATTGCACTTCTCTACTTGTGAGCTCTTGAGGCGTGTTGGAGCAGGCAGGGGGTCAGAAGCACCTTGCTGAATTCTCCAGGGCAGCAGTGGTCAGTCATGCTGAGGTGGGGATGGTGCTTGGTCCTGCTTATGAGGTGACAGCCTTGGGTCAGCCTGCGATGGAAAAGGTGATTGGAACAGGCTGGTATCAGGCATTTGGGCAGGGTGAGAGGTGACTCTGCAGTTCAGGGTGCCCAAGGGAGGCAGCTGAGTGCTCTCAGGGGAGTGCTGCTTTCTCCCATGGCTGAAGTTCCGGGTGCTGCCAACTTGCATCACTTCGAGGCGTAGTCTGGGAGGGGGGATGCGAAGAGAAAAAATCTGTACTCTGGCAGTGCTGCTAAATAAGTGCTCTTCAAATGGCAGTATTGCTTAATTTGTTCCTAAATAAGCACTTCCACATAGGTGCTTCACTTTACGAAATAGGTTTAAATAATTAACTAAACAATTTTTGAGATCATAGAAGCTTCACATTTATGATTCATGGAAGCAGATCTAAGAACAGCATGAGTGACCAGACTACCAGACACCATGTCACAGTGTAAACTTACCACATGGATTTGGGATTGCAAATAAACTGTCTACACCCATACCTAGAGACACGCACCCCTTGTCCTCCAGATGCTGGCAGGGCCTTGGGGTGAGGGTGAAAGGCATCATTTATACTATGAAATGCAGGGATTGTCTGTTCAGATTGGATGAATGTGTCCATCTTCCTTGTGCTAAAGCAAAGGAGGTTGGAATAGCTGAAGAGGGCTGGGATTCAGGATTTGTAGACTTGCTGGTGTCCTGCATACAGATCTTTTGGAAAACCGGGGTTGCTTGGTAATCCAAGCAACATTGTCACTTGAGGTGTTCAGTTATTTTTTGCTAAAACTTGGGGGGTAGAAGGAATGAACCTGCTAATAACGAAGTATTCTTGTAAGAGATCTTTGGATGAAGAATGTATACCTGTGAGGCAAGATTAACACATGTGATGTATAATTCAAGTTGGTTTTCATTAAAAAAAAATAATAAATTGCTGTCTTCTCCTCCTCCTTTAGATTGTTTACTAAACGAAGAGAATTTCTCAGTGAGGTGCCCCAAGCACAAGGTAAGAATCGTCTCCTGGATTAGACCCGAGTTTTTTGATGCCCTTTTCTGGTTTCTAAATTTGGATTAGTAATTTTATTGCCCAGATAATGTCTGTAGTCAGAGATGCTTTTAGTCCAATTATTCTGTGATATATGCTTGTAGTATATTCTGGGGGCAAACATCAACTCAAGAAAATACCAAGTTTAAGAAGATGAAATTTTTGTTCCATCTGCTCAGTGCTTCTGTAGATCTTGATGACTCTTCAGAAAGCTCAGCTTCATTTCCTGAATTCTGTGATAGAATCAGTATGTTGCTCACTATTCCTGTTTGAATGTTGCATTGAACTGTTGGGTTTTCTCTTTGGATTTACTGAGGATGCAAGGAAGAAGAAAAATTACTTTATGTAAAAGTTCTCCTGGGTTTTGGAAATATCTTGTTCTAATTTACCAGTAGTAACTGGACTGAGTCCAACCACTCAGCCTTCAGTGGATCCATGGGGCTGTTCTGTACGTCTTTGGCTCCTCAGAAGATCCCTGTGTTACCCTGAAAACCCTTCTGCCCAGGGTCTGGGCATCAATTGTCTTCAGAGCCTACAAACACAGTGGCGCAAAGAGCTGTCTGTATGGAAAGAGGAGACAAAGTAGACACCATAAGTAATGGGATACAGTGCTGGGAATACCCCTCCCAGCCCTTAAGGGAGGATACATCCCTGGGAGGCTGTGGATAGCCGTCTTCCAGTTTTAAATGGTCAGAAAGTATCCAGAAAATCAACTGTTCTTGTTGCCAGTTGAATACAACAGGAACTGGGCAAGAGTTTGGATGGCTTGTGCGGAAAAGGAAATGATAATAGGGGAGGAATTGTGTTGCTTTCTAGCAGGGATTAGTCTCCATCTAGTTCTTGTCTGCAGATCCCTGCCTAGAATTAGACTGACATCTGGTGGTCTTTTGTTTTCACAGGTTGTTCTTAATCTGTCCTTTATAGATATACAGGAATTAGCCTCATGTTCCTTTCTGGATGTTCTACCACAAAACAATGTATTTATATACATGTATTCAAAATGCGTTGGAAGATTCAGTGCACATTCAGGCTTTTATCCAGAATTGGCCTATTTGTCATTGCATAAAAGAAAATAAACCATTCTGCACAACTGTGGAATAATGTTGACAATGTACAGCAAGCTTAAATTAATGCATTAATGCTACAAGAACCTGCAGATCTTGCCAAACAAAAACGGGAAGGATGCGCTCCCCTTACTGTGTAATATAACTGCCTAAATGCCACCCTCTGCTCAACTTTGGATACTTCACTAAAGATAGTTGGAGCATGTCCTGGTTTTGGATGGGATAGTTATTTTCTTCTCGGTACTTAGTTTCCAGCTGGGGTTAAACCATGACAGAGGATTGTGTATTTGAAGACTGTTTTATTTTTGCTGCCTGTTGTTTGAAGTATTCCAGGGAAATACAGTGCTACATAGATGGCTTGGATCTCTGCTGCTGTATGTGAGCACTTTGCAGTGATGGTGCTCAAACCATGAAAGGAAAGAACTGGTTTAGATTCAGGCAAAGAATCGAGCTTTCCAGAGAAATTTCTGAGAAGGCACATGGATTTCTAAAGTGGGATGGGAGGGTGACA
The DNA here is from genome assembly GCA_018697195.1 of Certhia americana. Lineage (NCBI taxonomy): Eukaryota > Metazoa > Chordata > Aves > Passeriformes > Certhiidae > Certhia > Certhia americana. Next base: position 46,620,086 of record CM031879.1, read on the forward strand.
ATTGCCAACGAAGTTCATAACGGTACTTCATGAGGCAATAAAATTTTGAATTCTGTTCAGTACTATCCCACTGCGCATCACTTTCTTCATTGCGTCAAAACCAGAAATTCAGCACCAGCAGCCTTTCTGTAACGCTGAAGTTTATTGCTTTTGTTTAGTAAAGACAAATAATTTGTTTGAAGCCAAGTAGAGTTTTCTTTGCTTGCTTTCTCTGCCCTCACCATATGTTTCACTAATCATTCCGGTTTGTTTCCAGTCCTTCTGCAGGGCAGAATATAAGCTCACTCTACTCCTTTCATTGTAGTGGCTGGAAAGGGGAATTCCAGACAATGTGACAATGCAGGAACAGGAAGGCTGAGAACCATTGCTCTAGAGTGATTGGTGAATAAATTGCATCAATTTTTTTGCATGATATAAGTATAAGCAAGTGAGAGGAAGAAGGACTTGCAATTAGTCTGTTGAAAGCGACACTTTTAGGTAACACCAGCTTAGCACTATTAGCGAATTAGTAACTGTCTCCTAGCTCACTCTGCCGTTCTGTAGCTAATGGGTGGAAGAGTTAACATTATAAATCTCCAGCATTAAGTCCCCCGGTGCAGGGCCTCTTAGCCTTTGGCAGTCCGTGCCTCACACCGGTAAATATACTTCATCACAGTAAGCGGCTCCTGGAGAGCAAAGGTGCTTCTTGCCTCATTAAACGTGCTTGACACTTAGGGCATAAGCAAGCTAAGTCCAGAGGGACTGGTACTGCCTTTCCCTGTGCTCCCCAGTGAGCTTTTCCATTTCCTTCTGTCAGGATCGATGCTTCAACCGTCTATGTCCTGAATGTGCTACTTATGCAAAATACCAGCTTTTATCACAGGGAAAATGCTGTCTGAAAACTGTCATCTTTTGAAGGGTTCCTCTTACAGATCTAACCAGTGCTGTCTGCATCACAGCAAGTGAGGTTGCAACAGACCTGATGAGGATGCTGAGCCATGGAGAGGCCATAAAAGGGATAGCATATCTCACCTTTTGGTGGCTCAGGCATCTTAGATTGTCTTAAGCCATCTGTTTGGGCAATTTTAAAGTGATGGTTCTCAGCTTGTTCTACCTTTTTGTGTTAAATTCTGTGTTTCTTAAAATTAACCAGGCTTTCATATCTCAGACTCTGCTTTTGTGGAATTACCTGCTTTTGTCTTGGGAAAAACTTTTTCTGTCTGAAAAGTCTACTTCTGGCTCCAATACTGACCTCTCTCTCTCTTTCTCTCTCTCTTTCTGTACGTTCTTTTTCCCTACCCCTGTCTTCCGTTTCTCCCTCATTTTCTTTTTCCTCCTCTGTTTGGCTTGTTGGTTTGTCAGCCCCTCCTTCCTTGCTCTCTTCCCTCCTTGCAGAACAAGATGGTGAAAGGCAGCCTCAGCACAGAGCAGTCGGAGCGGGGGTGAGGGGGGAAGTGTATTCCTGGGAATGGATATAAAAGCAAGCACAGGTGAGTGGGGGAGAGCTTCCAGTTCCACCTGCTGCCTTACATCCAGTGGCTTCCCCATTTCTGTGAGAAATCAAGGTGCTTTTGTGTATATTCAGAAAAATTGTATTTTTTTCTATGCTACCATCCTGTTCAGATTTTTGTATTTCTGCAGCAGTTGCTTCTATTAAACAGTGAAAGGCAAAGCTTGTTAGCTGTTACAACTGCCTGATTACTCTCAGCTAAACCAATGGCAGAAATCTCCTTTTGTATCATGTCCATAAGGATCTGAAGGGTTTTTTCTCTGAGTCTCAGAATAGTTAATAGTAAGCTTCTGTATAAATAACTTCATCAAAGTATCTTAAATTCTATATGTAAGGAATAAATAATATTGATGAGTTCAGGATTATTGTAATCTAAAATTCCTGTTTTCTGGAAATGTAGATAGATCCAGGGATAAGTAAATTAGTCTTAGCAGGAACCCACTGTGTTTCTTTTAGCTCAGCTTTTTTCTCTATTTTGCAAATGGACATGGGGCATAGAAGGTAGAACTGTATCCAGATGTGGTCACAATTCCATAACTTTGTAATGTTCCCCAAATTCCTCATTGCACTTCCTTCCTGCCTCCTCCTTTGTCTAGGCCCAGTGTCATACAGCCAGGTGTGACCTTGGTGGGGAATTCAATTTGTCTGAACCAGCTTTTTGCCATGTTAGCATCAGAGCTGGGTCATTTTCCTAAACTGGTTCACTGTGTGGCTGGGAAAATACACTGGCACGAGGAGGAGGGAGTAGCACTGAGGTGGGAGTTAACACCCAGGGAATGGATGAGGTTGGGATTTCTTATTTCTTGTTCAATTGCAAGTGCATTGCAGTTCAAAGGCAACAGAGTGGATTAAAATGAAATAAGTGTTTGATTTCAAACCTAACTTGGTTACTTGTTGGCACCTTTTCCATGAAACTGCAGCCCAAGAAGGTCTCTTGCCTTCATTTCACTACTCAGTTGCATTTCTTACTCAAGCTATTCGCTTCTCTGTCTTTTTCTTGCAATCATGCAGAGGAAGTTGCTCTTTCATGTCAGTTCTTGGAACTGCTGACGGTAATGCCCTTTCTCTCATGGCCATTCCCTTGCTTGTCAGGCACCTCCCCTAACTTAAAATCTTTCCTGTTTTTCAACTAAAGCAATTATGAAGTATTTCTAATGGTGTTTTTTGTGAAGGATGAGAGATTAATTGGAAGATTGTGGGGTTTTGATACAGTAGCAGAAGACAGGTAGTATCCCATATAAACACTTTTTGTAGACTGTCTGCTGACTGGGTTTAGCTCTGCTGTGTTCTGTGACTTTTCATTTTTAATAGTATTCATTCTTGGCTTTGGAGTGTTGTTTTAACAGTTACCATATAAACAGTATTTAACAGTATTCAGTGTTTGAGTAGCTTTCTCCTTCCATGGTAAAGGTCACTGGGATTCCTTTAAGCTTTTCTCTTTTCCTTAAAGTGTAACAGGCAATGTAATTCATAATGTTAAAGCAGGACAAGAGTTCCACAGCCAAGGTGTCTCTTCTGGCTTTTTAACACTAGGGAAATCTAGTGATTTTTGGGCCCTTCCTTTAAGGTACTGGTGAACATTACTGTGTCCCAGAGACCTTTACACAGCTTTGTTCCCTGCTTTATTTTCCAGTGCTAGCTCTTTTGTTATATATCATAGGAGTGCCTTGACTTAAGACCTTGCAGGCTGTGGAATCTCTGTACTGTATTTGCTATATGCTCTAGATATCTCTCTGAGGCATCTTTTCTTTTCAAATCCACTTTTGCCTCAAATAGTTCTTACCAGAAGGTCCTATTTAGCCACCCCCTTTCAGTGTTCAGAATGTCTTAAAAATTAGGTTCTCCAATTCCAACCTGTTCTTGCATTCCAGAATGAAAGCCATGCAAATGTAAAAGATCCAACTATAAAAGAAAAAATAATTTTTTTGTTGTATTACTGTGGTAATTAAAGAACTTTAGGGGAATTCTATAGCAGTCCAGGTAGTACTGGAACTGTCCTTCTGCTGGCCTTAGTGTAAGATAGAATGGATACTCAATTGTGAGATTATGGGGACTGTTTTAGTCCTGGTTCACTCCCAGGCCTAGCAAGTTAAGAAAAATCCTGCATGTTGGATAACATCCAGGCAAGTCAGTGTATTCTGTCTTTGTTGCTTCTCTCTCCCTGAGCCAGTTGCCTCTAGAACATTTGGATCAAGTCCAGATCTGGAGAGTGACTGTGAGAGCGAGTCTGGTGCTCTGGATCTTGTCCAGGAACGAGGCAGGGCTTTCTCTGTGTGTTGAGCTGGTTTCTTCCCTGAGCCAGTGCCTAATGCTCTGGACCAATTCCAGGCATGGGCAAGCTGCAGTTGTACAGGAGCCAGAGACAGCAACACGGCCTTGACATTCCTTCAGCGAGGGCTCGCAGTTGTGCAGTAATGAAACCACTAAGGGCAGCTGCCTGAACTCTCTCAGAACCTCCCCCTTTCCCCTTCAGCTGATGCTCCACGACATTGCCTGTCTGGCTTTTGTGTGTACTTGCTTGACTTTACTTGCTCTCAGCCTGACACCCCTGGATGGGGGATATTTGCAGCCAAGAGGTGGGCCTGCTGGGATGTAATCTAATTGGTGTGCTGATGATCAGAGCAGTCTTGACTTCTGCATTACACTTAGTTAGGGTTCCTGGAATTTAATTGCCAGCTATGAACGAACACGGGTGTTACTTTGCTGCCAGGCACACCTCTAATTCCATTAACTGCTTTCCATATGCATCACTTACGGTGCAAGTTTTTTTCCTTTTCCCAAGCTCACTAGCTGGTAGGAAGGGATTTATCTAAGTGATATCAAAGTAAGTAACCTTACTAAATAACTAAGTTGCTGTTGGGCTCTCTTGTGTTATGGGATAAGGAAGAAAGGAATACATTATTTCAAGCTTTGCTTTCTATCTGTGCAGGTTAAGAATGAGAACTGTAACTTAGAGTAATTAAACTTTAACTTTGTAGTTTCTCTTTTGGACTGAGCCTCCGCCAATTTATTTTCTCACCTCTGAGAATTCCTGGATAGGGAGAGTATGTGCCAAGCGCTTGGACATTTCCAAATTTGTCTTGAAAGACAAATTTAGGCCTTCCGTTAATGATCTCCATAATATGAAAATTAGATCAAAAAAGCAACAGAAAGATCACCTGCCCTTCAATTAGTTATACCACACACAGCTTTACCTTTAGCTGGTGAAATCTGGCCATTTTCCAGGTTTGGTTCCCGGACTCCTGTAATTTTGATACTAGTTTCACTCTCTGCTACATACTCACTGGAAACCAGCATTGGATGGCAGCAGTGTGACCCATAGGGAAACATTTGGGTGCAGTCCCTCATGGCGTCCCAGGAGCTGTCACCATGTTGGGACATGCTTGGCTCCTCTGTTTCCCATCCTCACGGTCGATATGAGGAGCGGACATGAGGTGACTGAGCTCCTGCCTGGCTGCTGAAGGTAGAGGTTCTGTAAGAGTGCCGTGCCATTGTCACATCCTGTCAGCCCAGACCTCCTTCAGAACTGGGCACGTTTAAATTGGTTTTTTGCTGGTTGTTAAACTAAGACTTTTTATCACATGTATTCACTTTCATGAAGTACTCGCCATTGTGAATATCTATTTTCAGTCCACAAAGCTAAAGAGCTCTTGGTGTTGCTGCTGTGGTAGGCTGCCAACTGGGTTTTTCCAAAGCCTGAGGGGCCTGTTTACAAATGGAGGGAAGGAACCATTCCAATGTTATTTTGACTTTGTTTTTCAGGTTAGGCTGTTGAGATAAAAAGCGGTGGACATTCGTGACTGAATGGAATCTCTCCCACTGTGCAGCCATGCCCCCTCTCGACGTGCCTGCCAATGCCAGCACTTCCTTCATAAATTCTTACATCACACTCAAGACTGATGACATCACAGAATCTGACCAAGGAGTCTGAACCAGCTGTTTCCATGGACACAATCTCCATAGTGACAGTGGGGAGGGGAGGGGGAAAAGGAAACAGGTGGGGGGAATTAAAGAGGGAGGGATAAATATATATATATATAAAGATCTATTTTTTAGTCTTGAAAGACTTTGTTTTAAATGAAAGGTGCGCTATATCCCTTTTGATGCTTTTGATTAAAATTTTTAAAACCCCATATAAATTAAAAAAGAAACATATAGCTAAAGTAAATATTAAATCCAAAATTAAAGCAAGGCATGTGGAGCCTAGCATTTTGTGGGAAAGAATAGCAAAACTGTGAGTACTCCAAACAGGATTTGTCTCTGTTCTTCTTGCTTTCTTCCTCACAACATCTGATGAAATTCAGTTTTGAAAGGCAAATAAAATACTGCTAAAGTGCTTGTAGGGTGTGAAAACTTGGATGGTTGCAGGTAATTTGGTGTCAGTAGTAGTGTCTGAGGGGTAGGGAGGTTTCTATTTTTGAGAAACACTATTAACAATGTAAGCTTGAACAACATCTGCAGACTCTTGGGTTGTGAGACTCATGAAGTAAGAGGTGTCTGCTGCTTGCTAGGTCCCATGCACCTCCTTGGTGTGGGAACACTTGTCCCAGGCAGGGGAAAGAAGTATTTGCCCTGTGTGGCAACAATATGACCCCCAGATCATTCCAAAAAGCTGCCTTCAGTTTGGAAGGCAAGTAAAAGGAAGACATAGGTTTACCTGACACATGGGGAGCAAAAGAAAGTCTGAATGTTGGTGGAGTCAATGTATCTTCAAACTAATTGGGGTAAATCCACTTGGCCCTTTTTTTATTTTATGTTTTTGCTTTTCCTAAGGAAGGAAGAGGGAATGTCAGTGTAACAACCTACACACTATATGGTTATTTGGGGTCGTTATTTTTTCTTTTTTTTTTCCTTTTCTTTTTTGGTAAATTATGTAATTTTAAAACATTTGGGTTTTAGGAACAACAACAAAAAATATTTTTTTTTTCTTGTTAAGGCCTTAAGAAAGGGGTTAGTGCATCTTTCAGGGGTCACTCTGCCATGGGAATAAAAATAGCTGTTTCACAAACAGTTTTATATAAAAAAAGCTTAAAAAACCAAAAAAAACTAATAAACTTCATTTTAACCTTGTCTCCTTTTGTTTTGTGCGAACTTGATTTGTTTAAAAGGACAGAGACAGTACTATCTGCTGCTTTTTGGTTTCTTTGCCTTCATCGGTTCTGCCTTCAGTGATGACCTTCTGAACTGGCCCAGCAAGAGGAAGACCACAAAGGCTTTGAAAAACTAAAGCTTAGGATTTGTTTGATGTTCAGAGTTAACAAGCCAATGACTGGATGAATTTTCTGTTCGTGTGAGTTGGTGGTATTTCACCAGGTCACTGACTTCTTTCACTCATAGGATGGTAGCATATCCTAGTGATATCAAACAGTGTGGTGTTTACTGGGAAGTCACTAGAGATAGGGATCTAACCAGCATGACATGGATAAAATAATGGGGTTGATATTGTGGGGAGGGAAGAACTATTTTAAAAGTTATGTACTGGATGCTTGCTCAACTATTCACATTTTGGAGTATTCAGCACATAAATAAAATCTATGATAGCTCATATTAAGATATCTATTTTAACTCTATTTTTAAAAGATCGATTTAAAGATTTGGGAGATAATTTGGCAGTTATTTATTTCTAGAAGTTGCTACTCTCACTCATAAATATTTGGAAAGAAAGGGCAGCCTTCTGCTTACTCCTTTCCCAGTAGCAGCTACTGACGTTAGTATGTCCTTTACATTAAGAAATAGACCTGTTGTGATAAATGTCACTAATGTGTCATGAATTGGTGCTGAAAATATTTAACTGCTGGTGTAGTCAGAAAAAAGTCATTTTTAGCATAGTTAATGTGATTGAGTAAATGACTTCTTTTCAACTGAATAAAAATTGGTTTTTTTTTTCATAGTGTCTGTTCTATTCTACCTATTCAAAAAAAAAAAAAGAAGTTCCTGTTATTGCCTTGTTTTTATGTTGGTGAAGAGTCAACTCTGTATGCAGCACTGTGGCAGCGGAATAGTGTGTGCTGGAACTGCTGAATTTGACACTTTCACTTTTGGCTCTTTGGTGTCACAGCAGAGGCAGAAGGTTTTTGGGTAGCTGGGAGGGAGCCTTGGAGGTTTTCCATGTGGGAGCTTGTGGCAAATAGGAGATTAAATATTTCCTTGTGCACCATGGTTGGAAAGTAGTGGGAGTTGTGTAGAGTAAATAAAGAAATGGTACCGCAGTTGACTCCATGGGAAGTATTTCTCAGTGAGAAGTGCTTAAAATCCTTCAACTCAGCTGTGGCTTAACCCCCCCCCTCCCCGAGCTGTGGTCAGAGGTGAGGGGTGCACAGGATTGTGCTTGGTGGTCAAGTCTTTACAGAAACCAGAGCTGTCGTGATTCTAAAACCGAGCCAGAAGGAATTTAAACAATGTGTAATGGCTTCCTGGGAGAACTTGGAAATGATCCACAAGAGTCATAAAAGCCTGTTGGAAATAGAATTTTTTTTGGCTGAGAAAATACAAAGTGCTGAGTGATGTGATTTTGAAAGCTGTTGTACAAAACATTTACCTGCTCCATCCTGCAAAAGCAATTTACAGCTTGACATTGTGGATACCCAAAACTGGAAAGAAAGAAAAGGTTTGGAAGTCCTGGCTAATTTAGAATTTGTGGAGCAGAAATGACCTGCAGAAGAACCTTAAAAGAGATTGTGTATAGATGAGAATGAGTGGCCTGGCACCCGCTCGGGAATTACCAGTTTGGATGAGGAATGAACTAGCAAGAGCTTGGATAAGGCAGCTCATTTTCAAAGTGTTTTTCCATGCTGCCTCCCATCGGGATCTCTTGAAAGAGACATACCAGTGTGCTGGAATTGAATGTGATGGTTTAACAGCATTTCAAACTAACCAGAGTGAGTCAGCGCTGCTGCACAGGGTCGAAGAAAAAGATGTTTTCACATCAAGAGTACGGAATGGCTTCAACATGCAAAGGATGTTTGTTGATGTGACAAGGATAAAGGGAGGTCCTGCAGGAGTTGATGGAGGCCCTGGGATGTGAACAGAGCAGATCTCAATACCAGGAACTGTCCATCAATACATTTGTTATATGTATTTATTGCTTATGAAATCCATGCTTGGAAATCCGAGGCACAGACCATTGAGGATTGTTCAGCCCAGAAGAAAGCCACCTCAGCTGCCACTGCAGAAAGCAGTGGCCAAGCTCACTAATCTATACCACAGAGGTATGAGGGAATTTTACTTGGGGTAGTGACATTCTTGAGCCTTTTGAATTGCTCAGAACAAGACAAACTGATGATGTTTAATAGTATTGAAATAAAAAACACTCAGGGGTTCAGGGTGCAGAATCTGCTAAAGAACAAAAGAATGGTGTACATTTAATTCATGGATTCTTTAGCTAATGGCAAGCTAAAGAAGTACATTTTTGGTGTGATATGCATTTTAAACAACAAAAGTTTGTTGAGATACAGGCAATTGAATGAGAGCTGTGTTATATTTGGCTATTTAATGGGCAGTAATGTACATAAAAATGTATATCAGGAAAGATAATACCTTAAATTGGCACAGTTGCAGGGGGAACATTTGGGGGCTGACTTGGATATAAACTTTATTAAATTATCACGCATATTGACTGAGTTATTATGTCAGGAATTACCTGTGCCATCCCGAGTGCAGGGGGTGTCCTGAACATGATAAAAATATTTAGTAGAGGGACACAGCCTTGGTTTGTGGGATCTAGTCCCTGAGTTACCAGAATGACCAGAAAGAAGCAGTCCTCTATCTCAAAATGTAGAAAATTAAGTGTAGATATACTTTTGGAAGTGGAACGGGATATTTATGTGCCTGAGGATGAATAATTCACCATTGCTCTGGAATTTTTTTAATTGTTAAAAATTACATGAAAAAGAACAGAGTACAGGTAATCCAGGTTCAGTTACAGATCTAGAAAACACAAAGGTGTGGTTTTACTGACTTTGCAATAAGATGCTGAAAGAGTAGTTGCAATCTTAGCTTTGGGTTAGAAATCCCTGTTGTGAGACGGGACAAGATTCTTGTCTGGCTGTGAAATATTCCCAACAAACAAGTTTAGGTCTGGGTTTAGTTTTTTTGTTTGTTTCGGGTTTTTTTAAGATGGAACTCTGACAGCATATTATGAATCAGAGAATTTAGTCAATAAAGGTAGAGGGCAAAAGTAATTCTTAGAAAATTGTGGGAGACCGGTAACACTTTGGTACTTTCTCTGGCATTGCTGTAGGCCAAAAAGAGAGCTTGGCTAATGCACATCACTAAAAAACTGGCTCCATATGGATACCATGCACCATGAGCTCTCCACCTGACCTGGGCTATTCAGCCAGATTTTACTATGTTAAGCTCTGAAGGAGAGAATGAGGTTTTTCCTTAGAATGCAAAGGTCAGTGGAATAGTTGCTGTCATTGTCCCTGCATGTGATTGTTTAATTGTTTGCTCTGACTGTACTTCTGGTGGAATCCAAAAGCTTTACTCTGACATCCAGCTGGAAAGTGAAGAGGGTGCTACTTACAGAATCTTTTTGTAGGATTTAATTTCTTAAGTGGATCCCACTTCCTATTTAGTGTGTTTTCCTGTTTAGCGTGTTTAGCCTGAACTGGAAGAAAAGCATTGCTTGTTTGCTGGCTTCTTCCACAGCACAATACCGAGAGCTGAGATTGCTTCTCTACCCTCTTCATCCTCCAGAGGTTTCTTGCAATTTATTGCTTAACTCAGTTTTAACGCTGTGGTTTCAAGGTTTTGACCTTACCCTGGCCAGCTTTAGAAATGCTGATATTTCTTAGCAGCCCCAGAGAGACTTGCCTCTTATCCAAATAATTTGAAAAAGAAAAATAGTCTTCTGGCTCATAGCAAACCCCCTGTGAAAGAAATTCAGGATTCAGAAATTCAGGGGTTCAGGATTCAGACTGACATGTTCTTCTCTGTGTGATAAAACTTGCTTGCATGTGCCACTGAACATGAGCATGGCTGGGTTACCTGCAAATACCACCTGTGTTATTCCATTAGGGGTTTTTGGGTTGTAGCTACCCCTGCTGACAGCTAAACTTGGAGTTCACAGTAGGTTTGGAGATTGGTGCTCCCTGGCTTTGAGATACAGCATGGCAGTGGTTTATGAGTTTTATTGAAATTGCTGATTTTCAGTGCCACATCTTTTAGTGGGGAGCAGCAAAGAATGGCAGAGAAATTGTTGGGGAAAGAGGAGGGAGGTGTTTACACTAAAAATAAAAATGGTGGAAGGATAAATTTGCATTGTATAGTGAGAGTCCTCTGAGCTGAAGCCCAGTTCATCAAAGAAATGTCACCACTTCTTACAAGTTTATTAAAAAATGAATGTCTGTACACTTCACAGCATTTGTATGATAAAAACTTAATTGGACTCTCACCCAAGTTCTTGCCCACCTGAACTGGGTTCCCTCTCAGAAGAGAAATGGAATTAATAGATTCTTACAAACTATACATTATTTTGAGGACATTACTTTGAAGACTGTTGGAATTACAACCACGTGGATTATGGGGCATAGCAATATTTGCTTCTTCTTGTGCACTTTTTCATCACCTTGGAATTGAAGTAACTTGCACGCAAGATAGATCTCATTGTTTGCATTTGTAGTCAGAAGAAATACAGAAAAGTGGACAAATTACTCTTTAATGTTGAACTATAAAATTCAGAATTTGCAGGTGACAATGAATTTCAAAGAGGCAAGAAAGCACCGTGTTGTAAGCAGAACAAGGACCAATTTAAAATAGCACTCCTGGGTTTTGTAATATTTTGCTGCTTTGGAAACTAAGGTGAGGAGGTCACTGTATAAAGTGGATGTTGCAGTCTCTCTGTTCACCTGGTATCCTGCTTGGCTGAAACTTCTGAGGAGGAATCACTACCTATACAGGTGATAGGTGGCAAAAATACAAGTGTCCATTTGGTAATGAAGCCAAAAAGCTGCACTCTGCAAGAAAATAATCCAAGCTTCTGTAATACTGCTGATGGACACTTCTCCAGCAACCAAAAGTAGAGGCCATATAGCATGGCCCAATTTTGCAGCATTTTAGAAGATTTCCAGGGTTGTGTTTGATTCTGCTCCAAGTGGGAATCATTCTTAGCTTTACATGACGGGAAAATGTGCCAGGAGAAGAAACAGTTTCCAGAGCTGTGTGATGGAAGTGGGCATTTGCAGCTTTAAAGAGGACATTGAGGGTTGCAGTCCTCATGGCTGACTCCAGCTGCACCACTTGTTTTAACTAAAACCATCAGCATCATTTTACCACAGGAACACAAAAGACTTGGAAAAGATGCTGTTACAGCAGAAGTGTAAACATTCCTTATGACAAATGTGAAAGATGGACTTACCAAGTGTCAAATTTGTGGTCTGCTGCTTTAGAAGAAGGAAAGAAGGTGCATCTTTTTAACTGTGCAGAGTTGTTGCTGTCTAGAAGATTAATGGATCAGAAGATGGGCAAATTATTATTAGGAACACTACTAATCAGAAACAGTGACTGTAAGACTGCCAGTAACTGGAAAAAATTCTGCTTTGGAGCACAGCCCATTGGCCTCAACCATTGCCCACCACCCATGTTGGATTCATCCCTGAGCTGAGCACAGCAGTTTTATGATCCAAAGTTCCTCTTGAAAATAAGGAGAGGTGAGAAAAGCTTTCACAAGTGCTCCAGTCATGTGAAAGAGTCATGGAGAAGTAACAGGTCAGTAGAAGTTGGGGAAGGTTTTTTCCTGAGGTTCCTTCTAGGGAATGCTATGCTGTGGAGGGAGCCCTGAGACCACTGGAAAGGCACTTGAGGGCCTCACTGGTGGAGCTGGCTGTTGCTGATGATGTTTTCTGTGGGAAGCTGTGTGTGTGTGAAGAACAGTCCAGGTAGGTACCATACCAAATCCATTCTGTGCCATTTATTAGGCTACACAACAACAGGCCCTGAAATCCACTCTTTAACATAGAAAATCTTTTTTGCATCCAAATGGTTGTTCCAAATAGGGGATAGTCTTTGTTGTCATTCAAAGGAGAATGCTGGCCAGGTCACCAGTGTCGGCTGGTCTCTCTTCATAAATGCCTCATCTTGTTTTTCTACCTCCAGTCAGTGGCATGCCACAGAAACTGGAACACAACAGCTGATGTTCATTTTCTAGGGTTTCATTTAACCTCTTTGAAAGAGCTGCTTGAGACAGACACCAGAAGTCTGTGCAACCCCTATTTACCATTTTTGCTGAGAGAGAATGAGATTCACCCCTTATTTTTAGTATTTATTGGAGTTAGTTGGACTTCAGGAGTAGTTGATCAAAAACTTAGCTGCAGACTGGGAAAGGTTGTCTAATGCAGGGCCTGATGGAACTTCTTGTTCCTCACAATGCAAGAGGAAGAACAACTCAGGGGCTTGCCTGAGCAGCCTTTTCATGTCTGTAAGCCACAACCCCCAACAAAATAAACACAGCCTTTTTTTCCTCCTTTTCTACACTAGGTGCATTAAGGATATACCAATTTGTAGTTTTTAACAACATATGTCCTTACCTTTTTGATTTGTAAGCATGTGTATATGTCTGGAAATACATCAGGGTTCAATACTGGAGTAAAACTGTTCATTGAGCAGCTGTGTATTGCATATCTGTGTTGCTCACAGGTAACTCAACCTGTTTGTCATCATTTGTCATGGTGTAACTCAAGGGTTCTATTTGGAGTTGTAGCCCAAGCAGGAGCCCCTCCTCTCACCCTGACATGGTATCAAGGGTATCTGTAGCTGGTCTCTGTCTCTCAGGCAGCACAAAATTCCCCAGTACCTCCAGGCTCATGCTGAGGTTACTGCCTTGGTATTGGGTGTTTATTGCAGTGTTCTTACACTTCACCAACTTCTCCAGCTGGATTTTTGGCCTATCATATGTCCTTATCATCTAGGCAGGTCTGAAGTTCTGAAATTCTTCCTCTCTCTCTCTCTCTCTCTCTCTCTCTCTCTCTCTCTCTCTCTCTCCTCTTCTTTTTGTACATTTTTAGGATCAGAACATTAATTTCAGACTCTTAAAACTTTGGTTTTTTTCTTTTCCAAAACTGAAGAAATTTTCTGCCGTGTTTGCAAAGGTATACCTGCTCTAGATCAGAAAACGAAATAAAAATTCAAACTATGTCTGTGATCAGGAATCCCATCCAGCAGCCTTGACTCTTACAAAAAGGACACACATGAAATTTTTACTTGTCATTCACATTCATGTTTTAAAGCTCTCTGGAAATCCTGTTACAGAACAGACTGGAAAGCACCTCTCAAAGTCTCTGGTCCAACCCGATGGCTTTGTGAAGGTCAGCCTCAGAACTATAGCAGGCAGTTCAAGGCTTTGGATATTCACGTTTTGAAAACATTCAAAACTGAATGGGTGGAGTCACACACTATCTCTGGGCCCCTGTTCCTGAGCCGAGCAGTCCTCTTGGAGCAGCAATTCTTTGTATCTAGACAGAGTTCTGATTGTTGCAGCTTGTGCCTTACCTCTTCCCTGTTGCTGTGCCATTGGGAGAAGAATTTGACCCCACCCTGCCTATAAAATCAGCAGTTCATGGTGGTATGACAGGTTAGGACAGCCATGCTACATGAATCCCTGAAAATATTTAGCGGTGGTACCTGCAGGGCTTTGGTACAACTGTCCAGAGTAGCTTGGGGAATTGGGGCAGCAGCGGGTGTTTATTCTGGATGCAATTCCTGCAGGGAGCTGTGCCTCAATCCGTCCCTGCACAGCCAGGAGGCCGGGGGAGTGCAGATCACTACCTGCATTCTGAAACCTTTGGGAAAGAGCTACCAGAGCCTCAAAGACCAGAGTCTTCAAAGCTTTACTTCTTCTAACTGTAATTCCCTGCTAGTTCCCTGCTTGCTTTTTTCCTGCTTTCATGTAAACCTGACGTTCAGGTGAAGACCAGAGGTCTTCATCCTGACTCCAGCCAAGCCCAGCCTGCTCGCTCTTTCCTTCTTACAGACTCGAGTTTTTCGCACCCTCCTCTGCCTCCCTGCTCACCACCTGCCCCTTCCTCCATCGCTGCCTCCTCGCAGCCCTCGGTGGCTCTTGCCGACCTCCTGGCCTTGAGGGCTGTCTGGTGCTGCCACCTTAAGGCTCTTAATCCGTACTCCAGCAGAACCCTGTCTCTTCCCTGGGGACAGAGGGTGAGGAGCTGGGGACTGGCCAGAGGCCGACTGTAGCAGCTGGAGGATGACACAAAGCCCTTACCCTGCTCTCGCTGAGCCCGCTGCCTCCTCCACCGGCTCACACGGGAAAGTACAGCGGGGTTTCACAAAAGTTTTTGCTTGAACCTCCTGATTTTGTGGCTTATGAGAAACCATCTTTGTAATGTGTGGGGCAGAGTCAGAGCAGATGAGGCAGAAGAGGAAAGTTTCTGAGGTTTTTACAGCCTGCCTTTCTGGCAGGGATGGCAGCGCTGCTGCTTGCCTGTCACCCCTGTGGAGAGAGAGGGCTTGAGGCTTATTTTCATCAGCTCTCAGCCACAAATGAGACGTGGGGATGCATTTGCACTCTGAATGCCTTTTGGTGGCAAATTTTGTTGTTATTTGGCTAATTGTGTGATCTGCAGCCTTTCCATTCCTGTTATGCTTCCAGCTGGAAATTCCTGTGCTGTGTGACGCTGAGAGGGGACACCTCTGACCTGAGGATCTGTCTGAAGCCACTTTCCCAGAGCAACCAGCCAGGAGAAGACAGCAAGATCAGTGGCAGCTCTCACACTCACAGCAGAGACCACAGAAGTCAGCTTGGCTGGGCTTGGCAGTTTTTTCCTTGTTTTTCTGCTCCCTCCAGCAGCACAAGCAGCAAGGTGTGCTTGTAGGAACCTATGTGGATTCTGTTTCCACAGGTACATGCAGGTGGTGGGATCCATCTGCCACAAAGCTGTCAGCACAAGAGGTGCCCTTCACTGTCAGAAGACTTGCAGAGGAAAACAGGTAGCATTACAAGTAGTTGCTGACTTTTAATTCTGAGTGCAAAGGTTATCCCAGGTATTAGGCCTTAGGTCAAAACAAAGTGAACGCAAATCAAACAGCTTTTGATTTGGAAATAGGCAATGCAGCATAATTAAGTAAATAAAGTAATTGAGGATTTTTATTAGGCCTTTCCCTCTTTCTGGATATGAGCCAATATGCTTTATCCTGGAGTAACACAAATGAGAAAGGAGCTGCAGGAAGGCTTTAACTTGCATACATAGTGTCTGTGTTCAGTCCATAGGAGAACTAAGGTTTGTCATCTCCATCTGTGGCATGGCTTTGAAATTTTTCAGGGTTTTGTGGTTTTTTAAAGCAACCCCACATAAAGTTTTAAAGTGTTATTACCTCAAAAGCATTCCTATTTCATGGCTAGCTCAGCCCTGCATGAGTTGCTGGTGCTCAGGGACACCTCATTCTGAACTGCAAGTGCTGGGCCACACAGCCATTCCCAGAGAACCTGGGATTCAGCAGGTTTAGGAAGCTGCTGCTCCTGTGCAGGTGGGGAGGCTGGTTATGTCAAGGAGCTTTGCTGTTTTGCCATCAGAGGGAAAGTGCAGGCCCTGACACTTCCCAGGGCACTTCCCTACCACTCATCAGCTGCATGGCATTTTGATGGCTTTCAGCATCTTTCTGGTCTTTTTGGTCAGCTTAAAAATCACAAAAATACTTTCCTTTTCAGTTTCCCTCACAGTCACCATCTTTGATCCTTTGTCCTTCCTGCAGATACCTCCTCTAGGGATAACTCCTGAGTGTGAGTATTTTTGTTGATACAAAAACACAATTACAAATGAGCACAGAAAAGTAAGCTTCTTGTGGATGGTTTCTATGAGAGTGTAGCAAGTACTACTGGCAACAGTAACCTACAGATCATTCAGTATGGAGCTCCAAAGACACCTGACACTGAAAGCCCAGCAGTGAGGTCTTGCATGCGCTTCCATGATTTCTATTTCCCTCCATATGCTCCCACTGTTATTAATTCATCTGTGAGCACAATGGTGCCAATATTTCAAATTGAAAGTTATTCGAGGGTTTTCTATTCGTACAAAAATATGAAATACACATTCTGAGTTCCAATGCACATTCGGATTTGTGAAGCATAAACTATCATTGGGAGCATCACACTAAAATCAAATATAAACAACCCTCATTTCACTGTCATAGTAACACAGAGCACAGAAATTCTCTATTTCCAGCACACTGAGCAAAACTTCTAAATGCTGACTTGTATTCAAGTCATTGTTTATCCTGACTGAAAAAGCGCAGATAAAACCATGAAAAATTGTTAATGAGAGCTTGACGCTGCATTATTTATGAAAATAGGAAAATAATAAACTGTACTCTAGTAAGCATACTATTCTCTCAGAAATAATTATTAACAGAGGGTTTAAATCATCAAAATTGTATGTTTGAGTATTTTCAGTTTAGTGCATTAATATCATCTGGATGAAAAGTGCTGGGACATATGCACATTTTATTTTTGATGTTACAGTTTGACTTTGTTTTTGGTGTTACAATCTTAATAGAATTGCTTTAAGTTCTTCAGCTCATCATCTGCTGCCTTCATAGACTGCAGAGCAAAGGGCAGAATTTGGGAGATCGTGACTTGCTTGACAAAAGAATTGTCAATTTGTGCCCTGTGAGCAGCAGCCCTGTCCTCTTCTGCAGTTAAGCCTGGCCTGTCACCACACGTGCCTTTGCCAGTGACAGTCTGCTGTCCAGGCCATGTTGTCTTGCCCACTGCTTTCCTCCTCCCCTTGGATTTCTCTACCAGTCACTACTTTGTCTTATCATTAATTTCTGTCCCTAAAAGCTCCTCGGGTGCCTGCGAGTAAGACAGGAGCATTGATATTGTTGGGATTTGTGCTGATTTTTTAGTGAACAAAGCCAGGGGTGTCTTTTGTTTTCCAGAGATTGCCAGGAGAATCTGGCAATGGTTTGTAGTGGTTGGAGAAGTATCTGTTGTCAGCCTGCTGTCACATGTGCCCAGCACGATGTGCCCAACCCTCAGGGACCTCCCACCGCCCTTGAGGCATCTGCTCAGCCAGGTAGCATGCAATGTGTGACTAAGCAAGGTTACTAATTAGCTGCAGCAAACATCCACCAGGTTCATGCAAGTGCACTGAACCTTTGTCCACTGTCTTTTTAAACTAAGGAAAAATTGCAGTGTCACTTCTGCCTGCAAGGTTTTTGCTACCCTTTGCCACGAAATATGGGTCGTCCCTTTCGCATTGGCAGTCTGAGGCCAGGTGGGCAAAAGTGAGGTCTAAATTTCCTCAGGTAGTTACTCATGTTTGATGTCCTGTGCTTTAGTTCCCCTACAGTTTCACCTCAAACGTATGGGGAGCAGATAGCTGCTGCCCTTCCTCTGGAGAGACTGGCACAGGAGGGCCCCTAGCTTGGCACGGCTCTGCTGCTTCTGTAGAATCTGCTGCATCTGCCAGCACTGGCCTAAGGCAAGCACACAAAAAGATGGTGTATGAGAGGCGTGTGTCTGCACACCTTGTCACAAGGTGTCACACAGGGACAAGCCACCTAACACGAGTTACCCTACACAAACCAGCTGTGCAAATGTGGCAGCATGAGGGGAGGAAAGGGGTCCTGAGCTGAGTGACAGCCCATGCTCACAGCACTGAAAACATGTGTGCAACTTGAACGAGGCAGGAGCTAACAGCATGCACTGTAAGAACTGCTGTGGCACCACCGAGCACATGCCTAAACAATGAAGCAGATAATGTGCCACTTTCCCAAAACATGAATTTTTACTCTTACCATTAGAGCAATCACAGCCACCAAGCCAGCAGGAAGGTGATGCAAACAGAGATAGTCACTTTTACATTATTGACTGTAAGGAAATGGTAACAGCAAGTGTACTTCAGAAGTACTGCCTCTCTTCATCTCCTCTTTCTGAGATGTGCTGAGCACATGCTGCTCTGAATTCTTTCCTGGGAAGCCAGGAATGTTCAGCAGCCATCAGAAACAGGCTAATGAGCTTGGAGTGAAAAGATAGAGAATTGAAATCCTGAAACTGAAATCTGACTTTCCTATGAGGAGACAGAATCACCCAAGGTTATTCTGCCTGCTCCTGAGAGCCGTAAGCACCAGAGCAAAATGTAGTTCTCTTTTTAGCCAGATTAGCTTTGTTTTTGTTTTTTTTTTTTAATTCATAAATAACTGAATTGAGGACCTAACTATGAAAAAGCAGCATCCCTGACTATCCTTCCAAGGCATGAAAACAGCAACAAAATGCTTCCTTTTAAAAATTCTCTCTGCCAGAAGAAAAAGATCACAGCTAGACATTTCCTGGAACAAAAGAGTCTTCAGATTAGCTATTTATCTATTTTAATCTCAATTTGAGATCATTGGCAACCTATGTCTTTGCTTTCCAATAATTATGGTATCAGTGCTCATTAATGCCCTTTGCACCAAGATTTGCGGATTCTTTATCACAACTGAATAAACAACTCCACTAAACACATTATGCAAGCAAGGAAATGGAGCTAGCAGCCAGCTGAGTGCTGCCCTCTCAGGCACAACCGCTGAGGTTTAAGCTTATGCTTCAGGGTAGGCTTGTGAAATCCACGAAGCCTAGACCTTCAGGGATGTTGCAATCCCAAAATGCATGCAAAGTGGAGTACATCATGTCATCTCTTTACATTTGATTACAATCCCTTCATTTCAGAATTTTGGTTTATTTCTTTAAATCAAATTTAATTTTATTATAAAATCTGTCATACTCAGATTGTTTCACTTCCTTCTCTGATTTCAAGATTTCAATGAGTAACAATTTGGCTTGGTTTGGTCCATTTCCCTGCACTTCATACCAATCCAGTCCATTTTATTATTTTCACTTTGTTTCAGAATTTTTTTCTTTCTTTTTTTAGCATTTAATTTCATCCCTTTCCTCTCCTGTCCGTTCATGTCATTCCCTGATTTCAGGATTTCAATGAGTACAATTTTCAGTGAGTATAATTTTGACAAGTTTCACTCCTTACATTACCTCATCTCCCAAAATCAGGGAAAGATGGTAAACAGACAGAAGAAATTGAAGGAATGAAATGCTAAAAAAAGAAGAGAGAAAATTCTGAAACAAGTTGAAAGCAATAAAAGCGAATGGGATGACCTGATGTGCAGAGAAGCTTGCCCAATTGATCCTCATTGAAACCTTGAACTCAAAGTGAACAAACACTCTGGAAATGAGATATGATGAAATAAAATGCAATTGGAAAACAAACAAACAAACAAAATTTTGAAATGGACTGACTATGACCAAATGTACTGAGATGAAATGAGATGCAGTGAAAAGCACCAAAACTTGCCAAAATTATTCCCATTGAAATCCCAAAATCAGAGAAGGAAGGTAAACAAACAGACAGAAGAAGAAATGGAAGAAGAGTCATACAGGATCACATCCATGGAATAGGGAATTATTTCTGCCAGGCTAATTAAAGCCATAGAAAACACAGGAAAAAAAAGTTAGAATCTTAAAATGCATTCTTTATTGATCCAGGTCTCAAAGAAAGTGTGTTCTAACAGCAATCTGCTGGTTTGCAAAACAAGTTTTATATTGCTGTCTGCATTTTCCATTGCATACAGGAATTTGTAGGCTTCATATACAAATAGGAAAACTGTTAAAAGTTTGCTGTATTCTCGTACTAAATGACAGAATTAAAATATGCACAAATCACAACCAGGGCATCTCCAACTCTAGAAGTTTAGGAAAAATATAAGCAAATAAAATTGTTATAAACTGAGCAGTGTCATGGCTCAGTGTCACAGGGCAAATTAATGGCAGAAACTAAACCAAGATGCTTTTGTCTGTCTGGCTTCCAAAACATGGATTTAATTACACCGTTATTTCCAAAGGTGTCCGTTGATCTCACACTTTAGGCAAGTAGGATGAATTTTCCCAGATGGACTTAAATGGAAAAAAAATTAATAACAGAGTTTTAGCCAGTAACTGTGCCCAAAATTCCCCAGGATGCTCTCATTACAGCAAAGAAAACCCCCAAGGTAACAGTATTAAACCAAAAATGAAAAGAAAAGCAGCTCCTGCACAGCTCCTGCACAGCTCCTGAGAAACTTAAAAAGCAGGAAACCAAAACCAGCAGCTGAGGGAAATCAACAGCCTATGGTATCGGGGGCGTAAGCCATATTTTTCTGACAGTTTCACAAGAGTGTGAGTCAAGGCAACTGCTGCCAGTCACTTTCTGAATGAGCAGGCATCTTCCCAGAGCTCAAACACATCACAGAGGTTTAATGGAATCTTCAGGAGGCATTTTGGACCAGTGCACAACCTGTGCAAAGCAGCACCTTGATTCATTACCTCCCCTTACTGCCTTAGAAATTGCACGTGCTGAGCTCTGTTCGGCTAACTCAGATTGGAGTAAGAGTGGGAACATTTTAACCTGTGAGAGAACCTGAACTTGGCAATTAAAACCAAGCCAGCTTAACCCCAGTAAACGTGATGAGGGTGCTGTGGTTAGGGCCCATAAGCACCCTGGGCTTGTTGAACTGGTGAAACCGTTGCTGGGCAGCCTTATGTGTATATGTGAGCTCAGCCCTGGATCATGTCAAGCTCTGTGAAATGTAAGTCAAAATAAAGCCATTCTGCTCTTATTGTTTCAATTTTTCAGCCCTTAATGTCCAAGGCTTTTCTAGGGCTGACTTCATCTCAGTGGCTGCTTTGTTCACCCAGTTATTGATGCTTGCAGCAACTCCCAGCTCACTCTGCCCAACTGCTCACAGCATCACTGGAGCCCATCTCTATGACATCTCCCAGCACCAGCACAGAGTTGTCTCTCAGAGGTGAAAGATGGGGCCCAAGACGTGCATTGCTTTTGGTACCAAGTTCAGAGTCATTGCTCTTTCAGGGCAAGGGACACGTATGGGGGTGGCATGGCATGAGGGTGATGGCATGGGAAGGGATGGCTGAAAGAAGGAAAGTTCAACTACAACTCACTTTGGTGATAAATGAGCTGGTGTGATTGATACAGGAAAAAGGGTAGGAAGCCATGGGGAATTTAAGGAAGAAGAGCCTGAAGAACAGATTTCTTTGCAATGTGGGAAGGCTGGCAGTAAGTCATAGTAACAGTAACTATGAAAGACTTGGTTATTTCAGTTCTGCTGACTGCTTTATTATGAACGAGCTGTTAGCACAGTCCATCTTAAGGCTGTAGAAGTATTTGCAATGTTTAAAACCCCCATCTGAAGGCCAAGGAAGTCACAAAGAACCAGCTGAGCCTAAAATTTCCTGAGTTGGGGTTGTGCTTCAGGCTAAATTTGTTTGGGAACATTCAGCCAAAAATTTTTTCATCCCTTTCTAACGGCTGACATCATTCTTAGAAATCCATTGTTTATCTGACCTTCTCCTAACCCGTTAGAAAAATTTCTGGTGATATTTTCCTTTCTCAGTTTAATGCTTTGAAGCATTACACGCAAAATTTGGCAGGAGGCAGCTTTCTGTTAGGAAGACACATTGCACCAGCTCTCTAAAACTGTGCTCAAACTTGGCTACGTTACAAGCACTTGAAAACCCAGTTTGCGTGCACTTGATAGAGCTCTCAGTTTTTCATCTAAAATTCCCCCGAGATGTCTGAGTGGAGCAGGTGGTGGTTATTGCTGGCTGCCAGGGGTTGCTGAGGGCGAATGACAAGTGTGAAGCTGGTCTCTGCCATGCACCCCTTGCCCCTTCCAGCACCAAAGTGGTTGGGGGGGAAGCCATCTGAGTGAAGGCAAAACAGGCAAAAGAAAGAATGTGTGCTGAAAAATGGAGGTGGAGGAAGGATTAAAAAAAAGTCTGGGACTAGGTGGGAGATCATGTTTTCTGGGCTTAGAAGAAGAAAGGTTTCTGGGGTCTTCACTAGCCCCAGCTCTGCTGTAGCCTGGGAGATGGATAGACAGGGAGTAAGAGCAGCAGGCTTCACACTATCCAGTGTTGTTCCAAGAAGCTTTGCTCCACCAGAATGAAAAATTGCTGAGGTTTGTGTCCATCTACATCTGAGGTGTTAAGGGGAAAGCAGCCAGCCTGCTTCTCAGGTTTTATTAAAAACAAAAGTGTTTTGGCTGTTTTTTGTGATGCCCGAGAATGCAGAAGTCTTTTTCCTCCAGCCAGAGAGTGAAGAAATGGTTGTGAGCCGTCTCCTCTGTTTTTTCAAGGTTGTTTATTCTTTCTTATCTGTTACATTCTTTCCCTGACCCGAAGAGGTCTGTGCAGCAGATCAGTTTCAGGCACAATCACCGCCCCTAAGGTAACAGGTATTTTTATACTAAAAATTACGTCTACAATGTTTACAAAAAGTTCACAATCCCTATCATCCATATTAGAAAATCAGTCTCTCCTCTAAACCAACCAAAGGTGCCACTGTTATGGCAGAAAATGGAGCAGATGAAGAAGAAGGAGGAAGCCTGAATGCCATGTGGTTCCTCCATCTTGTCTTTTCTGCTTATCATTCTAAAAAACCCAGAAATCTACTTTTCACCCTGTGACTAACTGACTATCACTCCACTTAAACTCTCGTGGTCTATAAATCCTCACACAGAGATGGCAGTTTCTCCCAAGGGCTAAAATCAAAGGCACAGGAGTTTTTGACTCATTGCCATGGTCTCTCAGCCCCCTGTCTGGGTCTGAAATCATCCAGGACAGTCAGAGGAGTGTTCTGGACTCTGACACCTGCTGGGATTTGAACAAAAAACTTCTGAAAGCTCATGGAAATATTCATGCTATGTGACCAGTGCTTCCTGGCTCACTCTAGGCTTGAAGCAACGAGGGAGGGAAGGAAGCAAGTTTCTTTGGCCACTGGAAGGGTTTCACCCCACCTTTGTGGAGAGAGGAGTATGTGATGCTGGGTAATTACTGAAACAGCAGTTTTCATAAACAGGCACTAATCTGTCACCTCCATGTCCAGGGTGCCAAAGTTGTGATCCTGCAGGAAGATCTACAGAAGCTGCCTCCAGCCTCAGCTGGAAGCTGGGCATGTGCTGTGGGCAGCTGTGTGTGGCACCTTCCAGACTTCTTCTTTTGGTACTAACACTTACAAGGTCATTTGCCTCCATTGGTGGCATCTCAGAGGGATGCTTTGGGAACAAATGACTGCCTGGTCCTCACCCATGCATGATGATCACTGTGGAAAAGCCCACCTAAACCACCTTTATGGGCAGGATGTGAACAGTAGGTGGCAAAATAGACTTTGAAGACAAATGCTGTAATTAACACCAGATTTGTAAGTGATCATCGTCCATTCTGTGCACTGAATAAAGGGAGGGTCCTTCAAAAAGGAAATATAGTGTGTAATTATAATTGAATATGATCATATGGATAATATAGACAAAAAGACTCAACTAAAATTGCCTTTAAAAAAAAAAAAGGCAACTCCTACATTAACTTGTTTCTGGATGCTTTGTTTTGCAATACTAATAAGTTTTTTCCTTTAAGCTGCCTTTCTGTTTGTATTTCAGTGTCTTCACTCTAAGAATGGTGATGTCTGCATGCAGCTTCTGAAATTCCACTCAGCTCACCTCTAAATTGACTGTGCACAGTCAAAGGCATGCACCCAGCACAGCAGGGCAGTAGTTAGCTAAAATTAATATGTATGGATTTGGAGGGGTTCTTCCCTGACTTGAAAATTGCTCAAAATATTGCTTTATTGAAAAGAAATGCAAATGAACATCTTTCATTCTTCAGAAGAATAATTACCCTTTTCTCTTTCTTTCTGCCAGAAAGAGATTTGTTGTCTATTATTTCTTTGCCAGCTTTGAAAACCGCTCTTTTGAAATTATGAAGCTATAGCACTTGTTCCACTCCTCTGCAGGACTGGCCATCCATGCTACTATCCAAAAGTGGAGGAGCTGTCAAGTTTGTAGGAAAGGATCATTTACCAAATGACCTTTTGGAAAGATGTCAATTGGGAAGTCAGTGTCAGTGTGGGGTTTGTTTTCTTAAGCTGATGCACTTTTCAGGTTGCAGCTTTGTCACTTTATGTCAAAGCTGAGCCACAGGAAGCAGAGTGGCTGGAGAGTTCCTATTCTGATTGCCTTCCAGGGTGACATTCATTAAAATTAAATCCACTTCCTGAATTTTGATCAACCATCCTTGTTAGAGCCAACAGATGAATGATGGGAGTCCAACAGCCTTTGGCTCTAACCAAGGTAAGCAAAACTGAAAGGACCTATGTGGGTATTTTTCAGCTGAAGTTCATAAAGGTCAGGCTCAAAATACAGTGAAACAGGCAAGGTAACATCCTTTTACTGATGGGGTGATGAGGAAATGTCCACTGGCATTCTTGGGACCACATTTCCCATTTTTCCACTGTCATTTGAGTGCATGGGTCATGAAAATCAATGTGGGAGGAAGCCCTTGATCACCTTTTATCATTCAACCATCTCCTGCTCAAGCCAGCCCACTGAGTAGGGAACTGTTGCAGCTCTGTCTCCTGAGACCTCACACTAGAGCTGTTTGAAATGTGGTGGGTATTCAAAAGCCAACAAACTCCCAGGCTACACTGCAAACAGACCTCAGATCTGGTAGCTCCCCCAGGCCGGATTTGCCAAGAGTGATCTCTGTCCCATCAGCCACGTTGTTAATAACCTAAACTCTATCAGCCCCAGTACAGATACCTAAGGGATGTCACTGGTGACCATCCACCAGCTGGACTCTGTACTGTTGATCCCACTTCTTTCAGCCCCACAATCATCCACCCACTTTATCAGCTACCCTGCCAGTCTGAATGTCCTTGATTTAGCCAAAAAGGTACTGTAGAAAATGGTGTTACAGGCTTTGCAGTGTCCAGGAAATAAATGTGGCACACTGAACTCATGCTTTGAGGAGCTTGCCCTCAAAGAACATCCAGCTCTCGTGGCCCCCGTCACTCTCCAGGGCAGCTCCCTTTGGGATTCTGCCAAGGAGATCCCATGATGAAATGAAACCTGCTCTCCTGCAGATAAGGGCAGTAATGCTGTTTGTACTGCTGACTTTTGCAGGATTTAGTGTTTCAAAGTTTCATGGTTGCAGCAGGCAAACTTATCCTTTACCATCATATCCTGAACCAATTCTTCCTATTTCATGAACAGCAAACCCAGCACAGCATCTCCTCCAGTTGTCTTATCAACCATGAAGCTGTGTCATGGAGCTGTCTTGACCACACTCAAGAAACCACCCAGATTGTGCTTGACCATGCAGCCCTTCAGTTAAAGCACACTGTGAGTTAGCCCTAAGGCCTGTGACTGTGTGGGATTGACTTTCTCTCCTTTCCCAAGAAGTCTGTAGTGAGTGCCTGGCACAACACTGCCCATAGCGCTTTGCCACCTTCTCCTTGTCCACAGGAACTCAGATGGCCCATCACCTCTTCCATGGCCAAATTCTGGGCACTCCTCTGCACAGCACACAACCACTCCTTCCTCACTGTTTCCAGCCTGTTGTGCCCATTGTGGCAGCTCTCCAGGTGGGTGAACAACCCCGGCATGTCTCTCTAACTCAAAAGAAATCACAATTCTGCAGTTATGTGGGAGCTGGTAGTTGCCCCAGTTGTTTCCCTTTCTACATGTTTGTTTAAAGCTACTTGAGACAAACCCTGAACCCTGACTCGTGATGCTTTCAAAACCGGATCCTGCTGTGGAGACTCCAGAAAGATAACATCAGCACACAGATAATGAGCATGGAGGTGCCTCCCCTCCCAGGGGAAAGGGCATTTGAGTCCCTGGCTGCACACCAGCGCTGCCTGCACAGCATTAGCAGGTGCATGGCCTTGCAGCCTGAGCTCGCCATCACTGCTGCAGCAACTGTTCCATTCAGTTTTTCCTCTGATCATGCTGAGATCACAGATCAAGCTGTGATGGGTTTACTGTTTCTTTTTATCTAGAGCTGGCTCTCCTAAGAGCAAGGTTTATTGATCTCAGATGGCATGGATGCCAGGAGTACGCAATTGTGTTTCTTTAGGAAATACTTTGACTAACTCCACAGTTGTGTTGGCATTACTGCTGCTCTAAAGGCTAGATATTTGAGGGCACCCTGTAATACATGTGACTTCTTCCTTGTAGCTGAGCTGTGTTCTACTAAAGCTGAGGTCATTGTGCTGACTGACATGTGGAGTTTGATAAAAATTTTTAATCCTAGAAACAAAAATTATTTTTAAAAATTCAGGTGACTGTTTCAAGCTAATTTCTGTAGTAAGTGCTTTCTGTAAGGGGATGTTTGATCTAACCTGAACCTTCTCAAGTTCCAGTGGAACCTATCCTTAGCCTACAAACAGAAACCTGTATGATCTGTGTCTGGGAGCTGCTTCTGCCTTGCCTTGCCTTGCCTTGCCTGTACTAACAAGAAGGTGAATCAAACATAAACAAACTTTTTCCAAATCGCCCCATGAGAATGCAGCCAGACTGGTTGCTTGCAAACTTCTCCTTGTCTGTGAGAGAAGGCACCCATACACCCAGGGCTCACCCATCCCTGCCCCACCGAGGGCATTGTTAGGACCAGCCACCACTTTCAGCAGCAGCACACGCCTCTGAGCTGCGGCTTTGGAAGAAGCGGGGGAGGAGGAGGAGGAGGGATGACCCTGGTCACCACTCCCCTAAGGCTGAACCAAGCAGAGGAGGGGCTTATAGTAAGAGCCAAGTTTCACATTCAAAAGCCAGCAAGTGCAGGGAGAGGGGAGCAGCAGAAAAAGGCAGTGTGGGGAAGAGGAGGAAGGGGCAGCTGTCAGGGCAAGAAAGTGAGAAAGGGAATAGGCAAAAGGAGGCAGCGACAGTCTTGGAAATAGACAGGCTACAGAATGGCATTGCTCCTGTGGCTGGGGTCCCAGCTGTCATCAGTCTGGAGCAACATGTCTATACTGGGAGTTTTTCTTACGGTGTTTACTTTACTGCTTGACTTCATGAAGCGCAGAAAGAAGTGGAGCCGTTACCCACCGGGCCCAGCCTCGCTGCCGTTTGTGGGGACCATGTTCTCCATTGACTTCCACAACCCCCACCAGTCCTTCGGCCAGGTGAGTGGCAGCCCCTGAACAAAACACTCCACATACAATCCACCGTGGGGCCAGGAGGGGTGGGTCACACCCTGGCATCAGCTATAGATACGTAATACAGAGAATAGGAATTTTTGTGTCCCCTGAAGTTGCTAGAGAGAGCTTTAAGATTAACTAGCAAAAAAAGATAAAAGAATGTGTAAGTATGCACACAAGATGATAAACATAGCTGAGAACAGTGGATAAACACATAATGAGGAATATAGTGGGTGTTTTAGCAAGTTGTGTAACAAGAAACGACAGCACGTGACCAAAGAAACAATTCAAGGAAAGGTCACCTGTGTAATATTGAAGCACTCAGTGAGTATGACTCCCAGAGACAATTAGATGACCCTCTAGGACCGTAAAAGGACTTCCAGTAGGAGGCAGGTGCGTGCAGGTAAGTCCTAGGAAAAGTAGTGTTTATGTAGTAGCTGGGAAGCACACTGCAGTGAATATGTATGATCATGATGGAATAAATACCCTGTTGTAAAGTTTCATGGCACTCATTCTATTAGAGGAGTCCAGTGCTACAATAAAGGATACCTGATTTCTAATACTTCAGACTATGTTAGAAAGTTTTTTTTGGCCAACTTCGCTATCGCGACCCTTGCGCAAAGCTGACGGCTCTCTCCAAAGTCTAGGATAAAGCAAGTCACTGCCTAGGACACTGACCCGGTCTGCACAGATAAAGAAATAATGACACACCAACACTTCCCAACCTCTATCTCCCCATCTCTGTATGAGCTCAGTGGCAGACCACAGCTGTGCCCCCAGTGAGAGGTGCTGCTGTAGAGCTGGCTGCCAGCCTAATATGCGGGCAGGCTTGGAGGCAATGGAGCAGGGGGAGGTACAAACAAGGGAAGACAAACAAATATCTGTGGGCTGGGAACGCGGCTGCAGGAATGGCAGGCTTCCCTGTGAATTACTGAGGCATGCCTGCAGGCATGTGACAGTTTCAGTTAAAGAGGCCAGCCTGTGGGATTTGCCCCAGCAGCAATGCCCAAAATCTCAGTAGCGTTCCTATTCAAAGTCAGGGCTTAGCTTTTCTCAAAGGGAAAGCACGGCTTTCACAGCTTGCAGCAGATAAACCACGGGTGTTTTGTGCTTCAGCTTGCAAACTCTAAAGGCCTCTTTTCTAGGACAGCACTGTTCAGCTGCCTGTCCAAAACCTGCCAAGTGGAGAAACTAAATATAGCATTTGTGTTATTTGCTTGCATGTAGTCCAAAAGCTTACCATTTTCAAATCATATCACGTCAGGGTCATGCTAATCACAATCTTGACCAGTAGTCATTTTTAATATTTCTAGTGCCAGTGAAGTGCTAATAAACTTTTCACCCCTACTGCAAGTTCAGTATTAAGTACTTCAATTCATTGCAATGCTACTGTGCAGAAATCAAGAATCTTAAACTTACTTAATCTTTCAGATCAAAATAAATAGAAACATTAAGAAATCACTCATTTTTGAGCATGCAGTCTTTAAAAATTCCCAAAAAGGTTCTTGGAATTAAAAGTACTTGCACAATGTTCATGACAACAGTTTGGCCAGGATAGGTGTATTCTAAATTTTTCTATTTACAGGACATTGATCCCTGTTACAGCACTGCTTGACAGTGTTCAAAGTTATTCCACTGCAAAGACAAAGGTCAAAGATCAGCTGAAGATCTCTGAATAAAAGTACCTCAAACTTACTAAATAGAAAAGGCTCTAAGGAAGGATATGGTGATATTTCTGATGTTACACTCAGCTCATTTTCAAGGACATGCTTTTTATTTTGGCAGCTTCAGAAGAAGTTTGGAAACATCTTCAGTCTCCAGAACTGCTGGACCAACATGGTAGTGCTGAATGGGTATAAAACAGTGAAGGAAGCCCTGGTCCATAAATCAGAGGACTTTGCTGACCGGCCCCACTTTCCAATATATGAACATATGGGCTATGGAAAGAATTCTGAAGGCAAGTCCCATGAAAATGGACATTCCTTGATGGCACTAGCATGAAAAGGATTGGGTAGAGGCAAGATTTTCTCAGTAGGGTGCACCTACGCATGTCCCTGGTCAACCTCCTTGCATGTGTTGCACCCTTTGGTGGTGACAAATTCGGGTTTGATTAAAAGTGGGCTCCCCTTAGTGGTTGTAGGATGGCTTCAGCAAGCACACACTTCTTCAGTTGTGTAAGGACACTATAAGTACAACTTTTCTGCCAGCTCCCAACACCCATAGATTAGTGCTTATGGTGCTCATATAAGACAAAATGCTTCTGCAAAATGTTACCTGTAAGTTGTTGCAAAAATATATGGTGACTTTCATTCAAGACAGAGTATTTTCCTGCATCCTGCCCACATCACATCCTCAGCTCCTGTGTGGTGGCACGAGCTGCTACCCAGTTCACACAAACTAAGGAAACAATGCTGAATGGTTTGGAGGGGTGATTCCTTTATTCTTAGCAGCCCTTGTTGCTCCCATTGAGTCCCCCCCGCACCTTTGCTGGCCATGCACAGGCATTAGAAGGTGCAGTGATCCATTTCAGAATTGCTGTCTGAACAAGCTGCACAAGGTCAGATTTTTCATCTATCCACACAGACCCGTACCTCCGGATTCACAGCTGTTGTTCTCTAGCAAAATTCACTTGATGTACAAGTCAGATATCTGACATTTCTTGCTCATCCACAATTCCAGGGATTGTTGTAGCAAGATACGGGCATGTCTGGAAGGAGCTAAGGAGATTCACACTCTCTACGCTGAGGAACTTTGGGATGGGAAAGAAATCCCTGGAGGAGCGAGTGGTAGAGGAAGCTGGATTTCTTTGTTCTGAAATCAAGTCTGAAGAAGGTTTGTGACATCCACAAAGATGGGGATGGAAATCACAGCAAAAGGAAATACAATGATGCAGAGAGAAGTAATACTGCAGCCACTCCAGTTTGCATGCAGTGCTCTCTTCCCATGCAAATGCAGTGTTTCTAGTCTATGTGCCACTTTTCCTTTACACAGTGGGGCTACTGTAATACTAATCCATTTGAGACAGCAAATAAACAGGAAATTAGAAATAGGTAAAATAGAATTATTCCCAGAGCTCAGTAACTCTAATTTTATGAAGTTTAGTGGAATATATTGGTATTACTATATGCAATAAAAGTGCAGCTGAGAGTTCACAGTCTGTCATCAAGACACAGAACAAAGTGTTACCTGTCAAGTCACAGAACAACCCTGCAACTCAGTTTTTCTTGGGAGTTTTCTTCTTTAAATATAGATCAACCAAATATTAGTAAGAATGAGATGATCTTCATTTCATACTAAGATGCTTTGAGTGGTTTGGGTGCTTTTTCTCCTGGTGTCATCAAGGTGGCATTTGTGTATTCTCATTGCTGACTGATGATCAGCAGATTGGTGTTGCTGAGCTTCATGGCTTGGTCTCCATTTCCATTTTCAGGTAAATCTTTTGATATACATATTCTTATAAATAATGCTGTCTGCAACATGATCTGCACCATTGTCTTTGGAGACCGCTTTGACTATGGTGATGAGACATTCAACAAGCTGTCACAGTTATTTCAAAACTCCTTGAAAGAAGAAACTGGATTCCTGCCTCAGGTAAACCACAAGCTGTAAGAAGCTGCCCTCTGTTGCTTGAGAGAATTGTGTTTTCAGAATTTTTCTTTTTTTTGCATCATGTAATATCTTCTCTCTCTTTCTCTCTCACTCTCTCTGGTTCTCACACCCCAGCTTCTTAATGCAGTGCCCATTTTGGTGCGCATCCCTGGATTGTCACAGAGAGCCTTTCGAGCACAAAAGGAGTTAATGGACTTCATAGATGTGATCATCAAGAAGCATATGAAGACCTGGGACCCTGCTTACCCCCGAGATCTCACAGATGTGTTTTTAAAGGAAATGGAGAAGGTAGGGTGACACTAGCAGGGGTCAGGAGTAGTTTCTTTGCCTGTTCAAGCTTGTGAAGCTGGCTTTCCTCCTAGGACTGGACAAAACCTCCTACTAACTAATTTTCTACTTCTTCATTCTACACTGTATCTTGAGAAGAAAGGTATTCTTCATGCCGTAATAACCTCTTTTATTGTCTTAAGACACCATATTATCTGCTGATGTTCTTGTTTCTATTTTTTGCCTTCACATTTCCTTTAGAATCTAGGAATTTCCTTCTTTGCAGCCTACAAAAATCTGAAGGCTTTTAAAAGGCAATGATTGAGAATTCACCAATGGTCCTAAGTTTGCACCAGGAAACAACTCAGCATGCAAGAGTCTGAGTAATGTCAGTGCCTCAATGACTGATGCCTCAAAATCAGTCACAAAACTGGAGCAACAGATTGACTTTTTGGTGTCATTGCCCTGTTTGTAGCCTGCCTTTAAACCAAATTATGATTATGAAACTAGTGTCTCCTTTGGGATATATATTTTTGAATTGCTCGCTAATAACTAGTTTGCTACACATCAGAGGAAGGCCTAAATCTGAACTTCACTGAAAGTAAACAGTCTTTCCTCGAATTCAGGAACAAAGGCACAAAGTCAGCATAAAATCAAAGATATTTGGGTCAGCCCGTCCATCTGCCATATATTTCTTCACGTGGATTCACTAAATTTCAAGTGCCAGATGAGCACTATTAGCAAATTCTGCTTGCACATCACTTCCACCATCCAAGTCCTCAGGCTGGACTGCTGTTCTGCATATCAAACCCTGTCATGCTGTGGGTGTTGGGCACCTCCAGCCCAGCAATGTGGCCCATGTCACTCTGCACTGAACAGAACAACTTAGGGGTGGATGTGAGCCTGACCATGTTGCCTCTTGTCACATCTCTCTTCTGTTCACTAACATCACCTGATAAGCCAGTCTGATAAATCCCTCTCCTGAGTTAACTTGGGTCATGTCAGTCCCAAACTCCCTCGTCTGAGATCTTTTATTGGAATAAAAGTTGAATCTTAAATGCATTATTAATTGCTATCCATATTACTACAGCATCTAAATATACAGAATAACTTAACAGAAGCTAGTCCCTAGGAAAGGGAAGTATAAAGAGGATTAGAAAAGACAAGCAGATGAACTCATGCAGAGAGCTTGTCATATCTCATATGCTAACAAATTTGAGCTCAATTAGCATTTGGATGAGAGACCAGTTTTGCTGAAAGTGGTGTTGCAGACTTAATAGGCAGCAATAATCCTTTAACCTGATAACCCTGATCCCTTTATTGTTTTTCAATTGTAAGAAAATACCGGGGCAGGAGCAGCGAGACTCTGTAATGCATACCTAGAGATAGCCCCCCTAAAATAATGCTGATTTTGCACTTGCCACATCAGTGCAGCCTCCTCTCTACTCTGTCGCTTCTATCATCTGATCAAACCTGAACAACTGGGTTCCACCTCCTCTGGGGGAAGATGTTACAGTGAGTGGCAACTGCTGTCTGTTTGAGCCGAGAGTGAAAATCTGTCTATTTGAGCCAAGATGTTTACTTCTGCCCTGAAGGCGGGGGTAGCATTCTTCTCTGCCTATATTGGAGGTGGTTGAGGACCTTCAAATACAGGGAGTAACAAGGTTACAAAGTACCTCAGTCATGCTCAGACTGTTGCTTGTGCTGTGCTCTACTCTGCCAATGAAAAACAGGAACACGTTAAAAAATGGATCTAGTGCTTCTCAGCACTTCTCTGGAGAATGATATTCTCGCCCAGCAAATACCCTAGCTCCAGCCACACACTTTTTGCTCTCCACAGGGTAAGGCAGCTGAAGAGAATGGTTTCCACTATAGCAATCTTCGTCTGGTGGCCATGGACTTGTTTACAGCTGGTTCTGAGACCACCTCCACCACTCTCCGGTGGGCATTGCTGTATATGCTTCTCCACCCAGAAATACAGAGTAAGTCAGAAACTTGCTTACAGAAGTGTAGCCTCTTCCCTTCAAGACTCATTTTTCCACTGGGATTTTGGAATGAGGAACAGCTTTGTTGACTGTTGTTCTAGCAGAAACACAGGAGAAATACTTCCCAAACAGCTGTTCTGGCAGGGGAGTAGCCATGATAAGAAGACTGGAGTTCGAAGGTTGCAAGTTTGCTCTCACCTTCATTTTGAGGGCTTCACCTGGGGACTTGCAGTCGTCAGTGTACCCTCTTCCAGTATTTGGAATAGATGCTGATTGGTTTAAATTCTCTAATGCTACTTGCCCAGGTACCCTTCAAGCTGCATAGAGGAGGGGTAAGGTAGCATGTCAAGTGGCAAGGCCTTTATTAAAGATGCTATGAGCAAAGAACCGTTATACAGAGTCACTGGTCAGCTGAAAAATGCCTTCCTGTCTGGTTTCTGTTTCTGTCTCTAACTACTTGTCCTGTTCTCACACAGTACCCACAGTCACATGCAGCCAGTCTTCCTTCAGCTTGTACCAGCTGCTTCTGGTTATCTAAGGGTCCTCTAATTCTTTATCTCCTCTGCTTTCAGGTAAGGTGCAGGCAGAGATTGATAAAGTGATTGGCAGAGAGAGACTCCCCACCATGAAGGACCAAGCAAGCATGCCTTACACCAATGCTGTGATCCATGAAGTGCAACGCTGTGGGGATATTACTCCTGTTGCACTACCTCACATGACGTACCGGGACACTGAGTTGCAAGGCTTCTTCATTCCCAAGGTGACCATGACAAGAGAAACGATACAGCAGCCTCTCCTTGTGCAGATGCCAGGCATGGGGTGGGGATGGGGATGATCCCATCCAACCCTGCAGTGTTGCACTTCCAGCCCCAATTACAGTCACTGATGAGCGCTAAAATAGGACATTTTGAAATGCTAAATTCAGGCAGATGGTCATATCTGTGTTCTAGGCTTACGCTGCTTGTATGGGGACACAACTGCTGTGCTAGCTCAGTACAAAGGTTTCCTTTCCTCTCGATGAGCCATGATATTCACTGCCTGTCAGAAAAAGCCTAAGGCTCTCTGGAGGCACTCAACACCAGCTTACTGGCTTTCCTGAGATGCTAGTAGTTAAATTCCAACCACTGAAGCAATTCAAATGCCATTGGCATTCAGACCAGTTCCACTGCGACAAGCAGCTGCCCTGGCAGCAGTGGCAGAATTCAAGCCTAGGATATTTTTGTAGGTTTTTTTGTAGTCATGTGGTATCTCTTCTGATTTAGAACTTCGACACGTGAAACAGGAAAGCTTTGCGATTTTCCATGGTCCCTGCGAAAGCTGGGCTTTGAAGTCTGTCAGTCAGCTTTTTCTCTGCAGCTATAAAACAAGTCCAGGAGGATCTGAGAAGCAGAGGCTGTTTCCACTGTGTAACCGTGAAATTGGCATTTGCATGCAACAGCCTTTGTAAGGATACAAACTGCAAAAGTTCAGATGCTTCAGAGTATAGGGCAGGCACCATATGTCATTGGAAAAGGCTTTATCTCTGCTTCAAATAAGATGGAAATGGGTGCTATTAGATGGGAGACAGGGACTCAAGAGGGACCAGCACTGTTCCATTGTGCCGAGATAACGATGCTGTTCTCACCTGAGTTGTTTCCTCGTGTGGGGGAGTGCAGGGGACGACAATCATCACCAACTTGTCATCCGTGCTGAAGGATGAGACAGTCTGGGAGAAACCAAACGAGTTTTACCCTGAACACTTCCTGGATGCAAAGGGGCAGTTTGTGAAACCAGAGGCCTTCCTGCCCTTCTCAGCAGGTAAATCTGAAGGGAGGATCCAGCTGCAAGTCAGAAGCACAGCAGGAGGGTGACCTGCTCCCCCTGTGGCAATTCTAGAGTCGATTATTGCCCTCTTTTACAGACACTCCCTATTCCCTCTCTTGCAGGTCGCCGTGCCTGCCCGGGAGAACAGCTGGCCAGAATGGAGCTCTTTCTGTTCTTAACAATTCTCCTGCAGAAATTCACTTTCGTACTCCCCGAGGACCAGCCCAGGCCACGGCAGGATGGTTACTTTGCACTCACAAACTCTCCACATCCATACCTGCTGCGAGCTCTCCCAAGATAAGTGCACACCACTCTCACTCAGACCACTGCCCACCCAAACTCTGTCAGAAACACTGCAGGTCTAGGCAGGATCATGCCAAGCTCAATCTCAAGTCTATACAGAAGGCCACATCTGTGTAAAGTAAGACTCTAGGCCAATATCTGGTTTATTGGTCAATATCTAGGTCAATTCTAGTTGTGAATCAGACCAGAGAGCTTCAGCTTCAACTCCATTAAAATGCAGTTTCATAGTAGTGATTCTGGAAAATCTTACCATCCAAGACATACATGTCCCCTTCATTCTTTCCTGTTGATTACACAGTTGAACAAATATTGCATTGTCTTAATTTATAGTCTCAAAGAAAGTAAGTTTTAAGCCTGACAACCCTTATGTCACACTATACCAAGTAAATACCAAGGAGTATATAAATAACCCATATGGTATTTCAGCCACAAAAGAAGGTAATTTGTGAAATACAGAAATTTCAATAAATACATTTAAAGAGAAATCCTGGTGTTTAGATTTACTATCTCCTCTAATTATTTTTTTTTTTTTTTGTATTCCATAAAGTCAGCTCCTGTGCACATTTGGAACTCACACAGGGATGGAGTTATACTGTTTGAAGCTGTATGGCCACTGATTTCAGAGCTACCTTTCTCTTTCTTCCTGCAATATTCCTGAAAAATTGTTTTGCAAGATATAAAGATATGTTGATGTTTAAATTAGCAGTAGCTCCCATACCACATCTGAAGAGACAATAGCACAAAGGAGCTCCCATCTATAACCACCACTAAAAAACATTAAAATATCAGAAGTCGAGTGCACATGTGCAGTAGTAATTTTGTGTAATAGTAATTTTGGAAGCTATGAAAGTTATTGAATTATGCAAATACTTATTAACACAATTAAGATTTGAACCTCAGCAGGAACAGCACATTTATGCTTTTCATCTACAAAATAACTTGAAAGAATAAAAGTGATGTGAAATCTTTCTCGCCCCTCCTCTTTGTGTTTGTCTCAGTCCTGCCATGCTCCTGCCCCAGATACCCACCTGAGATTTCTCTCCTCACACCCAGCACCACACCTGCGTCTTTCAAGATCATTTCAGTGGTTTTTTTCTGGTCTGCTCAATGACACTGAACTGAATGTGTTTGGATTTATAGTGACCAGCACAAACCCAAGCGTGTTTAAAGAGAACTTATCTCTAGAGAGGTCCCGGCACTCGCGTATTTGGCTAATAAACGTGGGTATAGCTAGAGTAGGGACTGTCTTTCTAGCATGCAAGAGTGTACTAAGAGGAAGCCGAGCTGCACGCCCGAGCAGCAGGGGATTGCGGCGTTCTGTGGGCAAAGGGAATAAATTGATCGTTCCAAACCAGAGCCCGAGCCCAGCCCTGAGGGAGGAGCGGGCTCTGAGGGCAGCGCGGACACCACGGCCTCGGGAGGCGGGGCCAGACATGGGCACGCCCACCGGCTGCTCCACCCCTGCAGCTGACATGATTGACGTTTATCTTGACCAATCGGATGGGAGGCGGCGGGCCCGGAGGGCTGGAGTGGCAGCTCAGCTGGCCAATAGGAGAAGTTGCCGTGCCCTGCGCCTTCCCGCGGACGGCGGGGAAGGTGGCGGCGGCAGCAAGATGGCGGTGGCGGGCAAGGGGGTGGTGTCGGCCGCCGTGAAGCCGATCTTCAGCCGCGACCTGGGCGAGGCGAAGCGGCGCGTCAGGGAGCTGTACCGGGCCTGGTACCGCGAGGTGCCCAACACGGGTGGGTGAGGGACGCGGGGCCTGCCGCGCGGGCTCAAGGTCGGAACGGCCTTAATGACATTGGTGAAGCCGGCGGGCATCGCATGAACGAGTGAGAGTGTAGCGATTTTTTAGGGTTAAGTTGCAGGCTGCCGGTGGAACGAGTGCAGAGCGACGTGGGTGACCGCAGTAGGTGTTGTGTCTCTCTTAGTGCACCTGTACCAGCTGGACATCACGGTGAAACAGGGGCGTAATAAGGTGCGGGAGATGTTCATGAAGAATGCCCACGTTACGGATCCACGCGTGATAGACATGCTGGTTATTAAGGTACAAACAGTTACTTCTGATTATTTGAAGCTGCAGAGAATGTGGATGATTGATTGGTGGTGAGTGTGATGGAGGAGAGGGACAACTTTGTACCGGCCTGTCTATGGAGTGGTTGTCTCTTGCAGTTGGATTGATATATCTGTGTCAGCAAACCTGTTGATAAGGGATCGGGTGGCTTTAGAATTCAGCAAGTGTATGTCAAGCAAAGCAGCAGTTAAAATACTAAGTTTGTTCTTTATTTTTGTTGTTTTGTTAACAACAGCAGTCAAAGAAAGGGGAAATAAGTGCTGCTCACTAGTTTAAAATGAACTTTCTACCCTCTACAGTATTTCATTGGATCGGAAAATGGTTTTCTTCACTGATTCTGAAACATACATTACAGTGTCAGTACTTAGTGGGAAGCTGGTGTTGTGTGGCAGAACACTCAACACATCTGGTGTAACACATCTGGTGGTATTACAGTTCTGAGAGACCTGTCTGCTTCAAAGCAATAATGAGCACAACAGGCTTCAAAATGTGTCTGAGCAACTGTAACTAACCTCTGCAGTTCTAACGTGTTAGAAAGCTTTCAGCCGAGGACTGCTGCACTCACCTGTTCTGTTTCTTGCATTTCAAGACAATTAGTCTGTCTTTACACGATGAAAAAATCTGGAAACAGAATTCTAGATAGTATAGTAGGTGACAATTTCAGGCAAGTCTCGTTTTGCTCTGTGCTACCATCCCATAAAACTGGTACAAAAGGATGAAATTGTGAAGAAGTTGTATGTCTGGGTGGCAGTGATGCTGGTGCAAAGCACTTGGCAGCAGTTAATTTTACAGCTGAAGTGTTGCTGTTCACTCAAACTCAGCAGAAGTTCTCGAAAGTTAGGAATGTTGTGTGGAATTTTATGGGAGGTGCTGGTCAGGAGAGAAATAAAGCAGATTTTAAGAAGGGGACAGAGTCTCTTGCCTGTTTCGTAGGGCTGGGAAGCTGTGCTACAGAGAAATCACCGTAAGTCCAAAGGCAGGAATAGTGTATTTGTGTCACAGTCTAGGTGATGCATGCAGGTTGTAGGAGTACAGAACTCTTGATGCAGCTATTATTATCATAGGTGGTTTTTAAGTGCATTCAAATAACTTTCACAGTGCTGTGTGGTTAGACTTGGGCTCTAACTGCCAGCTAGTCTAAAATTCTTCTGTGTGTGTGTGCAGGGAAAAATGGAGCTTCAAGAAACCATTCACGTCTGGAAGCAGAGGACTCACGTCATGAGGTACTTCCACGAGACGGAAACTCCGCAGCCTAAAGACTTTCTGTCCAAATTCTATGCAGGCCACAATCCCTGAGAAACTGACTCTGTGTCTTCCTGCCTTATATTACAAATAAAGTTCTGTACAACAGAAAAAAAAAAAAAAATCCATACAAGGAGATTCTCTAGCATCTTTGGAGCCTAATGACTAGATGAATCCAAGCATGTGCAGTGATTATGATCTGTTTGTAGAGCTGTAATTTCCTAGTTTTGCCAATGTGTATTTTCACTGGATGGCATTTATCCCATCACTTGCCCTGAATGACCACAACACAACCTGGCTGTGGGTCTTTGTGCTTAGCCTGCAGCCCCATCTGCAGATGTTAGCTCTATGAGGAAAAGGGCAGGCCTTCAGAAAAACCACTGTTCTCACAGAAATATTCTTGTGCTTGAGGCACATGTGCTATTCATGCAGTGTCTTGCAATTTCATGCTATGACTTTGTTGACTTTGTGGTTTTTTATTGGACGTTATTCTCCTTAGTTTCTCACAAAGAATATATAAAATCCTGTAGGCAAATAAATCCTTGTGCATTAAAACATCAGCAGAGTCCCATTTCTCTGCTGTAAAATGAAATTATCTGGAAAAACGGAGTTTGTGCTGTTTTCAAGAATAAGAAGGCTCTGTAAGAGTTTCTGAAGCCTAGCAGGAGATGGTGTCCTACCTCATCCACTGAATCAGGAATAACTACTTCCCTTTTAAAAGGGATAGGGAGAATTTATTCTTCCACCAGACAGAACAGGTTTTCAGCAAGTAACTCTGTGCTGGAGCTGTTCCAGATGTCACCAGCACTGGATGTTTGTAGTACACTCAAACTTCTTTTTTTTCAGACTAAATAAACATATTTTTATCCTGTAAGTACTGGGGCTTTCTTCCCCATGATGACTGTAACACAGCACTCCTCAGGGATGTGTACATAGGAACCTTGGGCTGGTATGTCTTTAAGGACAAAGCAGGGGCCTAGAAGGGACTGTGGGACAAAGCAATGAAAAGGATTTTGGCAGCATATAAAACAGGAGCAGGTCCATGTTTGGCTCCCAAGAGCAGATAAACTGGAACAACCACTTCTCAGGTGGCTCTGGGCAAGGAGGGGGCAACTCCAATACCTGACAACTGCCTTTAGCTGCAGCTCTTGGGGTTACTCAGATTACAGGCTCCCATTTCTCTCAGTAGCCATGCTGGAGAGTTACTGAGCAAACGTTAAAAGCTGTGCTAAAGAATAAGGGAACAAATGTGGTTGGTGGAACTATACACAGCTCCCAATTCAACAGCAACACCAATAAGGAAGGAAGAAGTGGGCAGTCAAGAGGCCAGATCTAGTGACCAGAAACCATGAGACACTGGGGCGATGCTGGCTTATTAAAAATAATTGATCAGCCTCTCAGGGTTTCATTTTGACAGAACAGCTGGTGTGATTTGACTAAATATACTCTTCCTGTGCCATATCAGCAGAGAAGACCTTTTAAGTCCATGATAAAAGGATTTCAAGTGCAATAACAAACATTTTTATGAAAAGAGGAGTTCAGGCAGTGTTCCAGAAGTTCATACAGTGAAGAAAACAAATACGTTAGGGCTCTTTTGGAAGGAAGTTATGAACTACCTAAGAAATACTAAATATTTGGAACAAGCATTCAAGAAATACTAAATATTTGGAACAAGCATTCGGAGATTAAATGCTATAAAACACATGAGCAAGTTCACTTGCAACTTGTGATCTCAACCTTTTACCAAAGCCACTCAAAGTTTTAACTCTGTTATGATAATATTGTCTGTAATCCTCAGCAAGGTGAAATCCTCATCAGATATAGCTGACAGGTTGTTGATGTGCACTCCATTCTTTAACACGGCTGTGTTGTGGGGCTGCTGCTTCCCCTAGGGTTCCACATGTCCTGTAGATCAGTACTGAGTTACTGAAAGGACTGAAAAAGGAAAATAAGCATGAGGAGGGCCTCCCTACTGGAACAGACATACAGAGAAAGAAAGGTTAAGACAGAAATGCTAGGATGCAGGTAAATAATGTATAGAAAACACAGGACCAAAGTTGCACATGTCAATCTCTTGATCTTTAATTGTTTCCCATGTTGGTAATCAAAGGCATCCCAAGCAGTCTTTGATGAGGTGAGCATGTGTGTGCAAGGACGCAAGGCTTATCAAGCACTTCCTTCAACCCTGATCTACTGATTTCCAGCATACAGAGATGTGCAGGACACTCACTGGCAAAAGGGGATACAAAAGTCCCCTGTCCCCTTTAGGAAGGACAAAAAACAGGTGACAGATTTGGAACCATTGTTTCATTAATGGCCTTCTCCCTTCTGTTCTTCTGTTCCAATGCTGTAAATAGAAAAACAAGCTGTTACAGATACATTACTGAGCTGCAGTCTCATCATCCTCCTCCCAAAACTACACAAGATGGGTTTGCTTAAAGGGAGTTTCCAACATGCCAGTGCAGTCTTTGCCATCTTTTAAGTCAGCTTTTAGCTGCACAGTGCATGCTGGAAAATCCCTTACCAACTGGAATACATCCACCAAACTGATTATAAATCTAAATTATTTACAACTTCTCTAAACCAGTTTCTTTGTTCTATAAAGAATCAAATAAAATCAGATCTTTACACAAGTACAAGTTAAACATAGTTATAGAAAATGGTAGAAAGTGTAGCCTAGTGCAGATAAAGGTGAATTATTTCCATTCTTCCTTTCTGCAATGAGTCTGAATGGTCCAACTATCCAGAGATCAGTGTTGTAACATCCACGAGACAGTTTGTTCTGATGGGTTCTGGAATTTTCTTAAATTGTTTACCTATATCAGAATTTCACAACGTACGTGATTCTGTTTTAAAAGAGTAATTCTGTGAGTTAGGAGAAGACTTTTAAGCAGGTAACAAGCAGAGCAAAAGCATGGAATCGTTTAGGTTGGAAAAGACCTTCAAGTTCATTGTGTCCCAGTTGTTAACCCAGTACTGCCAAGCCTACTGCTAAACCTTGTCCTTACGTGCCTCACCTAGGGCGTGTGACTCCACCACTTCCCTGGACAGCCCGCTCCAATGCTGGAAAACCCTTTCCCTGAAGAAATGTTTCCTGATATCCAATTTAAACCTCCCCAAGCACAACCTGAGGCTATTTCCTCTTGTCCTGTTGCTTTCTACTTTGGAAAAGAGACTGAACCCTACCTGGCTACAAGCCTCCTTTCAGGTAGTTGTAAGCTCTCTCCTGAGTCTTCTTTTGACCAGGCTAAGCAACCCCAGCTCCCTCAGCCACTCCTCATAACAGGTGTGCCTCAGACCTCTCACCAGCTCTGTTGTCCTTCTTTGGATGTGTAATGTAGGAACACTCAAGTCCCTCTGTTGTCTGCTGTATAGACCCTCATTGACTATGTTTTATTTCTGATTCAGCTGATGATCTAAAACACCATCAGTTTTTCCAGTCTCTAAGAAATGCATGGTGTGGAGAATGCACAGATACCCGTCTGGCCTACTCTGGTACAAAACAAAAAAGGTCATAGCCAAAGGCATATCCGTGTCCATGTGTTTAACTCAAAGTGCATCTTTTAAACTGTTGCTGGCTGTATTTCCTTGTCTGAAATCTCCTCCCTGCCCCAAGCCAAACGGGAAGCACAAATAATTAGATTGCTGGTGTAGTTAATGACATACCCTTTAATCATCATCATCGTCATCCTCTGGGACAAAGATATCATGTTCTTCAAGTAGGGCTGCAAAGTTCTTACTGATCTGAGTACCAACATACAGGAAAGGGATCACGACGCTGAACACTCTCAGGAGGCCGAAGGGCGTCTGCAAGGAGTCGATTATAAAAAGTGGATCTTTACATCCAAGCAATTCGCACTTTGGCTGAACCGGGAGGGCCCGGGAAGCGCGCCCTAAAGAAACGGGTACCTTGAGTCCTAGTGGCACAGCCCCGGTCAACGCAACAGACGCATTTATATAACGTTTCTAGTACTTGCAAACACTATCAGACACTAGCGAGCGGCGTGAGACCTGGACAGGCGACACGGGCTTTAGGAGGTAGGGAGGCGGTCGAACGGTATTGACAAAGGAGCGGTGGGTAGGCCGGGTGATGATCATCGCCTTTTACTGCCGCAGCGCTCGACCTCTCTCGGGAGGCAACGGAGGGGGACACGGCCCCAATCGGGAAGCCAACGCCCATCCACGCGGGTACGCCGCTCCCAGCCCCCCCCCTCCCTCCCAGCCTGCACCTGAGGCGCTTCAGCTCCCCGTCCCGCACCCTCCGCTCATTGGCTTCAAAGGTATCACACGATGTAACCCACCCCAAAGCCCGCCCTACAGCAGCTGCGGCCCGCACGATTGGTCCACGCCTGGCCGACCGGGCCGCCGGCCCGCTCGCCCGCACTCACCTAACTCGGCTGGCTAATAAGGCGCCAGACTGCAGCGGTGACAGGTGGCGTCCTCTGGGGAGGGCACCAGCGGCACGGCCGCCGCGCTACGCGCGCAGACTACGGACCAGCCTCACGCACTGAGCAGAGCCACGGTAGCGCGACAAAGGAGCGCCCAGGATGCCGCTACTGTAAAAGTCCTGATCAGTATTTGTCTTGATTACCGCGACAGCCTGCACCCGAGCCCGCGCCGCGAGCCCAGGCGCCACATAGCGGACTTCGGAAGGTATGGTGGGCTGAGGCGGCGAGATCAGGCACGCTACGCAGCGGGGGCGAGGGCTGCGCAACCCCCGGTGGGTCTGCGAGGGCGTCTGTCGGTGCCAGGGGGAGAGGGAGACGCTGGGAATGGGTAAAACATCCTGGGTCGGGGCTTGGTGATGGTAACACACACCGGTTCCGTGAGCGGATATGGTAACACCAACACCACGGTCAGGGCGGGAATGGGAGATACATTACGGTGCGTGACGGGAAAGGGCAAGCACAAACACACCGCGGGCGGGAATTGGGAACTCAAACTAACCGCGTCCGGCGCGAGGAATGCTGGGAACTACAACACCGGGCCAGCGAGACGCGGAATGGCGAAACTACACAGCACCCGGGGCGGAATGGGAACACAACAACGGTCAGCGCGAGGGAATGGGGCAAGCACCCGGGCCGCAGGCCTTTTTTTTTTCTTCTTTTATCTTGCTCTTTATTCTGGGGAATGGGAAACACCGGGCCGGCTTCGGGATATGGGGAACACCGGCGTTCCGGCGAGGGAATGCCGGAAACACAAGCATCCAGGGCAGAGGAAATGGGGTAACACAATCACCGGGCACGGTGACACGGGACCATGGGAACACAGGGACGGCGCGAGAAATGAGGGACAGCATAAGAACACCGGGCCGGTACGGGAATAGGCGAAACAAACACAGGCTGGGGAATGGGAACACCCCGAGGCGGGCGGGAATGGGCAGGCATGCAAGCCAACACCGCCGCCGGGGTGCATTCACGGTAATCAAATGTGGCAGCGTAACGGGTCTTAACAAAGATTTCAAAGGAATTTATTCGGTCTCTGGCAGCATAAAATACATAACTCACATACTGTAATGAGACGCGTGAATACATGTTCCGCGTCGCTAAAACAAACGTAATGCAGTGTAAGGCAAGTACAATACATCAGTCATGTGTGTAAAAACCATAGGCGCTGCAAAAACCTCCTAAAGAAAGGAAACATCCTACATAAATAGAATGCGCTTGGAAAGGCAGGAGTGC
This sequence comes from Certhia americana, assembly GCA_018697195.1. NCBI lineage: Eukaryota > Metazoa > Chordata > Aves > Passeriformes > Certhiidae > Certhia > Certhia americana. Next base: position 46,664,507 of record CM031879.1, read on the forward strand.
GTAGCTGTCTTTCAGGTAATTGTGCAGAGAAAAACCACCACATTTACTGGTGCTCTGGAGAACGATGACCCCCAGTTGAGTTCAATGTTGCTTTGGGTTTTTTTTTGCAGCTTCTTTGCAAATGGCAGCTGAGAGATTTGTCAACAATTGATGGATGGTTTTCCCAGGCACAATTCGTGCTAGCAGCGAATTGTAAACACATAACTGTCGGACCTGGTCATTATTTGTCACACACATGACTCAGAGCTGGACAGCGGCAAAACTTCAGATCTACTCTCCACAGGTACAAAGCGGAAAACCTAGCAAGCTTTATACAAATAAATAAACATTGATGTGCAGAAAATTATGTATGACAGGCTCAAATCGAAATGCCCAGCCTCAGAAAAATGGTATAGGATTATAATCACTATTTTAGCAGACTGGGAGTACCCTTCCCTAGCATTCAGTCACAAAACGAATGTATTCTAGAAGTATAAGCCCTTCTTCTTTTCAATGTGTCTTTAAATCTTAGCAACTTATTAGCCTCCGGTCAATGTTGTGCACTAAGAAAAACTACAGAAAAAGGACCTTACATTCAGTACAGTTTAAAGGAAAAGTATCACATTCAACTCCAGACGTTTACTAGCTCCCCCACTTTGACCAAAGAACCACTCTTCATTTGCTGCCAGGGAAAGCAGTGCCACCGTCTGTGCACATTTACCTTGTACCCAAATCTCTGGCCTGCAGAAAGACAGGCTGGCCCCATTGAAGCACCCGCTGAATGTTCATACTCAGGACAGCGTGAATATCCTGAGTGCTTTGGAGATCCTAGAAAGTGGCCATACGCAATGGACGGCTCGGGTTTGAAGCAATAACAACGGGAATCAGTATGCCGCATTTCTTGTCAGCACTGCAGAATAAAACACCCCCCAAATTACTCACCAAACGCGATCAGATGCGAAAGCAGCGAACATGTGCCTCATTATGCCGGATTGGGACAGTTGGGATATGGCCTAATGCAAAGTCGTAAGACGTGGAAATGTGTAGCCATATGAAAGGACACGACTATAAGCACTAAACTATATATGCTCTTTAGTAGTGTTATGTAGTCACACTCATGCTTATTAACACACAAACTAAGCTTCTAAAAGTGAAACTCCCTAAATGAGTAATACGTTTCAATTTTAGTTCTTGGACAGAGCCTGCTCTTCGTGAATTTTAGTTGCCCTTTACGAAGTCCAATCACATATTATATGGGCCTCAATGTAGGAAATGCACTACATTTTTTGATGGTTTTGGACAGTGAGTCTTGAGTACGGGCAATGTCTGCCCTATATATCGATACTCTGATGACAAAGTCAAGGAATATTACTTTCTACGGCTAATATTACATTAAAAAAAACAACAAAATCAACCCAGGAAAAGGATTCCACACATTCTGACCGGGTCCACAACGATACTCTTATGCTCATCGAGGCTAACGGAGAAGCAAGAGGTAAGTGCAATCCACCCTGACATGCCGGATGCTGTGCCTCGGACATGGGAAAGTGGGACACAAAGAGTGACGAATTCTCTCACAGCAGCAGGGTAGGTAGGCAGAAATGGCCTTGTCCAACGCTGAGGCGTGAATGAAGCAGGGCCTTGACTCACCACTACAGTGGACCACTCTGCTCCGACGTCTCTGAACTGTCTTCATAGAAGCAGAATACAAAAATAATATCCCTACTAATCGAGAACCTGCTGATGGAAGAACACAGCACGAACTGGAGAAGCTGGACTGCAGTACTCGCAAAAGAAGGTAAACTCCAAATGCCCAAAGTCATTGGCTAGATCATTAATTTAGATCTGCATTTCCCATCTAATACACAGGCAAGCAATAATAGCAGGAGGCTGCAGCACCATCCAAACTATATCCATCCCGTACGCTATTTTTAAAGGCACCAAGAATTATTGAATGTAGTTTGAATTTCTTGCATTGGTATCCGAAAGGTACTTAGCAAAGTAAGAAAAGCAAGTGTGTTTAAAGTCCTAGAAAAGTCCAGCCTGTCATCGATCACTGAAATGGGCTTCTGCTGTCTAGCAAGCTCTTTAATAAAAACAACGTGACTGATATAAACAGGTTTAACAGTTTTATAGATGCAATGAAGAGCATACTAAATAAGGGAAGATTTATTTAATCCCATCCCAAGGGTCCCGGACGTGGCACAACTTCAATGGTACCGTGTGCCTCTTTGTGGCCATAGGTTTCTGGACCTATGATGGGACAAGCCTGTTTCCCATGTGAGGGACAGGCGTGCCCTCCACTGCAGCCCTTCCCCAGCCCGCTGGCGAGGATAGGAGGCTGCAGAGATCAGCCATAATGCTCGAAAGGACTCAGAGGGAGTGCTGGACTGGCCAGGTGCAGGCTTCAGTAGAAGGCAGTGATACACTTTCATTCGGAGAGGCAAGCTCAGACACTGCCCAACACTTGTAATCACTACCCACATCTTCACTCGGCCATGAGAACAGCCTTCTCTTCCTCCCATCCTTCAAAGCCATCTCCTCCACTGCGCAGCACTGACCAGGAGAGGCAGAGCCACAGAACACTGTAAGAGAGGGCCCTGCAGGAGTGTGGCGTCCTGGACACCTTGGGCAAGAAGTCCAATGAACGACTGATCCATAATGATGGGCACTTTGCAGGGACTGTAGCTGAGCGACAGCTGAGAAATTAGTCATGCTCAGTGGCAAAGGGAGGCTTTTAGAAATCCCCTCCTTAGGAACAGCGGAAAACTTAAGACCAGAGAACTTAGCAAGCTGGATACCGCTGACAGAGTCCAGATAAGGCAGGGAAGACCTGGCTGTCCTCGCCTGTGCTCAGGCCAAGATTCACAGTCTCATTTCAGGCTTGCTGTGGCATGAGCAAGAGACAGTTGCAAGACCATAGATGCATCAAATCCTGAAGGATTAGCCTGAAAGAGGGGTTAGTGCAGACGAACAGTAAATAAACAATCGCAACAGCCCCAGCTGCTGGGCTGGCAACAGTGCAGGGCGCACGTCCTGTACGTGATGAGAGGCAACAAGGCTTGGAAGTGCATGCGCTGCGGGCAGTTTGCCTGTAGATGGCACTTGTGAGAGCCCAGCCTTATCTGCTGCTCAAAATGAAAACAAGGCAAAACGGACTTTGGTACAAGACCACAGACAGTAATAAACACCTACCAAATAGCAAAACTTCCACACTGAGAAACAAACAAAAAACGAAAAAGTGGTGAAGGCAGAGGTAGCGGGATGAACACATGGAACGATCCAC
>CM031879.1:46677865-46699263 GCA_018697195.1 Certhia americana
TGAACTAGCTCTTTGCATATAGAAGCAACAAATAACCTAATCCTACCAACTTAAAACTGTGACAAGTCAAAACCTTGCTTAGTGACATTAAATCTCACGACCTTACGTCACTGTAGTAAAGACTGGACTGCATTCTCGCCAATGAAGGTTTCATCAACACGTCTCGAGATATCTAACTACGGCAATGTCTCCATCACGTCATCCTCATGTTGTCGATCACTAACTCTTTAGTGTCTGATTTCCATCTAACTCACACTATCAAGATGCCATACATTAAGGCGTGAGCTCTGTGTAAGGCAGCATCATCCAAATCTACAGCGACTATTCTGAAAAGGCACTCAAGATATTAAGGAAACTAGAACTATAGATTTACTATGTCCTGCACATATCGGCTATCTACGCTACATGGCTACGTCTGTAAAACAACAGAAATATTACACGTTCTTACAGGTGCGTCGACTTCAGTACACATAAAGTGTTCGCAGATCCGAACCTAGATCTATGTACCATGATTTACATGCATGGTCTATTACTAGCTTGTCCACATTAGCAAAGCTCCTAGATTAATAAAACAGGATGATAACAACAGTGAATTTGACCACATTTAACTATGATTATGTCCGCATTCAAACTATAATACAGGGATATATGTGAATCTAAAATCACTCTCATAACATACATAGTGAGTCAACTAGGACATTGAGCACCTCATGAATGCAAACAGTCTAATCGTCACCTATTTGTGTGCCATTGTGTCCAGGATGCCTGCTATGCTCCTAGTACCGTATCATGATGGACATATGCACTGTCTGATAAAAAGAATAAATCATAGTTAAGAGAGGTGATGGTTCGTGCCCATCCTGCAGTCCCTTCTTCACATATTTGCCCGCATTGGGAGGCATAAGAGATGTGCTGTCAAATTCGATGAATACAACACAACTAATGAACTCTGCACTTATGGTGATATCAAGAAAGAATTCTCCATATGCTATGCAAGGTCTCAGTTGATCAAGGCATTAGTAGAATGGCAGTAATATCAACGCATCTGTGTGTTGCGTTGGTAAAAGAACTTTTCTTCCTATTGAGACGACAACTATGGCGATGGTCTACTTGTAGCTCTAAGACCTGCGGCAAACGACATATGTAATTACTTCACTCCCACATTCTTCATCAGAAAGTACTTCATTACAATAGAATCTTCAGTTCAAGAATGATCTCGTAGACGGCAGAACATCTCTTATAGCCGTGTCGTCTTCCTCGGCACAAAACTAATATATCCTTTCATAAGCCTCTCACTAACTCGTAACGCCGACTTCTTAGGCTTGTTCAACTAGCAGGTAGCTGGGGCATAGCCACAACACTGAGAAGGGCGCCGCAAGGTGTGGCTCTGGACACCTCCTGGCAGCAGTCGCAATGAACTGACTGAGCCCTATATGGCATTAGCAGGGACTGTAGTCTGAGCGACAGCTTGAGAAATTTAGTCCCGTCTCCGGCAAAGAGGCTTTAGAATCCCTCCTTAGGAACAGGGAACCCTTAAGCCAGAGATTGTCTCATCTTGTTACCGCTTGACAGAGTCAATCAGGCAGGGAAGATCCTGGTGCCCTCTCTGTGGGCTTTTCAGGCCACGCTCCATTCTCCATTTCAGGCTTGCTGCTGGGCATGAGCAAAGAGAAGTTGGCAAGAACCATGATGTCCACATCCTGAAGGATTTATCTTAAAGAGTGGTTAGTGCAACTAAAGTAAAACACAATGCAAAAGCCCCATCTGCTGTCCAGCAACATCGCAGTGGCTCACGTCTGTATTGATAGAGGCACAGGCTGGAGGCAGCTCTGCTGGCAGTGGCCTGTCAGGCACTCTGTGAGAGCCCATCCTTATCTGCGGCAAAAGAACAAAGGCAGAAGACTTTGTACAAGACACAACAGTATAACACTGACCACAAGCCAACTTCCACACTGAGAACAAAACACAAAAGAAAGTGGTGAATGAGAGGTAGGGGATGAACACATGGATCAATCCACATGTCAGAACAGCAAAGTGGGCCAAGCCCCCGTTTTGGCTGAGGTTCCTTCATATGTGTGGCTTTGGGCAGCTCCTATTCCAGCGAGAGAGTTTAAATAAGTGGCTACCCTGGTGTTACACACTCTCCACTGGTATACACCCTCATGTAAATTTGATGTGATTTAGAGGAGATTTGAGTCCCTCCCCAAGTGAGGCTACACACACTGCCCACGATCAGCCAGTCATGAGGGCAGGGGGCAAGCAGCGTCCCTCACTTCACTCTTCCTGCATGCATACAGGTTGCTGGGGCATCAGCCTGGCTATGCCTTGCATCCTGCAGCCCCAGTCACGGGTGTCCCCTCTTCTCTGCTCGCCTGCCACTCCCGTCTCAGCACTGCGATCCTCCGGCCCGTACACCAATTTTTGTGCAGCTTGGGAGCAATCGTTTCTGGTGACACTGGGCTCTCCGCAGGCTGGGTGAAGGCCAGGTGCGTGGATCCTGTGGCACTGCCCAGCGGCCGAGCGCCGCGTGGAGGCAGGGGCGGGTGCTATTGTTTGCCACCCCCATCATTGGTCAGTGTAGCTGTCCCCACCGTCAACCACAACCACCACTATTCCATGTGGAGTAGCCATTCTCCAGGGGGTGGCTCTCCTGGAGAGGCTGTAAGGCGTGGTTGGAGAAGATGCTCTTCGTGCCATAAGAGGGAGGAAGACCCCGTTGGAAAGACTTACGGCAAGCAGCCAAGCTCTTACAGGCCCCTCCAGCTGCTTCTTCTCTCCACTCAAACCTTACCACGAGCCGCATTAGTCGAAGCTGGCCCTTGAGATTGCCTTCAACCAGGCCTCATGGCAGCCGCCCAATCGGCCACCAGCACTTAACCCTGGCACAGCATCGCAAAGCGGATGGCAAAGGGCAAACTCCTCATGCGCTCGCACAGCTCCCAGTGCAGCCCTCCAGGACTACCAGCCCACGGGCTCCGACTTCCTCCCTCCCGCTCCTCGAAGTATAAGAGGAGGTTGCCCTTGAGGACAAACCAGCGGCGCTGGTAGGAGGTGCCATGTTGTGGGCATGGTGTGTGCCGCTCCCCCGCTTGCGCGAAAGCTGCATGGTCACAGCGAGTCGCAGGTGTCATAGTGGGTCCACGACTCCGCTCATTTCAGCTTCCATCGTGCCACCCTAGGATGTCAGAGGAAGAGAGGTGAAAGTTTGGTCTTGGTGTGAGGATGCATTCACTGGTCCCACCATACTAAGCCTGATGCGGCTCTCCCATGGAAAAGCAGCCCCACTCCAGCAGCCACTGATACAGGACAGCGTCTAACCCAGCATGTACCCTACAAAGGGCAGTTTGTGGTTGCTTGCTGCTTGCAAGAGAAGGTCACTATACAGAGCCTCACCACCCAGACACCTGCCTTCCCTGGGAACACCAACACCGCTGTTTCATTTCTTATTTTTCCACAAGTGACCTACTTTACGGGTTTTTAATGTGGCACCATCAAAGAATTGCCTCTCTGCTCTCTGCCTGCGAGGCACGGCTTTTGTCTCATCTATTAGAGGCAGGATAAGAGAGTGTCCAGACCCAAGTCTCTGGAACTTGACACTTCTGCCCACCTTTCCCACTCCCTGTCTCCCTGCAATACCACCCACTCCCCACCAGCCCTCCCTGGCAGCAGAACTCCCTCCCAGCTCCAGCAGCTGACCACAGTGGGGTACAGGTTCCATACAGCTGTGCCGGTCCAGAGCAAACCCTTGGCTGTTCCCTTGGCCAGCTGCTCCCTATCCGAGGGGTCCGTGAAGCTTCATCGTGGATGAGCACCATCCTTGTGTGGGAGGAAAAGATGAAGAAGAAGGGTTTTGAAACCAAAACGACTTACAGATCTAAGAGCTGAGTCACTCGCCACCCCAGAAATTCAGTTTCCTCAGGTGCGGTAAACTGCACTGGAAACTGTGGATTGCAAACCTGGGGGACATGCACTCACTTTCAAAGCCTGACACCGATCTTCAGGCTCAGGCCAGTGCTCCTTTGGATGTTTTTCTGGCTCCTGGTTTGTTTTGGTTCATTAAAAGAACGAAAAAAATATTTGTAAAAGCTGTCACTTCTGCCCGCTGTGAGGTCCTGTGGCAGGGCGCTCAAGTCAAATCAGGCAACAAGAAGAAGAGCCTTGAAGACAGAGCCAGCAAAACCTTTGTGGATTGTTCAATTGCAAAAGGGCATTTCCAACCACTTAAAACTCCACAACATCAAAATCTGCAGACACACACCTACACCCCCACTCCCAGACAGATTTGTGTGCTAGAGCTCCCCCTTCTGACAACACCCAGAATTCTCCCCGGAGCCCCTCGCCTCCCATCAGGGCTTGTGATGCACACCTAGGACATGGGGGTCACCCGGAACCCCATTGAAAATGCCCAAGACGCAGATCATACACAAGGCACTACTGAGTTCCCTGGATGGTGCTCTGCCCTGAGGAGCTTCCCAGCCTGGCACACCACTCTGCGGACGCCGGGGCACCCAGGCCGGCCCATACCGAGGGGCTGGGGGGTCCCACGTGTCCGCGCTGGGCTCCGTGTCTTTGTTAGCGGCGCACGCCTGTCAATTGGGCTGCGTTTCTTTGTGGGTGTGTGTGTGTTTGTGGTAGTGTGTGTGTGTGTGCCCCTCCGTGTGTGTTCGCCTCGCCATGTTCGCGTGTGCCTGCGACTCCCCCGCAGCCCCGCGGGGCCGCTCCCGCCCCGCACCTGCCCTGCCCCGGCCTGCCCTGAACCCGGCGGGCCTTTGCCCAGCGCCCCCTCTGCCACGTGGCGGGACCCCCCGCCCGGCCGGGCCCCCGCTCACCTGCCGCCGCTGCTGCTCGGCGGTGCGGGGCAGACCGGCCCTGCCGCGGCCGCCGGGGGAAGGCTCCTGCGGTGCCGGAGCCGTTCCCGCCGCCGGCAGTCACCGCCCCGCGCGGCCGGTGGAAAGGTGTGGTCGGCACTCCGCAGCCAAACCGGACCCGCGTCCTCCGCCCCCTTCGCTCCGCCCGACACCTCTGGGGGTCGCCACCTGGGGAGGCCCTAAAGCCCCGCTCCCAGAGTCGCTGTTGGGGTGCAGCAGGCACGGGGGTGGCGGTGACAGCCATGGGGTGCGGTACGGGCTGGGCGCAGAGCTGATGGGTACCAGCTGTGGGGTGCAGCAGCAGTGCGGTGCAGCACTGCCGGGGTGCAATACTGACGGTGCAGCTGGGGGGAGCGATATTAATGGGGTAGCACGGCTGTAGGGTGCCATACCGGCGAGGCGCGGTGGCTGCCGGCGGGCGGGAGGCGTGGGCGGTCGGTCAATCAGGTGATGCGGATGGCATCATGTGAGCACAGCAGGGCCGGGCCGGGGCCGGGATAGTCGCTCTGTGCCCCGGTGGCAGCGATGGAGACGGTGGTACTGAGCGGGCTGGCCCTGGCAGTGGCCCTGGCGCTGCCCTCCGTGGCCCTGGAGAACGGGCTGGCACGCACTCCCCCCATGGGCTGGATGTCCTGGGAGAGGTTCCGCTGCAACGTGGACTGCCAGGCGGATCCCCGCAACTGCATCAGGTCAGCGGATGGGGCTCGGTCGGGTCGAACTTCAGGCCCGGGATGGCTCTGGCACCGTCTGCGTCCCTGGGACCCCGGGGTGGGTGTTGCATGGGAGGCGGGAGGCTCAGACGCCCCGGTGCTGGGCCGGAGAAGTCCCAGAGCTGAAGGATGCGGCCAAGGCCTTTCAGGCAGTCAGGGAAATGCTTCCCCCTCGATGAGGTCAATAAACACGGACAGGGTTTAAATGGGAGCACTGGAGACCCTCCTATGCCCAGACCAACCCTCCAGAGCCCCCCAATTAACCCCCAGAGCCCCCCAGTTAACCCCCATATCCCTCTGCCTACCTCATCTGGTGAGGCACAAGGGTTGCAGGGTCTCAGCCTGCCATGTCTCCTCAATCCATAGCGAACAGCTCTTCTTCGAGATGTCAGACCGTCTGGCAGAGGATGGCTGGAGGGAGCTGGGCTATGAGTACGTCAACATTGATGACTGCTGGTCTGCCAAGCAGCGGGATGAGGCCGGACAGCTGGTTCCCGACCCCAAGAGATTTCCCAGCGGAATTAGGGCTCTGGCTGACTATGTGAGTGCCTGCTGGAAGCCACTGGGGGTCTCTGTCCCCATGCCAGTATGGTGGGTGAGCTGGAAAGGAATAGAGGACCTTGGTACCTGGGAGACATTTTGGATTCCTTCATTTGCTCCTTGCAGCTCTGCTCTCCTCACAGGTCCATGCCAGGGGCTTGAAGCTGGGTATTTATGCTGACCTGGGTGTCTTCACCTGTGGGGGCTACCCAGGCACCATGTTGGAACATGTGACACAGGATGCCCAGACCTTTGCGGCGTGGGGTGTGGACATGCTGAAGCTGGATGGGTGCTACTCAACCGCAGAGGAGCAGGCCAAAGGTAAAAGTTCACCAGCTTCTGGCATTCCTCCCCCTGCTGCTTGGGTTGGGGCAGCTGGCCCTCTGCAGCAACACTCTGCCAGCCAGTTCTTCCCTTGTGCTTCCTATTGCAACTGTTGGGAAAAGAGGTGGGAGTTTGTGTGCCCTGGAGCTGGTGTAAGGAAGAAAACCAGGCTAGCCTGGTATTCCCCTTGCTGGGCAGGCTGGGACAAAGGCTGCTACTAAGACATGGGCTGCTGCTAGCTACCTCCTTCACTGGTTGACATCTTCTCTCCCTAAGGATACCCAGAAATGGCGAGGGCCTTGAATGCCACAGGCCGCCCCATTGTCTACTCCTGCAGCTGGCCAGCATACCAGGGGGGTCTTCCCCCTAAGGTAAGGGTTTTCCCATCTGTTCGCATGTTTCCGTGTCCGCTATGCCCTGGAGGAGCTCTTGCTGGAGCATCAGGAGCAGGGTGCTACACCCCACTTTATTTTCCACCCCTGGACGGGGCTGCAGGTCCCCAGAAGGAATGTGGCCTTCCTGCTAGGCATCTGGGGACCCTTGGGGGTCCCAATATGACTAGGTGATGGGAGTTTGTGGGAAGAAGACTCTGGGGTGTATCCTCTCTGCCTTATTCAGGTGATATGGGGTTGGTCCTGACAGTAGGTGAGACAATTCTATGTGGTTTCAGTGCTTGAAATAGGATAATCTTCCTAGCATATGTTTCTTGAGAATTGGTTGCACTCACGTATTTCCTTTCAATTTCCTTTATTTTCTTGAATCAGTCCTGAGCTGCTCCCATTCTTGTAGCTGATGGGTTATCATATTTCCCCATGGTCTCTATGGTTGTTTTGCCAGGCATCCTATTGTACTGGGGTGTGCCCAAACGTAGTGGGATAGGACTCTGTCTCGCCTCCTTACCCTTCCCTCCTTGTCCTTCTCCAGATTCCTCTGCCTTTCACACACTTGCTGGACAGTGACAGCTCTCAACAATTCAACAGTGCTGCCCCTGCCTCCCCCGCCTTGCAGAACAGTTCTTTTTTCTCTCCTGCCTGACACTGTTCTCCTTGTCAGGTGAACTACACCATCCTGGCAGAGATCTGCAACCTGTGGCGTAACTATGATGACATCCAGGACTCCTGGGACAGTGTACTTTCCATCGTGGACTGGTTCTTCACAAACCAGGATGTGCTGCAGCCAGCAGCTGGCCCCGGTCACTGGAATGACCCAGACATGGTGCGGCTGGGTGGTGGGTGCTTTGATCCTGTCTGGGGATGAGGATCTCCAGGGATCCCCTTCTAGGGGTAGGGCAAAGGAAGAGCTCCAGGAGCAGAAGCCCTGTTGATGCAGAGGCAAAGCTGGTGTTGCCCTTGGCTAAGCAGTGGGAAAAACCTAAGGTTGCAATGAACCTTTCACCACTTTAGTTTACTTGTCAAGTTCTCCAGGTGTTCTGGTCCTTCCCTGCACAGCCTGAGGGCAAATAGTGGTGAAACAAAGGGTGTTAATGAGTGCATTTGAATGTATGCTGCTAGCAGGGATGGTGGCTGTGGGAGCAGTGGTGGACTACTTTAGGGGAAGCAAAAGTGTGAGGTTTCCCTTGTGTGTTTCCTCCCAGCAGGAAGCAGCATCATCACAGGTGACAAGCAGACAAGTTTCTAACCTTTCTCTGCTTCTTCCATCTTTTCTCCCCTCCAGCTCATCATTGGAAACTTTGGCCTTAGCTATGAGCAGTCACGCTCCCAAATGGCTATGTGGACAGTGATGGCAGCTCCACTCCTCATGTCCACAGATCTCCGCACCATCTCCCTCAGTGCCAAGGAGATCCTGCAGAACCGCCTGATGATCCAGATCAACCAGGACCCCCTGGGAATCCAGGGGCGCAGGATTGTCAAGGTTAGGGGGAAAGCAGCTGCATTTGGGAGAGCCGACAGAAGTAGCACAGAGCATCTAAATAAGGAGGGAGAGGGAAGCAATGCAGAGAAAGAGGAGCAGGAGAGCTATAGGAGTTGTGGGCCTGCTGGTGTAGCAGCCCCACAGGGCAAAGTCACAACACTGTTCATAGCAACTCTGCCTCACCCACCTATCCCCACCCCTAGGAGAAATCCCACATCGAGGTGTTTCTGCGCCCACTGTCCCAGGCTGCCAGCGCCCTTGTGTTCTTCAGCCGGAGGACAGATATGCCCTTCCGCTACACCACCAGCCTGGCCAAGCTCCACTTCCCTGAGGATGCTGTGTATGAGGTGAGCCCCACTGCATAGCAGGGTAGTCCCATGGCACATGGATCCCCCTTTTCCCAGGTCTCTATGCATTTTGGGGGGTTGAGAGGAAGTACTCTCACTCCATGCCTCTGGGATGAAGGGGCAGCTGCCCACTGGGTCACTCTTCTGTTGTCCACTGCTGTGCCCTGACCCACTATGCCGTGTCAGTGACCACAGCTGGACCCCAAAATGAAAGGTCTGGAATTACTGGTAGCTTCATTTCTCTCTTTCAGGTACAAGATGTGTACGTAGGGAAGGTCGTCGGGACCTTAAAGACAGCAGACAACTTCTCAGTCATTATTAACCCCTCAGGAGTGGTGATGTGGTATCTCCGTCCCATGGCACTCCAGGCACATCCCTGGCATGTCGTCAGACAGCAAGCCCCTAGCAAGGGTTTCCACCCAGCCCTTCTGTGACAGAGCCCAGCGGATGGGGTGTGGACCAGTGCCAGGGTGAACCATGAGCCCCCGGGGCATGTGGCTCTTCAATGCACAAGTGCCTTTTGCTGGTGAGCCCAGCGATGCTGGGCAGTGACCATCCCTGGTACCAGCTTGATGATGTCTGCTCCATCTGTGTAAATCAGGAGTTCTAGCTGCCCACTGCTTAAGGGTGTGCGGAGCATAGTGCCTCGGTGATTGCAAAACCTTTTGAGATCCTCCTGTGGAAGATGCCATAAAAGCAGAGTGCAGCCACTGCTGAAGTTTGTCTGCTCTTACACCTGAGAACCTCATTGCTTTTTGAGATCAGTGCTACTGGCTGCTGCAGGGGCTGTTTGAACTACACCTGTAGAAAGGTTTTGGGTGCTTTACTATCTCCTAGGGTTGTGACATCCCTTTTTCCTTTTTCCCCCCAGTCTCACCCCCCAGGTGTGTGATGGCATTAACCTCAAGGATCAGACTTGGTCACCTTCTTTCTTTTGCTATAATCAGCTTGGTTTAGAATAAAGGGCTGTCAACAGGGCTGTATCTCTCCCACATATCCCCACCAGGACCAAGATATCTTGAAGGCATAATGGTCCTGTGCAGTGGGGCTCTGCTTACAGGCCTGATCCTGCTGCCATGATCCTAGAGGCCAGCACTACTGCACCCTAGTGTGAGTGCTAGAATTGTATTAAAGCCCCTCTGGTAGAAATTTACAGCATAGCAGAGCAAAAATTTCTATGAGCCATGCACGACCCCAGGAGCTGTGCTGTGCTACACACCAAAAACTGTAGAGCCGTGGTATGTTGTGGCAGGAAGATTCTGGTACTCAGTTGAGGTGATATTTTGGGTTGGGAGTTGGTCAGAGGTGCCTCCAAGCTGAAAGTTGCATCCTTCTTTTTCTAGAGGGAAATTTCTGCTAAAAGGAGAAATTCTACTCTAGGCAGGCTGAAAACTCAGGGTTTCTCAGGGAAAGGCTTCTTCTCCCAAGGGCCCTTGCATTCACAGCTCTATCCTGAGGAGGAGGCTGCACTAATAAACTAGAATTGAGCACTCTAAAGCTCTCAATAGCTTCACCTTCATACAGCAGACTACATCTGGAGGAGTTCTACGTGATGCAAGATTACACCTCAGACTGGGGAAATACCACATTTTAGATTAGGAAAAAATTTCTGTATTTCTGGACAGCTGTGGGAGAGTTCCTGGTCATCTGTTCACTGGTACCTGAAGGACCAAATGGCTGATTCTGGCCCCTTCCAGAAACTTTCTCTGGGGTGCAGGGTCAAGATACTGAACACAACACTTGCAGTTCTAATAAGGACTTGCTAACAAAACAAGGAGCTGGCTTTGTTCTTGGGGAGTGATTGTGGCAAACTGATTGTAATAAAGGGAAGTAGATCACAGACTGTCTTGTATTGCTAGCTATAGCTGCTTAGTTAATGCAGGATTACAGGGTCATTACCTCAAAACAGGAACAACTCTGCTAGGAAATAGAACTGGCTTCCTGTCAGAAACTGGACTGATGCAGAGTAAGAAATGGCTTTCCAGTAGTTACATCAGGTTCAGCAGGGCAGCAGCATCCCTTGGCACAAGGGGAAATAGATTTTACAGTCTATAACCAAGTGCCATTCTCCTTATTATATATTTATTTTTCCATTGCTGGAAAAATATTGCTGACGAGGAGTTTCTTGTAGAGACTTTAAAGGCCTTTTCTCTGGTGTAATGTACAATAGAAGAAAGAGGTGCTCTGAGTGCAGCTGTAGTGAGTAGCAGTGGGGTGACACAGCCCCTGCTACACGCAGTGATGGGACATGAACATGTGCCAGTTCTGGATACCTGGGCATAAGCACAGGCAACAGCAAGCCTTTCACTCTTCCCATGCAACAAGGGGATAAGCCCCACCTTCTTCATTCCCCCCCAGTTACTTGATTCCAGGTCCTATGTAGCCACAGACCAGGGAGAGAGATGTACTGACCCCACAGATGACCCGAGGGATTTGTGGTTCATTCCAGCCTTCTGTGCAGTATGCAAGAATTAAGATTAACACAACACACACACAACAGTGAACTGGCAGATAAAGGTATCAACACTCCTGTATTAAAGTGCAATTCAAAAAGTTACAAACATTCATGGTTGATTTTTTTCTTTTTTTAAATACAGAGTTGTTAGAATATCTCTAAGTCAGAAAAAGTGTTTATAGATAAGGAAACTTACTTCCCCCCCCACCTGGAACTGCTTTAGGAATTCATACTTTTAAGTTGTGCAAACCTGACTTGCAGGAGAGCCCTGCCATACAGGGAAGTTACGAGGGAAAACACTCCTCCCCCCTCCTTGTGAAGATAGAGAGGCTGTAGGAAGAAGTACAATCACCCTATATGTAAAGGATCACAAAGGTCTCCACCAGACTAGAGACACTCTCTTCAGAGCAGGCTTAACGGCACTATGTCCTAAGGGAAAATGAAAGGTTGTGGCTGAGCAGCCAGAGTGTCTGCATGACAGCCAAGCATTAGTAACTTCCACCCAGACAGCAGCTCCCAGCCAAGGGCACTGCACCTGTAAGCAACCAACTCTGGCATTACAGTGCCTCCTGCCCCATCAGTTGCTCAGATGTGGGCACACACAGCCTGGCTCCAGCAGCTGAAGGAAAAGATGAAGGCCAGTTTTCCCCTGTGGAGGTAACACACAGCACAAATTTGCTCAGCAGAGGGAGCCAGGGCTGCAGCACTTGTCTCCTGACAAGGCTAGATGACAAGGTCATCCGCCTAATGTAACATATTTTGCTCCAAGGCAGCCTCCTGTGCGGCACTTGACTCCATTTCGCTTGAGGAGTGGCTGCTTGACACAGGATCATTGCACAGATATGGGGCCTGCTCAGACAGGGAAAAGACAGCCCGATCCTCAGGCCTGCCAGTCTATGAGCTCACTGCCCTGAGGCACACCTTTGTTTGCTTCTCTACTCTCAATGGCTACAAAGACAGGTTGATTGGGACACACCCCGTCCCTCTTGTAGCCAAATGCTTCAAGGTCTCTGAATTCACTTCCCAAGGTCATCACCCTTCAATTGGTAGTCCAGGATGCCACACACTTCTAAAACAATACAGGATTCCCAAAGTCCCATCTCACGCTGAACTGCCCTAGAATTTAACGAAATTTAACACCTTTCTAGGGCACCCGAGGATCTATGCAGGGAACCTCATAGCTCTCTACACCTTTCCTCCTGGATGATGCTTCAGAAGTCAAAAATTTCGTATTCCAAGTTGTTTTACTCCAACAAGATCCCAGAGCCTTCACATTTTAGTCCTAGATTAGTCATGTGATACAGTTTAATAAGAAGTCCATCTCTCTCCTCAAGCCAATGGCAGGGCAAAAGGTTAGTCCTTTGACCCCATGAGATAAAGCAAGTAAGTAGGAAAGTGCTGTTGTCCTGCCTTGTATTGCCACTCACTCAATGTTTAAGGAGGGCAGGGCAGGTGCTCAGCTGCCCAGCACTATATCTATTGTAGAGAAACAGAGATCTAGAGATATGCTAACTTGAGGGGTACAAACAGCCAAGTTGTCTTCAGGGACAGAGAATGTGGGAGGCTGGCTGCAGTTTCTTTCTGTTAGTTGTTCTTCTTGTCCTCAGGAGGTGCATAAGGAGGTGGCTGATCCTGGAAGGAGATACAGTAGTGTCAACAAGCATGCTTGTTTTATGACCAGCTCTTTCCAGGCATTCCCAAGCTTGGCTCACCAGAAATGAGTGCCCTGCAGTGAGCTACAGACAAAACCAAGTTCTATGGTTTAAGCTGTCATTTCATCACACCATTCCTCTCTAATATCAGCTATGTTTCATGATACATGCTGTCTCCATAACATTTCTAGGAAAAGTCCCCTCAAAACTGGGTAAAAAATGGTCTACTGCAAATGGACCATTTAATCTGTTTTAAATGCCATCCTCCCTTCCCTTCCAGGGCTTTGTCCCTGTTGAAGTTCACAGCTCTGACTCAGCAGACAGCAAACCCTGGGGTGAAAGCCATCTTTGCTGCTCCATCAGTCTCCAGCCTGCTAGAGCCAAGAAAGGCAGTGAAGGACACAGCCAGACTGCCATGTACCAGATGGAGGCTACAGACAACCTACTGGCTGCCACTGACTGAACAGTAAGAGACCTCTCTGTCTCCATGCAACCTAGAAAGAAAGCAAAACAGAAACCCACGTGCCATCATCCTTAAGTGACCTATTCTTCTTTAACTCTCCTCATTTTCAGGCCCAGTGGATGCAAAGAGCTCTGTATTTTCTCTGTGCCCATGCAAGTCTGTTATGTCTTCAGGAGTAAGACAGGTAGTAAATGGTTGTTATTGGATCAATCTTAAGGCCTTCCTCCTCTCCTGATTGAAAATTTAACCAGCCTTCTTCCTGGGAGTCTCCCTCCCAGAAAAAGCAAGTATGCTCTGTGCATGTTCAACATGAAGGTACACTTGGCTTTGCTAAGAAAGCAAAGCACCATCTCTGCTAGTGACAGAGGAGGGAGTAGACACATGAAGACCAGGCATGGTACTCACCATGGGCATGTACACGTTGTGTGGGTTAGCAGGGTTGTAATATGCACTGGAAGCAGCCTCCATGGCCTTACTGCCTCCTGCAAAGGAAGGAAAAGAAGCCATATTAGATATCTGAGGTAATGGCCCTAGTCCCAGAGGCGTCTCTCCAGCCTCACCTCTTCCAAGGAGGGAACAAAGGCCAAAGGAACCAACAGAAACTGCAGCAAGCTGGGTTAGAATTCAGAGCAGCTCAGGAAAGCTGGCTAGGGCTGACCACAAGCTGTGCAGTGCAAGGCTGAGCAGCTCCCTATAGAAGACTTGGAGCGCTTGCAACAACAGCTTCTCCACCCCATGCTGTGCCCACACCACCCTCAGCCCAAGCCCTCAGGCACCCTTTTGCACCCAGACCCTGGCAACTGCCCAATCCCATTTACCTGGCATTCCTGGGCTCACCCAGGCTGGGGGAGCTGAGGGTCCTGCAGGAGGTACCCCAGAGTAGGGTGGTGGAGGTGGCATATACACAGGGTTCATGTTGGGAAGTGGTGGGTAAATACCTGAAAAAGACAACATGGATGCTTTGAACCACAGACCATGGGGCATTGGGGAGAGAGCTCACAGGACTGACAGCACATTAGCTGGGAACAAGAGCTTGGCAGTGATGCAGACAGCAGGGATTTGATAGTTTGCTAGTGCCTGTCATGTCAGCAGGCAAGAATTCTCTACCAAGCAGCAGCACAATTTGCAAACCATATTTTCATGTGGCTAGAACTACAGCAACACATGGGTGTGATCAACAGCATGTGACAGATTTCTGCAAGGACAGGGATCCTTGATGGAGACAAAACTACAGCAACCCTCACTGTACCGCTGTCATTTCTTCACAGCTAATATCACACACAGTCATCCCTCCACAACTTCCAAACCTGGGCTCTGGGCGTATGGATATGCCATGGGCTGTGGAGCAGGTCCATAGGCATTCACTGGAGGTGGTGCATAGGGATAAGGTCCGTTTGGTGGCGGAGGGGCAGCGTAGCCTCCTGGCACAGGTGAGTAGCCCCCGGGAGCAGGTGGGGCAGGTGCATATCCTCCAGGAACAGGGGTGTATCCATAGCCAGGGTTCTGCAGAGGAACGCCACTGGAAGCTAAGAACACATGTTTAGTAAGCCAGACATCTTTTCTTAAAGCTAAATGTACAGAATAAAATGAAAAGAGTCCTGTTAAGGCAGCACTGTTTCCCTTTATCTAGATTCTACATAATCCTGGCATAGTACTGTGCCTGAAAAGCATTAGTCACAGAGTTCTAAAGGAAACTAGCTGCAAAAAAAAAACCTCACAGGTCCCAGTCACACCACAGAGCTCCCACTGCTTGAAGAAAAGACCACTCTAAAGCAAGTAGCAGTACAGCGTGTTTTCCTTTTTTTAGTATACTTTTTTCTGAAAACAAGTACATTTTAAAATGTACATTCCTTTAAAAAGAAAACTTTATCAAAAAAAGTACTTGTTCCTCCATTTGAAAATTTAAAAAAGTTGTTTTTTAAAATCTATTTTTCCCCTCTCCAAATATGCACATTAGCTTTCCCCATCTTACTGCTCTATTTGAGAACTGAGCTGAGAGTACATAAATGAAGCGATTTTTCACCATCACATATTTCAACTTTTTCCAGGAGAAATAAAGGTCTGTAGAAAAAGGTGGTCCACCTCAGAAGCCCAAATCCCAGAATATTGTGACTGCATAATGCACTAAGATGAAATAAAGAAAGTGAACTGAAAGGAAAACCAAAAGTTCCCCTGGAAAAAGAAAAAATAAAACAACTTTGCTGTGGAAGAGGGCCTAGGGTATCCCTCTTCCATGAAGTTCAGAATGAGTGCAATTTGCTTACTAGCTGAGGCAACCATGGGGGAGCCACAGGATCTGAAAATCCCTTACCACTAGAAGCAGCTTTCAACATCAGCTGTCCAAACTCAATGGCTCCTCCACTGTTGAAAGTCAGCTTAAATGTACCCTGCCCTTCCCAGCCACCTAGGAGAGAGAAATAGAATTGAATCAGACTGTTAGCCTCTTCAGTACCAGCCAAGACAGCAAAAGTATTTATACTTCAATCATTTTTTTCTTCTTTATCTCAAAACCTTTTTGCATCCTATTACCAGGAAGAAAGAGTCATGGCACTGCTATCAGATGTCCCCCAGAATATTATCTCAAGAGGATCAGGAATTTGGTTTTTTACCCTTTGAAAGTTATAGTCATGTAGAAGCAGCCTACTCTAGATACAAGGCTGTTTTGTTCTTTTCTGAAAGGTTTAATGGAACTTAACAATGAACAGTGTAAAGATCAAACATTTATTTCACTGAGGATATTAACTGGAAACCCTCAGATGAAGTTTTATTGGTATCCTCAGTGAACTACAGATCAGCATCTGCAACTCAAACTAGGATTCAAATCAAATGCAACATCTTTAATCTCATTGACACATAGAAGCTCAGACATGTTATTAAATGCTGAGTCATAATAACAATTTCTCAGAAAAAAAATTCAGTTGGGTGATGTCTTGCAAGTAAGTAAGACTGCTTTGTTTTCTTAGGACTTTTTTTGGGATTTGGTGGTTTTTTGGTGGAAGGTGCTTTGGGTTTTGGTGTTTTTAACAAAAAATATATGTAATGTAAATATAAGATTTATCTTTCTTGTCTAACAATTAAATTAGTATCAAGAGAGATACTCTCTTGGGGACAAAGTAGAAATAAAGTGTAGAAATATAACAAAAGAGTCCATCATGGATAAAGTCATTCCTTTGGAGATTCACCTCTATAAAACCACTGTCTTAGTATGACTTCAGCCCAAGAAAGTGGGCTGATCCACAATCCCCAGTTGACCCAGTCACTTTAAAACATTGTTACAACAGACAACTAAAAGAATAAACACTTCAGATGCCATGAAAATGCACGTGAAACGGCTGAACAGGGAAGACATTTGAACCAGAAGCTGCGTTTCCAAACCCTGTTTATCTTCTGCAATTCCCCACATTTGGTTGTAAACGCCACTGTTAAGTTTTACTGTGGCATCACGATCAAACTGGGATCAAAGCTAAGTCAATGATGGACAGCAGACTCCCAGATCCATGCAAACCATACCCAAGGGGCTCCTGACATCCCAAAACTCAAAAGTGGTTGCTAATTCTAATTCTGTATATCAACAGCATGGACTTGTGCCTTGGTCATTTATCCACCCTTCCAGGTAAAAGACAGGAGAAAAACAAGCACATTGGGAAACTGAGTAAACATGATACATACAGCAAGGTAGAAGTTAAAGAATTAAACAAAAGTCATGCTGGGCAAGCAAGTCCCTGGTCTGGGTGCAGAAAATAACACGGTAGCAGTGCCCTAAACTGCAGGAGAGGGGAGTTACCTTAGTGTGGAGACACCAGCTGTACCACCACAGTTACTCTGCCTTTCCTGTGCACATAAGCTGGTCTGGTGTTCAGCAAAAAGGGCTTTGTGACACTTGGGAAGAAGTTCAATCTACAAAGCACTGGCACGTACCTCCAGCCTCAGCCTGGATCTGTCCTTTGATGTAATTGGCAGAGAAAACAGGCTGCTCAATTGAGCATCCTTTCACCAAATAGAATGGCATCATGAAAGACTGCATAGGATCCTTGCCTTTGGACACAAAGATCATCTGCAAGACAGGAGGCAATGTTCTGAATTACTTGAATTCAATAGAGAGAGTGATGATGGAGTTCTCAATGTATCAGCATCCAAAAAGAGGGTAACTTAATCTCTAGTATGAGTATACATTGAATAATTTCACAGTTTAAATACTAAGGATCCCCAACAGATTTGGTGGCACATGGCTCACTCACCTGAAGAATGAACATTCCAAAATAATAAACCACTTAAAACACACCTGCCCATTTACAGAGTTCTACTGTTCTGCTTTTGAAGGATAAGCTATGAGAGTTTGCAAGGGAAGGATCATTGGCTGACACATTATATGAAATATATTCTCTAGAGAGTGATTTCCAGGACTGCATGGGCCTTTGTAGGTGATTGGGATTTGTGACATAGATATGAACTATCCCATTTCCACCTTTCCTTCTCCTACCTAGTGCTGTCAGTAGTTCCTTCAACAACTAAAATCCCTTCTTCTATTATCAACTAGGTTTCTAGTTTAAAGTTTACAAGATTCCTTGAGAAAGAAGCAACCCTGCTGGCATCAGACATACCCTGTAAGGGGTGAGATACAGCATTCCTTTCTTGGTGCCTTTGAAGATTTCAGGCTTGCCTGTCACGTCACTGAAGGAGAGCTCCACATCTTTACACTGTTTGAGGACACTGCAAGAGGAAATCGGACAGACTGGAGAGACAAACTTGGTAACAGCTCTGACACATACCCTTATCACACAGGGAAGGGAATAGCACAGCAAAACTCTGAATATTATCCCGAAGCCCTGCTGTGTCCCCCACCATTTTGACTTTGAACAGAGAGGGATGACTTATTTGGACTGGAAGGATTCATCCTCTCATCTGAGACTAGCTGTGCTCCTCCTTCATAAAGGGCACCTTTAATATACAGGGGGGGTTCTGTCTTCAGAGGTGTCAGACTGAGGAATTCCACTCTGCACACAAAGACCCTCAGCCCAAAGATCAGGGCTCAGAAAGGCCTGAGGTGTCAGACACCATCCCTTGATGCCAAGGTGTAATCTCAGAGCAATCCTCCCTCCCCAATCCATGCTTAAATCAAGTCCACTGCACTGGAAAATAGCACTGCTGTAACACCACACCCACTGTGCAAACTGAGGAAGCGGCTGCGTGGAAACCCTCACTGTGGACCCTGCCTCACGTGACCCAAATAAGTTTTTGTAGTAAACAGCATCATGTTAAGGAAGGAAACAATGACTCAGCAATGTCAGCAATAAAGGTATTATTGTTGGGTAACTATGGGAACATTAGCAGAGTTTCCTAATGACACAAACCCTGCAGGGTCAGCGGTATAGAAGTACATGAAAAATGAAATATATTTTCAGAAAAAAATGAGTCATCCTGGGAAAGCATGTCACTGAGTCTACGGTGCAGATCTGAACACACCACACAGTAAGAAAATCTGCAGAATAAACAAAAGAACCTTGAGGGTGATAAACCTTCAGCGTGTTACAGTGGCAGAAGACTCCAAGGTGTTTTATAGTTGAAGAGCATGAAAAACAAAGTGACAAAACCCTAAATCAATACAAGCCTGAACGGGCTGGATCTAAAATAATCCTTATATATTCTGCTCAGCATACTTTAGAAGTCAAAGTCAGGAAACTGTGCAATTAATTGGGGAAGGAAGGAATCTGCAGGGCCACCATATGGAAAAACAACCAAATGCCCTATAGTTTCAGGTTGTTTGCTCTCTAGGGAAGAGAAGAACCCTGTAGATGTATATGAAAAATGCAGCTACTCAAGAATGAAGACACTGAAAAATCTAGCTTTGATGAGAAAAAACAACCTGACCAAGAAATTCTACTGGGACACTACTTCACAGCTGAGCTAGATGGAGATTCTCAGACTGGCTGGAAGGGACAGACTTACGAGACAGCAGAGCTCTTTCCATTTCCAAAATGCAGGGGGGAAACAAGCTAAGTACAACCACCTTTTTGACAGCTTTAATCCTACCAGCACACTCCCTCAATCATGCCTTGTAGCAGGATTTCACATCATTTTGCCTCATTGGGAAGAATTTCTATGTAGTAATTTGTTGCACTATGACACGAAATGAACACAACACTCACTACGACTGTCTTTGCAAAGAAAGGAGGAAAAGAGGAAGTTTATTGTATGACTTCAACATATATACCATTCCAAAGGTGACCAGGGATTGGAGGGTGAAGTTCCCACCTCTCCAACCACACTGGCCAAACCAAGAGGCCATCAATGCTCGCTTCCTCTAGGAAGGAATGCAAAACAATCACTGTTTACATGAAAGTGCTTGAGAACTCCACTACAAAAATGCAAAACGTCAGAAGGCTAAGAAAAACTTTCAAAGATCAGGGCGACATCAATTATAATGTTTACTGCTTTGCAGCTACTCACACTAACAAATACCATGCAGCCATCACCACAGAGATTAATTAGGCTGCTGAACCGGTCTGCCCCTGCATGCCTGTCCAGGGCTGTCACGGGAGGCTGTGCACCCTGTGGAGCCACACTTGGGACCGAGCAGCACCTCAAAGAACGTATGGTTTTATGATCTCAAGCCAATGTTAAAGGCTGGAAAGGATCTTAAAGATTACCTAGTCCCAACCTTCTTGCCATGGTCATGGCCATTTTCCACTAGATCAGTTTGCTCAAGGCATTATCCAACCCAGTTTTGAACATTGCCAAGGCTGAGCCATCCACAGGTCATCTGGGCAACCTGTTCCAATGCCTCACCACCCCTACAGTAAAGAATTTCTTCCAATTGTCTAGCCTAAATTTCCCTTCTTTCAGCTTGTACCCATTACTCCATGTCCAAGCACTGCAGCTCCTGAAGAAGAGTCCCTCTGTGCCTTCCCTGTAGGTCCTGTTCAGATATTGGAAGGTTGCAATGAGGTCTCCACACAACCTTCTCTTCTCCAGGCTGAACAGCCCAAACATTCTCAGCTTGTCTTCACAGAGGAAGTGCTTCATTCCTCTTCCCAGCTTTGTGGCCTCCTCTGGACTTGCCCCAACAGCTTCGTATCCTTCTTATGTTGGGGACCCCATGGTAGGATGCAGCACTCCAGGTGAGGTCACATCAGGGAGGAACAAAGAGGAAGAATCACCTCCTTCTGCCCATGCTGCTTTTGATGCAGCCCAGGATTGAAAAGATAAAGAAATCTCCTTTAAACCAGCATGAGCTCAACGTGTCAAAGAACCTTCCTGATTGAGGTACTAGGAGTCAGCTCCAAACTCAACACAAGATGGAGCATGTTTTTGGAGTGTCATTTTCCTACTGATCACCAGACCCAAACCAACTCCTTAGATCCTTTTACTTCGATCCTTTTCTGGGCATCGGGTTTCTAGGATTTGTCCTGCCAGGATGCTGGGAGCACCCAAACAGGACCAAAGTGAAGCCTAAGTCTGTTAAGCTGGTCTGTCAATCCCCATAGGGGCGAGGGCAAGCTGTGCTTCCATGGAGAGGCGTTTCTCCGCGCACAGGAACCTTGAATTCCAGTTCCTTATTTACGAATTCAAGTGAGCAAGACTCCTACCTTAAATAGCCTCTGCCCCTCTGGCGTCACTAACTGCAGGACCTTAGCAAAACCCCAATTCCTTGACTTTTACAAGCGATGGCAGCCTCAGTCTTCACCCAGGACGCCCTCCGGAGCGGCTTTAAAGACCTCCGCGGTGAAGATGGGGCAGCTCTAGGGACTGCAGCCAAGCCTGCTCCCCACTGCCCGCCCCAGCCCGTCCGTCCCTAACAGGGAGCCCTTTAGCAACGCAGGCCCCAGGCCGAGCCGGGCAGGAAACGGGGGTCACCCCAGCGGGAACCTCCCACCACCGGGCCCCGCCGCCCCGGCCCAGATGAGGGGACAGTGGGCGAGGAGGTCCCGCCCGGTACCTCTCGGCATTGGGGATGACGACACCGCCCTCCTGCGAGTGGTTCCTGTTCAGCGCCATCTTGGCCCCGCCGGCCCCGCCCCTAACCCGGCGGCGGCAGTGACGTCACAGCCAGCGCGGCCCCGCCCCCCCGCGGCGCGCGCGAGGCGGAAGTGAGAGGGAAGCGAGGCGGAAGTGAGGCGGCGCTGCCTTGGTTTAATGGCCGCCGGTGGCGGCGGGCGCGCTGTGAGGG
>CM031879.1:46699273-46777576 GCA_018697195.1 Certhia americana
CGGCCCCGCTGTGAGGGGCGGCCCCGCTGTGAGGGGCGGCCCCGCGCCGGGCCGCACGACGAACCACAGACACACACTGGTGCCTACGCGCAGCCCTGCTCGCTCCTCTGGCTCTGTCCGCTCAGTGCAACCTCGCCTGTTCGCTGCCGGGGTTGCCTCAGTTGAAGCTGTCCGGGATTTGCCGTGCTTAGCAGTTTGTCTGGCGAACGGCTTATCTGGCGAACAGCTTGTGAGCCCCCGAATGCGCTGAGTGGGCATCTCTGGTGTAGGGTTTGGACTCTTCCCCTCTGCAATATCATTCAGGGGATATCTCAGGGGAGCGGCTGACTTGCTGTGGTCATCCTGGAACTCAGCTGGTGGCGCACGATTCAGGCTTTTCCCAGTTTATCCCATCAGAGACTTCTTCCCAACAGTATCTCCCGTTGCCATTACACGTGGGATTTTTTTTTTTTTTTCCTGGTAGGTACACGGGATGTTGGTAGGATACTGGCAGTGAGGAGTGCCTGAGCTTGTTTTTCTCAGCAAGCTTTTACGGATCCTTTAGAAGTAGTCTATGAGCCGACAAGAAATTACAGAGCAGGGTGTGAAAACCACGTTATTACAAACAAAATTTCCTAAACCTACAGGGCAAAACACACAGCCTTGTCCTTGAAATCCACATAACAGGCAAAGGAAAGTCTCTCTCTTCTGTTGCATGGGTCTGTTTTGCTTTCTGTAAGCAGGGCAGCATTGTGTCTCTGCCCTAACTTTTGGCTGGGCCCAAAGCTCATAAAGATGACCATTCTGTAGCCCAGGGCAAAGTGATGGAATGTGGCTTGGTGCTTCAGTGCTGTGAAGAAGCAGAGCCCTGGTGGTGTCTTTGCTGAGGTTCATGTCTTTGATGTCCTCAGGCTGAGGAGGGCCCATCGTGTGGCAGGACGGGTGGCAGTGTGGCAGGATGGTTTCTTTAAGGGTCCATGGTATGGCTGCTGGCACCAGTGGCAAGGCTCCTGTTCCCTGCAGGGCTGAGGAGGCCTGGTGCAGGGGGAAGGGTGTGCAAGGCTGTATGCACACACTGCATGCAGGAACACCAGGAGCCGTGAACGTGGGTGGTGAAAGGACTAGGAAGTGCTGGTATGGCCCTCACAGCCTAGTGGTGCTAAGAATGGCTGATTTGTGTGAACAGGTGGGAGTGAGAGTGAAGAGAACCTTTGCTTTGCAGAGACAGCACCAGAGAAAGCCACAAGATGGACGTACGCTCCTGACAGTTTTGCTAAGGCTTGGAGAACTCTGTTCCAGCCCTGGCCCTCATACAGCTCTGTCAACCAACATCAAGTTTGACTTGAGTTCACCTCTGCTGCTCCTTTGCTGCTTTCTTCTTCATCCCTCCAGTGCCAGCCTTTCCAACCCCCATCCCAAACCCCCTGCACATCCCCTTACTCATGGTGCTGCCATGCCTGGCCATGACATTCTACATGTGTGTTTAAATGTGGCTGGCAACTCTCTGGAGGGGACAGCCCCTGCCAGCCACATGACATGCAGAGACAGGCAGACACTGCCAACCTCAGGACATGTCTGGTCTTCTCCCCTCTTTCCTTCTGCCCAGACAGCCCTGACACTTTTGACTTTGCTCATGGATGCCCAGGAAACAGCTGACACACCAGCTAGAGACAAGCATGTAGTCTTCAGTAAAGCTGTGCCTCTTTCTGCCCACAGGTCTTTACCTCCCCTCCCCATCCCCTCCAGGGAAAGGTAAAACAACAGCTTCTCAACAGGACACAAAAGCACATTGTTAAGAAGGTGTGAGAGCTTGGGAGAGGGAGAAAACAGCCTGGAGAAGAGGAATATTCAAGTACTTGGAGAAATGAAGGAGAGACTTAAACGGTAAAGAACAGTGAAAGTGAGACAGGGAAAGAAAGGAAGAAAGCAAGCTATGGAGGGCTAAAAGGGAATGAGGCCAAAAGCACAGAAGTGGAGGAGAACATGGGACAATAAGGGAGCAGAGGAGCAGCACTGCTGCAGTAGCAAATGCAGCCATTTCAATGAGGAGAATGAGGAAGAGATCCCTCTTGTGCTCCCACTCTGGCCCAGTGCTTCTCAATCCACGGCTGTTTGCACTCCTCCAAGATCCTCAAGGTGCTATTCCAAGTGGAGCTGTCCCTGGGGGAGGTCCCGGGAGGGACCCCTTGTGGCATTGTCTTCCCTGTGCTCCCACAGCACAAGGGCCATGTTGTGGGGAAGGGTTTGGCCAGGATCTGCTCAGTGCTGGTGGAGAGACCACTGCAATGGGAGATTGCAGCAGAGGCATGGGGTGACGCCAGCACAGATTGCTCTGATCTGCACAGAGTCAGATGCCTGTGACACAAGCATGGCTTTTGACCTTAGTGCTCAGCAGGGCAAGGGCACCCTCTGCAGTAGGAACACGTTCTTTTCCTCTGGGTTTTGCTTCTTTTGGAAAATATATCCGTTTTCTCCAAGTACTTTGATGCTTCTCAAACAGATGCTACAGGCCAAGAACTAATTCTGTCTCCTCCCACCAGTTACTTACTCTGAACTACAAAACACACCAGTCTTCTCTCATCTACCCTGTTCCAAGCTGCCATTTCCTCTTAGGAAGCCACAGCAAGAAAAGGGGATAAATTGCCAGGCCACTATGCCCTCAGACCAACCAGCTACCTTTCCACCCATGGAAGATCCAAGAGAAATCTCAGCTGACATCTCTTGAAACATGCATGCATCGACTTCACCATCTCTCCCAGAGTCTCTCCTTGCCATGTCTCCACATGTGATAAAAACAGGACCACAGCATGCCCCACACCTCCCCCCCCCCCAAAAACCACGCCCCTAGAAATCCTTCCCCCCCAACACTATTTCCCCCAGGCAAGATACACAGCTGAGACACAGAAATGAGAGAAAGGAAGCTGACGGACAGTCCACTGTGCAAAAAACAAACCGAGAATGGGGACACTCTGGGAAGGATGGGGGAGATGCCCTTGTCCCTCTCCGGCACACAGGGAGGCACACGCACGCCCGCACACACTCACACTTGCATCCTCTCACTCCCACGGAGGATGTGCCACATGCTTCAGAGACAGGCCCATGGGAGAGTCAAGGGTAGCAGGGGTGGGTTGTCTATCCAGAGTCACCAGGTGACCGTGGAGGGGGAGGGTCTTTCACAGGTTACTTTCGTGGTTTTCCTCTGTCTCGACAGTCATGGGGGGCAGCCCGCCGTTGTCATTCAGCCGTTTGGCCCTGTAGGTCTCATAGTGGATGTTGTGGGTCACTTCTTTTAGGTCCTGAAGGTGGGTCCTGCAGGGGAAAAAGTAGGTTGGGAAAGAGGATATGATAACCAATATCAGCACAGTAAGTATTATTATTCTGATGATAACTTTGTTCCCCAAAACAAATGGAAGATTTTTTCAGTCAGTCAGTTTAGCTAATTATTGTTACTCCTCTTTCTGCATGGATAGCATGGGTGCCATTGTATGTTGGAGCATCAGCATTTAAGAACACACAGGCAGGATGCTGGACGTGGGCTGAAATTCCTGGCTCTGCTTGCCAGCACCCTGCCCTTCTCACACTTGTGTCACTGGCACAGCCACTGGCCATCCTGGTGTGTCAGAGCAGATTGGGGCTTATCTGAAGCAGTGGTGAGACAAGGAAACATCAGAAGATGCATCAGGTTCACTGCAGATCATAAGCTGCAGAACACTGCTGGGAGCATCATCCCTGACCTCCATAGACAGCCTGGGGGCTTGTATTGTTATAGGTTTTGTGATGATCATTTGGGTAGGAGGTTTTTACTGAAAGACTTTGGAAAAGCACCTCTGCTGCAAGAAGGTATTTCAGAACAAAAAGACGAAAGTAGGGTGATGTCAAAGCATTGTACCTGACCAAATGTCTCAATAGCACCATATCCACAAGTGGAATGAGCCACAGGGCTCTGGTTTTGAACTCTGTTTCTGTTTTCTTATTTTTTTTTGTGTTGTTTTATAGGGAAGAGAGGTGACCCTAGATCTACAGTTCTGCTGCAGAATTTGTGCTGAGGCAACTTCATGGAACAGAGTAGAAATAAGACAGGACAGTGAAAGCTAATGAAATATGAAGCTTTTCACTTCCAGCTCATAAGTTCCAGCACATCCTTCAACCTGGAAGGAAACACAAGTCTAGGATGTGGTAGTGACCGCTTTATTACTGACTTGTCAGCAGCAAATAAAATTTTTTGCAGCCTTAAAGGGATTTTTTTTTTTAACTCCCTTAATGGGAGTTTTTGCAGCCTTGAGGGAGGTGGTAGTATCCTGCTTTTCTCCAGGCATTTAGCTCATACATGAAAACTATCACCTACCTGACACAGTGGTCATGTCACTAAGAGAGGCTTTAGAGTATCTTCCCCTTAACTCTGTCCAACCCTACACCACATAAGCTTTCACTGCCTGAAATGGACTTTATTTCCCTTTTAGTGGGGGCTATTTCATTCTGAATGGATCTCATGAAGACTCCCAGCTCATCAAGAGCAAACTGGTGCATGACCACAACCTTACCTGATGACAAAATCTCGAAGTAGGGCAAATTCACAGTGATTGAGGTTTTCCACTGAAAAGAAAGCAAGCAATTGTTACACTTGATTTTTTCAACAGCCCCTTTGTGGTTACAGGGCGTGGGAAAGTCACTGCCATGGGGGCAGGTTCCAAGTGGGTAGAGCTTGCATATTTCAGAAAGGACAGTTATCTGAACGCCATGCTGTTGAGCATTGAGGATGCTGAGCAGTCACACATGAATTTTCATTAGAAAACCAAGGCAACCTCAGGAGCTCAGCTTCACATACCATGGTGTTCAGAGTGGCTCCAGCTTCTGCCAGGTGGTGATAGTGACACCGTATTGACCATGGCAGTTCCATCCTGGCACAGCTATTTTAGAATTCTCCTTTTGCTTGGTTTCAAGCAGTTTGTCACAAATGGGATGGGAAGGTACCCACAGGACATACTATCTGAACCCTTGTCTATTACTGTGATCTGCAGACAATACTTTCCACTCCCATAAGCAAGAGTTTTTTTACCTTCAATGATTCCCCAAGGTGTTTTCCTGCCCAGGACTCTTTTGCCATTCACTTGGTACTCCTTGTCACTGCCCACTACTGCAAAGGGCATGCTTTCCTGCTGGGGAGAGACATGTGGAAAGATCCATTGAACCCATTCCAGAGACCAGCACTACCGTGGTTCCCCATCTACCTTTCCATCTCTCAGCTCAACAAACACAAGGCCTTCTCTGAGGGAAGAGATTCTCCAGAGCAAAACTTCACTGGCTGTCCCTCTCACCCCTCAGTGCTATCCCTAAAATTTTGGACTTTTGCTTTCCAGGTGTCCTTGCACCCCAACAAGCTTAGTGGGTAGCTTGCAGCAGTGCTAAGGGCTCTAGAGCTGGGGTGGAGCTCCCAGCATTTTTGACCAGATGACCAAAGAAGTACCTCAGCATAACCAACAGGGCTGGTCAGCCCAGAGCTGCTCATATGGACAGTTTGAAGTGAATATTTCTCACCAGATTCATAATTCTTCCCAATAGAAAGATAGAACTCAAATAGTCCTTCCCCATAAGCCATATGAACATTCATTATTTAGTGGCAGAAATGGATTAAGGGTGCAGCTTTCCTGGGAAGTAGGACAGTAGGAGAGGCTATTTGGGACCCAGATATCTCTAAGCAGAGGAAGAAACTATCTATTTCCAGAGCACAGAATGCAGGAGACTCTGTGATCCATAGGGTTGTGCAGATGTTCATAGGTTTACTCTGCTTTATAGATATCCCTGGAAAGAGACTGCAATTACCACAGGAATGGAGATTAAAAAGCAGTTTATTTTTTATGTGTGAGGGCAATGATGCTGAAGTGCAGAACAAAATGTAGTGTCCTCCTCATCCCTCCCCTTCTCCTCCCACAATAAAATGTTTCCTACCCTGATTTTGTCGTTCTCTGTTTTATCCTCCAAGTCCTCATCAAATTCTTTCTGGGGATAAAACTCGATCCCATTTACTTCTAGTTCCTTGCGCACCTAAGCAGAGAGACATTTTGGAGCACAAAGCAGCACAAACCTGAAGGGAAGGCAGTTGGCAAGGCCTGGCAAACACATCTGGGACATCCTTCCAGTGGGCAGAAGCTGGAGGGATTGTCCCAAAGAAGTGCACAGTAATGTGAGGACACAGGGCTGCAATGATGAGTCTTTCTTCCCAACCTCAGTTACTTATCTGGCTCTCCAGTTCCCATGACAGAACATATCACAAGATGTCACAGGGTTATACATATTTCTTCCTTCTCTAACAGATGCCCTCAGAGATATAAACAGGTGCATCTTTAGGACTTACCCACCAACCCAGCACTGGACTCTGTGCATACCCTGGGGATTGCACTGCAATCCCAGGAAGAAGGATACCACTCATTTCTCCCACCTCCAAGGCAGGGCAGGGAAGGATCCTATCCAGAAGAGGAAATACTCACTCTTTGTTTGAATTCGGTCTTCTCCTCCAAGGTCATGGTGTCAGCCTTAGCAATAACTGGGATGATGTTCACTACCTTGCTGAGATGTTTCATGAACTCCAGGTCCAAAGGCCGCAAGCTGCAGCCCAAGAAGGAACAAGATGGAAGGTGTCACTTTTTACCCTCCTCGCCTTTCATCCTAATGACTTTCCAAGCATCAGGGCACCAGTGAACCCTCCCTTGTACATACCCTGCTTGCTGCCACCGTGTTCTCATCTCCTTCTTCCCATAAAACACAGTGGCAATTCTCCCGCTCTTGTAATTTTAGACCCTTTCAAGCCCCACAGCACCCAAAGTTAAGCTAAACAGTGGCCAGTCCTGCTGTCAGGATCCCTGGATCCACGTCTGAGGTGCAGCAGTGTAGGGTATATATCTGGCACAGAGGTACCAAGGGCTGGAGGAAGGACGAGGGACTGTGTACATACGAGTGGCCCGTAGGAGAGATGAAGTAGAGGCAGCAGTGCACACGTGTGTCTGGAATCCGTTTCTTCCTTGCAATATTCACCTCCTCTTTCAAAAACTTTTCATATTGCTCGTTGATATATTTTTCAATAGGTTCCCAGCTGTTGAAGTGGGAGAGAGAGATGAATAGACAGGTACAAATCTCCTCGCATTCCTACCTACAGTGTTCCCAGATCTGACAGCAGCAAAGCAGTCTCAGGCATAAAAAAAATCCACCTCAAGCATCTCGCCATCAGCACAGGTGATTAAGAGTTTCTGTAACTGGGCACAGAAATAAGCACTCACCATGTAATAAGTGCATACCCCCAATCACACACACAGACCCATAGTTTCACAGTCCCATGGCCTCATTAGCAGTCCCCTGAGTGCAATATGATCCCAGATGCTTTCAAGGGTCAAGAAGACGATAGTCACTCATGTACCATCTTAACTTCAACCCTTTCTGGGACACAAGGCCTTGACCTTGTAAAACTCACCAGTTCTCATTGTTGATCTGGTCCCCAAATCCTGGTGTGTCAATCACTGTCAGCTTCATTTTGACACCACCTTCTTCAATGACTGGCGGAGAAATTGCAAAAAAATCATACTCCTCCTTGGGGACCTGCTCTATCATGAAGCATGTCTCTGTGTCCCACAAGGGAACAAGAGAGCTCTGCCCTCATCCCTGCCCAGCAAGCAGGAACAGACTGGACTGTGCCATGCCTCAACAGTTACGACCCTCATTTGCATGTCTGACCCCAAATTTTAGTAATATCTACACAAAAGCCACCCTACACCACTCTGTCACAGGAAAATGGATTTGTGCTCTGTCTGTGGCCCAAAGGTAGTACCAACCTTAACACAACTTCTCCCCTCGAATGCATCATCCTGAATCTGAGATGATGCTCCTTACCCAGCACTAGTGGAGGAGTTGTGCTGATGATTTGTGACGAGGTGAGCACTACCAGGCTTGGGACCCAACAATGCAACTTGTATAGCTTATTAAATATAACTGCAGGTGAAAATTCCTTGCAGCAAGGCTTAACCCACAGCTGCAAACTAAAGTCTTAGGCAATGAAATATCTCTATTTTTCTATCTCTCACTTTTGGCTGTGGCATCAGGGGCATCCCAGTTTAAGAAAAGCCTTGTCTGTCTCTAAGGCCATCTAAAACTGTCCTTTAGCTTCCTATGGAGAAAGAGATGCCTAATACCAAAGAACTATTTGTGTAGACTGCTGGGATCTTCTGCTAGACTATTCTGAGGCATCAGTATTGCTTCCACCCCAGCAGCCTGGCTCTTACCATGCCCAATGGCTTTGATCTCCACTGTCTTGGGGATCTTCTCCTCCCGGTTCCAGCCTGAAGATTTACGGCTCACCTGGGATTTGAAGAGGGTGTTGACCAACGTTGACTTTCCCAGTCCGCTCTGACCTGAGGATTGCAGAGAGGAAGCTTGTGACATTTGCCACAGCCTGGTGATGACAGCAGACCCAGAGAACAGAGCCAGGCTGGCAGGGGAAGGGAGTGGAGGTGTCCCCTTGCCTTGTGCAGGCTCTGTTTTCCCTCAGAGCTACTTCTGTCTGCTCCCTCATGCCCTCCCCACAGCATTCGCTCTCCCGCCTGGCCTCAGGGGACTGTCCCTGGCCATGGTTCCAGTTCCTCAGCTGGTCTCTGCCTACCTACAACCATGATGTTGAAGTCAAAACCTGTCTTCATGGTTTTCTTGCGCATCTGCTCAATTATGGTGTCAATACCGATGTAGCCCAGCAAGCTGGCGTTGATGCCCATGGGTTTCATTGGTACCACTGGTTTTTGTCGCGGCTCTGGGACCAGCTCAGACATGGCTGCTTCGTTTCTGCTCTCCACTGGTCCTGCATGGGGACAAAGATTGAAAAATCATCACTGAGGTGTAAAGACAGCCTCCTTGCTGACCTGTCACAGGGGCTGAGGGCAGCTTTGAGCAGCCTTTTCAGGGGCTTTTGAGGATAACAGAATGTCAAGATTTTAGTGGTAAGGCTCATCATGGAGGAACATCTACTTGAGTTTCCAGCACACTTTTCTATGTACTACTCCAGATGAGGAGGTGAAGTGGGGTTAATTGAGAATGCAGTGTACTAATGGCTACCTCCAAACAGCAGGGGCAGGAAGCAGGGGCAGCGAGGCTGGCTGGGCTGATAATCACATGCCCAAAGCTGGTTCTCAATAGAATCACCTGTGTTTTGTCCCTCCAAGTTCACTATAAAGTCTGTAATGGAACAG
Source organism: Certhia americana (assembly GCA_018697195.1). NCBI lineage: Eukaryota > Metazoa > Chordata > Aves > Passeriformes > Certhiidae > Certhia > Certhia americana. Next base: position 46,708,477 of record CM031879.1, read on the forward strand.
ACTTAAAAAAATTATGTGTCAAGTCCTGGAATTGAAACAGAGTTTGGGATGTACCATGCGAAATTGCAAGCTTGGCCCTTTCCAGGGGTGGCTGCATTACTGGCTGTGGTGGACAGGCATGGTTCCTCAGAGGAAGACAGTGGTGGAAATGAAAGCATGGCCATAATCTCTGCCTTCCACCCATAGACCAATGTTTTTTGTCATACTCAAAAAACTAATCATCATGATCAGAAAATTAATTATCTGCATATCTCCCTCCTCATCTCTGCTTTCTCTCTTCTTCCATGTAAAACAACTGGGTAAAAGAAAACCCTGAGGGCTTTACAGCCTCCCTCACCCTTTTTTGGGTGATGCCACACATTGCTAGGGGCAGGCCTCACCCATTTATCTCTGTCTCATTAGTGAGTAGCTCCCACCCGCTGGGAAGAAGCGGAGGTTGGGAGAGGACAGGGTATGGAAAAAAGGCTTTAATTGGTGGGGAAGGGAGGCATGAGGGATGAATCTGGAAAGGAAGATGAAGGGGATAGGAATCAAATACCTTTCATATACAAGCCAGCTGCAAACTGGAATTTCTCCCACTCTAATTACTTGACTCCCCCATGCTTTGTCTCATTAGAGCTTTATTTTTCCAGGACAGAGACAAAATGCGTTTTTGCTTGGTAAGTACTTCATTTGTTTTGGATGCCACTTCAGTTCAAGTATCTCACACTAAATTATCCCTTTCTATCATTTTGGCAGAGTTTTTTTTCTCCACTTATCAGAATCCACTGGCAGCAGAAAAGGATATGAGCAGCCAAGCAGGCGACTGCCATTTCGTGGTGACACATGCCCCTCTTAGCAAGGAAAATGACTCAGAAGTCCCTGGGCTGGGGACACTGATGACACCAATCTGGGGTCCCTGTGACAGCTTAGTAAAGCCAGGCAGAGACAGACTGAGAAGAGGTCAAAGAGATTTTGTTCAAGGACAGGGTTAGGCTGCAGCAGGCTCCATGGCAGGGGGGGACCCTGCCTGGCACTCCCACATCAAAGCTCTGGTGCTGACAAAAGGGCTGCTCTACACAGTGAAGATTTAACATTTTTTATAAGCTTTAATATTGCATTATCATGTGTTTTGGAAAGACCATGTGGAAGGCCCACCCTTGGGGGAAGGGTCCCTCCACCAGCTTCTTTTTACTGCTTAGGAAGTCTTTTATATTAAACTGGGAGAAGGAGCTTTCCTCTGTGTGAGATGATGGCAGCACAGCCACTCACGTACAGCACTGTAGGAAACTGCCTGCATCTGAAGGCTCTTGTGCCACCTCTGTTCCCTCTTGCCCACACAGGAGAGGTCAGTGGGAAGATGGGCCCCCTCCTGCTTTTCCCTACCAAGTGAGGGTACCCTGGACTATCATCACCCTCTCCTGAAGCAGCGAGAAGCACCCTGAGGGAACCAGAGCACAAGACGGACCATTGGCTTGAGTCAGACTGGCAATTTGGAGCACCTCACGCTGCCGGGCAGCTGCTGGAGGAGGCAGCCTGCCAAGCCAAGTGCTTCTCAGCTGCAATCCTCTCTTACACCCATCACAACCAGTATGTGCCTTTCCTGCTGACGAAGCATCCCCTGAGGCTCCTGTTGTCTTTTTTCAGCTTTATCAAAGCTGATGTCAGCCAGGAAAGCCCATCCCCCTGGTACAGCACAGGGGCTGGGCCAGCCAGTTCTCCTGCACCCTACCCTTCACTCGTCCTCTCCCAGGCTGCCCACATCACCTGTATCATGGTTGTGTGGCTGTGCCGTGGCCCTTATGCTGCTGCAGCGTTCTCCATATACACCCTACTCAGCCCTGCTAGAGTCCTACCTAGCCCTAACAGTGGAAGAAGAGAGGGAGAAATGGAACGATGAGGGAATTAGGGACAGGGGGCTGCGGCCTCAGTAAGGCACTTGGCTACTGGAGTAAATGGGGGAAAATAAACTCCAAAGGTAGAAGGGAACAGGTCAAGATGGGAAGAAAGCCCAGCTGAGCAGCTGCATGGGATGGGTGCAGGACAAGGGCCATGTGGGCTGTGACCCTTTCACTGCCTGGGTGGTAGCATGTCCTCAGGGAATCTGTTGCCCTCTCCTTTATTTCTTCAACTTTTGTTCTTAAGTAGGGAGGAGGAAGGAGGGAATTTGCTGACAGCCTCAAGGCTCACTAATTGGTTCATAACTCATCCCTCAATCTCACCTTGCCCAGAGCCAGCAGATGTTGCTAACTGCTGTGGACACCATAATACAAGATCATTTCTTTGCAAGCTTCACTGTTGGAGCCAGGAGCTTGCAGTGACTAGGGCAGATATTTCAGATTCATGTTCTTGGGCAGCTATAGAAAACCCTGAGACCAGGAGAAAAGATCTCCAGAGGTCTCCTTAAATATATTTCCTGTATTTTATATCAGAACATTCAAGGTGTCAGGGTAAGCCACCTGCCTTTCTCCTCTAGGTCACTTGCCTTCCTCTCTGTATGAGGTTCCTTCCCATACAGCCTCAGGGAAGCCCCCACTTTACAGAAGTTTTCCCAGGGCACATCTTTCTGCACATGACTTTTCACCTTTTGCCTCCCACAGATGAATTCAAGGAGCAAACTGAGGAACAGCCTGCTGGGGGGGGGTCAGGGTGTGCAACACAGGGACCAGAGCCATAAGAGGCACCCTGAGACAAGAAACATGCCTGCCTGCTCTCCTGGGAGTGGCTCAGTTTTATGTGCACTAAAGCTAATGCTGCTAGGAAGCCTCCTGAGCATGCTGAGCGGTTGGCTAAGAGGTGGCATTGTGTGTCTTGGGCACATCCTGTAGCTCTTGCAGCTGTCCCCTGTAATGAATGGGCGAGAGGCCACTTCAGCTGATAATGAATAGAGGGGTAGCCAAGGTTAACCACTTACATCTGCTGTTTGCAAGGCCCCCTTTCCCCAGCTGCTTTGTTCTGTGTGCTAAGAGAAGCTAATTTAAGAGGGCCATAGCTAGTGATACGCCTCTGCTGCCCAGATCCAATAGGAGGTGGCCCCGGGCTGGGCTGGGCTGTCAGGGAATAATATCTGGCTCACAGGAGATGCTCCATGTGAGCTGGACCAAGTGAAGGCACAGCTTTTGAGGCAGGGACAGGCAGAACCAGAATGAGTACCCAGAGAGGTCCCCATGGTCCCAGCTATTTCCTGCTTTTGACACCCATTGATCCACCCCAGAACCTCTTCCTGGAAGGCCGGGATACATAGCCAGCAGCAGACACCTTCATGCTCTGACATTCACCAGAGCTCTGTGGGGGCAGAGGTGGCCCTGCAGGTCCCTTAGGGGCTCTGGTAGCGGGGACAAACATCTACTATGTCCCGATAACCCAGATATAGTCTATCCCCTCCCCCTGCCTTCCCATCCTTTGTCTGGCAAGAGGGAGAGAGAGCTGCAAACAGTGCTAACCACAAACCAGCTTCCAGCAAGGAAAAGCTATTTAACCTCCACATAACACACGGATGGCCTCACTGCAACTCTCCTCCAGTGTAGCACAAGGTTGTCCCTCTGCAGCTGGAGGCGGTGATCCTCACATACACATCTCACCCCCGTCCCTTCCACCCATGTGGTTCTGGACCCACAGTCCACTACTCCCTGTAGACCCAGAACAGGGAGGAGGGATGGGTTCAAAACCTGAAGGTGCCTGGCAGAAGCAGGCCCTCAAAGGGTGATGCCAGGTTCTTAGGAAAGAAAGCAAGCAGCTGCTTCAGCAGTACAGACTCCCTGGAGCTCATGGGCATCAGGACCTGCTCCTTGCTTCAGATCTGCAGAGGTGCTGGACTGAGCATCTCTCCACTGAAAAAATACCTTTCCCTCCTCAGTTCCCATGATGACCCCAGGGCATTTCTTTCAGCTGTGCAGGGCAATAGCTGAGCCCTGCCAGGATGTACTGCCTGATCTCAGAGTACAGAACAGAGCCATTCTTCTTACCAGATCTTTTTGCCTGCCTTGAAGATCATCGCAATCCTCTCGGCTGCCGCAGCCTTCCCAACAGCAACCTTTCTTCCCCTCAGCACTCTGCAAAGGGCTTGGGCAAGAGCCCAGCTGCAGTGAAATCTAGGGCAGCATGTGCTGAAGCCTCTCTGGAGATGCAGAAGCTGGAGGTGAAGGAGCTGGGCACATCCCCAGCCCAGCCACCACAGCCCCAGCCATGCCCTTGGTGCTGCTCTCCAGCCGTACAATCCTTGTCCCATGTCCCAACTCACCCCCTGGGTGGCACAGCTGTATCACAAGGCAAGAGGATGCTGGGCACCCCTGGACCAGGGTACCCACACCACTACAGCTGCCTGTGCCCCTGCCCGCTCACCTGCTGACTCCCGTGCAGATGCCCAGGAAGAGGCACAGGACATCCCCACTGTCCATCACTGGCCAGGGACAGGCCAGGTGCCACAGAGTTTGTGGGCACTCCCCAGCTGGATTATCCCTTCCTTTCAAAGCAGTGCCTGGCACTAGCTACTCCCCATCAGCACCACAACCAGCCCTGCTCCTTCTCCTTCATACAAGACTGCTGCCACCAAAAGGAAAAAAACAGAGGAAAGACAAAGCCAGGACCGATTTCCCCCACTGCCCTCCAGGTTTATCCCTCCCCCATGCCCAGAGCTGGCCATCGTTGGGGGAACAGCGGAGGATGCCTGCACGAAAATCCCCAGCGGTGTCCCTCTGGCGTTGCCCAGCCCTGCCAAGCCCGGAGCATCCTACCTTTGAACATGAAGCTTCCTTTGTCTCCGAATCCTCTCCCAAGGGGGTGGGTCTCCCCCCACTTTTCTAGCCTGACGCTGATGAAGCAGTACGGTGAGCTACAAGGCTCCACTTGCTTTCACCTTTGTCTTTCTTCCCTGTGTCCTCTTCTCCCCCCTCTCTCCTTCCCTTCCTTCTCCAGTGGCTATTTCAGCAGAGCGGGGATGCTGGTGCTGCTCCTGCTGCCATCGTCATGTGACCTGAATATTAAACATCTCCGCAAAATCTCCCCCCGCGCACCCTCCCCCGGCTCCATCCCAGGCCCCCGCCAGCCTCCCTGACTTGCGGGGGGGGGGCATGGCCTCGGGGTTGGAGGGGCCGCTGCCGATGGGGGCCCCCACGTCCTGGAGGGGCCCTCATTGCACACCCACATCCCACAGGCCTTTTCTTGCCCTTTTCCCTCCCAATTCCCCAGCCTTTTCAGCATCTCTGCTTGTTTAGGGAGGGGCATATTTAACCCTTCACAGCTTAGTTCCGGCGGGGCTGAGAAAGGCTGCTCTTTGCCCCCAGGTATTTCGTGGGATCGGGGAATTGCAAAATCTTCTGCTTTCCAAGAGGGAGGAAACTGGGAATGTTTTGGTTCATCAAAAGCGATTTGCCCTTCAGCTTTGCCTGTGGAGGTGTGAGAAACCTTTTCTCCTCCAGCACCGTGATTCCTGGCTGTCAGCCCAAGGCGCAGCGGCAGAACCAGCACTGTCCCCTCTGCATGTGTGTGTGTGTGTGTGTGTGTGTGTGTGTGTGTGTGTGTGTGTGTGTGTGTGTGTGTGTGTGTGTGTGTGTGTGTGTGTGTGTGTGTATGTGTGTGTATGTGTATGTGTGTGTGTGTGTGTGTTTGCCTGCATGTGGCGAGCAGGGACAGGTCCTCCCTCCCACTTGTACCATGTCGGGGTACACTGGTCACATCCCCGTGTGCTGTGGAAGGCACCTCCATGTGCCCTGTGGCTGTGCCCCTGCCTGGAGAGCCGTATGGACGCTTCTGGCTGCTTTCATCTCTGTATGGGGATGCCTTTCCCTACTTTGCATTTCCTCCTCCTACATTTGTGAGCCCTGGCCCCAACAGGCTCTGTGTCCCTGTCATGCTGTGCTGGGGCACCAACATCTGGGAATGCTCTGACCCTCCAGTCAGTAGGATGACAGAAGCACCATGTGTTCCTCCACTACAAGACAACCCCCCTGGTTGGGGGCCAGGCTGTGGAATGCCTGGCAGACTTGGCAAGGGTCTGGGGTTCCTCTTTTTGCAGTGCTCTGGGACAAAAAGAAAACTGCACCCACTGCAGGTTACAGGAACATTTAGAAGTAATTGTCAGCAGTTACCCCGGGCTAGGCTGAGCAGAGGACAGTCTGTCGGCTGGTTTCTGACAGACAGACAGACAGACAGACAGACACAGAAAATCTCCTGACATGGTGATCACAGTTGCCTGTATCCCTGCTGGGTGCCAGGCTCACAGACCTGAGGGCTGTCCTCCCACCAGCTGTTGCCCACCCACAATTCTGGTGTGGGTCAAGAGGAAAACACTCCAAGGGGAGGAATCCCCCACCCCGCCTCTCATCACCCTGCCTCTCCTAAAGGGTCCTGCCCCATGCTGGCCTCCATACCATTGCCAAGGGACCCCTTGGTGCCTCCCTCCCTCTGCCCAGCCCATCCCGTCAGCAGAGACCCACCGGAGCGTGGTGGGGCACAGGACACCCCCATCTTCGCCATCGGGGTGGCCTCGGCCCCCTCAGAGCTGCCGTGTCGCTGGGGCCCCTCGGCCACCGCGGGCCGGGGCCGAGGAGGGATTGGGGTGACAGGGGCTGGGCCCCGCAGCCGCTCCCAGGGGAGCCCCCCTCCAGCCCGGCGCAGGGTGACCGAGAGGCAGCTCCGCTTGGTGGATGCAGCAACGCCGAGGGGGCTGTCCCGCCGCCCTGGGGGGCCCGGGATGCGGCTGTGGCCGCTGGGGCTCCCTGGGGCTGACAGGCAGCCGCGGTGAAGGGCGATGTCCTCCTCCATGGTGATCGGCGGTGGGCTGGAAGCAGAGGTGTGAGGGCAGCGAGCTGGGGGGGCCCAGGCCGTCCCTGCTAGCAGGGCTGTGGTGTCTCGGGGTGCAGGGTTCTGCTGTCATTCACATGCTTGAGCCCCCACCTCCAGTCCTGTCTGGCCAGCCCGCCTCCAGCTGGGACAATGTGGCCCTTGTGGCCTGCATGGCTGGCTCCCACGCTGGGTGCCATGGCCACTCCTGCCCAGCACCTTCCTGACCTCTGCCACCAGCAGCCCCACAGCGTGGGCAGCTCCACAACATCACCCCCTGCCCAGCTCCCATGGCAGGAGGTGGAGGAGCGATGCAGACCTACCAGGTCAGTGCCTGTGCTGCCTGCTTCCAAGGACATTGTCTGTGATTAAAAAAAAAAAAATTAAAATATTTGAATTTTTGAAATGCTTCCCCTTCCTCTCTTAGTTTTTTTTCCCCTCAAACGGCATATTCCAGTGCAACAATGTATATCCCACTGCATAAGTTCAATGGTCACTTGTTGGATGTTCATCCGAGTTGATGCTTCATTCCCTTATTCTGATTTTCTTTTACGTCTTCATGATTGTCACAGTTTCAGTTTGAAACCAGGCAGAAATTATTATTGATTGCTTCTTAATTTTGCCAGCTTTGTGGCATTTTCAGTGTCAAGAGGGATTCAGCTTGCCATTCTATACCTTCCTCACTGTAAGAGACTTTGGAGGGCAACACAATAAATAAGGAGGAAAGGAGAAGGGTGTTTTGGTGGGATGGGATGAGAATATGAATGGTTTGGTGGGTGAGTGGGAGCAAAGAGGATGAGAGACAGGCACCCACAGTATGGCAGGGACAATGGTTGCATGACTTCAAGTGACCAGGCCTGAGGGAAGTGGAAGAGGAATCACCATCCAATGACCCACATCAAGCCATTGGGAATGCTGGTGGAAGGAAGGCAGAGCTCAGGACAGTGAGTTCTCTGCTTTCTTAAAGGCAAAGAGATAGAAAACATGAAAAAAAAAAAACCCAAAAAAACCCCCCCTGATACTGTGTAGTATTTCCAGCACTAAGTATCTTTGATTTTTATGCAGTTTAATTCAGTATCTATTGTGACTATTTCCTTCTCCCCTGAGGTCTTTCTGGCAGCACAGATCCCACAGAGGAGAAACAATCTCAGTTTTCAGGCAGCATTTGCCTTTGGCTTAATTATTCCCAGATAACCCAGCAGTGTAGCTGGCACAGGAGCCAAGCCGATGGAGACCTACCCTGTTGGAAAGGAAACCTCACTGCGGATTGCACCTTGCCACCTGCCCAGAGCTAGAGGGAGGCTCAGGGGGAACAGGAAAATAAAGTGTCCACCATGCAGTTTGTCACACACATCCACTGGGGAAGCCTTTGACACTGCTGACAATAAAGTCCTTCATAGCCATGGAAAATACCTGGCTTAATGCTGAATGTGTCAGGACTAAACAGCATGAAACACAAACCAGAGGAGATGAACAATCAGTTTCTCTCTAATCCAGCCCTCACCTTGTTGCTGTCTTCTTTTGCCCAATTTCTGTGTTGAAGTCATGGGCAGAGTGGAGGTCAAAACAGGCACAACAGCATGCAGAGGAAGACAGAGGAAGGGAGAGGGGACCCCTGTGAATGCAGGCTCCCCTTCCCACAGGAATGGTTTAACTTCTTCCTGACTGCTCCAAGCCCCTCAGCTCCAGTGGAGAGGTTTGTATGTACCCCACAGCTCAGCTGTGTTCCTTTACAGGGCACTCCCACCTATCAGGGAGAGGGAGCAGGTTTCCAAGCTGGTGTTTGGAGATATGGCTGTGATGTACCAGAGGGCAGGGATTGTGAGCCATGCAGAATCAGGGTGGTATAATACAACCCAGCCACTTGTCATTTCCATCTCACAGCCCCACGAAAATATATCTGTTTCAGGCTACACCTGCTCTTTGAGTCTTTGCTTGCCAGGGCAAGTATAACTTTGGGCACAGCAATAATCCCATTCACTGCATTTCCCTGCTGAGTGAGACTCCCCAGTTAGGGTAGTTGAATCACGGTCTCTGTTACTTGGCTGAATGAAAGGACTCTTGACTTGTCCTCTGTCTGAAACAGAGACAGAAAGCTCCTGCCAGTGTACCTGGTTTTGGTGTGGAAAAGAATGGTAATGCAATTGCAGTCTGGTAGATGAAATGTCCCAGAAAGACCCAGGATATCTGCAGGATGTCCTGATCCATTCCTTAGAGCTAAAAATTAACTTTCATCCCCAGAGAATTACCAGCTTTCAGACTGCACCTGTGCTTTGAGCCTTTGCTTGCCAGGGCAAGCAAAACTTCGGGCACAGGAGTAATTCCACTCACTGCATTTCCCTGCATAAATCACTAACAGCAGCCCCATGAACTCTCCTTCTTTGGGAATGAAGGAGAAAACTTCCTGCTCCCAGGTTCACAGGTGAGGCTGAGTGATACAAGCCAGAAGCTATGGCAGATTTTCACAGCTGGCCTGAGGAACCCCTGCTGCTGAAAGGAGACATTGGGGTCTAGAGCACTGAGCCATAACAATGGAAGAATGCTGGAGATGTGGGTTGCCAATGTACTGGCTGGCCCAGGTGATGGCACAGGATGCACAGACACGTGCACATAGGATGGTGGCACCAGCTAACATACCTGGGATATGTAGGAGTGGGACACACAGGATCTCTCTGTGTCCAGAGCATTCACAGGTATCACCATTGCACCGATGTGCACACACATGGTGGATGTTGGGGTGGGAGGAAAGAAGACACAGACCCCTTCCACAGGCTCCTTGTTCTCTCAAACCTCCCTGCACACACTGGGCATTGCACTGGGCTGGCAGGGAGAGAGAGCATGTAAATATCCTTCTCTGCCCCAGTGCCACAGCTTCATACAGCACTTTGGTGCTGTATCACTGTTACAGTGCAGAAAGTCTATAAACATGGGATTTTTTGCCAAACCCACATTATATGGCTTGGGTCCAGAAAGCAAAGGTGGTACAATGGGCCCATTTAGATGGCAGGCCCAGTGTTCCTTCTCAGAGGCATGCAGGGAAAAAAAAAGGCTGAGGGATGCTTCACAGCTTTCATTGGGAAACAGTTAAGGAAGAGTCTATCCAAGCTGTAGGGCTCTGCAGTTCAGGGGACTGAACAAAATGCAAGTTGCTTCACAGACTATCCCATCTCCCTCCATGACAGAGGAGCAGAAGGTCAGGCAGATCACGAGCAGCTCATGTGGTAAGTCTTGCCAGCATCCCTTCATGGAGAGCTGCAAAACATTCTCAGCTTGACATAGGACTTGAACAAACCTCTTTAATAAAGATATTTAATTTGAATGTGGTGCATCTGGAATAGATGTATGTATGTATGTTCTCCATCTCCCAAACAGACACAGAAGGGGTGTGCATTTAGAAAGGATAAAGGCATTCACTGAGCCCTTGGTCCTCCTGCACAGAGCTTTGGCAAGCTCACCATCCTATCACCAAGAATGGGTGCTGGGAAGAGCTCAGCTGAAGCAACAATTTCTATTGAAACCCATTTATTTTCCAAAAAATATCCCTTGGAATTAGACAGACTATGTTAGATTTAACCTAGGGAATAGGTTAAATCTAAATACAAGGTTTGCTATCCCTTTGCAAAACCTGGTACCTTTCCTACTGAAGGTCCTGTCAAGATGCCAGGCAGCTCAAACTCAAGTGATTAAAAAGGGATATTTCATTTGAGTGGTTTGTCAGTCTTGGCCATGGGAAGGAGCACAAGTCCTTGCCTGGCTGAAGAGCTGTGAGCACATGGGAAGCCCCAGCCGTACAAATCTTAACTAAGAAGCACAGAGGCAGAATGGTGAGTGATGAGTACGAGACCCTGATCAGCATAGAGCAGTGATGACCAGCCCCACTTTTACCAGGACAGGACTGCCATCCCTAGTGAGGGTTGTGGTCTGCTGCCTACCCAGGAGAGATTCCTCTGGCTGTGATGGGCAGCTTGTTAGACCTCAGGCACCCCAAAGGCCAGGTTGTCCCGAATCATCAGTGTCTTCCGAAGGTCTCGCTCCATGATTGGCCTCTGTGTTCGCCACTTATGGGCTTCCTGGAGTCCTGGTTCAAAGTAGTAAATACAAGCTCCAAAGCCCACCAGGATGAGAATGGAGATCATCAAATACACGGGCACAAACCAGTCCAAGAAGTGGGGCATGGCTGCCAGAGAAAAGGAGAGAAAGCTCATGCAGTGGGAGCATCCAAAAACACACCTCCACCAAGACTGATCACAAGACATCTGCTTCATCAGCAGTGCCCAGTCCCTCCCACCCCCCTGCTGCACCTGGCTCATGCTTGGTTGCATATGAAGGCACCTCATCCACTGGGAGAGGTCAATGCATTTGGGGTCATTGCTGGGACCCCTACACAGAGTGTTAGTCCTGCTCCCTCCCCACAGAGGGGGTTGAGCTTGCTTGTCCCCTGCCCTGCTGCCAGTGATTAAAGGTAGGCAGTGGGTAAATACAGACGCTTCTCACCTCCTGCTTGAGGAAAAATCTGCTTCCCTTGACACTCTATCACCCCTTTGAATTCCCAATCTGAGCTGGTCTGGCTCAGGACTGAACCCTCCCTTACTGCACCTCTATTTCATGTCCTGCTTTGCCAGGACTCAGGGTCCTTGGTTCAGCACCAGTTTGTGAGCACACCTCAGATCCCTCCAGCACATCAGCCACTCTGCAGTGGGGGACACTCACCGGGAGCTGCCGATCTGCCTTGCCAAGAGCCCCTGGCCAGCTGGGTGCAAGCTGAATCCGGAGCAGTATTTCCCTGGGGAGCAAAAAACAACACCACACTGTGTGATTGCTGCTGGCCCAATGTTAAAAATGGGCGAGCAGGAAAGAGCAAACATCCTTGTCCAGATGTCAGGGCTGAAGATTTCTGGAGGGGTGGACAAATGGGGTCCCAGCCCCATAACCTGCTGGTGCCCTGGCACTCTCTCCCCACCATTATGGCCCTGGTGATGCCATGCTTAGGGCATGCACCCTAAATTATGGCCATTTAAATCTGTAATGGTATCACAATTGACATCCCTTATTCCTGTCCTTTGGGAGGGAGAGAGCAACACACATTGCAACCCACAAAGCTGCCCAACCTATTCAGCTTTGTTGCTTGCTCTGCACCAAAATGCCAGCCAATGTGTGGATCATGCAGGGACAGAAAAGGGGATCAAAAAGCATCTCCCACAAAAAGAACAACTACGAGTTCACCAGGCACCAGATCTTCTGAGTTTTGTACTGTGAATGTGCTGCTTGTTAAAGGCTTTGGTGAATAAAACCTGGGACCCTCACGCTTGGGAAAGCACAGGGATCCCAAACTCAGGCACAAAAATGCCTGAAAGGGGGCTTTCCATAACCCTCACCCCTTGATGGGAGTGATGAAATGCCCATTGACTTCAGTGGGGACAGAGTTAGGGGAGACCTGCACCCACATCAAACTCCTGCTTTTCCAGACAGATGAAAGCTCTGTCGTGTCTGACATCACCTGTCATCCCTCTGCAATAACCATTTATCCCCAAGTCCCTTGCACAGGGCAGGTTAAGAGGAGGCTGGGGAGAGCTCTGAGCATTTCCATCCTCTTCCCTGCTTCTGGCCCAATAAGATTGATGCCTTTTCCACACAAGGGGCTGGGCTTTTTTCTTTTGTTTTTTTAATACCACAGCCATCAGTTGTTTCCAATGTGCCCAGCAGCATTTATCTTCTGCACAGTTCATGTCCCAGGAGGGCATGTACCAGTAAATTTTTTGTCACAGGGTAAGATCTGAAACAAGCTGCAATTCTTATTGCAAGCTTGTTATAAGCAAGAAACTGCAGAAAATGCCTGATTTCCTCCCACTTATTGGCATGGTTACGATCTGGGCACTGCTGTTGCCTCTTCATGGCTGCTTGTGCCTTCCTCAGGTGAGCAACTGCTGAGGAAAGCTCCCATCATAACTTGCAACAACATCACAGAGGTGTTGAGAGGAGCTGTGGGACTCCACTTAATGCACCTTAAGGGACCATGTAAGGAATTAGGTACGAACCCCTTCTGCAACAGGAGTTGGGTCTGAGCTCTGGACAAGAAACTCCTCAGCGCAGCTTTCTGACATGCTCTGCAAAAGTAGCTCCTTTGCACCCCCTGCACTCCAAATTGCAGCTGCAGACATCCTGGGAAGCTCAGGCTGCTGCAAACCCCTTTTTCAGAGGTGTCTCAGTAGCTGGTATCTGTCCCTAGCTGGCAACAGCAATGGGCAAGGTTAGGGACACTGTGAAGGTGAATTCAGCTTGGACGTCCTGGGCTGACAGGAGGAAAGCAAATAACCTCATTACCTTCCCTGATCATCCACTTTCCAAATGTGTGAGTGAAGCTGCCATCCAAAAAAGCACTGCAATAAAAAGCAGCCCTACACACTTCCCAATTCATCCTTCCTCCATCACTAGTACAGCCAGCATTTCCTAGCTCCTCACCAGCAACCTATTCTTCAGTCTACTTGCTATGCAGCCCTACCCTCCTGCTGTGTCCCCACGCTGCTCACCCGTCCCCGCCCCCTCAACGAAGGGTCTTTATCATGGCCAAGCCAGGCGCTGGGTGAGGTGTCAGAGCCCCCCCTCCAGCCTCTGCAGGGCTGGCCTGGAGAAGCAACTTGCTTTTGTCGGGAGGGTGAGCAGATTTTGGCTGCAAATACTGAAAAGAGGGAGTTTCATTTAAAGATGTCGGCTTTCTGGAGCAGTACTGCAGATATTAAATGTGCCTTAACCTTGCTGGAGCAATTGATCTTCAGCACCTCATTTTGCAGTGGGACATCCATGTCCTCCCAAAGACACGAAAGAGTCCTTGGTCTTCCATCCAAAAGCATGTGTCATATAGATAAGAAGTCTGACCCCTTTTAAACCTGTGTTACACCTCACTCCAGCCTCTTGCCTTCAATGTCACCCATGGATCCCCTATGCCACCTCTCACTGCCCCCAGGGTGCCGTGGGTACACTTGAGAGAGGAGCTCCAGGGGGCACATTGCATGTGGCAGGGCAGAAACTGCTTGGGGGAGGCTGGGAGCAGCATGCCGGCACGCAGGAGAATTTGGGTGCAGAGCCCTCCCGTGTGCATGGCTGGGAGCTCGACCCAGTTGCAGGGTTACAAGCCGTGGGCTGACCTCGACCGCACGAGATGCCCCCAGAGCTGGGCACCCTGGGACAGGCTGCAGCTTGGGGCACGGAGCTGCCGAAGACTCTGGACACAGACATGACCTCGCTCCCATGCACCGCATCCCCAACAAGCAGCGCTACCTGCCCTGCCACCTGCCACCTACCTTCTTCCAAGGGTGCAGGGCGACGGGATGAGACTGCTCCCTCCGGCATCGGCCGGGTCCCAGCCGGGATGAGTCAGGCTCCTTTCCCGGCTAGGCAGTGCCAGGGAGAAGGGACCCCGCGCCGGGAGAGCTGGGCGACAACGGGAGGCGACAGGCGCGGATGGGCGGGAGGCTGGCAGAAAGGGAGGGATGGCGGGAGCAGCCGAGGCGGGCGGGGGAAGGACAGGGAGCCAGCAGCGTGGCCTCATTGCCCACCGGGACTCCCGGGGGCTTCCCCCACCGCCTCCCCGGCAGTGTCAGCCGCGCTCCAGCCTCCCCGGGGCACCCCACCGCCGGCCTTCCCCCACACACGCAAGAACGACTGTCTGCAACCGACTGCATCCCGGCGCGGGGAAGGGGGAGCATTTTAGCTGCGGTGGCTATGGCAACGAGCCTCCCCAGCTCACCCGCACATGGTACCCGGGTCAGAGCCACGGGGGAGCTGGCCGCGGAATGCTCTCCCTCCTCCCGCATCATCCGCAGCCCGGCTGCAGCCCCGGAGGAGGAGAAATGCTGGGTCAGACGCGTGTGAGCTCATGGAGATGGACAGAAAGTTTAGGCTCCACGGATTTACCGGCGTGTGCAGCCCAGGGACTGGGGACTCGTGGGTTTGCATCAGTGGGTTGGAAGTAGACAGAGAGAGAAGGGTGGAAGAGGCAAGTGAGTTAGTACTCCCTTCAGGGCTTTTATGCAAAATGAAAACACTCAACACTTTGACCAAAAGAATCTTCCATTAGGAAACAGAAAAATAATGCTGTCTGAAGTACTATTCTTGCTTTCAGTGAAATACCTTTTTCCTGAATCCATACCTAGTTCTGTGATTGCTGCTGCTGACAAGAGATGTTTCATTAAAATATTTTCAGCTTTTCAGAACCACAAAAATAGGAACATGCAAACTGGTTTGGTTTTTTATATTATGTTGTCATTGTTTGGTTTGGTTTGGGTTTTTTTAAGAGAGGGAAATTTTTGCCATGAGCCAGAAATTGTTTAACACAAAAAATGTTTTAGCAAAATCAATCAAACAACTGGCTCCCGCCTGAAAAACTGCCTGCTCTCCTACCTGTGCTGTCCAGCTCTACCCACTTAGTTTTTGACACTTACAGCCCTGCAGATGTGCCTCAGCGGGTTATTGTAAAGGTTTTCAGGTTTAATAGCATTCACTGAAATGTAGGAGGCCTGAATTTGTGTCTGCTACACTCCAAGAACTGAGATTTGAGGTCTTACTTCCCAGTAGGCTGTGTTTCAGGTACAAATGAGTTCATCCTCTCTCCAAGCCAACCTGTGGATGGTGACAGAGCCCACGTGTACTTGCCAGCTCCAAGGGAAGTGCGTGGTAAGGGTCTGTCACCTGGTCTGTGCCAGTGTTTCTTCCACCAGCACAAAGACAAGGCTGTGATGGAGCCATGGGAGCTGACTGGTTCGCTCTGTGATTTCTCTTCATCCTCTTTTTGTCCTCCTGAGCCTCACTTCTTGATGTCACTTCATAACAGCTTAGAAGCATTGAGGCCTTGCAAGCCCTCCATATATAGCAGGATATCTGCATAGAGGATCACATTAGGTTTAGCTAACTGCTTCATGGTTTGCCCCAGTAAGGTGGGCACTCCAGATGATTGCCATGGTGGAGCCTGCTATCATGCCTTAATTTTAACCTCAATGAAGTTTAGACGTGACACTCACCTTGACCATCAGCACAGTAACTGCTTCACTAATCCCACTGCAGAGGGTGGAAAACACAAGCCCCACGGTTTTGACCATACTGGGAGAGAAACTTGTGGTATGGAGAAAAAGATTTTTAAAAAATAACTTTGGAAGGATATTGTTTATTGCATTCTCAGAGCAAACCTTAAGGGCAGGCAAAGACAGTGCATTTGAGAGGGCAAAATGAAAACCCCTTTCCAGGTGTGCAAAGAAAATGAGAGGGACATCAGTGGTTGCTGGCACAAGGTAGGAGATTTCATTTATCCAGGCACTCAGTAGAGCCTGCCAGGCCAGGCATCCTCATGCACGTGCCAGCTCTTCCCATTGTCCGTAGCCAACTGTCCTAACTCTCTGTTCTAGGTCAGGGGCATATCAGAGCCAGTGTGTGTTTGCCAGTCTTCAACTTGTTCCCAGGTTTAAGCTCGGGCTTAATGCCAGCATGCTGCTCGTGCAGCCAAACTCCAGAACAGCAATAGTTTTGACTCACGAGGTCATTTCTTCCCCTGGCTTACTTCCCTGCCATGCAAACACTGGAAGGACGTGACAAGGAATGGTGATCACATCTTTCTGCAGCCACCACCACAGCAGTGGGCAAGATCATGGCATGGCAGCCTCTCTTGCTTCAAACAGGAATCCCCCTAGAGGAATCTGAAGCACCCTTGGATGCAGGAAGAAAGAGACACAGGGCTTTGTGCTGCTGGAGCTGGGACACGCTTGAAGACCCCGTGCCTCTGACGCAGCTGCTTGCTGCCTTGTGACAGAGCTCTCAGGTGCTGTCACATCCTTTGGTTTCCAACAAGAGCTGAAGCTGCAAGACAGCTCCAGGCATTGATGTGCCAGTACAGCTCAATCTGCGTGAAAAAACTTCAGCTGCAGTTCAGCTTTCACCTGAGATGAGGCTGCTGTATGCCACTGAGGTCTTCCAGGCATAAGCTTGTGCATATCATTCTGCTTGGTGCCTTAGGGCCTTCCAACTCCCTTCACCTGGCTTGGAGGAAGCCTCCGAGTGTCTGTGCACACACTGAGCCCCTCAAAGCCGTTCATCCCAGGACACCTGCCTATCACCAAGCCTCTGACTCCCTCCATATCTCTGGGCAACCACAAATTCACCTGCATGATGAAGGCAAACACGGGGTCAGGTTTGATGTGAGAGGGCCACCCAGCCAGAGCAGAAATCATGAAACCCTCCTCAAAACAAAAGACAAAAGCCTTGGCTGGAAAAAAAGGAGATGGTCAGGCAACCTCAGACACATACTTCCTGCTTGTAGCATGTCCATAAATTACAGCATAAACAATGCACTGAGCTCAGCTTAATCCCAGGCTTGGTTAAGTGCTATTCCAGTCTTTTTTAACAAGTTTTTTCACTGTACTTTAGTATCCTTTAGCCTTTTATCAGCATCTTCTGAGATGACCAGACCCATCTGATAGTTGATGCCTGTCTTTAGAGCAATACCAATCTCCCAATATTACTCTCCTGATGTAGGCAGAAGCACAGGAGAAGATGAAGTTTACCAAATTTGCCTTCTCCAAGGTCTGCAGTAGAGGACAAAACTTCAGCAAGGGTCACAGAAACGCTTCCCTTCCCAGCTGCTGGAGGTGAGGGAGCTGCTGCAGGATGCAGAAGGCACACAGGGTGCATGGCAGGGCATCAGTTGGGGATAGTCTGATTCAAAAGCAGACTAACCCACCTTCTGGGTACTACTGCAGCTTTATAAAAGGAAACCCATAAGAGAAGCTTTGCTGAGTTGATCAAAAACTAAGGAAATGTGTATAGTGAGTTAAATTAAAGAGCAGAATGAAAAAAAAAGCTGACTTACTTTGGGTAAAAATAGCTGTGAAGAGCTTTTGCCAAAGGAAGCAGAAGTTGCCAGCAACATATGTGAAAATGTCATTAATTTCTCTAATAATTTGCACTTGCTGCAAATGATATAATTTTTGTCTATTAGTGAGAGAACAAATAGAACAAATGCAATCAAATACACACAAGTTCTATCTCACAGGCTTCCTGGGAGAGACGGTGAGAAGTCAGACTAGGGTCAGGAATGCATGAGCAGGTGACAGACTGAATGGGGCTGTCAGGAGCTGGGAGCAGACGCTGAGAAAACTGGGACCATGCTGGGGTCAGCGGTCTCTCTGCCATCTCCAAAGGCCATCTCCTTTGCTCCTCTGGCTGCTCAGGGAGAACCAAGAGAGAAATCAGAGAGAAAATATCTTCAGATGCAGCCACTGAATGAATCATACAGCAAATTGGCCATGGGTACATGAGGACAAGTTGTGCCTTTTAACATTTTTTTGTACTGGCTGGTGCAGTCCTGCTGCAGGAGCAGCTGCCCCATTCCAAAGGAGCACTGGTGATGGCCAAGCCAATCTGATGTCAGCTGTGTTTTTTTGGCAGCATCAGAACATATTCATGTTGGCTGCAATACACTTATACACATTTGTGGAATAGTTTGTGCTACCAGAACAATGTACAGTGGCCCACAGAGTAAAATCAGGAACTCTCTCCTTCTATATCATGCCCTACTCTTGTCCCTTCTGCTTACACTCTGGGCCAGTGCACTGACACCCATCTCAGCTCTCCTGAACCACTCAGAAGCAGAGATAAACTGGAAGTGGGGCAGCAAGAGGTGAAACAACCTGACACAGTCACACAGGGATATGTAAAATACACCCTGGACTCCAACACCAACCATCCCTCTCCCCTCCTCTCCTTCCCAACCCACACATCTAGGCAAGAGCTGCAGGAACATTGCCAGTGCAAGTCTCCACTTCCTTACAACATCCTCTACCATGAAAAATAATTTTCTAACTGTGGGATGAGTGGTAGCTCATCTGGATCCACTGAATGTCAACAGACACCAGTGTGGTGAGAAAATGGAAGCTTGCAGCAGGAGGGCACAGCAAGCATGTCCCTGGCCAGACACTAAAGCCACTCAGGTCCTTCAGTGGGGCCAGAGAGTAGGCAACAGGATGTTGAAAGAGGACAAAAACCTTTTAGGTGGGTGTCAGAGCTTTTAACATACTTCCACACCTTCAGCAGCCCCGAAGGAACATTGTTCTATTTACTCTCTACATCCCCCAGCCTGGGAGCTGACTCTTGTTATTTATTGCATCTGCTTGTCTCCCATCTTTAGGACACGTCTGCCCTGAATTCGTCCTCCCTTCCCCTCCCCCCAAACTCAAAAACAGCCAGAAATATCTTGTAATCTCTTCTGCTTCACCTGTAATTTGTCTCATGCTGGCAACGAGGGAAACCGTCTGCCTTTGTCAAGATCAAAAATGCCAGAGTGGCCATGTGATGTCAGCTTTCATTAACCCTGTCTCTCTCCCCACTACCTCCCCTCTCCAGATTGTTGCAGAGGGGCAGATGTGTCTTCATTCTCCTGCAGCCTTCTTTCTCCCCTGGCACATCTCCTGCCATTTGGAGGTACCCTGGTTGAAAGGGCAGGGAGAGCCAGCATCAGCAGGCAGCAGAATGGGTTCTGGACCCCCTTCCATACTAAGGTGGAGCCAAACTCAGGGCTGAGGCAAAGATCAGGAAAAGCAGCAAGGTAGACCACAGGCTGCTGAGGTACATGGGACCCTCTGAGGTTTTACATAACTGTATGTCATCCTCCTGCTCTGACCTCCGAGTGAGAAAAACTGAACCTATCTCTGTTACTGCAGTGCTTCTGCCCAGGCCCCTTCCTGCCTGTATCACGGGCAGGGGAGCACTGGGCTGGGGAGAGACTGACCGGATTGGGAGGTGAGGGGGAAGGCACCCAGGAAGGGGCAGGATGGAGGTCAAGCCTGCTGTGCCGCAAAACCACACACAGAATAATTCAGTGTGCAAAAGCCAGCTGCTGCTGCCACACAGTGTTAGGGAAATTCCCTTCCCTAGCTGTTATCAAGCAGTCTTTATAGTATGATAGTGTATTAACTATGGTAACATTTTCCCCTCATCCTTGGTACTGGTGAGGCCACAGCTCAAATCCCAAATTCAGTTTTGGGGCCCTCACTACAAGAAAGACATTGGGGTGCTGGACCATGTCCATAGAAGGGCAGAGAAGGAGCTGATGAAGTGTCCAGAGCACAAGTGTTGTGAGACGCAGCTGAGGGAGCTGGGGTTGTTTATCCTGGAAAAAACAAGGCTCAGGGGAGACTTTATCGCTCTCTACAGCTCCCTGAAGGGAGGCTGTAGCCAGGTGGGGGTTGGTCTCTATTCCCAGGTAACAAGCAGTAGGATAAGAGGAAACAGCCTCACGTTTCTCCAGGGGTGGCTTCCATCTGATATTAGGAAATATTTCTGCACTGAAAGTGTGGTCAGAAGTAGAACAGGCTGCCCAAGAGCGTGTTAGAGTTATCATTTCTGAAGTGTTTGAAAAGGTCTGGCACATGGAGACGTGGTTGTTTTGAACATGGCAGTGTTGGGTTAATGGTTGGACTCCATGATCTTAGGGGTTTTTTCAATCTAACGTTTTTGTGATTCTATGTATTAGTTCACATTATAAACTGCAATGTAAGGAGGCACTGGAATTTTACTGAAGCCTTTGCTATTGTTCAGTCTTGAGTAAACAAATGGGCAACAGCTCACGGCAAGGGCCAGGGAGCAGCACAGCTCTGTAAATAAAGGCTCTGCTTCTTAGAAGCTAAGGGCTGTTCATGATCCCCCTGCACAGCCAAGGCAAGGCCAGTGTCCCACCCTCCAGTATTGCCTGTGGGTGCCTCAGGACTAAGTGATCCCTGGAATACCTGGATGCCGCAGGAATAGTGCTGCTTTTCAGGGTTTTATGGTGGTTGGCTGTCAACACCGTGTGGTGCCTGAGTGCCTAGAGGCACTGTACCCCTGCACCACTGCAGTCCAAATTTCCTCGTGAGGGAAAGTGCAGGGGCAGGCACTGGTCTCTCTGGCAATCAGCAAAAACACCCAGGACAATGGCCTGATGCACTGTCAGGGGAGATTTAGGTTGGATATTAGAAAAAGTTTCTTCACCCAGACGGCGGTCAGGCACAGCAACAGGCTCCCCAGGGAAGCGGTCAAAGCACCAAGCCTGACAGTGCTCAGGAAATGTTTGCACGACGCTGTCACGCACATGGTGTGACCCCTGGGGCTCCTGGGGCCCGTGGTGTGGCTCCTTAGCAGGGTCAGGAGGCGGACACGATGATCCCGCCGGGTCCCCCGCAGGCCGGGACAGCCCGTGAGGCAATCGCCGCCATGCCCGCAGCGCCCCCTGCCGCCCGCCGGTAACCGCGCCAGCCCCGCCAGCCCCGCCCCGCCGCTCCACGTCGGCGCAAGGCGGAGCGCGGCTGCCATTTGAATTCCGGCGGGCCGGCCGCGATGGCGGTGCTGCGGCCCTTCGACAAGCTCCCGACGCTCAACTCCGGCGTCCTCCTGGTAGGTCCGGCGGTGGAGTCGCTCCGCAGCCCGGCCCCGCCGTCCCTTCTCCTTCCCATTCCCCGGCGCTGTGGGCGCACGGCTGCCCCGTTCCCTCCGCCGAGTCGGGCCTTGCCTCGCTCCCGGCTGTCCGGGGGCGGCATGCGAAGGTGCGGCCGGGCGGGGGCTGTGGCTGACAGCGCTCTCGCCTCTCCCCGCAGCTCGTGGGCTCGGACGAGGAGCTCCAGCAGAAGCTGGCGGAAGCGATCCTCCTGGAGAAGAAGGATTTCAACATCAGGGTGTGAGTGGTGGGGAGCGGGAGTGGTGCCCTGCGGGGCCCGCTGCCACCTGGTCCAAGAGGTGCAAACCAGCCGTAACGCGAATTCACGGAAAGCTTCCGCTTCAGGTTCTTGATGCACCGAAATTGGTTAAAAACGCAGGTTCCGTGGCAGGAGTCGGAGCTGTAGAGCACACGGTTCAGAGGGAGACTTCGCTCTTACGAACGCTAGAGAGCACCACTGCCCAGATGTGACCGCATCTGCCGCGGGCAAACCCCTCTGTCCTCAGGGCATGCCTGGAAACGGGGCGGGGGGATGAAAGCATTTCCCACGTTTATGTTCACCTTGCCTTTGGCATGTTGCACAGATGTTTGAGTACTAAATTGGAAAGTTATGAGAGCAACAATTTTTTTTCCCCTGCCTGAGACAAGAAAATTAAACATCCTGGGACAAAATGGGACAGATAAAATGCTTGGAAGTACTTGCAGGTGAACAGGTGTTTGTGAAAGATGTCCTTTGCTTTGGATGCTCCTCGTAGCTGTTTTCTGGCTTATATGCACACACGTGCTTTTCCTCCTCAAGCTATTAAGATGCACTTGGAATTTCAGCTTTACCCACATGACATGGCCTGTCTTAAAAGCTTGATTAACTAACTTTTTATGATAAAATATCTTTGACAGCTCTCTTGCCAAGACCAAATGAGTTTAGTCAGCTCTTCAGAAGGTGTTTGTGTTATTTCGCTGCTGTAATCCGTGGTTATGCAGTAAAAGTAACCCAAGCTAACATTCTGCTGGCTAATTAGAGTGACTGTAGTGCTCCGATTGTGGCATCTTGGATGTCTGTGCTAACTAATAGTAAATGAATTACCCCATTTTCTGTGTGAAACCTGCAGCCTCTGCTGAGTTGTGGAGTGGCATAACTAGATGGCTGCTGGTACTACAGCTGGATAACTGCCCAAAGGCACAGAATTGTCTGCTCGTGCTGCAGAACAAGATACATCCCTGTGTAAATATTGCTAGGAAAGCAAAGTCAGTGGGGTTTTTCCCCCACTGTGTTACTTTGAGACATTACACGTACAGCTGTTGGGTGAAGAATTACAGAGCTTGGGTATTTTGTGTCTCTTACTGCTTGGGGTGGGGGAAGGTTCCTGCAGTGCATGTCTGGAGATTGCTGACATTATCTAGTCATGTTGGTTTGAATATAGCAGGATTCCAAATAATCCAGTGCTTTTCGAGGTTGCTTTTTTCTTCCTGCTAGACAACGAGATCTGATACTTTTATCAAAGAGTCTCCCTAAATTTCACCTTAAATTAATAAGCTGGTTTGTGTTGCAATGTGTCTTTCAAGCTCACTTTGCTCATCTCTTGGCTTAGTTTCAGAACGTTTTTGTTAAATCATATCTTCCATAAATGAAAGAAACAAAACACCTTTATTTGGAGACTAGCAAACTACAAACTACATAGGATTAATAGAAGGGAATGTGTATTATGGTCTGTGGCTGCTGGAAAGAACTGTTAAGTCCTTGAGACTGAATTGCTAGAAGTGATATTCCCCAAGAAGACCAGAATCAGCGTTTCTTCTTTGGCTTCCAGAGAGGAAGTGGATTGTAAGAGTGACTGAACTTCTGGGATGTTTGTCCAGCTTAAATTAAGGTGATCTTCCAAAAATGCCGTGCTGATAATGTTCCTCCCTGGGGAAGATCCAGTTATGCACTACTGAAACCTTTTTTTGGATGAGTTTTTGGTTGGTTGGTTGGTTTGCTTGTTCGTTTTTTGTTGTTGTTAGTTGTTTGTGGTTGTTTGGCTTTTTTACTGGGAAGAGATGCAAAATTCCCATCCTGTATTTCTTCCAACTACTCTAATTACCAGTGGTGGTACTGTGTAGAAGGATGCCTAAATGAACCTAGTCGCTCCTGACATAGTGAAAGGGTAATAGTAAAGTAAAAGTAAAAGGGAGGGTAATGAATAATAGAAGCTCTTTTTCAGTTATAACTTCATCTGTAAAGCTGTACTGGTGACAAATTTGTGGTTTAAGGTTCTTTTGTACCTGGAAAGGTCGTCTCTCCTGTGTGAGCATATGAGCAGTATCTCTGGAATGTGACATATTAACTGAAACTTGGCAGCAAAATATTCCAGTAAAGAATTGGGGTTTGCTTTGTTAAAAAGGACTCTGTAACAATTAAATGACTTGCCATACAGATCTGCACCGAGAAAATGTTTCTGTGAATCTTGTTATGCTCTAATAAGAGTCCCATTATAACCAGCCTTGTCTAGCAATTACCATTGTGCCTGTCAGCAACTATGAGTGGGCCTAAGATATGAGAGTACCACTTAAACAGTCACAGTGTCTCTTCAATGCCCACGTATTTAGTAATTAGCAGGCTTCCTGGTAACTTGCTACAGGGTGAACTGCAGTGGTTATAGGCAAGTGGATACTGTCTTGCTAAGCTACTTGGTTAAACTGGCAAATTTGTTATCTTTCAGTCACCTTGCTACATCCCTCCCCTTACCTTCGGAGAGGGATCATCTTCGGCCCAGGATAGATCTGGTTGTGTTTATGATTGACATCAAGAGCAAGTACAGGTAAAAGAAGGGCAAAAACATAATGGGGGGGACACTAATACTCTTTCTTGGTTTGATGGCTAAATCTACATTTTTTACTGTGTTGTAATTGTGGGTTTCAAACTTGAGACTCGCTGTGGTGGAAGAACTCAGTAATATATACAGTGTCTCTCTGGCCTCCAGCAGTGGATTAGGACTGAACTGCTCTGTCCAATAACATGCCTGTTGTGCACTAAGTTGCCATAGCAGAGAAGGCAGAATTTATTTCTGGATCTGGATATGTGACAATACGAACTGTGCTTTGGAAAGATGCTGTCTGTAGAATTAGATGGAAGCGCTGGTGGGGCTGTGAAGTTCTGTAATATGCAGAAGGCTGATGTGAGCTGGACAGTGCTGCCCAATAACCAGCAAATGGCTGTGGCTGTGTCTTCAGTTCACTGATACTCCTGGTCAAGTGGGATCAGCACTATGGATGTCTCTAGGCAAAAGAGAAAGGGCTGCAGGGATTGATCCCTTTTCTATCATCTTGTGCTTTCCTTTGTAGAAATGATACTTGTTTCCCCAGGCCACAAGTAAAGACTTGCTAAGGCACAGGAGTCAGCATTTTATTACTTACTTAACTTGTGACTGATGATCCTGGGCTCTCATTTACCAAAAATGACAGGCCCAGCTGCATACTTACAGCACAGATGGTGCTGCAGAAATGTGTGGGCAAGCGCTTCCTGAAAGAGCCGAAGTGGTGCTGAAGTTTCATTGGATATTAATGAATTCAGATGCTTAGTGTCTGTAAATCATGGAGGACACTGTTCAAACTAACTCTAACTGTTGAGTCTTGAGTAGAAAGGATATGTTATGGGTTATTAAACAGCTGTGGGTATTACAGAGGTCTCTGATGTCATGCTTTTAGCATAAAGCAGAACTTTGCGAGCTCACAAATCAGCAGATGTTAACATCATTGTTTTTCTAAATGTGCTTCTGAAAATTATTCCTGTTGTCCTTATGCTGCACTGGTTTAACCTCCCTGTACAACTGGATTGTCTGTACTTTTCTGACAGCTTGAAGAATGTCGAGACTTCCCTAGCTCATGTGGATGCCAGCTTCTTCCTGGGGAAAGTGTGCTTCCTTGTCACTGGGGGTACGTATGACACCTCTTCTTCCTCTTCAAGCAGCACAACTCAATGTTTGTTTCCTTAAAACAGGGCACTGACTTAACTTGAAACAAACTAAAGGAAACCAGTGGCTTTGCTGAAACTTTGTTCAAATTATTTCTGAACTCCTCTGCCATTTTTGTTGTTTTCCTTGATAAAACATGGTTCTCTCATGCTTACTTGATCTCTTTTTTTTTTTTTTTTTTTTTTCCATTTTTTTTTTTTTCCTTATTAAACCCTGTTTTTTTCTTGTTTTTTTGTTTTTTTTTTTTTTTTTTTTTTGCCAGTCAGAACTCTCTTCCCTGTCACTAATCCCTGAATTTGATTTGTGTTATTGATTTTTTTTTTTTTGTGTGTGTGTATGGCACTCTAGAAGTCTGTTCTATCCACTCTTGCAGATCTGTCTTAATGATAATCTTAATGAGCAGTGAGCAGCATATGATACTGTGGTAATAAAGTGAATCTAAATGGATGAGCTACAAAACTATGAAGTATAGTTTTAATACAAGAACTGGTATCCCTGCTGTGTACTGTCTGGCCCTGTTGTGCCTCTAATCCTTCTGTCTCCCAGTACTTTCCTGTGTACCCTCCCTACTTCAGCTCTGAGGAACTGGAGGGGGCCACACTGTACTGCTCAGTGTTGGAACATAGGTGCTGTGTCCCTGGAGTTTGGGGGTCAGGAGGCCTGATTCTGAGGTAGAGAAGGAGTCTTAGCATTGTCTTGTGTTATGGCTCTCTTGATGAAGTGAATTCCTTGGAGATCACACCCCTGTGATACCATGTGAGCCAGGAGGACTTGTGGTAAGTGAGTGGAAGACTGTCCCACTGATGGTGTGCTGATCCCTTATACAGAATATTAATGTTACATGAAGAGTCATGTAACATGTACTATTCCTGCTTTAAGTATTATGAAAGACTTCTTTGCTTATTCCATTTCAAAACTTGTACCATTCTGTTTGCACTGCTCACTGTTGCCTTACCTTCTATTATGCTATCAAAATTTGCTCTGGATTGTTCTGTGTATGTGGAATTTCCTAAAACTTTTCTTCACTGATTGCTGATTATGAGGCTTGTAATGTGGGAAAATGTCTTTTTTTTTCCAGTTGGGAGGGTGAATGCCTGCAGCATTGAGACGAATGCTGTCTGTAAGTTAGGAGAAGCCTACTGCAGTCCTGTGCTACACTGTGAGCTGGAGGTAAGGTGCTTATTTGACATCTCAAGCCATTTCTGAATTCCACTGCTCTGTGATTGTTAGAAACATCATTATACTAGCAATAAATACATAAGCTACTGGCTTTCATAAGTGTCAGAGACCAGACTCTGTTTACAAGAACAGAAGAGGTACAGGAGCCTGTCTGTCCTTGAAAGGAGTCTTCTAGTAATCTGGTCCTTCCTGTGTTTCTTCAAAACCTCATGAAGCCAAGCCTAAGCTAACAAAAACATCTCTGATATGCAAAGCCTCGGTACACTTGTTCCTTGCTGCATTTTCTTTTCCTGGGAGCCCCTGAGCTGTTACTTGCGACGTGACTCCCTTGCCCATTTAATGTTTTGTGTCAGCCAAACTTTGTGGCTTCACCGACCATTTTGCCATCTGATATGCCACTCTTTCCAATTACCTGCTTGGTCTGAAAAGCTGGAGGGAGAGTTTGGCATTCAGCAGCAGCAGACTTCACTTTTCCATGTACTTGTCACTGCATCCTCAGAGACTGCTTCCCTACCAGCAGGTAGAATCCGTGCCTTTGGCAAGCCCTTCAGCACTTCCAGCTGGCAATGATGTACCTTCCTTAACATTAGGGAAGTAAATGGGCCTGTTTGGGGTTTTCTGTAACTAGCAACTTGATGCCTGCTCTGGTTCTTTCTTTTATCAAAGCTGACTGTTGCTTTTCTTTTCTATTGATTAAATAATTTCTCCATTTTGTTTCCAGTTGGAAGGGGTTCGAGCTGCTACTGCACAACGACTTCTGCGAATGTTACAGATCTGTGCTGGTCACATACCGGGATTCTCTGCCTTGTCCTTTGTCTCGCTGTTGAGGAACTCTGATGATGATTAACTTCTCATCGTGCTACTTCAGACATATTCATCAGGTTTTTTTCATGTCAGGCATTCAAGCTGCTGCAGTTGGAATCACATTGGGAAGCTCTTCTTGCGTGACTTGTCATGACCACTCATCTAGAACTGTTTCTGGTTGCTTACCTCTCAAGAAAAGTTTGATTCCTATTCAGTGGATAACAGATAGGGAAGGCAGTTTGAATTGGGGATTCCTATCCATTATTAATTGCATCTGGATCCCATTTCATGATCAAGTTTGAGTTTTTTCCACTTAGCCAGTGTCCAGGAGCTACATGTTTTTCTGAAAGAGTATTAGAAGAACAGCCTACCAAAGTACCAGAGAAGAGGCAGAAGGCTCCTGCTTTCTTTCAGTTGAAATGCAACACCTTAGTCTAATATGAAACCTTGCTGCCAGGTTTTCTCTGTCCACCAAGAGAGGAATGGGTAAGGAAGGTTGCCTGCAGCTTCTAGATAGACTGCACTTGGCAGTTAATGGTCCAGCTGTGTGAGCATCTGCCCAGCAAAGGACTCACTATTTCCATGCCTGGTACCTAATTGGGAAAGAAGGGACAAAAAAAGATAATCAATCTAGCACTTAAGCTTTCTTTTAGATCCTTAGAGAAAAAGACTCCACCTGTCAAGCTCAAGACAGCCCCAGTAACACAGCCTCTGGAGCTGACCAGAGGTGAAACCCAGCAGACCAGACCACAGCAGCACACAGAAAACAGGTTGTCTCAGCTGGTTTGGCATATGCTGTGTATAATCCCTTTACTAACAAGTTTTGACCTGCAGTAAGTTGTGCCTTGTTCTTACTGCAAGTCACTAAGGCTTGAGAGTTCTATTTTAATAAAATAAGTAATATGTAATAGTTGTATGCTCTTTATTAGCAATGTGGCATGGGCTCTAAAACCTGCGAACGCTTTCCCCAAATTGCTCTGGCAGGCTGGTCCTTGCTGGCAGCTCAAAATCCCAGTTAGTTGTTTTGCTGCACTCGTGGCTTCAACCATGTGGTGGTGGCAAAAGCTTTTCAAATACAGCCCTTTCTGTTCATTGAGTTGAGCCACCTGCGAGAATACAGTGCTTTTTTGAAACGCTGGGATGTTTCTTACCCGGAATTGCATGCCAGGTAGAAATGAAGCCTAGAGAGAATGTGTTAAGCTCCCCTCCAGTTTAATTTATTTAATCTCTAATAGTCTGCTTTAATGTTCCTAGGTGCAGGGCTCTAGCTGTGTGCACTGTTTCGGTTAGCTTGTTTCTGACATCTGTCTGTGAGCAGGAAAAGCAGAAAGCAGCACTGCAGGCTTAATCAGCTGTGAGTGTTGGCAGTCCTTGCAAAGACAGCTCAGCAAGGCACAAAGGCTGTATCCTTGCTCAGAGGACACACAAATCCCAGCTCCAGTTGTATTGTTGCTGATGGGGGAGGGCTAGGGTGTTTGTCAGCTGAAACAAAAGGAGCTAAACCATTCAGCTGTGTTATGATGCCCAAAAGGGCTGGACTCTGGCTAAAACCCAAAGGAGAAAGACATGTGCAAACTGTCGTGGCTGTGTAAGGAGGATTGGAAGCTTAATGGGCATGCCCTACTTTCAGCTAGCTTTGCCATCCTAAAGGTACTAACCACGACTTGGCCACCAGAGAGAGGCAATCATGCTGAGAAACAAGTTTCTGTGTTGGTTATGCTGTCTCAGCCTTGCTCTTGCTTTGAGTCCCTCAAAATAAAGGAGACCATGGCTTAGAATAGGCTGGTTTTGATTTGCTCTCGATGTGCAGGTGCAGTCTGTGGGAGGAAAGGAAGGGAAGTGGCATAAAATGAGCCACTCTTTTGTGTCCTCTGAAACTCCTATAAGGCAAGGAGAGTTTTCTATCTCCTAGGTTGCTCTCCAGTTGACACTAATAACTGATAGACTCAGGTTAAATCCCTTGGCCTCAGTAATTTCACTGTGCTCTTTTAACTGCTGGAAATGAAACTTAATTTTGGTCCACCCAGAATGCTTTAGAGTAACCCACATGTGCTACTGTCCATTCCTGCACCATCAAGCAGGGTTTCTTTTTCCACTGTTTTGTTTCAGATGTGGTATTTCTTCCCTTCTACTACTTTCAAAGAAGAAAGATGCTGTTTTAACTTCCTACAGGTGGCTGAATCTCAGCTGGTACATAGTAAAATCTAGTTCCTTAAGAGCAGTATCTTGCTTCACCTTGGGGCAAATATTTTTCTTGCTCTTAGGAGAAAGTACTTACTAGAACTGGCAGGGGAAGCAGAGCGTATCTAAGAATATGACACTGTGTCTCAGGTCCGTCATGTTTTACAACCCAAAGTAGTTGGGACACATCTAAAGCTACATCTTCAACTATGTAAATACCTCTAGGAGCTGTCAGCTATTAGTTTAGACAGGCCATAACGCTGCCCTTACTACCAGAGGAGACAAGGCAGCCAAGGGTATCTTTCATCTGGATGAAGTAGCCAGGGCTAACGTTTGATAAAGGTCTTGTGAAAGTAGTACTTGGATTGGAATCAGAGGCATGGAAGGCCTGAAGCTGAATTAAGGCTAGTTACTCAGGTTCTGTTGTGTTAAAACCTTATGAAAGCGCTTGCCAAGCTGACTGAAATCTAAACTAACAGAAACATTTTGAAGTTACTTGCTTTCTCTTCTCTTCTGTTCTCTCTTGCCTCAGTTCCCTATCCCTGTGGAGATTTTCAAAGAGGAATCACCCTCTCTGTGGTGAAAGTACCTGTGAGCGTTGCTGGTTTGACTGTTTCAGTTTGTAGATGTGTTTCTCTGTGTCAGTTATGTCAGCAAAATTAGATTAAAAGCGGTTTAATTAGTATAGAAGCGCTCATACCAGTTGCACTGGTGTAAGCTTTGGTCTCAAAGTGCTTTTTTGGGGGGGATGGAGCTAAATGAAGTTGTAATGTGGTCTCCTCTGCTATGGCAGGTTGACTCACAGGATTTCATTGTCAATCCAGTCCCTCGAAGAAGATTTTGAGTTCTCAGCCTGCTAGCTGAACAGCTCAGAGAGGTGATCTGCGAGAGATTTTGGCACAAATCGGCTTGCTTGGCATTACCTGGTGGGATTATAGTTATCCACTGTGCCAGGTTTCTAAGACTGACTCCGCTGCACCAGCAGTTAAATTAGACCAACTGTTAAGCATGATAAAACAAGATATGCTCAGTCTATACCAATAAGAAAGTCTGCGTACTGAAATGGCACCCATAGTAAAAGATCTCTTTTCCTGGACAAAAGATCAGAGATAAATCCAACCCTGGGGATATATCTGTCCCTTCCAAACCTTGAAACCTGGTGGTAGAGTTTTAGATTCAAGGCCACCTCTGATACTTGCTTTGGGGACTGGTTGAAACTGGGCATCTTTGCTTGCCAAGACCTGTAGTTTGAAGGGAGTGGTGGCTTAGGTCAGAAGTGGTGCTTAGCAGCTGTGGTCAAGTTGTAAGAGCTCCTTGGTTGCTCTCATCATGACCATTGTTCATGGCAGTGGTGGACAAGACAGGGCTCCTGCTCTGCTGCCTGGAGCTGACCGTCAGAGCTGTGGCAGAGGTCAGCTCTGCTCTATTGCCAAAAGCAAGGAAGAGGCTTCCTCCTGTGGGATTTTTAACTTGTCTCGATTTTACAGGAGCACTGGCTGTTTCCAGCTGCTCTGTTTCCATTCAGCTGGCCCAGATCCCCTGGCATTCTCCCGCACTCTGAGCGTTCTCCACTCCCCACCCTAAGCTGGTGTACAGTGTTGCTGTGGGCTGCTGAACAACTGCCACTTTCCATTCAGAGGCCAGCTGTCCTTCACTGGTGGGGAAAAGTGATTTATATGCAAGAAAAAGCAATAGCTGGTACAGCCCAGAGGCAGGAGCAAAAAACACTGGATTCCTTTCACTTCTGTGGCTGATTTCTTGCACGACCACAGGCATGCTTGTGAAAATTCACTATGCCTCGCTTGCTCTGCTTCTACAGCAGGATCTGCCTCCACTGGGGGCATGTAAATAGGGCAAATTGCCATTGCTTTGGGGTCGCAAATCTGGAATTGAGTGGCAACATTCAAAGAAAAACATTTTTGTCCTCTTCAGCAGAATTTGACTTTTACCTAAGTTCTGTGGGGGAGGGTTTGGTGTGACCTGCTGTCTGGGCAGCTCCAGAGATCAGCCGTACTGCTTACACGCCTGACTCCACTGCAGGGAGGCTGCCTGAAACTGGCTGCAATCCTCCCAAGGCATTGCGGCATGGTTAGGTTTTGGTGTGAACTGGAACGAAACCACCCTCTGAAATGCTGAAATTCCCTGCACAGTTCAATTATCCTTGAATTGGCCAGTGGGGAAATCAAAGTCTCTGGATCTGTTCCTCACCGTTAAATATTAATACAGCACGGCGATACTAGGCAGGAAGGCATCCCCTCGGGTCAGCTCTGTGCGGGAGGGGCTGTCTTGGCTGTGAAGAACCGGTGTGCAAGAGAGGTCGGGCACAGGGGACTCTGGAGTGACGTGACTTGCTCAGGCTTCTTGGCAGCTGAGGAGCATGGGCTCCCAGCCCGTGCTGGGCCACGTTTCCTTTGCCACAGGCTGCTTCTGCAAGAGCTGCCACGTGCCGCGATGTCACATCCCACCATGTCACATCCATCGTCCCCCTGGAGCTTACCGTGTGCTGGGGCGTTTTGAGAGGAGCCAGGAAAGGCACCGTGCCCGTGTGCCCCGCCCCGCTGCCTCCTTTGCCGAGGGAAGGCAGCGGTGTGTGAAAGAGAGCCCGTGTTTTACATACGTGCAGGCAGCCTCCTCTCCGCCGGCCCAGGTGCAGCTGCGGGCTGGGTACGAGAGCCCCGTGGGCTCTGTGTGTCACGGGAAGGAGCACCGAGGTGGGGCAAGGACAAAAACAACGAGAGAGAACGCCTCCCCTTGGGAAACATGGCCTTGGCGTGCAGGGTCTGCTCTAGCCTCTGGATCCCAACAGATAACCCTCTTGGCACTACAACAACATGTGCTCAGGCATGCTGGAAAAAAACTACAAAGCTCAGCCAGCATTAAACAAGCTAAGGAGGCTTTCCCCGTATTGTGTCAGTATGGAGTATTGCTTTTCTATCTTCCTATGAAAGCTCTCCAGCCCTGCTATGTGCTCCCGGCAGTGACAAGGTGACAGTGCTGTGCTGTGACTGGGCCTGCCTTGCTCCTGCCCTGTGCTCACATTGTTGACACACCCTGAGTGTTTGTTGAGGGCTGGCGGTCCTTGAGGCACTATCGCTGTCTGCACTGGTCAGCTCAAAGCTCTCCTGAACCTTTGTGCTGGCCACTCTCCTAGTTTTGACAGCAGCATTGGCATTGTCTCAATGTGAATATTCATTTTTTTCCCCCACTGCTGTTTCTTTTTCTTGCCCTCCCAGAGATCACAGATGTGAAGGCAGGGCTGCATTTGCCTCAGCTCAGTAACAACCTGTGGCCCGAGTATCTCTCGTTAAAGACATGTACCAGAATCAACTAATTAATCCTCATTCCCCTGAGGGGTGACTCAGTGCCTCGTGCTGTTATGATGAACAGCAGAGGATCAAAGGCATTGGAGCTGGGGAAGCCCTGGGATAGCACAGTGTCACTCTGTGCCTGCACACCAGGTACCTGTGAAGGCTCAGTCTTGTGTACTTACCTCCTGGACTTTTTTTTAGCCATGCAGGGGATTGAAAACTCTGCAACCTTAGAGACAAGGCTGGAGCTGCTGTCACCTTGCTTCAGAGGGACTGTTTTCACTTCCTGATGTTGCCTTTTACCTATTCATTACAACCCAGCTTGGCCACCTTGAGCAAGTCTCCCTCCTGACCTACAGGTCCTTCACTGCACCCATTGTGTATGTGTCTGGGTGAAAGGCAGGGCAGGGAGGCTTAGGCACTGCTGAAATTGGGCTGTAGTGGTGATGCACGTCCCTCTCGGATACTGTGACCCCCAGCATGCTGCATGCCAGGCTGTGCCAGCATGGCAAGGCAGTCCTGAAGAAGTGCAAACAAACCTCAACACCTGGCCTTGGGCTGCCCTGGCATCCATTATGCTGCTGTGTGAGCTGCTTGCAGGGAAGGGAAGGGGAGTTGCTTGCACGCAGATGTTGTGTAATACAGACCTAGTTCAAACACAAGTTTGCAGGCTGGGAAGTGTTTGCCCAGTCTAGGGGGAAGAGGAAGACCCTCTGGGACAAGGGCTGCTGCACTGCATCTTCTGCATTGTATTATAAAGGAGATGAAACACAAAGCGTGTGCTTTCTTCAAAACATGGGTCTTACCCAGGTTGCATGTGGAGCATCACCTGTGAGAGTCCCCCTGAGTGTGCATGAGCTGTGGTTTGGTTGAGCTCAGCCGCTGTATGGGACTAATACATAGTGATGGTGTCCTATAAATTATATAGTCGAATGTTCACCATCTGCTCTGCACTGAAAGCTGAGTGTGATTGAGATCTTCCCCACTTCCCAAAGCTTGACTCTCTTGCCAAGCTTGAAATGTGTGTATGTATCTCCTGTAAGTGGTTCTGATTGAATCAGGTAAAGAGGGAATTTTTTAAGCAGACTGCAATGTTCCCTGCACCTGAAGTGGGAGCTGAAGCAGCGGCCAGCATCCCATTATAAGGCTATGAGTAAAACAGTCTGATTTCATGTTAATTAGGTTCTAAAGGGACTGAATCTTGATTGCAGTGGTCATATCAAAGATTTAATATAGTAATGCAAAAAGCAAAGGAAACCCCACAATGATTCATATAAGAAGGGGAAATAAAGACAGTCATGGAGGAAGAAGGAGTTTGAGGGGGCCTGAATTGCTCTGCTGCCCAAAAGCAGGAGGGGATTTGAATCAGATTATCCTCATTAGATGTCTCTTTAAAGCATCATCAAGCCAGATGAATGGTCTGGGGGAGAGCTTGCAGGCATGGTGGCTGTGATTATCACCAGGGATTTGCAGTCCTAGTTATCTAGCTCAGAGACAAGATTATTAGGGGGTATAAAGCTGTTCCTGCCCTCAGCCTCTAATGTGCATTTTTAGGTTGGGTGATGGGAAACGCTTTGTTCCTGCACAGCCCTTCGGAAGCATGCCACCATCCTCTGGTGGTCCAGACTCTGCAGGGCTGTGGGTGCAGTGTGGAAGGAGACACTGTGGGTGCAGTGTGGAGTGCTGGCCAGGAGATCTTCCAGGGGGACAGACAGCCTTCCCTGGGGACTGTGGCAAAGGGCAACACCTCCCATAGAGGCACTTACACTGCAATAGGAAATGGGGAGGGGATCTTGGGAGGGGGGATTATATCCGCCTGCCTTGGCAGAACCGTTCACTCCCCACAGCATCTCCCTTCTTGTGACAGCCTGTGCCAAAGCGACTCATCCTTCTTCCAGCTAGAGCCTTCGAGGCCCCAAAGGCTCAGAAGTTGATGTGGCTGTTAGAGAGAGAATGTCTGCGAGCTGTAAGGAGGGCTCTCCCCTTGAAAGTGAATTGCCCACAGGTTCCTTAGAGTTCATCCTCGGGGGGGTGAATATGGCACAGGGCTGCTGGCAGTCACTTTCCACCTCCTCAGCCCTGCAGCTGCTGCAAATCCACATCTTCCCCTTTATCTCCTTCCCTACTCTGTGTGTTGCACTCCTGTTTCTTCTCTGGGCTTTGGCAGGATGGTCAAGGCATTGTGCCCAGATGACAGCCAGGAGAGGAGGTGCGCAGGCCAAATCCACCTGTCAGTTCTCTTCTAACATTGCCTCCTTAATGCACTCATGGAAATTCATAACATTACTCTGCACTCAAGCCTTTGCAAGCAAAATCACTCTGGCCTTTTTATACCAGGTTGGATCTAAAGGTCTGTGGGAAGCCAGAGGATGTTGTAGAGGTACCCGGGCAAGTGTGGCTTTGATTTTTGGCTCCGGAGTCATCTGATGGAGATTCATGCCTTAAGAGTGCAGTGGTGGGGCTTCCCACTGTGAGTACTAAGGAGATTTCCGCCCTGGCATAAAGGATGCCTAATCTGGCTGAACCCACCTGTTCAGAGGTTTTTCCTGTGGCAGCACATCACCCTCAGCCACTGGTTTCTGTTTCAGTACTGGAGTTGCTGCCTGGCCCTGTCACAGCACGTGAACACTCCTTATGAGCAGCCACAGGCAAAACTGTGGGGGCACTTGCCTCCCCTCCCAGTTGCCCAAGGGAGACAGGACAAGATTCCACTTCTCCTCAGGATGGGGGTGGGGGCAGCATCCCTGCTGAAAGGCAGACTGGGCAGGGAGTTTGAGTACTGTTGTTCACATTCAGGCAAAAGAAGGCTAAGCTAACACTGCATTGCTCATGATGTGCAGGGACGTGCAAGAGCACGGCAGTGCCAGCGACCCAAGCCTCGCTGAGTCCCCGCCACACTCTGCAGATGAGCAAGAGCACACGGGCTGGAAACACCCCTCACTCCTCCCCACCAGGGGAGAGCAAGGGCTCAGTCCTTCCAGTTCTGGATCAGACAAGGGAGTTTTTTCCCATGTCTTTGGTGCTGCCGTGTCCCTCTGGGGCTCTATGGATCAGGGAGGGAAAATGGGCAAAGGGAGTTTGAGCTCAGGAAGTGTTGACCCACCCTTCTGTAACCTCAGAGGGTTCTTCAACAGGCAGCCCAGTGAGAAGGCTAATTTGGGTGTTCAGCATTCTCCCTGCAGGGGTCCAAGGCCCCTTGCAGAGGGAGGCAAGGACACCTGCTCTTTTTTCTTCAGCCTTGTGGACAAGCAGAGCTCCAGGGACATATGAACAAGGAGCAGGGAGACAAATTCTATTCAAGAGGGTGGGGCACTGCCCCACACCAAACACCCCAAGCAGATGGCTAAGCAGTGTCACAAACCCCCTTGATAGGAAGCAGAGCACCTACAGAGGGATCTGGAGTTTAGAGTGACTGTGAATCTCTTGAAACCTTTGGTTTCCCGTATTATTCCTAAAATCTCCCCAGATTTTGTTCCTAAGCCCACTTGGCTTTAAGAAGGATCCTAGTGGATCTGGAGGAGAAGGTTTATGCTGGAGTTGTGAGAAATCTCCTACTAATAGCCATAGTGGTACTTTTTAGGAAGGGATGTTTCCCACCAGCCAGCACAAGGGTGTTGGGAAGAGGTGCTGAGATGAAGTGCTGAATGGGCTTTGGGGGTTGTCTCCAGCCAAAGCATTCTACTGGACCATCTGAATGTGGGGCAGGTGTCAGGCTGTGCCAAGATGTTCCCAAGGCATTGGGTGCATCCTGTCACAGGTTTGTCCTGAGGTAACTGGGTCTGCTCGGTAAACACCTCACAGCTTCTCTGATCGACAAGCCTTTGGGTTTCCGGTGTGCACGAGCACAAGGTGAACTTTCGGGGGATATTTTCTGCTACAAGCGGTTTTGCAAGTGCGTGCGTGAGTCACTTCACCTACCCC
This sequence comes from Certhia americana, assembly GCA_018697195.1. Lineage (NCBI taxonomy): Eukaryota > Metazoa > Chordata > Aves > Passeriformes > Certhiidae > Certhia > Certhia americana. The sequence goes on from CM031879.1 coordinate 46,745,028, forward strand.
TGACACCAGAGGAACCACTCACACGAGTCCAGTCACTCATGTGTGCACGAGCACTGCCAACTCTCCATGCTCCTGGAGCACCAGCACTGCTCTGTCCTCCACAGGGATCCCAGGGATCTCAGCTGACTCGAGCTGACCTCAGCCAAAGCCAGCCCCCCAGGTGCAGGATGGGAGCAAACGGCACTGGAAATTGAGCTGTCTGACTCTGAGATGAAGACGTAATTCTTAAATCACTCACTTGATATATTTTTTGGTTTATTTGTTCAATAAAAGGACTTAGCCGGAGTCCCAGGCTCCTGGGGTTTTCATTTCTCTGCAGAGGAGATAAGAAAAGCACATTTCCTTATCCAGTGAGTCATTTTCTCTGCTCTTTAATTATGCATTTGTGCGATTATCAAGCGTATTCAGCTCTGAGATGCAAACAGCTCAAACTACTCACCAAGCTTTAACTTCTGCTATTCCAAAACTGATCAACCACAGTTATGAAGGGGAGGGGAGGCAAAGATGGGGGAGATGAAAAGGAGGACAGCTGATGCCCAGAACCTGGGCCATGCCCGTGAGCAGGCCCACATGTGAGTGCTGCTGGGGTAGTCAGCACTGGTTTTCTCCTTGAGTAAGCATTATCAAACATATCTTCTTGGCTCAGGAGAAGGCAGACAAGCTGGGACAAGGGCGGGGAAGACCTGTAGAGCATGATAAAGAGGGATGAGAAAATGGGTGGGAATAGGGTGACATCAGCGGCTGTAGCATCCTTCCATGTAACAGGATCTGGGAGCACTTTATTCACAGGAGGGTATGACATCTGCCACCCCAGGCTCCCCACCATGCATTTGAAACTTCAAGTTTTCATTTCCACTGAAATGGGATCTGTCGGCTCCTGAGCTTTAATGTAAATCTTGCCCTCCATGTTGAAAGCACTGTGTAGGCTACTTGGTTTGGGCTTTCCCCAGCGTGCATATTTGACTGGATGGCTCACAGAGTTAATCTGTAAGTGTGGTACAGCAGATGCTGGGAACCATTTCCCACCCTGCACTTTAAACCAAGCAGGGAGAAGACACAGGAGGAAGAGGGGCAGGGAGGCAGTCCTGTAGTGGGACCCACAAAAATAGGGATGGGGGGTCCCTGAGAGATGATTGACATGGGGGAAGTACAGTGGGGGCATTTGAGAGGTGAGGAAAATGGGACTGATGGAGGAGCATACCTTTTTGGGAAAAGGAGACTAGCAGGTGGAAACTCCCCAGGGCAAGAGGAACAGCAAAGCCTTTGGAGCAGAGAAGTGGTTTGGGGATAGATATCCTGACAGAGCACTGGATGTTTTGTGGAGATCCTCTGCCTGCATGCATGTCCTCACCCCCACCATCCCACAAGATAAGGTATTTTCTCAGCCCTGGACCCTACACTTGCACTTCTGAGAGCTGCCTACTGGGGACAGTGAGGATTCCAGGTGCTCCTCTGTGCTCACCCTGCTGTGGGTGACGGCACTGCATCCCAGCTTTCCATCCCTTCCTGCTGTCCTGCTGCTGGACACTTGTCTCTCCAACTCCCATGCCTGCACCCTAGCCCTGGTCCTCACCTGGGGTGTACAAGAGGCAGAGGGTCAGCGAAAGTGTGCTATGGGGAGATGTCCTGCTGTTTGACCCAGCTCCCCCAGCAGGTACAAGCAGGGTGATGCTCAGGGCAAGCATCGAGGCCAGGGTGCTGAGCTGTCTGTGCCATTTGTGGCTCAGGGCTGTGCTGAGAGAGACAAGTGCTTGGTATGCCCCCACTCGACTGGGGAATTTTATTTTGACTAAGATGGAGTGGGAATAACAGAGCCACAGGGACAGCCTCTCACAGCACCTCAGTGCAGCCCACAGCCCTCTGGCAGCCATTCCTGCTGGCATTGCACAGGGGTGAGGGAACAAGTGCCTGAGCACACTGGCTGGAAGGAGAGGTGAAATCACAGCAGGTGTGGAACTGGTGGGCAGTGACCAGTTTTTGGTTGGGACTTCAGCTTGCCTGGAGCACTGCAGTGCCCACAGTGGGGCTGCAACTGTATTGGGGCTACTTTGACAATGCTATGATGCAAACTATCCTCTGGGAATGCTGCTGGCAGGGGGGGAAATGTGCTGTAGGGCAGCTCCTCCCTTGCAGGGCATGGGGTACCAAGGAACTGCACTGGGGCAGAGATCTAGCATGGGGACATGATAACTGCATCCTGCTCAGGACTTCAGGAGGTGAGATGTGGAGCCTGTGGGCTCAGTTTGCTCAACAGTCACTGGCTGGGGCAGACACATTCAGGAAGCAAGTCCTCAGGCCTGTCTCAGAAGACCTCAGCTGCCCAGTGGGGGTACCTGATACTCCGTCACCTTGAGGCAGAGCACCCTTCAGATTTTTTCACCCCTCTCAGCCGGATCCAGGACAGGGGGCAGTAGAGGCCCCACTAGAAGGAGTCCAGATGCTGTAGCTGCTGGAAGGACATGATTCCAGCAGTAAAGCCCTATTAGGGATTTCCTGAGCAGGTCACTAGTGTTACTTCCCACACCCAACAACTGTGGCTGACCCCTTTCTTTCCTGTGGAGTGAAGAAAACAAGGATGTGACATTTGTTCAGTAGGAATGGAAGAGATACACCTACAGCACTAAAATTCATCTCTTCATGTCTCAAGCATCAGGCTTTGATGTGGGGGTACTGGTGGCGGAACAATCCTCGTGCTCCTGATCAGGAATGCCTAAGACTATTAAAGGGTTTTTTTAGTCCCTTCCAATGGTTTGAGGACTAGGCTTGCTTGGTGTGACCTGCTTTGCCCACGCCCTGCACATTTACTGAGCAGAACCAGATCTGAACCCTGGAGAATGAGACATGGTGCTGAGGAACCACAGGCCTAGGTCTGTGTTGGAGAGGATGAAGAGAGCAAGGTGATGGAGAGCACTGTCAGTAGGGATGGAGAACATAAACAGTTGGCCTGCTTGCAGAGCAGTCACTGCCAGGATGTGCCCTCAGGGCAGTGGGAGCTTTTAAAAGGGGAAACACTTTTTCACTCTTTTCTCCTCTGATCCTTTGCATTTTCAATCCAAGCTGGATCTGTGCCCCTGGAATGGAGTCTTGTAAAGATCTGTGCACAGGGAAGTCTCCTGTAGACACTGGAGGAGGTCGAGGGGGCTTTTCAGTGTAAGCAAAGGAGGGTGGGCGGCATTCCTGGGCTGGGGGCAACATGCAGGTGGGCAGGGGAGGAGCGAGGATTAAGGAGGTCAGGCTGGGACACACTACTGCTGGATAGAAGGTGCTGCGTGGCTGAGGCACATGAGGGGCTGCAGGCATTTCGGAAACATATTTTGGAGGAGAGGGGTAGTTTGAGGGCACATTGCAAAGGCAGGCAGGGGTAGGGCTTGGTCGCTTGCTCTCCTCCTCCCTGGTGAAGATCCGCCCCAGGCCAAGCACAGCGATTGTGAGCCCCAAGGGAGACGACGCAGCTTGACAGACTGTATCTCCCTCTGCCACGGGTCCTGGGGCGCTGCGATTTCACACTCCAGTGGCCCCGTCACTGCTACGCCATGCAAGAGCTGGGCTCTCACTCCCACTCTGCCATGTCCTCATCAGGAAAAGCTGCCATTGCCCCCTCCTGCCTTTCCTTCGAGTGCTTCGACACCCTGACCAAGTCATGCATCAAGTGCTCCGACCTGTTCGAGGACAACACAAGTAAGGGGACAAGGGCAGCTGCAGTCTGAGCTCCCCAGGGCCGGGTGGTGGTGGGTCAAGGAGGCTGGGGACACTCCAGGGGTGGGCAGGTGGAAGGCACCTTCTCCTGAGGGTGGCTACGGAGGCGGCAGTGGAGGATGGAGCACCACCTAAGGCAGAGGGGAAGAGGGCAGCCAGTTCCAGTGAGAGGAACATGGTGCAGGGAGAAATTGGATGATCCACCCTAGGGTGGATCAACCTGTCCCAGGGGTGACTGTGGGAAGAGCAGGAAGCTCTCATCTCCTACCACCCAGGGACAGGGAGCAGGATAAGGCTGTCATCAATCAGGGGGATATTTTGTTACTTGTGGCAGGTAGGTCAGTTAAGTGCCACACTCCTTCCCTGCCACTACAGGGTCCAGGCCAGCCAGCCAGGTGAAAAATGCTGCTGCCCTCCTTCCTCCTTCAGCTCGCCCCCTCCTGACACTACTGGCATCTTCCTCCACAGCAGAGCCTACCCTGGCACCCACCCTGACCAGCACCTTCCTGATCTTTGGGGTCCCAGTGGTGGTGGGGTTCATCCTGGTTCTGGCTGCCCTCTGTGGCTTCCTGGCCTGCAAGGTGGGAAAGCGGAGGAGAAAGAGGAAGGCAGCAGATGAAGAGGACAAAGGTAGGAGACCTCTTCCTCTCCCTCTCACAACACCCTGAGGACCCTGGGGTAGATAGGATCACTTACTGCTGGCTCCCCTGAGGCACATCCCTATCCAGGCTAGCTCCTCTACCTCAACATCAGCTCTGCAGCCATCCCATGGCATTTTGGAGCACCTGAATCACTGCCTGAGTGACAGTGTCACTGTATCCCCTGGGAACCTATGCCTGTACCTGACTGCCAGCACAACCCTGCTGAGCCATCCCTCCCTTTTTCCGGGTCTCCCTCTGCCTTTGTTTACTTAAAGCATGTCCTGGCACCGTTCCCTCTCCACAGGGGACATGTACAGAGCACTGGTGAGTAGCTTTGTGAGCTCACTGGTGAGAGCCCTCTTCCCCAGTAGCCAGAGGACTATGGACGGAGTGAGAGTAGTGAGGGCAGTGGTGGACACCTGGGGATGGCTCCAGAGGCAGCCTCTCCCTGTGGTGCTGCAACGGGGGTCCTATGTGGACCTCCCAGCTTGCTTTTCATGCTTGGGATGCTCAGCATTCTCCAATATGCCGCAAAGACCCCAGTGAGATGTCAGGGCCAGCCCCATTGACAGCACACTGCAGCACTGCACGGGGTTATCCAGTGCATCAAAATTAGGGCAGGGGTTCAAGGGGCTGAGCCTTTCCTAGCAGGGTACTTCCAGGAGAGTAAGGCCACAGTGCTTCCTGATGACCCTTTTTGTGGGATGGCTCTTTCTTCCTTTGGGGGCTTCTGCACTGGCACTGATTCAGCCTTGAACAATCTTCTCAGAAGTGGTTTTGCCAGGCTTCACTCCTCCCCATTCCCAGGTAGGAGGTATGGCTCCCCAGGGCCCCCAGGAGGGGCTGCCACATAGGGATGCTGCCATTCACCACTGCCCCACAACCCAGGTGGGTGTCCACAGTGGGGCAGCTGGTCCTTATGCCCTGGCTTGCCTGCACATTTCTGGCAGTGCTGGATGGTGACTCAGACCAGAGGGACATTACCCGGGGCCTTTCTGCTCTGCAGCAGCCCATGACGCACATGCCTAGGAAAAATACCAAAAGAGAAGGGAGAAATCCAGTGGTGAGAGAGATCTGGCCATTATGGAGCGTGTTGGAGGCACTACTCAGTCTCCTGTTGCATGCCATGGTCCACATCCCCTTTGTCCCCCAAGGCTGCACCACAGCCAACCCAGTGCTGCAGCATTGGATGTGTGGAAAGTGGCAGGAGGCTTGGGGCTGGAGGCACAAGGCTGTGTTTGAAGCGTGTAAACAAGTCTATTTTTAAGTGGGAGGCAGTCGGGGAGGGCAAGCTGCCATGGGCTGGGCTCTTCTGCTGCCAGCAGGGTTGAGTGAGAGGACTCGAAGTGGAAGTGCAAGTTTCGGTCTTTCCCTCTCATCTTTTAGGGGTGGAAAAGCCCATTGGTTGTAAGCAGGAGCAATTCTGCAGCAGGAGAGGTGTGGGGACTTGCAAACTTCTCCTGTTCTAGATCCATCTTCTCCCCTAGGGACAAGACGGTCTCCCTAGGACCTGCCTAACCCCACTTCATGCGCCCAGTAACCCCCTTTTCTTGTCCCTTCCCAGAAAACATAGACATGGCCAGCCCCCTGCCCAGCCAGGACCCTGCCATGCCAGAGGGAGATGGTGCCCTGAACCCAGCCCCATGTCTGCATCTTGCTGGGAGCCTGAAGATGTCGGGGCTACCCAGGAAAGACAGGGCAAAGCAGAGGCCACGCTGCCAGGGCGATGCTGATGGTGACATTGTTCTGCTCTCTGCTGTGTACCCCCGGCCTGAGGAATGCAACCACAGCTTCCCGCTGCCCGCCACTGAGCTGGGGGCCACAGCGCTGGTCACCACCAAAACCACCCAGAACTGCGCCAGAGAGGAGAGAGTCTGAGGGCAAGGGGAATGGGGCTGGAGTGCTCTGGCCAATCCCTGTGGACACTGACAGCCTGTTCCTGGGATGAGTGAAGCCTTCCATGGGTATGTGCTCTGCGAGAACTAGGTTTTGCCTTTAGCAAAATCAGCCTTTAAGATGATTGCCCTTTTTGTGCTGAGTCCCAAGTTACACCTGTAAATGCTGGAGGAAGCCGAAGTGGATCATGCTGAGTTACAATGAACTGCTGACAGCTGCCACGGCTGAACCATTGAGAGGAGGCAGAGGAGACACAACCAGTGAGGATGGAATGTGGCAGGGACTACTGTGCCATTTGCAAGGCAGCCGTCATGCCTGGACAGGTTTCCTGCGGGATGAGCAATTGCTGGGAACATGGGGCTGGAACACCAGAAACTGCAGGGAGAAAGGAACTAGGGAGTTACTTTAGGACCAAATCCCACACAGCAGTAGCTTGATTTTTGCTACTGGCCTCAATAAAAGGAGACTTGAGGCCATATGGTGCAAGGCACACCCAGCATCTACTCCATTTACAGTCCTGCCACCCTGTCTTCTGCATTCTGTGACACCCAGGTCTTTCCACCCTCTGGACTCTCTCACACTGTGGCAGGCATCCACTGGCACTCATGGGAACCCCCCTCCACAGCTGGGTACTCTGGGGATAGGAAAAAAGTTCATCTTCCCAAGCAGTGAAGAAGGGAAAAGATCTGTCCTTGTTCTGACCGACAGCCCCTAAAGTTTGGGACGACCAGGAGCAGGCAGTGGAGACAGCTAGTCCAGAGAAGCTCCCTGAACTTGTCATTACAGCCCCAGACAACCGTCACTTCAGCTCACTGTCGCTGCAGAAATACCGTGTGTCACTTGGGATGGATGCTTCCACACTGCACAAAAGCAGTCAGGGAGTGATATGAGCGTAGGCAGGATGATTTAATTTATGAGAGTGTCCTCAAGGCTTTGCCTGTGTGCCAGAGCTGGCCAGTGTTGCTGATCCCAGGCATTTCCCTGTAGATGCGTTTCTTCACCTGCCTGTAAGTGGCTTTAATGCACAGGAAGGGCTCTGTTTGGGAAATGAACATGTTAGTGTGGGATTAGTGATTCTGAGTAATTACAGTGGCTGAACAGAGACTCTGGGTTGGGCAAGAGGCCCCTACGGAAGGTGATTAGTCACTTAGAAGTGCTTTGAGGGGTTATTTACATGAAGCACCATCTCTGGGTCTGCTCTTGCTTAGATGAGGTGGCTTCCTTGTCCAGGAGGCTTTGGACACTGAACAGAGCTGGCCAAGCAAGGTGTGGAGGCACTGACACCTGGCACTGATGGGCCACTGAATGCCATATTCCCAGCAGGGTCAGCTGGAGGCACTGAGTGGAGGGGATGTCCCTTTGATGATGGGAAGGTAACTCCCTGCCCAAGCCTGAGTTCTCTATGGGGCTGTAGAACAGATGCTACTGTTGAAGGGTGACCACATCTCTTCTCCCCTGTCTGTGACACTGCAGCCAGACACATGGCATCTGTCCCATAAGAGCAACCACAGGCACTGCCACAGATGCCAAAGCCAAAATTCCTCACCACAATTCCTATCCCAGACCTTATCACACTGGCAGAGATGAACCCTTATCTGACTGAGGCTCCACATGATCCAGGATGGGATGGATGCCCATCTCAGCCTTGGGGCTGAGGATGGTGGAAGAGGTGGTCCACATGCCCAGTGACTGTCTCCTGGAGCTCCAGGCACCTGTGGCAGAAGCTGTGGAGGCTTAAGGGCTGGTGTCCCAGTTACCCACTGGGACAGCCATGCTGCCCTTTGCAGAGGGGGTATTGCCATGGCAAGAATCAGACATCTCCTCATCCTCATGCTCTGCACCCAACCCTGTGAAGAAACTTCAAACAGCCTTTGTGTATCTGGAGTGGGGAAAAGAGGCAAAACCAAGTTGGGAGATGTTTTGTCACTGCTTCTGGGAAACAGAGCAACCTGTTTCAGAGGAGACGGGGGCAATACGGAAATGGAGGAGAACTGTCAGGAGCCACCTCCACTTCCCTCCCAGTGACAGCAGCAGCCCAGACCTGTGGAGGCACTGCCCACCCCAGATGATCTGGGAATTTGAAAAAGAAACACCCTTAAAAATCCTATTGAAAAAGCCCTTCTTTCTGCTCAGGTATGGACTTCTGCTCTCATTTCTGCTGGTGCTTAAGCCAGGAATCTCCCTACATGAGATGCCACTGGCATTTGCAGCACACAGTGGCAAATTGGATCCACACTGTATTCCTCAACCAGTGAGTGCCCCTTGGATCTCCTCTCTCTTATGGCATCTGGGGTGTCTTCCCTGCATTGTGTCTGCCCTACTGCCAGCTGTGGTGGGGCAGTGCTCCCCTTCTACCCAATCTGCCCAGGAGGGATTTGTAACCTGCTCTGTGCCCTTCTCCATCCTTATGTACAGGGCAAATCTTGTCTGTGTAGAGAGCCAAGGGAATAGAGATGAAGAACATGGCAGTAAAAATGAAAGAATAAAGTGAACCTGTTGTCAGTGCATGCTCAGAGGTCTGAATGGGGTCTCCATTTTCCTGGCTTTAGAGGTCTCCAGCATGATGGTCCTTGGGGTACAGCAGGGCTTTGTGCCAGAGAGGCTCCCCTGGCAGTGGTTTTATCAACATATTTCCTGTACATGGGCACCTGCACGACTGGGAACCAGCTAAGCCTGACCACCTGCATCTCCCCACAGCCATGCCAGGAGCTAGCCATTAAGACAAAGACTGAGGAAAGTCTTTTTCTGGGGAGTGGGGTGGGGTTGTTGCCTGTCTTTGACTTTCCACAGCAGTTTCTCACTTCCCCCTGTGAGGCAGGAGCTGTGCTTCCTCCTCAGCCTGGCACCCACCCCACTGCCCGCACAACAGCCTAGAAAGGCTGAGGAAGCTGGCTTCTGGGGCATGGGGTTTCAGAGAGAACCAGAGGAAAGTCTGAGGAAAACCCTGGGCAAGAGAAAGCAATTGAGACTAAAACCCTCCTCACTGCAAAATCACCTCAGTATCTCCCTAGACATTTCAGTTCCACTAACCCTGTTTTTGAAGGAGTTCTTGAGCGTATTTGAGCTCCTGCAAGTCTCACCAAAAATGTTGGTGGTAAAGGAAAGAAGCCTTGGTGTCCCTATGGATGTGGGTTTGTTTTCATCCATGGTCCTAGAGGCAGGAGCCAGCTGGCCAACAGTACAGGACAGTGTTAGGAGAGAGAACACCTGGCCAAGGGATTTCTGCAGCCACCAGTCATGTCTGTCAAACCCTTCTCAATCTCATAGGCTCCCCAGACTCCACAGTGAGTCACTTTCTTCTCTCCACTCCCATTACTGGTTCACCCACCAGCTTAGTCTCCTGATAGTTCACCCACACGCCCAACTACTCCAGCCTAAAGCACGCCCCACAGGTCCCCACAGACCCAGCTTGCCCCTCCATGGGCAAGGACCTTGACAGCAGGCAGGGCAGGCAGGGCAAGTGGGCACCATTTCATCCCATACATGAAGAAATGCCCCGATGTGAAACATCTGACAGGGTCTGTCTGTTTCTGGGTGCAGCCTCTGATCCCTCCGCTTGCTGCAAGGATGGGGCTGTGTGGCCACCCCATCGTCTGCTTGCAGAACGTGGATGTCATCCCATCCCACAGCAACCTTTCCCATCGCTCACTTCCCAGTGGCAACACGTGGGTGTCCCTGCAATCCGCGGGGAACACCCGTGGGAGGCTGTGGGGGGAGAATAGAGGCCAGCAGTCCCGGGGCGGCTGCCACGAGGTGGCACTGACACCACACACCGGGCTGCACGGCAGGGCCAGTGCCCCCGGGCAGCGAGGGGGACCAGGGACAGCACAAGCAGGCTTGTGGCCAGCCCCACTTGGGCCGGACGGAAAGGTGACAGCTGGATCTCACTCTGTCTGACCACACGGCCCCTCACCTCTGGGCTGCCAAGGAGAAATCGTCCCTGGTCGCTGGGCATCTGTGGGGCAGCCAGAGGCACAAAGAGATGATGCTCCATTCCCCAACAGCACAGAGCACCTCGAGCACCGTCCTGCTCCCCTGAGCAGACCATTCCCAGTGGTGTCAGGCCTCTCTGAGCATTCTCCAGGACATGGACCTGCGTGCCAGCACATCCCTTCTCCATCCCCTCCCTGTCAGCCTCTGCCAAAAAGGAAAATACTGTGTTACCCACCAAGCTCCCCAGGTAGAAAAGGCCAGGGCCAGAGAGAATGGTCTGGCCAGCTCCCTGTGTGATGCTGTCAGGGGAGCACAGCCTTCCTGATGCTGCTCATCAGCATCCCTCCCTAATTGCTACCCAGTGCCTAATGACAGTAATTAGGAAGAATGAAGCTGCCTGGGGACTGGAAGCGCTGACGGAGTTTGGGGAGACAGATGGCGTTCGCACTTAAAGAAAGATTGAAAAAAAAAAAATTCCACTCAGCTTCGATCAACCTCCTTTTCCTTTGCTTAGTGTCAGGATCACTTTGGTCCACAGGCACACCAGGGAAATGATAAGATGTTGCACACACACACACAGAGCCCACAGAATCGCTGGTATTTTAGAGTGCCGAGGGAGCTATGGGAGTGGGCCCAGTGCCTGCCTGGGTACCTGGCACAGAGGGGGTTTCCTCACTGCCTCTGTGGGCTGATGCTCTCCCCTGGGGCCGCCCCCACAGCTCCTGGCTTTGCTGGCTGCGATCAGTAAGCAGCTTCCCAGGGGTATAAAGGGAGGGAACAGCCCAAAACCACCTGAGCAGCTGTGGTGAGCAGACAGAAGCTCTCCTGGCAGAAAGAGCTGGCCAAGGGACAGCCCCACATTCTCCCCATCACTGTGGAATGAAAACACCACACTGGGTTTTCCAGGGACACCCAAAACTGGACCTCAGCAACCAGAGCAGTTGGACAGGGACTGCAATGCACTCAGCTTTATCTGCCTGGAGAAACCCCACGTACAGAAAACCCCCTCCAAACCCTTTCCCACGGCCCCTTCCACCCAAGCCCTGGGGTGGTGCCACCTGTCTCCAGAGCTACCTGCCAGACTGCAGGTGCTCCTGAGCAGAGAGACGATACTGGGGTGTGAGGGAAACCCCCCCTTCCTTCCCCTTAGCAGCTGTCCCAAATGCTCTCAGGACTCCCAGGACCTTCATCCCACAGAGAACCTAGGGGATGCAGGGACAGGATTATGCTAGGTAAGGAGGACACCCAGCCTCATGGAGGAGGATGCTCAGCCCTGCACTATGGCATCAGCCTGGCCCCATTCAGGGGATGCTCCAAGAAAAGGCCCAAGGCAGGCATAGGGCAAACCTGCACATCTCCTGGGCTTTGGGGGGAAGTTCCCCTTCTCCCACAGCAAGTGGGGTCATTTTAAACCCATTCTTCACCCTGGTCGCAGCTAGCAAGGCAAGTAGAACCTTGCTGAGGGACACAAACCTCATGTGACACCTGAAGTGATTGGTGGTGACAGGCAGATTGTGCAGAGAGAGAACTCCTTTCGAGGTGCTGCTGTAACAGGGACTGACCCCCCTCACTCCCAGGGACACCTCCAAGGAATGCAGGGCTCTCCTCCTGCTGTGAATCTGGCATTCCCAAAGGGCTGTGGAAGTGGATATGGGATGTGGAAGATCCCCAAAAGTAAGGATCCAGTTTTGGACCCTTCCCAAAAGGGTCATCTGGGCAGCAAGGTGACTGGTGCCAGAACTAGAGCACGTGGTGCAGCCTGCCCTGCTCCAAGCTGCATTGCATCCTCCCCTCCCTCTCCTGCCTTATGTTATTTCTTCTTTTTTCCCCTCTTTTTCTGAGCATGGGGCTGTGATGAGAGCCCAGGGTGCAGCGACACAGGTGCAGAGGGAGGAGGTCACCAGCAGTGGGGTGCTATGGGGATGGAGCCCCATGTCCTTCATCTGCTGTTCCCAATGTCAGCTGGCCACAGGTCCTTGGCTGCTGACAGGAGCTATTCTGAGCCTGGATCAACGGGCAAGTGTGGGGGTTTGGGTGACAGCCACAGGAGCCATGTTGGGAGGAGGGCTGCAGGCAGGGAAGAGCAGGTGGGATTTCTCAGGAGATTCCCCCATCTTCCCCCCCTGCCCACCCCTACACACACACACACACCCCACCCCGCTGTCCTGTAAGGTTTCAATGATGCAGATGTCTTTCTCATTTCCTTCCCTACGGGGGTTGCAGTCTGACTGGGTCTCGCTACCCAGATGTTGCTTCCTGATTTGAGAAGTGCCAGCATTTTGTGGAGTGGCAAAACTCCAGGATGAAGGCACCTGCAGCCTTCAAAAACTGTGGCCAAGGCTGAGCTCAGGATGGCAATTTAAATAGGGGTTTACAGTGGGGGTGACATACAAAAGATCATCTTCCTCCTCCGCCAAAAATAATTGCCATTCTTATTCTGTGACAATAATAATATTTGGTAAGGATGTTAATTCTTTGTGAAGTGAGGATAATTTTAAAGCTGCTGATTTAAATGCAGCACTGCAAAAGTTTTTGCATAATTAAAAAAAAAAAAAAAAAAAAAGCTGTTTTCCTTAACTAAAAGGTTTACCTTCTCCATTAGCATTTCCAGTGATGTCCAGTAAGTTTCCCATTAGCAAATTTGCAGATGATACCAAGTTGGAGGGGAGCCTGCTGGAGGGTGGGAGGATTCTGCAGAGGGACCTGGACAGACTGGATAGAGGGGCTGAAATCAACAATATAAGGTTTAACAACACCAAGTTCTGGGTCCTGATCTTTGCCACAACCAAAGTACCCCTGCAGTGCTACAGGTTGGGGTCAGAGTAGCTGAACAGTGGCCAGGCAGAAAGGGACCTGAGGGTATTGATTGACAGCTGGTTGAATACGAGCCAGCAGTGTGTCCAGGTGGCCAAGAAAACCAATGGCATCCTGGCCTGTATCAAGAATAGTGTGGCCAGCAGGACTAGGGAAGTGGTTCTTCCCCTGTACTTGGCACTGGTTAGGCCATAGCTTGAGTCCTGTGTCCAGTTCTGGGCCCCTTAATTTAAAAAGGATACTGAGACATTGGAGCATGTCCAGAAAAGGGCAATGAAGGTGGAGAAAGGGCTGGAGCACAAGTCCTGTGAGGAGCAGCTGAGGGAGCTGAGGTTGTCAAGCCTGGAGAGGAGGATGCTCAGGGATGACCTGATCACTCACTACAAATACCTGAAAGGAGGCTGTGGTCAGGTAAGAGTGGCTCTCTTCTCCCAGGCTATCAGCAACAGAACAAGAGGACACAAGCTTCACCAGAGGAGGTTTAGGTTGGACATTAGGAGGAATTTCTTCAGAAAAAAAGGTGATTGGGCATTGGAATGGGCTGCCCAGGGAGGTGCTGGAGTCACCATCCCTGGAGGTGTGTAAGGAAAGACTGGACATGGCACTCAGTGCCGTGGTCTGTTGACATGGTGGTGTTCGGTGTCAGATTGGACTCTATAATCTCAGAAGTTTTTTCCAACCTAATTGATTTGGTGATTCTTTGACAAGGACCTCAACCTTTGCAGAAAGGATCCGGTCTCCTTCCCTGGAGAAGAATGAGCACATGAGGGATGGTTGCAGGTCATCACTCTTGCTGGCCCCTCATGGCCACCACTGCCCTCCCTTGAGGGTGGTCTTAGTTTATTCGCAATGTGAACTGATAAAAACACTTCCTCCTGCAAATGACAGGGAGCATCATTTTGGCACTGGACAATCCTGTCATGGACAGTAAGAGAGAACTGGAGCAGTGGATTGGGATGAAGGGGAAGGAGAGACCTGTTAACTCCCTCCCAAGCCCCTTTCAGAGCCATAGCCCCAGCCTCTCTTACCCCCTTAATACACTCCTGACAAATTCACTTTTGTCTTTCTTCCTGTCCCTCACCACTAATATTAAAATTAAATCTATAAATGCTTCTGGGATGACACATTTCCCAGTGTATTTCCAGGAGTGGTCTCTCTGGGTTTCTGGTTTGCTCTTCAGCTCCTCAATTATTTATTTCTGCAAGGGAACAGGAAAACAAACTCAGCGAAGCAAACTTCATGCCCTGTAGTGACACCATGAGTTATTAAAAAATATAATAAAAATTCCCCAGTGAGTCATTTAAGAGGCACTTAAGCAGCCCCAACCACAGAGACAATATCATGACTGTTTACAGCTCGCATTGGCCAGGGAGGGCCAGGGACAGGACAGAATCCAGACCCCCTCATGGCATTTGCCAGCAGGGATATTTGGGGGATACCCTACTGGTGGACAGTAAGCACTAAATGCCCTCGTTTACAGTTTAAGGTAACTGCAAATTCCCTGTAAGCCTCGTGTTCTGGAGTGGTGGAATGAGGTGATGCAGGGGATGTGGGAAGTTATAGAAACTGTGGTGGGATGCAGGGGATGAGAGAATGCAGGAGCATTTGAGGGATGCAGAGCAATGTGTGGGATGTGGTAGAAGGTGAGGAATGTGGTCGGAGGTGAGGGATGCAGAGTACACAGAGGAATACAACAGGGATGAAGAAGATAGAGGGGATTGGGAGCATGCAGGGAGTGTAGAGGGATGTCCATCTGCATGGTGCTGCTGGGAACCCTCTGCCCCAGGACTCCCTTGCCCACCTAAGCCCCATTCCAGCTCTGATGCCAAAAGACTACAGGAGCAGTAGTGAAAGAGCCCCCCTAAACACCACCTCCCTATGACAGTGAGCATCCACTGCAGCAAATCGAGCACTGAGATGCTCAGGAGAGATCTCCTTGACCTCTCCACCCGCTGCCTCTCACATCATGGCCAATCCCCTCTGCTCCCTCATCCACAAGGGACCTGCTGGGGCTCATCCAGTTTTCCTGCTCCTGGCCCAGAGAGCAGCAGAGGCAATGCAGGAGATGGCTAAAGGCTGTGCAGGGAGTGCGTACAGCCCAGCAAGGGCAGACTCCAGTAGAGAGAAACTGTTGGGGAACGCTGGCCTTGGAGGTGTTAAGAGGAGCTTATCTTTAGCTCATCCCTTGCTTTCAGCCTAAATACAGAGCCCTCTGCAGCTAAAATGCTCATGCCTAAATTGTGACGTGCTTTGAACTCAGGTTTATGCGCGCTGTCAAAGCCGCAGTGTTGAAGCCTGTCTTGCTTCAAGGATCCTGTGATCCAGCTTCTGCTCACGAAGCCCAAGCAACAGGGTGGGTCAATTCGGACCCCTGCTGTCCCCCCTCTGCCCAGGAGCCAGCAGCAGCAAACGCTCACTTGGGCAGCGCTTAACCCCTCGCTCCGCTGCCCCCGCAGCCCGGCACGGCCGACTCGCCGCTCTCCTTGCATGCCGCTGGCACACCGGGCTCTGCTTCAGCTTGAACGCCAGCAAAAGCAAAGGGCATAATTTTAGGAGAAGCGTGTGAAATGTGTTCTGGCAGATCAGCCGAAGAGCTCTCCAGAGCAAGGAAAGCATTAACATTTGCAAAAGGTCCTTGCAACAAAGCAAGTAATTCCTAGCAGGCAAATCCAGATGTGGGGATGTACAAGCCCTGGGATGCAGACAGGGATGGGACAGGTCCACTGGTTTGGGAATGATTCGGGAGTGTCCTGGGAACAAAATGTTCCTGGGCAGGAATGTTACACTGCAGGGATGAAATGGTGGAAGCAATCAGAGTGGGAGGGACCGCTTGCTCCTGGCTGGGATTGATGGCACACAGAGGTGCAAGGGGATGGATTTAGGCTTGGTTGGGACAGGATCTCCCATGGGTCTGAGCTCCTTTTCTCCATCAGCCCCTCTCCCCCACATGATGGATTTGCAGAGAAAGGATGGGAAAAAAACCCTGAAGCCTGCAGCCTGTGATTCATCCTTACTATATTTGCACATATTATTAGAAAGATGAAAATATAGCCAGAGCTGGAATTACAGATTTAGTAAGCAGGACTGCCTATTTCAGCATATACTGCTTTTCCCAATGACTCTAACTCTACAGGGGACCAATTTACACCCTCCCTAGCATTAAGGCATTGCCCTACACAGTCTACTTACATATCTGCGTGGATATATTCAGCAAGCAAGTCCTTCAGGGACAGCAGTATTTGGGTTCTGGTGCTGCCCACTCAGCATGCTGTGCAACTGGCTGGTGCTCATAAACCTCTGCCTCAACATTGTCTCCTGCTAATGCTCACCCAGAGTTTGGGGATATATTAGTTCATGAAAGCCATAGGCAAGAGAGACTCATTTGCTTACTGCTTTGCAAGTCTTCTCCATCCCTGACAGGGAGTTTGGGATGAGGGAAGAGGAAGAGATCCAGAGCTTGCCAGCTCCCTGCTGTAACTCACCCCAAGCCCCCACCTTTTTATGAACAAATTATTAGCAAACCCCACAACTTTGAACTCACAGGTGGCAGCAACCATGCCTGGCCCATACCAGCCCTTGTCCCCATGCCTGGCCAGTGGGCTTTGTGCCTGCCAGGTAGGGAAGGTGGCTGATACCTCCCTGTGACACCTCTCTGTGCTATCCCGTGTGAGGAGACCTGGCGCCCTTTGTGAGCCTGGACACAGCACTCTCTTGCATGGGTTCTTCTTTCTTGCTGAACTGTTAAGTGCAGTCAAGTGGATGGGGTATCTACTGTAGTCCACTTGCTTGGTTGAAGACATTTTGATTTGCTAATAAACCAGGTTCATTCAATATTTTTCTGCCTGCAAAAGATGACTTTCAAGGTTTAATAAAGCAGCAAGCAGCTGTGTGATCTGAAAAAGACCAAATAAAATACCAGGTACCAGGTGTGGTCTCCAGCATCTTGCTGGTCTCCAGCATCTTGCTAGCAAAGAGACTTGTGAACTGAGCCAACTCCAAGTGCAAAAGCTCCAAGGTGTGCCAGTGTGGAGAGGCCAGGAAGGCAGCACTGGATCCCTGCTGCCAACCCAGAAAATTGTGTGTGTTTTCCCATGAGGGGTAATGCAGTGTCTGGAGCAGCCAGTGGGATGAAGAGGACTCCAGAATCTGTCCTTTCTGGCTGCAGTGGGACATAGCTCCACAAGGATGTAACCCCAACAGGATGAGCAGTGCAGTGACACAGATATTTCGGCAGCAGTGAAGTGACCTGCGTGGATGAGGTCTGCAGGGAAGATTTCCTTGTGTGATTTTTTCCTCCTTTTGTTGGAAGTAAAGGAGAACCTCTGCTTTTGTTGTTGTTGTTTGTTTTATTTTTTTTGTTTGTTTTGTTTTTGTTTGTTTGGGGGGGGCGGTTTGTTAGTTTTGCTTTGATTTTTTGCTTCTTTGGGGTTTTTGGTTGGCTTTTTGTGGTTTTGTTTGTTTTCTTCTGATTGTTTCAGCCCCAAGGAAGGAAAGGGGGATTGCAAGGGAGCTGACTCCTGAGATGATGTGTGACAGGAAGCTCTGAGCAGATGAGACCCCACTGTGGTTCTGTTTGCTGCGAGAGACACTGGAGACTCCACTTTTGGAATAGCAAAACACTGCAGGACCCAAACCACTCACCAGAAAGGTGAGGGCACCCCTATTTCTGTCCCTGGCCTCCTAGTGAACATGTGGGAGGTATTTTTATCCTCCTGCCAGCTCCCTTAGTCACCGGTGCTTGCTTTAAATGGGTCAACAGGGAATAAAGATGCAGCAGCCCTTGCTCCCTCGCTGTCTGTCTTGGAGCACATTTACTGGCAGCTCTGACTCTTCCTCCTCTTGCACTCCATCCTGGAAAAGCGCTATCGGAGACCCAGGAGAGAACTCCCTGGCCCAGGCAGTGTCAACTGCAATTAACTCCCCATTAAAGGCTGGTGGTGAGGCAGCCCCACTTCAGAGTTGCTGTGTGCCAGGACAACAAGGGCTGTCTCCTGGGACAGTGAGGAAGGTGGCTGCCCTGATGGTGGCAGAGGCAGTGTGTTGGGGTGGACAGATGCACAGGAGAAAGGGGGAGCAGGAAAACTGCATCCATCTCACACACCCCGGTTGCATGGGTGCAGAGCAGCAGGGATGGCTTTGGGGCATTGGAGGCAGGTATGGCCCCTCTGAGCCATTTTGGGAAGGAGATGGGGTCCACTAGGGGAGTCCATAAGGTTTGCATCTGCTGCCAGCAAGGTCATGGAGCAGATGTAATACACGATGACATCATTTGACAGCAGTGACCCTAAAACCATGGTGATCTGCCTTGACAGTGCCAGTCACTGCACCCAGGGTTCACTGCCTCACACATCTGTGCACCTTGCGATCATTGTGCCAGCACCATGGTTCACAAACTCACATTTGGTGGCCATCCTGGGAACTGTAGCAAAACTTGAAGGGTTTAGAACCAGGGCTCTGCCTGAGCAGTCCCCTGGCTCCAGCCCCACTGTACTGGTGCAGCCCAGCTGATTCTGCGAGCAGTGATCCCTCTTCCAGCAGCAATGCTAGCTGGTCACAATTTAAACCATTTTAAATAGTTTGTTCCTGAAGGGTGACAACAGAGCTTCACATCTGCTCCCACCTAGCATTTCAAGGGTGAGACTCCCACTGCAGTAGCCTCTGTGGCCAACTCCCAGCTTAGAGCGGACAATGCTCGACTCCAAGGTGACCTCAAGAGATTAGCATGGGGTGAGTGCAGCACCCAGGGAGATTTGGGCCTAATCCTTGTGACATCTTATACCCAGAGAGAGAGAAAAACAGCAGGAGACAAGCTGGGTGTGGGGAGGAGGGGGGAAGAGGGGGTAATGGCTGACAGAACCAGGCAGTCGCCTCCATCACATTTAAGGGAGTTCGTTTTCCTCCTGTCTCCTCAGATCTGTCCTCCTGCTGTGCTTGCACAGAGCCGCGCGGCTTGGCTGCCCTGGGGAAGAGGCAAAGGGAGGGGGACCTGCTCACTGGGAGATGTCCCAGAGAGGAGCCACAGCTCCAGGCACACTGTGCAGAAGGAATTGCACACCCTAGTCTGAGCCAGATGGAGAGTGAGGCAGCCTGCCTGGGACCCCCACCACATGCAAGGGGGAGTGCTGCTGGCACCCAGCCCTCCCACTCTGAGGGGAAAGCATCTTTGCTGCAGGGGGAGACTGCAAAGCCCTCCCAGAACACCAGCAGCTCTCTCAGGGGGCCCTGGCACAGTGTTACCCTCAGGCACCTCAGGGCAGGAGCCACGCCTGCAGAAAGCCAAAAACTGGCATAAAGATTGTGAGAATAGAACAGAAAGATGTAAAAAGTGAAGTTTTTGAACTTTCCTTATTTCATCTCTGGCTCCTGAGCCTCTAGGCTACACTCATTTTACATTTTCAAGTCTTTTCTCTGTGAGAAGGATGACTAGAAACCCACACCTTGCTGATGAAGGCAGAGCCCCATGGGCACTTTTGTGGGTGGGGAACCTGGCAGGGCCTTTGGAGCTCCAGCCCCTCTGATTTCTAAAGCCACAGAGCCTGCCTGGCAGGTCAGGGAGGGGAAAGTGGCATGAGAGTGGCAGTGAGGGCAGCATGGTTTGCAGTGGCATCCGTCCCCTGAGGTAAAGCTGGTGCAACAGGGAAATGTCTCTGATGATGATGTGGAAGACGGCAGAAGGGCCACTCAGGTGTTGCTAATTTTCAAGACCGAGTTTTTTCTTGTCTTGGCAATTCTGTTGCTCAGCAAGGCATGAAATTTCTCTCTGCCACCTTCCCGGCCACCCCTTCTTCCACTGGTGCATGCTGTCTGATGAGGGCAGGCTGGTGGTGACCACTGTCACCATGCAGCCAGCAAGCTCCTGTTCAGAGCTGAAGGACAATCTGGAAATGTGAGCTAAACATCTAAATGTGAGATCAGTACTAAAACATCCCCTACCCCTCCAAAGATCCGTTTGGTATCTCTGATACATGTACTACTTTCAGACTGCAGGATGGTGCAAGTGTCTGGGCTTTTCTCCTTCTCCAGAAATGTTGGAAGTACTTCACCTAGAGCAGCCTTGAGTTGTCAATCTTCCCCGTGAAACAGGAGGGGACAAACTGAGGCAAGAGAGCTCCCACGTTTGCAAATCTTTATCACTCTGCATCCTTCATGCCTCCCAAAATCAGAGGCCCAGGGCCTGATCTCAGTTTCTTAGTTGCCAAGGGAGCAGAAATCAGGAGATGCTTCTGGCCATGCTGTGTTCAGTGACACATCTGTGCTGACATGGAATCTCTAGGTTAGGCTGGGAAGCAGCTTCCTGAGCCAGCTTGATTTCTGCCCAGGGTGTGGTTCCCTCTTCCCATGCCCCAGGTAGGACCCTAGGGAAGGGGCCCTCTGGCAAAGCTCTTCTCCCAGCTTGGTACAAGAATTCCCTTTTCCAGTGGTGCCAGGGCCATCTACCCCATGCCTGCCAGCTGCTCCATCCTTAAAAATGATGTTGGGTGGGAGTTTTTGCACCTAATTCAGACACAGCCCAAGCCTGCTGGGCTCTCCATACTGCCACTGGTAGAGGAGAGGTCCACTGCCAGTGGATGCCAAGAGTTTATTTTTCTCCTCATATTTGCAATTACCTCCACTGGTCATTACAAATATTGGCAAGCTTTACAAATGATCAGGGCAGCAACATCCCTGCATTTATCCCCCTTGCTCGAGCAGCCACAACCCATCTCCAGCCAGGGCAGGGCATCATCATTCTCAGCCTGCAAAAGGCTGATGGTACATCCTGAAACAGAGCATGAGGGGCAGAAAGCAAAGCATGAGGCCAAGAGCAGCACCAGAGGGAAACCACACAGTGTGTCCAAAGGCTCTTGTGACAAAATGAATGTGCAGCAGTGAGATCCCCATTTGGAGGACATCAGGGACATCTGCCACTGTAAGAACTATGAGACTGTGAACTGGTCCTCCAAGAGGAGTGATGAGTGAGGATTAGTACCTGGGAGGCTTGAACACAGCTCTCCTCACTCAGTCACACACCTTCCCTGCCCACAGTATCAGCCAACTCACAGAGTTTTCACAGCCCCCTCCACCTGCACCTTGCTGCCACACTCAGACAGCTGCACAAGTGAGAGCAGACCTGTCACATCCCCCAACCTGATCCCTCTCTGCTTGCTTTTGTTTTTAATGGTGCTTCTCTTGCTCCAGTCTGAGACTTGTCTATAGCCACATACATCTCTCTGTCAGGATTTTCAGTTTTTCTCCTGTTCTGATTAATTTATTCCTATTCCCCCCACTGTATATTATCCCCCTTACCTTGTCCTTTGCAGAGCTGCAGGTAGTTACTGAGCCCCTCAACCAGCCTCAGCACTTTGCAAACCTCATACAAGCCTTCAGAAATTATTTGTTGGGGGGACAATATCTTGCCTTTTTCCTTCTTCTTTCTTTTCCCTAAGATTTGCAAGGGATCATGCTGCATCCCTGGTAATAGGAGTTTTCAGTGTGCCCTGGTCCCTTGTTCCCCTTGGGTGGGTGCACCCACCAGCTGTCCTTGTATTAGTCTCAAAGCTATTCACTGATTTGCTCTTCCTGTGTGGAAAACACAGGACTTGTTTCACCTAAAGGCCTGCTGCTGGGGGCATCTGTCCTGTCCTTGGGCTGGGATTTGGGAGGCAGAAGGAAAATGACATGTCTGGTAGGAGCACCAAGGTGACTCCTGATTGCCGCAGCGAGGCTGCTGCCGGCACGGCACAGGGACGGTTCCTATGTGGGAAAGCGGCACGCTTGATTTTTAGTCTCCCAAAAGACAGAGGCTTATTGCACAACAAAATGTCATCAGGGTAATGGTAAGAGACCTGAAGCAAATCCCTGCCACTAATAGGATTGGGCCATCTTCAGCAGGTCTGCTCGCAAAGGCGGATCATGCCAAAATGAAGCTGGCTCGAAAGCCCACAGGCTTCTGGCGGGCAAGGGAGCTCTGCTCACAGCCAGCCCTCTGATAGCAAAGCCCTCTCCTTCCTCTGTAATCCAGTGAAAAGAGACATCAAAGGACAAGTACATCCATTCTGGGACACTCTTGGGAAGCCAAGAGCAAAGAGAGCCTGCAGTTTGCTGCTACAGAGGGGAAGAGGCAGCTTGGCACATACCAATAACTGTGGAAGGACTGGCTGAGGAAACTGGTGGTCCCAAAGGCAGCACACCACCCTGTGCAGAGGCAGTTCATGGGCATTGCACATCCACACCTCTGTGTTTTCTTTACCTTCTCACCCTTGTTCTCTTCCATTGGAAAAACAAAACTGATTCTCCAGGCTTTCCCTGCCCTTCCTTGGTTTTAATTAAGGATCTTTCCTGTCCTGCTCACAAGCCTTCCCTCGTAGCTGCCTGAAGCTTCTATTTCTCAGGATACATCTCTGATTATCATCTCAAGAAAGGGAAGAAGCCCAGTGGACAGGGCCCCAGTAGAGCCAGCCTTTGCTGGAAAAGGGTTATCATGAGAGGAGGAGCGTGCTGAGAACCCTCAGGTCTCTGCTGGAAGAGCCTGACCCCCAGCACTGGGAAGAGCCTCCAGAGGTGGTGGATGTTCTGCTGACAATGGCCATCATGACCAGTCGTCCTCTGTTTCCGTGTCGAAATGTTGGTCTTGTAGAAGCAAAGATTTCACCAACATTCATACCCCGCTACAACCACATGCGCAGTTACATCCACCTGGCCCAAACCTGTGCTGTGTGGGGGTCATGAGCCCCCACATACCTTCTGGTTCCAGGGGATGAGGAGGGACAGCTGGTTTGCACGGAGGCATCCTGCCCTGCTGGCCACGCCACGCTGCCCTGCGGGCTCCGAGCTGCCCGCAGTACCTGAGTGTACCTGGCAGGCGGCCGGCACCTGTGCCAGAGCCTGTGCTTGGCACGGCCGCCCTTCCCGAGGAGAGGCTCTGCCCGCTGCTGCCGGTCTGACGCCGGGACAGCACGCAGCACGCTGCTCCCGGCCATATGGCCTCCTCCTGCAGACCCTGCCTCAGCCACCGAAACAGGCGCCCTAAATGCCCCATCCCAGCAAACCCCAACAGCTCACTGCCACCACCACCCTCTCAGCTCCTGAAGCACGGGAGGGGAACCACTGGGTCCCTTTTGCTGCCACGGTCTGTTTTTCATTGCTCCACAGTTGGCTAAAGCAGCCTGGGGCTGGCCCCGCTGCCTTCCATCCTCCCTGCAGCAAACCCCCCTTCACACACAGCTGTTATGCTGAGCCCTAAGGACGTCCTGCATTGCGATGGCTGCTCTCATCCTTTCTCTCTTTGGGTGTGTTTTGCCCTAAATGATTGTGGTTTGAATCAGCGCTGTTGCATGAGGGGTGGTCAGGGTGACAGCAGAGGGGGTGGAGTGAGGGAGCATAGACAGAGATGCCACTGCACTGCTGAGTAAGCTGGGCTGTGCATTGCTGCTTCCAGGTGTTTATATGGCTTTTTAACGTTTGAAAAACTGGTAGAAACCTTACTTTAAAGAGGAAAGGAGAAAGTACTCGGGCTCCACCCAGGATAGCAGCAGGGACCTGCTGCACAAGCCCAGTGTAGAAGGAGGTTTGAGGCTGAGGTACTCCTGCTCAGCCTGCAGGCACCAGTGAGGGGACAGTTTTGGGTCCAACGTCCCACTGACTGCCCTGAAGGTCAGAGGAGTGTAAAGTGGGGTGCAAGGACTCTGCAGCCATCCCCAACATAACCTCCAGACTGCACCAGCAAAACCCCTGGGCTAGAGAGCTAATGGGTACCAAGTGCCTGCAAAGGCATTTACCAGCACTGTTTCCAAGTTTAATCCTAAATGCAAAGTCCATATGCAGACAGCCTGGGGGTCACAGCTGATGCTCATGGACCTTTGTGCTGTATGTGGAGGCATGGCTGCCCTCTAACAGTGGCAGCCGAGGGAGCTCGGGCTTCCAGCCCAGATCCTGCTTGCCCATACTGTGACATAAATTAAAAATAAGCCCTTGCTTTGAGCTGATTTTCTCCTCATTCCTCTGGATGTCATTTGGATTCAAATTCGAAGCTGGAAGCTTGCAAATCTCAACTTTTGAATGTTTGCAGTTATGATGGTAATGGTAAAGCACATATGCTTCTGTGTTCTCTAAAAGCCGTTATGAGGCACAGTTGTTCTTTTACTGCCGTTTTACAGCCAGAGCATCAAGCACAGGCAGGAGAATAAAACCCTTGTGCACTTTGGGCTGGAAATAGGGTGGATGGTGGTTGCTCTGGGCTCAGCCACCTCATACTTCATCTCTGTGCCTCCCCCAGTGCATTTAACTTTTCCATGCTTTAGTTTTCCTACACCAGAAGCCCAAGATCTGCTTTGGTTTCCCTAATCCATTGAGCCCATGATAACATGAGGAGGGGAGTACATCTTATTGCACATGAGTCCAGCATTCAAGCCCAGGGATACCTAATCACAGCCCAGGGGTCCCTTATCCCAGTCCTAGACAATGGGTCTGAGAAAATTCAGAACTTCCAAGCAGATTGCTAATGGCCAAAGAAATTTTCCTCACAGAGACAAAGGCAAGGAGAGGCTCTTGCCCAGATCTAGCCCTGGCTGAAACAGAACCAGTTTCAATAGCTGAAGTTTTGGAGGGAAGCAGGTTTCTTTGGTGTATCCAAGGGAATGGTGGGAGGTATGGGGGGATGCACATGCCCCATGTAACCCAAGGATAGTGGCAGGAGCTCTGCCTCTCTGCCTCCAGGCAGGGGACAGCGTCACAGCACATGCTGGAAGCTCTTCCTGACAGCCTTCCTTTGCCTTCAGCCCTTCCTAGCTGATAATGTCGGGTGTAAGCTGCTGATATGCAAGCAACAAAACCCACTCCGGCAGCACTCCTTAGCACACAAGCATGAGGTGCTGGAGCCCTCCTATTGCAGCACAGCCCTCCGAGATGGGGCATCCACCTGAAAGCAGCACCCTTTCCCTCATCCACCCCTTGGCCCTGAGTCCAGCTCAGTCCTGCATGGTAAAAATCACTTTTTTTGGGGGGTGGGAAGTGTTTCTGATTCCCGGGGGGGGGGGGGGGGGGCGCTAGCTGGGTAGGTTTGGGGCCTCCAAACACCCCATGAAGCTTTTCTAGGAGCTGACAGCACCCTAAATCCTCCCATATTAGGGAGGCTCCTCGGGCTTTACTTCACATTGATGATGGTGATGGCTCCCTCCTCCTCCTGCTCCTCGGGCAAGAGTCTGGCAGCTCTGCTGGGCTTGCACCCCCATGATCAGCGGGGATCTGGGTCTGTCGGGCTCTCTGGCTGTGACAGAGAGGATCTTCTCCAGATCACCGTGCCCTGCCAGAAACAATCTGTTTACAGTGTCAGCGCTCGGTGTATCCATCCCCGCTCGGTGTTGAACCGCCCGTATATCCTATTTCTGCAGGTGCAGAGACACCCTTCTGTAGCGCGGGTGGCATTGTCACTACAGGGAATATTTCCATGACATCCTCCAAGGATGGTGGTCAAAGTCTAACGGAGCTCTCCTCCCAAATCCCCGTCCCTAGAAGTGCCCGCGGATGTTGCAAGTATGTTCTTTGCTTTTTCTCCGGAGGTCCCTGCTGACCTGAATTTTCCTGCGGGTCCTGCCGCTGCCTCCCAATGATGTGAGAGTGGAGGTGCCGGGCTACAGGATTTCCCTCTCACAACCTCCTCCCTTTGGGGATGCAGCTAGTGGCTGGGTCACTTATTTGACAAAGATGAGCTGACGGCTCAGCGGGGCTGCGGGCTGCAGCCCCTGGTGCCAGCACAGCACGGAGCCAGCCCCGGCCGGCCCTGCGCGCTGGGGACGTGCCGGGCGGGTGCTCCTCCGCCCCATGCCCTTGGCTTTGGTTTCCTTCTGGGTTGATGCACGCAGCTAACGCCTGCGAGCGGCTCTTCCTCCCTCCTTGTCGCTTCCAGAGACCCTTTAAATCGGCTGCTTTACACTCAGTAAACACCCTCCCCCCCGCCTCCCCGCCTTAAAACCATTCCCTTTCTCCTAGGTCATGCCAGGCAACCATTTTCCAGCAAACTCCCCGATTTTGGCCAGTTTTTCGCTTTGCCTGTTAACAGTCTGTTAAACTCCCCGGGCCCCCGGGGCGACTCTGCTCGCACACACGTCGGGAGCAATCACCCAGTGCCTGGGAAACGACTGCTGGCGTTACCTGGGCAGCAGCAAACTTTGCTTGCGCAGCTTCTCTCAAGGCCGATGCTGCTTTCCGCTATTAGTGGTAACGACCCCCATGTCTGCAACTTCCAGACGATGGGGTCTTTCATTAGAGAGCCCTCCCAGATGCAGGGAAAGTGTGGCTTTTGGAGAGAAGCAGTTTTCTTCCGCCTCACTAGATTTTTATCTCTTTCAGGAAGCTCTGGAGGCTACAAGCTACCTTACCTAATGGATCTCTATTAGGCTAAGGCACTGGGGGCCGATCGGACACGTCCCGGGCTCCAGCTGCTCTCCTCATCCATGCTTTCAATGTCTTTGACTTTTGCCAGACTCCAGATGGGAAGCGACCAGGGGCCTGCAGGGCTCAAGCTTGGTGAATAGGGAGAGGATATTTTATCCTCTAAATCCACCCCCCAGTAAAACACACAAGTGTTTCACTCTCGATAGGGTGGGAAGCTTTTTGTGCAAAGCTCCAGCCTGAAATATTGGATTGCCATGATGCACAGGCAGGATGACGATGGAGTGTTTCATCCCATGTGAGACCCTCAGTCTGCCCCCTGTGGTGCAGCAGGTAAGGCGTGGTTCCTGAAGACAGGCTGGTCCATGGGGCTTCAGTGTTGGCCTGAAGGAGACATCTGCCAGAGGAAGGTGAGCCTCCCCGACCTGTTTAATCCCACCTCCATCATTATGTCTTTTTGTACCACCATTTGCCTGGGGGGGCTGGGATCTCCTGTGCCAGCACTGTGCAGCCCATGAGCAGCTACATCCCCCAGATTAGAGCACCAACAGGGCAAGACAGAACAATAATTATTATTAGTCATCCTCTCTCACTGAGCATGGAGGGAATATATGCCCAAGAATACAGTGGTGATGCCAGATTTGCTGACCTTCCCTGTACAGGATTTACGTCTGTCTGGAGGTGATGAGGCTGCAGCCACAGCTCCCATATGTCACTGCCCCTCACCCCAGCCACCCTTGTTACAGACTGTACAATGTGTTAGTGCTGGGCAAGGGGCCCGACGGCCCCACCGTTTGCCCCTCCCTGCTCTTACAGCAATGGCTCCAGAGCAGGAAAAGCAAATCATGCCCTTCTGGGAAGAGGAGCTGGCAGTAAGGATGAATACCACCTTTATGGGCGACACCAGTCAGAGACCAGAGCAGTGGGTGCACATTCCCCAGAGAGTCTGAACTTCAAAGTCCAAACACAAGGCCAGCCAGTGGCTGGCTGGCTGAAAATCATCGCAGCTCTGTGGAGGATAACTTTCAAGGGGTGCCCCAGTAGCCCCCCACTTTGCCCATCCTACAGCCTTTCTGTTAACAGCTCCCCTTGAAGGATGCTCTGATGCTCACAAGAGACTGGGACTGCTGCTCTCCCTGCTTCCTTAAGTGTCCCCTCGCTGAGAGGCTGCAGAAGGGCACCTCACCACCCCGGGGGCTCTGTCCCCTCAGCATACACCTCTCCTGTACCCGTAAGTGCCAGCCTGCGGCCCCGCAGCTCCCGTCCGGGTGAGTGGGGGTGCCGCGGCAGGGTTTGGTGGTGCTCGGGGGCAGGCGGGCAGTGCGGGACTGGTGCCACGCGTGCCCGGCCGCCCGCGGCGGCTGCCCGACGGGGAGGGCGGGTGTCCTGCCGCCCGGTGGCTGCGGGGAACCTGGCAGAGGACTCGGTGAAGGACCTTCTCCGATTTCCTCGGGAGGCTGTCAGGCGGCGGGGGAGCCGAGCCCCCTCGCTGGCCGCGCCGGCTCCCTCCCCCTCTCCTCCACACTCCTCCTCCTCCTCCTGCTGCTCCTCCCGCCCTGGTGCGAAGGGCTTTCGCTGCTTTCCCCTTCTTTCTCCTCCCTGTCTGCTCGGCGGAGCGCGGTGCCGGGAGGCACGGGCAGAGGCGCGGGGATGGGGCGGCCGCCGGCGCCCGACCCGCCCGCCCGCTCCCGCCGCCCGCCGCCGCGTCTCCTCCCCGGCCGGCGGGAGGCGGCGGCTCTCCCATGCCGCCCGCCTCGCCCCCTGCTCTGAATCTCTGCCCATCGGCCGATCTGGGGAGAAACGGGGAGGGGGTGCGTCCCCTCGCACTTTTTTTTTTTTCCACCCAGTTCTTTTTTCTACGCTTTTTTGCCTTCCCTCCATTACGTCCCCCTTCTCCCCAGCCCGTTCCTCTTCCAGCGGGGCTCTTCGGCGGCCATGCGGCCGGTCCCGGGCGAGAGGCTCTAACTCGTCCCCTCGCCCGGATGGCCCCCCGGAGCCGCGGGCGGATGGAGCCGAGCTACGTCGTGGGTATCTGCTGCCTGGTGCTGCTGGAGCCGGGCCGGGTGTGGAGCGGCGAGCCCAGCACCGGGGGGCCCGGGGAGAACGGGAACAGCAGCCAGGCACCGCCGCCGGAGACCACGGTCCCCGCGCCCACCGGAGCGGCACCACCGGGGGGGGACCGCTGCCGCGGGTACTACGACGTGATGGGGCAGTGGGACCCGCCGTTCAACTGCAACGCCGGCATCTACCAGTACTGCTGCGGGACCTGCGGGTACCGCTTCTGCTGCCAGTTCAAGCCCGGGCGGCTGGACCAGAGTGGCTGCTCCAACTACGACACCCCCAACTGGGTCAACACGGGCCAGCCGCCTGCCCGGGTGGATGAGACCCCCGAGGACCCCACTCGTGACAAGACCAACATGATCGTCTACATCATCTGCGGTGTGGTGGCCATCATGGTGCTCGTGGGCATCTTCACCAAACTGGGCCTGGAGAAGGCACAGGGTCCCCAGACAGAGATGACCGTCTCCAGGTAAAGGGGTCCAGCCCCCCACCTTTCCCACTTCATCTCCCCATGGGTGGTAGCTCATGTTCCTAGCCCGTTGCGTAGGCTGAGCCCTAGCTTCACCTTGGGACTGCCAAGAGGGTGAGGTGATCCCTAAAATCCCTGTCCCAGCATGCTGAGACACCAGGGGGTGGGTTGGCTGCAGCTCACTAACCTGGAAGGGAGGGCTGGCAGCCAGGACAAGGGGTGGTTGTACACCCATCTCAAAATGACCTGCTTTGTCTCTTGAGGAGGCATGTCCCTGGCTCAGGAGTGCCAACCCACCAGCCAGTGGGGTGTGTGACGTGAGCTATAGGGCATGGCTTTCTCCCCCCAACAAATTTGTGGTTCCCAATGTCCCAGGAAGGTGAGACCTGGTCTGACTGTGAGTGGGGTGACTCTGGACTGCAGTCGCCTTGATCTCAGCCTTGCTTGCAGTGCTGGAGGAAATGAGGTGGCAATGATAGTTCCACCGTGGCTGCTGCTCCAACTCCATGTGCATGTATGCAGACGTGTGCACACGCGTGTGTGTGCAAATGCACGGGTGTGCCCTGATGTCTGCTCTGTGCACCAGCATGGGACACCGCCCTTGCAGGGGACATCCACACTCTTAAACCCCCTAGAGCACACCCTCCAGTGGAAAGTTGGGCAGCTTCTTCCTGGAGCCCATGCCCTGTGGCTCCAACCCCTGCTTTTCAGCTTGCTCTTGGGGCTGAGCACAGGGCTGCTGAGGGGAAGATCAAAGTGTCAGACACACTTTGGCACTGGAGACCTCCTGCATCTCCCCCAACTCTTGTGCTGCTGCTGTGGCTGTTGGTGCATCTTTCCCTCTCCCTATCGCTGCCAATACATGCTTCTCTCCCCATTTTGGGGCTCTACTTTGCATCTTCCCAGTGAGGACATCAAGCCTGGAGAAAAACCCATTCTCATGCCATTTTGTTAAGGGCTTTTAGTATTTTAAAAAAGGAAAAGCAGGGCTGGTAGAAATTATTTCACCGGGATGATAAGGCAGCTGTCCTGATTGTGCCTCCAGCACCAACACACTCTCTCCTTCCCCTGGGGGCATCCTTCTTCCCCTGCCCATTTGGGACTTTTGCAGCCAGTGGGTGTTGCACCCCAAATCCAGACCTCTCCTACTTCTTGCACCCATCCAGGTGATCAGAGGCTGATCACCCCTGGTTGGAGGAGGGTCATACTGAGTCATGGAGGAGGGTCACAGGACCCTCCTGAGACACAAAAGGTAGTTTTGGGGGGTTCCATGCTGTGCCCCGGGAAGCCTGACTGCTGCTATGTGCTTGCACCTCCCCCTGCCTTGCCTGTGGAAGTGCTGGCACCTTGACAGGATCAATACGGCCTCCGCCAGCCTCCTGACTCCCCTTCCACTCGCCTGCCGCCGCATCTTTTTTTGGTCATCCCCCCCACCTCCCGGGAAGAAGATACTGTGCTTGGGGAAGGATCAGACCCTGGGACACCCAGACCTGTGTCCTCATCCCCTGCCATTTGGTATTGCCTCTCCCACCACCAGATGCTAGTGGGACTGCTGCCACTCATCAGGGGCTGTTTTCTTTGTGTAGCCTCAATTCTGCACGGCTGGAGCAGTTTCCCCTTATCCCCCCCTCCCTCTATACTCATGCAAGCCTGAATTTTCCTACTGAGTTTGGAGGGATAAGGTGCTTGTTCTCCATAGAGTCACAGATCTTTTGGGCACTAGCATACAGATCAGAAGGTGAGTTTTTCTCATCAACCTTTGAGGGTCAAAATCAGAAGGGCAACTCAATCATGGAAGTCAGGAGAAGTCTTGTCCTCTTCTATGCCCTGTGTCCTTCTGTGCAATTGTGAGCAGCTTCAGTTCCACAGGGATGGTGACTGGAAAGCTGTGGCAGGGCAGGAGTGGTGCATCAGGTGCAGAGCCCCAGGAATCAGGCAAGACACCAGGCTGACATGACTTCCTTGGGTGCTAGGCTGATGGAGACAGTGCCAAAGGCTGAGTACACAGCATCAGCATCCCAAAAGGGATGCTGTCACCTCCATTCCACAGTGCCTGGGCAGCCGGGGGAACATGCATCTTCTTGGTGCCTCTGAGACAGCAGGGCTATTTCTACCTGCCTTGCCACTGTACCTACGCATGGCCCACGGCATGGACAGTACCACCTCACCTCCCTCCCAGCACCTCAGGTAGGAGCTTCTCATTTGCTCCTTGGGCACCGCATTATGGCCTTGGGCCAGCTCCCTGTTGCACGGTCGTCTTGCTTTCCATTCCTATCCCTCCCTCCCGCCCAGGTTTTTCCGCTTCTGGGAAGCACTTAGTGCTGCCCTGGACAGCTCCCACCGCTGCTGCTTGCAGGTTTCTAGCTTGTGGGGGGTAAGGTCAACCTCTTCTGCACCTCCAGATGTCATTTGCCTTGGTTCTGGTTCTGGTCCAAACCCAAGAAGAGTGGCCAGGTGCAAAAAGTCTATTAGCTCCTCCCTGATGAAGACACCTGAGTCTGTGTCCAGCTTGTCCTAAGACCCCCACACCTCGGCCATCTCCAACATGTCCTTGTTTCCTAGTGGATTTGGCTGCTGGTCCACCCAGCGAAGTGGGTGCTCAAGGGACTGCAGCTACCTGGTTTGTCCTCCCATCCTCATCCGCCTTCCTCCTGCAGGGCCTTATGGCAGCTCCTGCAATCCCCTCTCCTTCCTGCTCAGCTCATGCTTGGCATCTGTCCCCGGCACTCGCCTAGCCTGGCCAAACCCTGCGTTGAGTCAGGAACACCTGCCTGTGTTTTTCTTCAGTCCCCGGATCTCCGAGCATGCTGGGTCCTTGGGGGCCTCCAGGATCTGTCTGTGCCCATTACATTGAGAGCAAGCACGTGCCCCGGACCTCTCCCAGAAAACCTCCTGGGTGGGAATTGCAAATTTATAGCTGGTGTGAACAACTCTATGGGAAGAACTGGGTGAGGACCAGCCTTCTAGGGAGTAGAGGGGATTCTGGAGAGGGGGAGAACAGCTATCAGGAGCAGGTGCCCTGGCAGCTGCAGTAGGTGAGTGCTCAATTCTGGCTTTTCACTCCCTGGGTCTCCCCACGCTTTTGGGATCTGCAAACTTGGCCCCACTATGCCTCCAGCCCTGCTGGGTACTTCTCTGACAATTCTCAAGTCCAGGGCCCATGCCTGCAGTTGATGTCCATGGTAGCAGGTAGTGGTGAAGACCTAGGAAAAGTCTTACAGGCAGAACAGTGTGCTATCACATGCTGCCCTGGCTCTCTGAGGGATGAAAGAAGATCTAGCTCCAGTAGGGAAGGAGACATGGATGCTGTCCCTAGACTGACTGTAATGTTTGGGGATGCTTATTTCCACTTTGCCCAAGCTCCAATACCCACCACTGCAATTCCCATTTTCCAAAGACAGCTTGATAACCTGGTAACTTCCTGAGCATCCCTGAGTGTACCAGCCCCACAGGGCAGGAGTCCCATAGTGCCTGTGCTGCTCAGTTGCGTGGGTGGGCACCCCCACCCTGAGCAGGGGTAATGTAAGCTGTGGGAAATGTCTCCCTCGGGAGGTGAAGATGAGGCTCTCGTTGGGCACAGAGGTGGTGTGAGTAGCTGGGATGCTCACCTGTGGCAGCTGCAGCGTGCTCTGTGCCTCCTGCAATGCTGCACCTCTGCTCCAAATCTCATC